>OZ020259.1:11060198-12260198 GCA_963971285.1 Astropecten irregularis
AGAAGAAGAAGAAGACTTTTTTTTTGACTTTTCAAGGAAAAACTTTATTTTCCAAAAACAGTAACAAATATGTATAAAGACATGAGCACAATAAACCAAGACAAAACCGAGTAAATACGAAAATACACAAATTAAAAGAGTAGTGCTAACAGTGAGCTGACAAAAGGATATAAAATCAATAATAAACATTGAGTAAACAAGTTAACAAGGGGAACAGAAGTAAGCTCATTGAACTTAAGTAAGAGCATAAGCATTATCGAACAAGTGATAAAGTCGTAGTAAGTATTAAACTGAGGGACATTTATTGACAAGGAAATGTACCGAAGGGAAGGGTGGGCATGAGGGAAGGGGAGGGAGGGGGGGGGGGGGGAAGAAGAAGAAGAAGAAGAAGAAGAAGAAGAAGAAGAAGAAGAAGAAGAAGAAAAACGAATTCGGGACTTCTCGTCCAGTCTCGTTTTGAGCAGTGTCTGTCTCCCTCTAAGTGTATATATACACTATAAAAACAGACGAGCATTAGAAGTGAGGTAAAAAGGGGAATAACATATTTTAAAAAACAGTCACAAACAATGAACATGACATGAGGGTTTGACTGGTAACCCATGTCATGTGCCTTATTGTAAGTGTAAGTGATATAAAGGTAGTGTCATACTTTGGTAGAATACCGAAACAGAAATATTCACAAGATTTACCTATAACGTACAGGGTATACAGATGGTGAAGGTACAAATATGCCGTTAACATTTATCTGCCTGAAATGCTGTATTTATCCAGAAAAAAATATGTTTGATCTTTTAAAGATAATACTGTGGCCGTTTTCACTGTTATTTTTTTCTCAAAATATGAGCACCTCATGGGACAGACGACTTTTAATGTATCTTCCTTGATATTTTGCCAATGTGCAGTAATTGTCAAGACAAGTAAAACATTCAAGTCACTGCTTACAACTGCAAGCACCCAACCTTAAGCAAAATTGCATCTGCATGTATGAGGGATTGCACGGTTATAGCCCAGCAGCGGCGGTTTGTGCAGTAATTATCAAGATGAAACTGTATTTCTTTGACAAAAACCAAAGTAAAATAATACCTTTAACAGCTTTATAAATTGTTTTCTCCAATGTTCAATGTTATTATTACCCATTTGATTATACATTTAAGATTTTGATACATGTACATGCATGGATGTTGTTTATCGTGGGATCCTTTATAGCTCTTTGCACCATTAATATTATTTCATTTCAAGGGCCATTATTTCCATCCTTATTTTCATTTCTGTATTTTAGAACCATGGAAATCATGGCAGTTCTCGATTGACCGTCGGAGCTTTGACAATTAATTAAATTAAACATATTCTGAACCCTAATTTTCCTGTGAACTCCATCACATTTTTCGCCACTGAAACTACTAAATAAAGTGCAATTTTACACAAAGTATATCGAACAAATTCAATTCAAATCAGTTTTAATTCATAAGCATGTCATGGCTGCATAAGTAGAAGTAAAAAGTTATTTCTCCGCACCAGACAAACGACTGGTGTATAAATATAGTACAGGGTCTTAATTTAAAAAAGACAAAAGAACAGCTGTAGAGCCCATCGTCGGGAGTCTGACAACAGTTACTGTTTTTTGTTGCATTTATCCTCTTGCATAACACAGTACCGGTACCACACCTGTTTTGTTCTGTGGTAAGTGGCCTATCCTGAATACGACAATACAAAACAATGTGGTTTGTGTTGTTATGCTTGGTTTATGATTCAGTTCCCCCGTGGAGACTGGCAATGTGTGGTTCAAAGCAGTATTGTGTGGTAGGCCCAGAGGGTTAGGGTTAATGTTCCTGTTTGACTGCACTTTTTAGAAGAAACTTAGATCCTATAATTCTTTGGAACAGCTCTGTGTTCCACTACGAAGATTAAATGTCTACTTAAATGTATATGGAGGCAAGCATACATAATTTAACAAACGTTTTGAGTAACGAAGGGAAACTCGTGCACGACAATATCGGACCGTGTAGCACTTTACTAATCAACATGATTTACATATTCTGCTATACATACCAATGTCTTTATAACACACGAGCAACTGTACAGTACAATGTAATTAGCATAATGACATCGTTACGTGTATATGCGTGTATTCAGTTTGCAGCAGCAATGACTCTTCACGGGACCAAACATTTGCATTTTATGATGCATCCTAACCGATCCCCGCCCAATATAACTAACACACAATATGTTGAAACATATTTCATTGAAGCTTTAATACTACATTAATTGAGGTCCCAAAATAAAAAGACTCACGGCGGTCAAATGCTTTTAGGGGCACGGTCTAGTCTGACCCCAGAGCTGTTACAGTTTACAAGCGTGAGTCATACATTTTTCACGAAATTAAACAAAAACAAACGCTACATTTTGATAGCCCCGATACCAAATCAAAATTAATGTATTCCTTTAATGTACAGTACAGGTCGGTAACACATCCTAACAGGAAGGTTAACATATTTACGTGCAACTTTCGGGGAATTAAGATGGTGCTTGTAGAAACATTCCATTAACATATTTCCGCCTGAATTAGTAAAACAAAGAGATACGGTGGCAACAAATGAGCATTACATTAGAGAAAACCAGATACAGCATATACGTGTATGTTTAGTGTTACATATTTATATTAAGGGGAACAAAATTTAACATACATGTATTCATTGGGAAAAAAAACAAAACAACGGGATCCTGTAGAGAGTGGCGTGTCACATCACGCAACACTACACCCTAAAGAGAGAAGTTTCATCTCCGCAGCCAAAACCACACATTCTTGGCTCTGGTTCAGACAATCATTTAACAACAACCTGCAGCAAATTCTCATATTGTCATTTGGATGAATGTCCCATCAACATAGGCAGTGTACAATGGTTCATGTCGGTGGTGTCGGATGGTTGGTGATTCGTATGGCCACATGCAATTGTTTGGTTCCCCAAAAAAGTCAATAAGGGGTTTTCGATTGTGTCGACGAGGACGCCGTTCACGTCCACAACGGACGTTCACTCAATTAGTCAACACCCCGCGTTCACCTCATTTTGGAGGCGTTTCGTTAACAGTCGACGCACGTCAAGACGTCACGTGATGTCTTTGCAATAAATATTCATAACGTGCGCCATCTTGACCGATTGATTAAGTGTCATGGTAAACCTCCACCGACTACGTGAAGCTCTTGTTTTGTATTATATTGACGACTTGTTGGATGATGATGAATTTATGTTGTAGTTTGAAGTTGTTTCCATGTTGGACAATGGCGCTCCTTCAATGTCTGTGAATGTGAACGTGGTCACGCGTTCTCCATTGAGGTGAACGGCAAAAGGGCTGTGGACGCGTCCTAGATTCTGCCAGTGACCGTGCCAGTGGACGTGGCGCTTGCGCAGATTGTAAAAATGACGTCATCACGTCGCAGTCCACTATGTGAACGCGTCAATCGAAAACCCCCTATTGATGCAAACAAAAAACCTCAACCGAAGGAATTCAGCACACTTAATTATTGTTTTTGTCAGGATTCGATCCTCATAGGGCTTCTGAAGACTTGCTTTGGCAGGTGGGTGCGACACAATTCAACTCAACCCATTACAAGGCCCTTTGCTACACTTTGCATATAATAGTTCTCTGCCCCTGGTCTTTGTTAAGTAAGTGCAAGTAAGTGCGTCGGTGTGTAATTTTCAGATGACGTAATATATGATGCATCGGGAGGCACGCATCTATGCCAGTGATCTTAACAAACATTATACGTTACACAGGGAAACTCACACACGGTTACGTAGAATCGTAAAGCACTATACGAATCAACATGGTTTTCATGTCCAGCAATAGTAATATACCGGCGCCTGTGGAACAACTAAGGCAACAGTTTATTCAACTAATTTGCATAATGTTATCATTATGTAAATATGAGGGTCATGTGATTGGCTGGCGAAATTTTCAGCAGCAATGACTTTTCATGGCAACAAGCATTTGCATGTATGGTGCATTCTAACCAAACTCCGCCCAACATAACACACAATATGGTAAAACATTTTCAATAGAGCCTTAACGATAGATTAAAAAAGGACCCCAATGCAGAACAATTGGGTATGACTGTGGATATTTTGTAATTCGAATTCCACATCATTGAAAATGTCCATATTGATTGGGAAATGCATGACAGAAACAAACCAACAGGTTACTAAACTTGTGGACTGAGGACAACCTGGGCTACCAGGCTCCAGATGTTCCCAATATGGCATAGGTTGAGATGGATCCCAGGCTACCCGATTATTTTCATGAAAGACGTGACGTGGAAGAGGTGTACGCTGTCAGCGAAGAAGTTTTGATCGAAAAGTACTCGCCGTTTATTTTTTTTGGGTCTTTTTTTGTTGTTCTATGATTAAAAAAAATATGCTGGTAGGTTTCAATCTACCATGTTAAATATTGCCGACATAATTATCCCTGGCTGAAGTATCATTATTCCCACTTCAGTCTGATCGAAACTCCCACACGCTGGCACGCTATCGATCAGAGTCACGGCGGTAAAATGCTTTTAAGGGCACAGTCTGGTTTGACTTGGTACCTTAGTCTCACCGATTCTACCAGATCAACACCATGGCTCGCACTCGCAACATCCTATTTGTCCTACTCGTCGTCACTTGGGCGGCATTCACGCTGGCAGGTAATCCTATTTTGATTGAGTTTTGTCTGAAATGTTCAACGTGGCTAAAATGCTAGTATGTTTCTTTCACACTTTCCGCATCCAAACCGGATCAGATCCGGTTAATCGTTCTGGAGAGGAGAAATTTCTTCGACACACGTGTTTCAAATAACATCTTTCTAACACTACGGACGCGTTGTTTGAATATTATTCAACATGTATTTCAGAACTATTTCCAAGCAATAATATGGGCAAAATATTATACATCAAATTCCATGAGTCTTTTTTTAGAGTATGTATAGACATAATACTGAGAAACATGTATCTGCATAATAATGGTCAGTGTATTATCAACTGTTTCAAAATATAGGACGGTGTACATTTTGTTGATGAAGTTTTGCAAGTGTATTTTTCTGCTTAAAGGTAATATCGATTGTTTTCGTGAAGAAAATCAAATATTAATGAGCAACAATATCAAGATATATACTGTAACAATCATCTAAATTCCAGCTCCACATGATGTCTACTTTGACGTGGAATCTGGAGAGGTGATCAGGGACATGATGAAAACGGAAGGGTACGTTCATTTGACTGACTGCACTCGTTTTTACTATTTATATTTCGATTAGCTCTAACAATAGACCGCTTGAGGGACTTTTAAATATTGCAAACTCATGGTGGCGCACCCTTAGGAATCGCCCGTATATCTCTACGCATTGTGTCTATAGACCTTCCTGTTTGTTTATAAACGCTGACACGCTGGTTGGCAATACTTCGTATGGGTGGCCAAATGTTGCAAATCATTTCGTCTTCTTGACAGACGGCGTGACCACATTCAACATAATTTGCAAACTTCCAATAGCTGTACAAATTAATACCATCAACCCTTGTGTTTCCATTACATTCAGCAATATATTTCAATGTTTATGAAACGTTTTTTTGTTTTTATTAATTGTGGGTATTTGTTATGCCTGGCTTTGATGGCTCGCTATAGTTTTCGCCATGCAAGTTGGCAAAAATTCGGTCTGTGACGTTGCAAAAGAAAGGTCTATACAATTGGTATTAATGTCAGTCTTTTCATGAAAATAAAATCTGAATTGCAATTATAGTGGAAAGAGAGAGGGAACTTAAACCCCGAACATCACAATAAGTTCTATAATATATATGAATCCAAATCGTTTACATTTGGTGTTTTTATCATTTTATCTTTACAGAAAATGTGACAGAATTTGTTCAAGAAAATGCCAATACTTGCATTGTCGCACATCTGACGATTTATTCAGAGCATGCAAGAGATGTAGACAACAAGCAGGTTAGGTAAGACAAAACATGATATACACATAAAAAACTATCAATCAATGGGTTAAAGAAAATATACTTTGGTTTTTGTCAAACGAAATGCAGATTCATGCGCAAAAATATCAAGAACGATACAGTAAAAGTCATCTGTGAAGTTTCCAGTGCTATATGGTGCCGATTTTGTTTTTTACAAAACAGCGAAAATACCACGGAATTGCTTTAATCGTTTGCCTTTTAGTTTTGATCTTTAACGATATGTTTCAGCCAGCACCATCTTTACACCTTGTAGGTAAATCTGTGAACATTTCTGTTTTCGTTTCCTATACCAAAAAGTGAGATACTACCTTTAATGTGTAATGCCATGATGCCACACTATCAATATAGTAACATAATTTTGCTTTGCGACACACCTCTCATGTCTGAGCAAAGATTTCAATGTTCAATGTTACCCATTGCAGTTGCAATTATAATCATCTCCAGTGATATAGAGTGACAATGAGATTTTTCACAATGGGAATATAATATTATAACTGTATGCCACAATAGCAGACTAGTCTCGTTGTATTCTTTACCAAATCATCACTGGCTCTGTGTCACGCTTGTTGGTATTGTTTTCTTAAATCCAAGTAGATACTAAAGTAGTTCCAGTTAATATGAGATAATGTAGTTGTAATATTGAATCCGTTGAAAATCCACGAGAAAAAAAAAGAGAATACCACTGAATGTATAGTCCTATTTCAGTCTACAGGGAGATTTCAAGTAGTGTGCCTCAATATTTTGTAACGACACTGGTCATGAATAATGGGCGGAGTCTATCGACCCTCTCCAAATGCGCAATGAGTCAATCAACATTCCCTGCATTGTGATTGGCCACCGGATTGTGATATCTTGGGGTGTACTACTTGGAATCGCCAATATAGTCTTGTAGTATTTTAGTCTTTGGAAATAACAAAAGGCCCAATGTCAATTGTAAACCTCTGCATATATTTACATGCATTTTTTTCTATTCTGTGTAGATGTTTTCATCTCCGGGACCTAGCATCATCGCCTTGAGCAACTAAGATATCTCAGTAGATGCTGCCATTGGTGCTGGAAGAGTCAGGAAGATCACGATGCATTGATATTGCTTACAACTACGACAACGATTTTGCTTTTACCTAATTTAACGGTATTTATCGCCCATAAATTTAACCTAAATTTGATTTCATTTTTTGGGGGGGTTTTTGTTTGTTTTCCAAAGTATAGAAATTAATGCAAGTGAAAAAGTCTGTTTTCCATAAGCACTAGTCTCGAATTTTCAAATATGTCAACTTGCAATACCTGGTAAAAATGATAAGTACAGAAAGTGTGGATCCTCTGCCTAGTCTTAAAAAAAATCACAATTTAAAACAATTTAAAAGATCTTAGCACGTCATTTTCCTTCAGTGGATTACCATGTAGGTCACAATCACCCCGGTCCGTTAATAGTAATGATAATATAAGGCATTTATATTGCACAGCCACTATATTGAAATACTCTACTGCACATGTCAGGTTTATTTGTATCGCTTCTGATCGGGGTATGATTTACATTCCCGAAATCATCTCAAATCCCAGTGGGTATGCAACCCCGTGCTGGCGTAATGCACACAGATGCTGATCAAACCACAAAGTGTTATCTTGTCCAAGGACGCAAGCACCACTAGCCCATAGCTGGATACGAACCTAGAGTCAAGACATTGAGTACGACACGCTAGACCACTTAGTCACATCACCCCGCAATAATGGTTTTAGATCAATGACTGTTTTTTTTTTTATTTCCGTTTGTTGGATCTTCACAAAACAATCAGCCAAGAAGAACCCAAATAGTAAACATTCAATTTTCTTCATTTTTTTTGCATTAGTGTCTTAAAAACATAATTCGGATGTCATGACGGTGGCGGGACTTTGAGATAAATTAACAAGCATCGAAGAGTCCTTGTCATGGATTTATTCATGAAACTGTTCTAATGCATGATGCATGATATTGATGAGGTTTGCAACTGGAGCGATTCCAAATAGTGCGCCAACAAGAGTTGCAACACGTCGGCCAATAACAATTCACCGAATTTGAGGTGGACATATTTCGCGCACTGTGATTGGCGAACTCAAGTGTTGCAAACTCTTAGTGTCATGCACTATTCGTTATCATTCAAACTGCACCAGGCCACACCAATGTACTGCCGACGTACTGTGTGGATTGCACCGAAGGGTTGAGTCCTTCCTGGTCTTTTCCGAGCCGATACGCTATGACACAAACGATTTATATTTATTGTCACATAAAGAAACTGCTACCTAATGTGCTATACCGCGTTACCCCTTTCAACTTACATGTCAGAAACAGGACAGGATGGGATTCTAAGAGCGTAAAGATCGCAGCGTTTGTTTTAAAATACAGACGGTTTTAAAAACAAAGCGATATTGTCATTTAAAGGTAATCATACTTTGGTTTTTATCAAAGTCATACAGATTCATGGGTAAAAATATCAAGACAAATGCGTACAGTAACAGTCATCTGTGAAAATTTCAGTCCCATATAGTGCCCACTTTTTGAGAAAACATTGAAAAACAGCCACAGTGTTTCTTAAGTCTTTTCTCTTTTATGTTTGATCTTTTAAAAGATCAACAAGATTTTCAATCGTTGTTTTACTGATTTTCTTGCATAAATACACCATTTCAGGCGAAAACAAAATAACTGTATGTTTCTACCACCACCATCTTCATACCCTGTAAGTTATACGTAAATCTTTAAACATTTCTGTTCTGGTTTCTTACCAAAGTATGATACTATCTTTAAGGAGTTTTGAGTCTAATGTCTTGATATGCATTTTCAACTCAAAAAGTCACGAACCAAGACCAGTAGTCCTATTTATTTTCAGTCTGAAGTTTTAATAACTTGTAGCGTCGTCACTTAAGCTTAACATATTGTTTTGAAAAGTGAACGCAAAAAAATTGATTGGAGCAGGATTCGAACCGGAGACCTTCTGAATACCGCACAGGCGCTCTGTCAATTATTGAGCTATCTACCATTACGTCGGTGGTGTTCCCAATAGTCAATTATCTGTGTTCGTTTGGCAGTCAGAAGCTATGAAACCACGCACACACCGCCATACCTCAGGGGTCATTTCACTGATACGCGCAGCAATGCTGCAACCTGGGAACGGTATATGGGGGATCACTCAAAGAAGATACGGCTTTTTCAATGTATATAACCATCAAATAACCACAAGGGAACCTGACGTAAATTAAAGTCATTGAAGGTGAACAAAGAAAAAACGACTGAAGCGGGATTCGGACGGGCGAACAAATTGATTTTTTCAGACATTATTTTTTGTATCCCCTTTTAAATATTTTCCCGTGGAATAAAAATATCAACATAACTTTAGCTATGATTTAAACAAACAAACAAGCAAATAAACAAAAGTAGGTTTATCTTGACGGCTGAAATTGGACTGCAAAGACGAAGATGTGCTTCCAGCTTACATCCACTTAAAATAATGGTCTACTCTCAGCTGTATCAAACGCAATACATTCCAGCGGCACTACAAGACAACAGCATCATGAACAGGGAGCCATTCACCAATGATAGCAGTATGGAGTTAGGCTGACCACGCCAAGCATCTATTCACGAGTTGGGTGGACATCTCAAAAGTTATTTCTTAGAATTCAGCGTCTTCCTTGCTGTAAATACGGGCACATCCTGTCCGCCATTTTATTAAGTCACAGCATGTGCGATCCACAGAAGTGCGCCTCCAAGAGTTTGCAACGCGTTGGCCAATCACAATGGACGGAATCGGTCGACCCTTTCCCAGAGGCACATTTTGGCCACATAATTCCATGCATTGTCATCGACCAACGCATTGGAACCTCCGATGAAGGTACTTAATATAGTGCGATTCATATTGCATTATAACAATACATATCCATACAAATTGAATTGAAGTTGTAGAAGAAATTATATCAAACTTTAAAAGTATAATACATGTTTGGTATAAAGGTCACAGAACAACACACTTTGTCTGATCCAAGATACGTAAAAATTGGTATGCAAGTAGGTATTAATGAGTAATGAATGCATGCCAATTTTTAGTGGAATCCCTCCACCCATGTGGCCAGTACGCATGCGCCAAAAATACGGAAATTTTCATGTTCTGACACTACCTTTGCACAGGCTTAAACTATAACTCGGTCATATTTCAACAAAAATATGCAAGTGTGGTATCAAAATGACCGGAATTAGATGCTCTAAGTGATGCCACCCTACAAATAGAGAAAAAGTAAAGGTGGATACCCATGGCCTTTGACACACGAACTTTGACCTTTCACCTAGATTAAAAAAAAAGTATCATTCCGAAATTTCACGAAACAACGTTTGCTTGATAGGGGCTGGGGTCTAGGGGGGTCCAAAATTGTGTCTAGCCCCACAAAAAAATGCAAGTGGAAAAAACAATTCTTGACAATACTGGATTTGTTCAGTTATTAAGCGTCAATTACATAAGAAATGTGTGAGCTATAATGTGCATGTTTTTCGACCCCTAATAAGACATAGCAGAAGCGAGTATTAGAAGAACCCAAAATATTGGGTCTTCTAGCCCCAACAAATTTGGGCTCTAGAACCGCGCCTGGTCATGTGATCAGCTAGGTGACACCATGAAGCACCTTGCTGCCAAAGCAAGTCTTCACAGGCCCTATGAGGATCACATATTGAAAAGAAAATTTCAAGGAATCATTTCAGTGTGCTGAATTCCATCAGGTTCAGTTTTCATGGCACCGAACAATTGAATGTGTTTATACTATCATGGTCTTCATGGAGGTCAACATACATGAACCATTAATATACTTTTACACAGGTTGTCGTCCCATTATTGTTTATACTGAAGATCCAACAATAATGGTTCTGGGCCAACATCTTGTTCATTGCTTTATTAGACCATTCCATTTCTTTCTAAGACAAAATAATCAATAATTTTGTTTTCTTCATTTTCCAATTACAATATAAGCAAGGAATTTAAGTATTTCAACTTATTATTTCCATATGGTTACAAAGCTTATAAACCAAATCCAACATTCTCCACTGTAATATTATGGATCTTGCTCGGTGGCGGCTGATGTTATTTGTTAGTTGTCATGAGTCAGTTAGTATGTTCTATTGCATGATTTGTATCTGAAGTTATTCTGAACCCTGCTGGAACAGAAACACAACATGGAGAAACATATTCCATTGTAGTCAAATACTTAAGATCCTTTAAATTTAAGTCCCAACACCATGAACAGAGAACAAGGTGAAAATGTCGGTGTTTTATACATTGCAGAGTAAAGGAGAATGAGATACGATGGGAAATTTAAGATTACATAAGGGGAAATCACAATATATTGCCTAGTGTTGTAAAAGGGGACAAAACTGCGCATGCACCATAAAGGTTCTCAATACAGAACAAAGATGTGACTGTGAGTGTTTTATACAGTCACTGAGGTACTGCAGGATAAAGGACAACGAGACACCAATTGGGAAAATTTAAATTACATTAAAGGGAACCGCACAGAGAAAGTTGTGTGGCCTATTGTTATTAAAGGGGACAAAACTATGCATGCATTAATCAGAAAAAATGCCATAAAATCGTCAATTTTCAAGTGCCCAGCGAAATTTCAATGGAATCTTGTAGAGAAAGACCTGTTCTATCAAGCAAACGTTGTTTCGTGAAATTTCAGAATGATCCTTTTTTTTTTCTAGGTCAAAGGTCAAAGTTCGTGTGTCAAAGGTCATGGGTATCCACTTTTACTTTTTCTCTATTTTTAGGGTGGCATCACTTAGAGCATCTAATTCCGGTCATTTTGATACCATACTTGCATATTTTTGTTGAAATATGACCGAGTTATAGTTTAATCCTGTTTTTTTTAAGAGACTAAACTCGATTTCCTAAAAAAAAAACCATCTGATGGAGAAAGATTTCCCATGGTGACTGTTTTCACTGTTAATGAACTGTTGAGTCCATTTTCTGTCTCAAACTCATTTTTTGGGAGGCCTTGCAAATCCTGTACAGCCTTTAAACTGTCTATCATGGTTGCGTGGAAAGAGGTGAAAGGTTGTCCCTCTTTTTCAGCTCTTTGGGAGCATGTTGTGCAGAAGCCGGAACTTATGACCCCTTTTCTTGCTTAGAAGGTGGCAGACGAAAATCTCCTTGTATGGAATTTGTTGATTATGCGAGATGAATCATTTTATCATTGAGGAAGCGGGTAAAAAGTTCTGGCGTTGGCAGTGGTAATGTTTGAGTGAAAACCGATGGTCATTGTGACGATGGTCATAATATCATATCTTATTATATCATATCATATCATATCATATCATATCATATCATATCATATCATATCATATCATATCATATCATATCATATCATATCATATCATATCATATCATATCATATCATATCATATCATATCATATCATATCATATCACACCACACCACACCACGCCACGCCACGCCACGCCACGCCACGCCACGCAACGCCACGCCACGCCACAACACGTCACGACAGGTCAGGTCAGGTCACGTCACGTCACGTCACATCACATCATATCATATCATATCATATCATATCATATCATATCATATCATATCATATGGTCGGGTCAGGTCGGGTCGGGTCGGGTCGGGTCATATCATATCATATGGTCCAGCTGTGCATTTCATGCTTCACGACACAACAGGTTTTTGTACTTCTTTTGAAGGCCATCGCTTCTGTGATTTATTACACAATACTACAGGAAAGGAATGTACACGCTACAGAAACACTCAACCAGGGGTTTTAACGTAACAACATGGAAGTCAAGGAAAGGGGAGGGGTTAATAAGGGAAGAAACAGAAAGAAGGGGAGAGAATACAGGGATGGGGAAAGAAATTGGGGGGGGGAGGGGGTGTTGGTTTGGTTTAATAGTTCGAGGTCAAAAGGTTGAAGGCTGACAGATGGGAACAGTGGGTAGACATAAACCCATCATACGGATGTAGGATTTGCCTTAAATCGGACCTGTAGACCCTTATATATAAATTGAGGAATATTCGCCAGAAAATGCTCACTCTACGTACCCCAAAGAGTGCTTCTTAAAGTAATTAATGAATTAATAACATCAAGTAATCTCTCGGTTTATGAGGCACGGTACCGTGCGATAGTTAGTAATTGGGGGGGGGGGGGCATCTCAGCAAGGGAGACCTAGGAGACCGTGCACATGTCGGGCTGAACTGTCCCCCTACGTCAGGGGAGACAGCTGAGACGGGGAGTCATCTGAGACCGCCACACCGGGTATTTAAGCTAGTGCAGTGTAATTACATAGAAAGTCTAAGCTACGTTGCCGTAACCAAGAAAGACTCACCTGGAAGACCTCAGAAAACTAGTCCGGTTCCCTGCCCAAAGATTCCCAGACGACTCTTATTAAAAATCTTAGGTCAAGTATCGGCTACGGCTAAAAATAGAACAGAACATGACACAGCTGTCATGTCTGCAATTTTATCTGGACAGAATAAGAAATCAAAGAGTGGGAAAAAACCATACAACAAACTCCTCGATAGTGCATAATAGGAAAAGTGCTCTGTTGTATGTGAACAATATTTATGCTCTATTTGGGCAAACTGTAGCCGGAGTGAAACATATTTACATGACGTGTCTTTCCCTGAGGTACATGACCTCGCGTGACCTGTCGAAAATAGCCGAAAGTCAACGTTACTTTCCGAAGTTGAACGAAAACGAGTTCGTAATGTTTCGGATTTTTCCGTAAAAAGTCCGAAATTGACTTTTTTGGACACGTGACCCTCCAGTACACGTAGCCGATACCGGACCCTATATTTGACAGACAATAGTCGGGCGCTTTTTGGGTCCGGGAACCAGACTTTCAGAAAACCTCACTCATTAATTTCCCGTTACTCCAGCATGCTCCAGTATACTCACTAATGTTCACCCGTGTATTGAGGGCATCTTTCACGCATACGGTTGTAAGTTTATAATTATATTTATATAATTTGTGTATTTTAGTCTGAATATTGAATTCGTAACACTGCGTGAATTGTTGAAAATTATAAATACTATATTCGCTGTGCGTTGATATTGGATTTGTGTTGTTATAATTATTGTTGATGTATTTACTTAATCGTGGACTTATCGTCGACCGTGATGTGATATTTGATGTGTTATTTTGGTAATATGTACACTGTATTTATATACTTATTTCTTTATTTTTGTATTTCTTTTAGTTTTACCTCTGCCCTTACTGGGTACCGAGTAGACAATAAAATCATTGAAGGAAAAGGACGCCTTGCAGTGTCATCATTAAATGCGCCAACGAGTCGGTGACAACAGCCTTTATGATTACGTACTCCCAATAATTTGAGTTCTATATATCAATTCAAATTTACAACCATTAAGCATTGAGACGGCATAAGCAAATCAATGATATGTAGATAATAGCCAGTCCTGTACTCTGTCAAGGCCATGACAGTTAAGGCAAGCAATTATTATCATTATAATACTTTAATTGATCTGCCATCAGTTTGTTTATTGTCACCATGAGAACCAATTCAGCTATTAGATATAATCTCGCTCATGTGACGTGTGTCTGACATTGAAGGGACTGAGCTGATTGCAATAGGGTCATGTTAATTTAGTCTGATCTTGTAACTGTCTCCAGTGGACGTACATGAAATGGCTGTGTTTGTGCGTATATTGGGTTTTATTGCGTTGGCCATGCTCACTGATAAATTTCAAGGTAAGATTTTTTTTTTTTTCATTTGGGGAAGGGAAATATTGAATGTTGTCCTGTTAAAATAAAATATCGGTAAGGTTAATAATATCCAAGGGATTGGACTGTATAATTTATGCGTTGAACAGCCCAACAATGCCAATTGTTATATGCACTACGGAACACTAAAATAACGAGAAATGATTCTAATTTGCGATTTCATTTGCATCATAGAAGAATATTATATCACCGTCTAACACAATATGCCTTCCCATCGAATAGTAAATAAACAAATACGAATGAAATAAGGCAATAGATTTTAAACGACGACGAATTGTTTTCCTGAGTGGCCCTCAATATTTAAAGGTAGTATCGTACTTTGGTAGCATACCGAAACAGAAATCTCCACAGATGTACTTATAACTTACAGGTGATGGTAGCAACGTACCATTGGATTTGTTCTGCCCGAAAAAAAATGTACTTATCCAGAAAAGAGTTAAACTTATGACCATTATTATATTTGATCTTTTAAAGAAAAAAAAATGGGCACCGTGTGGCACTGGAAATTTAACAGATGAATGTTACTGATGTGGTTAATGTAACTAAATGGGGCTTTGTTTCGAGAATCTTGTCTACATACAACGTGTACCACGGGAGGTGCGATGTCTTTGGTGCTTCGACAGAAAATTGCAGCCGTACTGAATTGTACACATTTCTTTTTAACTGATTAGTATTGTGAAATAACCACAAGGGAAACTGACTGAGTTTTAAGTCATTGAAAAGTGAACAAAGAAAAATTGACTGGAGCGGGATTCAAACAGGCGACCTCCTGAACACCGTACAGGTGTACGGTGTACGGTGTTCAGGAGGTCGCCGGTTCGAATCCCGCTCCAGTAAATTTTTCTTTGTTCACTTTTCAATGATTAGTATTGTGTGATGTTAGGGATCTCTAGGAGCCGAATTTAATACACATTTATAAAGATTATTTATGTAGGCCTATATGAATCATTTTATTTCTGGTGGTTGGAGGTTTAATATGTGACTAGTAAGATAACAGAACAGTACTCCCAATTTGTCTGATCCACCATGTACATAAAATGATGAACCTGTGAAAATGTCTGCTCAATCGGTCATCTGAGTCACGAGAGAAGAGTACAAACTCAATATTTCATAACAAAAACAACATTAAGAATGGTTTTGATCTTACCCATAGATCAAAACTGTCTTTGGTTTTCTTATTTTTGGATAAGAACACCATTTCATGCGGAAATAGTTTAACGTTATGTTTCTACCATCACCATATGTATATCCTTAAAGTTACATGTAAATCTGTGAACATTTTTGGTTGGGTATGTTACCAATCATGTACCCTATCTTTAACCGCTGTTGGTTTCCATCGAGTAAATAAACAAATGAATAAAATGGGTCGCCGGTTCGAATCACGCTCCTGTTAATTTATCTTTGTTCATATTATAATAACTAACAAATACAGTCGGTTTACAGAAATATTGTTTAAGTTATTAGGCAGTAACTTTGCCCTTCCTCACCAAAAGTGTTAATTGGGAACTGCATGAAACCGACGGCTATTTAAAATGGAATATAATGTACTTTTCTTTCAGAGTAATGGAGTTCATAACGAGCTTTACATATTTGCTTTCAATGATGTTTAATTGTAGGTATGGCTGAGAAAGAGAATACATTGAAGACGAGGTACTTTGGTCCTCCCCGAAGCCAGTTCCCGGGGAACACTGGATGCAAGCAGCCGTACGAGAGCTTCGCAAACAACGTTGCTCCAGTGAGTAGATTGTTATCAGTCATCGATAACCATACATAATAATTATTCAACACTGTTCGTCCGAATAAAAGAATGATTAAACTCTATTAATAACTTTCTCCTAATTTCATCTAAAACCTTCAATTATAGCAAGTTTAGAATTGTTCAAAGTCCTGTTCACCCCTCTCCAACTCACATTCCAATGTTTATGCAACAATGTTATAGACATGAAATTTGAAAAATGGTCCACTTTTGCCAAATTAATTATTGCATTATAATTATTTCCTAAACTTGTATTGTTGCCTAGTTTTTATTTGGCCCTAATTTGTGATTACTGTACAGGTGTGGGACAAAATAAAAACAGTTTTCTTTACTAGACTCATTAACAATACTATCTCTTGTCAACATGGATTTTTGATCAAAAAATTCAGAAAATTCTTTCAGGTTTCAGTCTTATGTGAGAAATATGTTGTTGACTTTTCATTGTGTTACTTTGGGACCCATCAATCTTTGATGATATGATCTGGACAATGTTTTCTGACATCTAGCATTGTCTGCTATTAACGGGATGTCATGTGCATTCTACAGAAATTCCTTGCTTATAGTGTAGCGAGAAAGAACTTCTCTCCCGTATAATACTCTAACCATCAGCAAACAATGTCTGCTATCATAAGCGAGGAATGTTTGCTTATTGTATTGGATTTCATGAACTTGGGCCCTGCAGGGGCATGTATTCATGCAGCACTCAAATAAGCTTTCCTCAAGTCTTAACGTTAGTCAAGGCCATGGTGACGAGCACGTAACGTTCACGTACACTGTAATTGGAACGACCGCTGCCATTTTGTTTTGGCTTTCAAATTTCGCGCTGCCGTTGCAAATAAAAACATTGTGCTCAAATTGGCAATTCTCTGAAAGAGAAACTCGCATGTAGAACGCATTTATTTTGAATCAAACCCTCCGGTATGTGGATTCCGAAATAATTGAGTTTACAGACAAAAAACCTGAAAGTGTTGCCGCACATCCGCATTCTCCCATATGTTTGTGCACATCTTTTTCAACAGTTTAGAGCACGTCAAAATGGCTGCCACTCTGGCGCGCCGACTTCACCGCGAGACGTGTGTTGATTGGATGCATTGATGGTCCAGGTTTTTTTTATATACGTCCGTGTGTTGGAACAAGTCTACGCCAAGCGTAATTTATCTGCCGCCCTCTGTCGTCGCTTTGAAAAAACGTTGCTACCAGCCAAGACCGGCCAACTTATTTTGTGCAGGACACTGAACGTTCTGAAAGCATAATTTTCTCAAAAGCATTTCCCCTAAAAGCTGCACACCGTTCCATCCTCATGATTGCGGATATACTTCATGGATTTTGATATACGTTGATGCTAAAAATCAAATTCACAGCTTTTAAGTGAAATTGGTATAGCTCTGTTTTCCACCACGAAGACGCAAATGTCTAATTATTTTATGCATATGGAGGCATGCATCCGTAACCCTGACAAACGTTATGAGTTACAAAGGGAAACTCGAACACGACAAAGTAAAATCGTGTAGCACTATACTAATATACATGATTTCCATGTTCAGCAATACATACCAGTACTGTTATAACACCTGGAGCAACAGTACAATCTAATTTGCATAATGATATCATTGGGTGTATATGAGGGTCGTGTGATGTGCTGGTACAGTTTGAAGCAGCAATGACTTTTCAGGGGACCAAATATATGCATATATGGTGCATCCTAACCAAGCTCTTTTTGAGGTCCCAAATACAGACCTAAAGTCTGACTGTGAATGTTTTGTACACCGTAGATGGGTATATGAAGGCAAAAATAGGGATACACTGGAAGAAATATGATTATGATAAAGAAAACCACAGGCAGTACTTGTATGTTTAGTGTTGCCAATTATTAGAGGGGAACAATGGGAACTAACTAACCGATGTTCAATATTGATTCCGGCACTCTGGATCTACTGGTGACCTTTTGTCTATGGTCACTGAGCACCTGAACAGGATATTAGATCTGCGTGGTGAGGCGAGGCTTGTTGCTCTTGATATTTCCAAGGCCTTTGATCTAGTCTGGCACAAGGGTCTCATCCATAAGCTCAAGTCCTACCGTACGGCATCTGTGGTCAACTTCTCAATTTAATCGCAGATTTTCTTAGCAATCGAAAATTCACTGTTATTCACGAGGGACAGTCCTCTCCCGTCCACAGCGTCAACGCAGGTGTCCCGCAAGGCTCTGTATTGGGACCAACTTTGTTCTTGCTTTATATCAATGACCTGCCTGACTCTATATCATATCAGATTGCCATCTACGCTGACGACACAACCCTGTATACAACATATCCTGGTCCCCGGTTTTCCACTCATCAAGTCCAAGCTAGTAATGATCTCAACCATGATCTTATGAATGTCACCAATTGGGGGAACGAATGGCTCGTCACCTTCAATGAAAAGGAAACTCACCTGTTTTCTGTTTCAAGATCTGCATCTAAATCATCTATTCGTCCTACCTTGTCTATGAACTCTACATCTCTTCAGGAAGTTAGTGACATCAGGTTACTTGGTCTCGACATCACCAATGAACTCTCCTGGGACAAGTACATCAGTGGTATTGCCAAAAGGGCCTCTCAACGCGTAGGTTTTCTATACCGTGCACGGAAATGCCTTTCCCCCCTGTCATTCTGTACTTATACAAGACGACAATCCGCCCTGTTATGGAGTACTGTTGTCACATATCTGGTCCGGTGCTCCAGCTTGTCACCTTTCTCTGTTGGACGGAATACAGCGTCAAGATGTTAACCTGTTGGGCCAAGAATTGGCCCACCAGGAACCCCTCTCACATCGTCGCAATGCATCTTCACTGAGCCTGTTTTACAGTTACCCAATAAAACCTCGATGAGTCGAAACTCAAGGGAATGAATGTAAACTTCGAGTCATCCGAGCTTCGACTCACGAATGTTTTGAATAGTCAAGTCAAATTGTGCACATAGAATAGGGGGGATCGACTCAAACTAGAAGTGGTATGTTCCGTCGCCCAAATTACATGTACATGCACTTCATTTTCAATTATATGTTTGTATAATGTATGATAAATACATTGTATGAGGTTTTTCAATGTCCAACTCAGTGACTAAACAAGGGGAAAACTTCATTCATGAGTTTGTTAAAATTTCAGCAGCTCCCACCGTGACGCTCCCACGGCTCGCTATGCATCTTATTTTGCATTTCAGCGTAAATAATGAATATTCATAATAAGGTACCTACTTGACATACAAAGGTCAGGCCGGTTTATAGGCGATTCTCAAGACCGTAATGCGAGCAGCCGGGTGAAATGAAGTCACGAGAGGGCGCAAGGGCACGATGGAGTCCGTTATCGAGCTTTACAGTCTTGGAACAAAACTAACTAATGTCCGGGTCACAAAGTCATTTTCTGCAACACGACTATATCCACTTCTCGGCAGTTACACACTGGTACAAAAGTACGGTGGCTCGTTTCTACGGTGGCTCGTACTTCACACATTTTTTTTGTGTTCGTGTGGCCATAGCTTATGTGCACACAGTGACTGTGCGTCCCTCGCATTTTGATGCTGTTTATGTTGATTTACAAATTACATTGGAATTTGTGATCAGATGCTGATCGAGATGGTTGTGCTTACATGTTACCCAGCATTTTATGAACAGAAATTCATGTCATGACATGTCAATTTTATGTAATTTTATGTGAGATTATCTAGATCTGTATAATATGGGCACAGCCTACAATTTACTTAAAGTTAAATAATGAAATGCACAATCTTCACGAATATACATGCACTGGATTCTTCATCATGGTTAACATGGGCACATTTTTGACTCAGAAATAAATGTGCCCATACAGTATGTCTTGTCTTACTTATGCACGTTTCTTATTTTTATAGCTTGACTTTATATCGAACCAAGACCAGTAGTCCTATTTGTAGTCTGAAGTTTTAACAACTTGCAGCGTCGTCTCTTAAGCTTAACATATTGTTTTGAAAAGTGAACGCAAAAAAAATTATTGGAGCGGGATTCGAACCGGAGACCTTCTGGATACCGCACAGGCGCTCTGTCAATTATTGAGCTATCCACCACTAGGTCGGTGGTGTTCCCAATAGTAAATTATCTGTGTTCGTTTGGCAGTCAGAAGCCATGAAACCACGCACACTCCACCATACTCCAGGGATCACTTTATCGATACGCGCAGCAATGCTGCAACATGGGAACGGTACATGGGGGATCACTCAAAGAAGTTACGGCTTTTTCAATGTATATAATCATCAAATAACCACAAGGGAAACTGACGTAAATTAAAGTCATTGAAAAGTGAACAAAGAAAAAATTACTGAAGCGGGATTCGGACGGGCAAACAAATTGATTTTTTCGAACATTATTTTCTGTATCCCCTTTTAAATATTTCCCCGTGGAATGAAAGTATCAACATAACTTTAGCTATGATTTAAACAAACAAACAAACAAACAAAAAAGCAAATAAACAGAAGCTAACATCCCCTTAAAATAATGGTCTACTCTCAGCTGTATCAAACGTAATACATTCCAGCGGCACTACAAGACAACAGCATCATGAACAGGGAGCCACTCACCAATGATAGTAGTATGCCGCTAGGCTGACCACGCCAATCACAGTGGACGGAATCGGTCGACCCTTTCCCAGAGGTGCATTTTGGCCACATAATTCCATGCATTGTCATTGACCAACGCATTGGAACCTCCGATGGAGGTACTTAATATAGTGCGATTCATATTGCATTATAACAATACATATCCAAACAAATTGAATTGAAGTTGTAGAAAAAATTATATCAAACTTTAAAAGTATAATACATGTTTGGTATAAATGTCACAGAACAACACACTTTGTCTGATCCAAGATACGAATATGTTCATGACATGATAAACCTGTGGAAATCTGGAAAAAGCGAAAACCAGACTTATTTTTCTTATAAAACATAAAGAATGGTTTTGATTTTACCCCGAGATCAAAACTGTTTTCGGTCTTTGTTTGACTTATTTCTAGATAAAAACAGCATTTCATTTGGAAATATTTTGACGGTATGTTTATACCGGCAATATCTGCATACCCTGAGTGAAAGTGGGTTTCCTTATGTTTGTTTATAAAATCTAAAAACTATTTTTTTTTTAAGAGACTAAACTCGATTTCCTAAAAAAATCTGGTGGAGAAAGATTTCCCATGGTGACTGTTTTCACTGTTAATGAACTGTTGAGTCCATTTTCTGTCCCAAACTCATTTTTTGGGAGGCCTTGCAAATCCTGTACAGCCTTTAAACTGTCTATCATGGTTGCGTGCAAAGAGGTGAAAGGTTGTCCCTCTTTTTCAGCAGTAGATATATAGGGGGTGTACACCAGAGTTGATGTGATGAAAACGTGTGAGATTTTGGAGCATGTTGTGCAGAAGCCGGAACTGATGAACCCTTTCTTGCTTAGAAGGTGGCAGACGAAAAATCTCCTTCTATGGAATTGTGTTACATGCAAGATGAATCATTTTATCATTGAGGAAGCGAGTAAATAGTTCTGGCATTGGCAGTGGTAATGTTTGGGTGAAAACCGATGGTCATTGTGATCATTGTGACGATGATCATATCATATCATATCATATCATATCATATCATATCATATCATATCATATCATATCATATCATATCATATCATATCATATCATATCATATCATATCATATCATATCATATCATATCATATCATATCATATCATATCATATCATATCATATCATATCATATCATATCATATCATATCATATCATATCATATCATATCATATCATATCATATCATATCATATCATATCATATCATATCATATCATATCATATCATATCATATCATATCATATCATATCATATCATATCATATCATATCATATCATATCATATCATATCATATCATATCATATCATATCATATCATATCATATCATATCATATCATATCATATCATATCATATCATATCATATGGTCTGGTCTGGTCTGGTCAGGTCGGGTCAGGTCGGGTCGGGTCAGGTCAGGTCAGGTCATATCATATCATATGGTCCAGCTGTGCATTCCATGCTTCACAACACAACAGGTTTTTTTTTCCTTCTTTTGTAGGCCATCGCTTCTGTGATTTATTACACAATAATACAGGCAAGGAATGTACACGCTACAGAAACACTCAACCAGGGGTTTTAACGTAAAGACATGGAAGTCAAGGAAAGGGGAGGGGTTAATAAGGGAAGAAACAGAACAAAAGGGGAGAGAATGCAGGGATGGGGAAAGAAATTGGGGGGGGGGTGTTGGTTTGGTTTAATAGTTCGAGGTCAAAAGGTTGAAGGCTGACAGATGGAACAGTGGGTAGACGTAAACCCATCATACGGATGTAGGATTTGCCTTAAATCGGACCTTTAGACCCTTATATATAAATTGACGAATATTCGCCAGAAAATGCTCACTCTACGTACCCCAAAGAGTGCTTCATTAAAGTAATTAAGGAATTAATAACATCAAGTAATCTCTCGGTTTATGAGGCACGGTACCGTGCGATAGTTAGTAATTGGGGGGGGGGGGGGGGCATCTCAGCAAGGGAGACCTAGGAGACCGTGCACATGTCGGGCTGAACTGTCCCCCTACGTCAGGGGAGACAGCTGAGACGGGGAGTCAGCTGAGACCGCCACACCGGGTTTTTAAGCTAGTGCAGTGTAATTACATAGAAAGTCTAAGCTACGTTGCCGTAACCCAGAAAGACTCACCTGGAAGACCTCAGAAAACTAGTCCGGTTCCCTGTCCAAAGATTCCCAGACGACTCTTATTAAAAATCTTAGGTCAAGTATCGGCTACGGCTAAAAATAGAACAGAACATGACACAGCTGTCATATCTGCGCAGGCGCGGAAGCTAGTTTTAGAGTTTAGCGAGATTCAATTTTAGCATACATTTTTGCACTTTTTCAAGCACATGCAATTTTATCTGGACAGAATAAGAAATCAAAGAGTGGGAAAAAAACCATACAACAAACTCCTCGAGAGTGCATAATAGGAAAAGTGCTCTGTTGTATGTGAACAATAATTATGCTCTATTTGGGCAAACTGTAGCCGGAATGAAACATATTTACATGACGTGTCTTTCCCTGAGGTACATGACCTCGCGTGACCTGTCAAAAATAGCCGAAAGTCAACGTTACTTTCCGAAGTTGAACGAAAACGAGTTCGTAATGTTTCGGATTTTTCCGTAAAAAGTCAGAAATTGACTTTTTTGGACATGTGACCCTCCAGTACACGTAGCCGATACCGGACCCTATATTTGACAGACAATAGTCGGGCGCTTTTTGGGTCCGGGAACCAGACTTTCAGAAAACCTCACTCATTAATTTCCCGTTACTCCAGCATGCTCCAGTATACTCACTAATGTTCACCCGTGTATTGAGGGCATCTTTCCCGCATACGGTTGTAAGTTTATAATTTATTATTTTATATAATTTGTGTATTTCAGTCTGAATATTGAATTCGTAACACTGCGTGAATTGTTGAAAATTATAAATACTATATTCGCTGTGCGTTGATATTGGATTTGTGTTGTTATAATTATTTTTGATGTATTTACTTAATCGTGGGCTTATCGTCGACCGTGATGTGATATTTGATGTGTTATTTTGGTAATATGTACACTGTATTTATATACTTATTTCTTTATTTTTGTATTTGTTTTAGTTTTACCTCTGCCCTTACTGGGTACCGAGTAGGCAATAAAATCATTGAAGGAAAAGGACGCCTTGCAGTGTCATCATTAAATGCGCCAACGAGTCGGTGACAACAGCCTTTATGATTACGTACTCCCAATAATTTGAGTTCTATATATCAATTCAAATTTACAACCATTAAGCATTGAGACGGCATAAGCAAATCAATGATATGTAGAAAATAGCCAGTCCTGTACTCTGTCAAGGCCATGACAGTTAAGGCAAGCAATTATTATCATTATAATACTTTAATTGATCTGCCATCAGTTTGTTTATTGTCACCATGAGAACCAATTCAGCTATTAGATATAATCTCGCTCATGTGACGTGGTTCTGACATTGAAGGGACTGAGCTGATTGCAATAGGGTCATGTTAATTTAGTCTGATCTTGTAACTGTCTCCAGTGGACGTACATGAAATGGCTGTGTTTGTGCGTATATTGGGTTTTATTGCGTTGGCCATGCTCACTGATAAATTTCAAGGTAAGATTTTTTTTTTTTTCATTTGGGGAAGGGAAATATTGAATGTTGTCCTGTTAAAATAAAATATCGGTAAGGTTAATAATATCCAAGGGATTGGACTGTATAATTTATGCGTTGAACAGCCCAACAATGCCAATTGTTATATGCACTACGGAACACTAAAATAACGAGAAATGATTCTAATTTGCGATTTCATTTGCATCATAGAAGAATATTATATCACCGTCTAACACAATATGCCTTCCCATCGAATAGTAAATAAACAAATACGAATGAAATAAGGCAATAGATTTTAAACGACGACGAATTGTTTTCCTGAGTGGCCCTCAATATTTAAAGGTAGTATCGTACTTTGGTAGCATACCGAAACAGAAATCTCCACAGATGTACTTATAACTTACAGGTGATGGTAGCAACGTACCATTGGATTTGTTCTGCCCGAAAAAAAATGTACTTATCCAGAAAAGAGTTAAACTTATGACCATTATTATATTTGATCTTTTAAAGAAAAAAAAATGGGCACCGTGTGGCACTGGAAATTTAACAGATGAATGTTACTGATGTGGTTAATGTAACTAAATGGGGCTTTGTTTCGAGAATCTTGTCTACATACAACGTGTACCACGGGAGGTGCGATGTCTTTGGTGCTTCGACAGAAAATTGCAGCCGTACTGAATTGTACACATTTCTTTTTAACTGATTAGTATTGTGAAATAACCACAAGGGAAACTGACTGAGTTTTAAGTCATTGAAAAGTGAACAAAGAAAAATTGACTGGAGCGGGATTCAAACAGGCGACCTCCTGAACACCGTACAGGTGTACGGTGTACGGTGTTCAGGAGGTCGCCGGTTCGAATCCCGCTCCAGTAAATTTTTCTTTGTTCACTTTTCAATGATTAGTATTGTGTGATGTTAGGGATCTCTAGGAGCCGAATTTAATACACATTTATAAAGATTATTTATGTAGGCCTATATGAATCATTTTATTTCTGGTGGTTGGAGGTTTAATATGTGACTAGTAAGATAACAGAACAGTACTCCCAATTTGTCTGATCCACCATGTACATAAAATGATGAACCTGTGAAAATGTCTGCTCAATCGGTCATCTGAGTCACGAGAGAAGAGTACAAACTCAATATTTCATAACAAAAACAACATTAAGAATGGTTTTGATCTTACCCATAGATCAAAACTGTCTTTGGTTTTCTTATTTTTGGATAAGAACACCATTTCATGCGGAATTAGTTTAACGTTATGTTTCTACCATCACCATATGTATATCCTTAAAGTTACATGTAAATCTGTGAACATTTTTGGTTGGGTATGTTACCAATCATGTACCCTATCTTTAACCGCTGTTGGTTTCCATCGAGTAAATAAACAAATGAATAAAATGGGTCGCCGGTTCGAATCACGCTCCTGTTAATTTATCTTTGTTCATATTATAATAACTAACAAATACAGTCGGTTTACAGAAATATTGTTTAAGTTATTAGGCAGTAACTTTGCCCTTCCTCACCAAAAGTGTTAATTGGGAACTGCATGAAACCGACGGCTATTTAAAATGGAATATAATGTACTTTTCTTTCAGAGTAATGGAGTTCATAACGAGCTTTACATATTTGCTTTCAATGATGTTTAATTGTAGGTATGGCTGAGAAAGAGAATACATTGAAGACGAGGTACTTTGGTCCTCCCCGAAGCCAGTTCCCGGGGAACACTGGATGCAAGCAGCCGTACGAGAGCTTCGCAAACAACGTTGCTCCAGTGAGTAGATTGTTATCAGTCATCGATAACCATACATAATAATTATTCAACACTGTTCGTCCGAATAAAAGAATTATTAAACTCTATTAATAATTTGTTTTCCTAAATGTGTAGCTGACTGCTCCAATGAGGAACCTCTTGGTATGGAGGATGGACGCATCCTGGATGGAAGCATCACAGCTTCATCTTATTGGCGCAGTGATGCATGTTGTCCAGCGCCTAGAGCACGGCTTAATACCCAAGGTATGTGTCTGTGTGCATTTAATTCAGAAGTATATACAAACGAATGATAAAAAAGGTCAGATATCAAGAGTATGTACTTTTTCGACATAAATGTACTGTCCCTGCTAAAATCTCGAAAGACGCATAAAGAGGTAAAATTGACATTTCTTTATATGCGAAGCTTCATCTCTACACCTATTTGCGTATAATTATAGTAAAGGTTAATAGTGATGGTTTAACTGTTAAGCTAGAGTGTTAAAAGTGGCAAAGAAAGAAATCAAATAAAAACATTAAAAAGAAACCCCCTTTTTCTATCTCCCTCTCTTTCTAATGTGACAAATGTATGTTTTTCGACTTGATTCTCCTCATGAGCAGGTTATGCCGCTGCATGGGTTGCCGATTACGGTGACATCAACCCGTGGATTCAAGTTGACTTCACTACCACAGTCACCATCACTGGACTCATCACTGAAGGCCGTGGGGAAGATGGATATACCTGGACCACTAAACAGAGAGTGCTCAAGTACCAAGTTGCGCAGAGTGAAGATGGTCAGTCCTGGGATCACGTGACCTATACAAATGGGACTGCAACCACGGTCAGTCATTACATTGCTATAGACATGGCAAAAATGATAAAGAATTCTGTTAATTTTGTTGTTTCCATTGGGACAGAGTACCTTTCACGCATCATTCTGAAGCAAATTTAACTGTTTGGACTTAGGTAATATGAGATTGCATAATGATTTAGATGACTTCCTACACATGACGAAGAGCCATACCTCAATGAATTATATCATTCATACAGAGAAAATGTCAACACATTCACTTTATTCTTTATTTGATCATTTGCATGCAGTTCCCTGGTAACATCGAGAGAGGCAGCAACGTGACCACCATATTCCCGGCGGGAACCCACACCAGATTCATCCGTATTCTACCCACTGAATGGAACGACCACTGCAGCATGCGCTTTGAGGTGATCGGCTGCTATTAGACATTAAGACTACACAATTCGATCATTCATAATATGTACTGGGACATCAACGTGAACTTCACCTGATCATAAATCAACATTCTTTAAGGGTCGGTTAAATATCTTCATACTAAGTCCGATTGCTGGGTGAATTGAAAATTGATTTCTAAACAACGAAACTATTTTAGTGAATCATATTACCTGCGAACAAAACATAGAAACTGATAGCATTCAGGGCAAGTTTTAATTTTTTTAAAGTGTAATAATATTTTTAAAGTATACATTTCTGTTAAATTCGTTATGAACTGGCATTCATTTAATTATATTATTAATTCGTCATCAATGTTTACAAAAGTGATTTAGATTAGAAGCAAAGGGGTTATTGTAATAAAAAAACAGTGGAAATTTTATAACTCTCTTTACAGAAAGTGTTAAAATTTTCCATGTTCAATGTTTTTTACCAAATTATTCACCATGTATAGCAAATTGTCAGCTACTTAAAGTAAAGTTTATCTGAAATCAAAACTCATATGAAGTTAAATACATATGTTATGTCAAAAAACTCATTGCTTGTGCTAAAAAATATTTTAATTAAAAAGAGAGGTATTTTAGACCCAGAATTTACCACCCCACTTTCGCGACGAAAAACATTGCTACGTCACCGGCAGAACGTCAAATATTATGCAAATCACAAAGAGTGCCGACCCCGCGTTTTTGTTCAAATCGGAGTGGAAAATACTACGTACAATGTGCGGGTTCCAGCATGAGCTATTGTGCTGCGAGATTACTTGTCAAAATTAAGTTTAAATATATATAGTCATTAATTATGCATTATGCAATAATCTGAAAGCACTTTCATCACTTTTACTGAAAGCACTTTCCATCACTTTGATTACGGCTATCCTTTAAATGTGTATCTTCTTGTAGTTGTCGGGTTTCGCCCGCTCTCTTTCCATGGAGGTGCGCCACGAAAAATACGCCAAATGCATGAACCATGTTAGTCCCGTGGCCACATGCAAACAAACACAGTTAAACTGAATGCGCTCATACTTCATAAGAGGCTTTTTGTGTCCTTGATCTTGTGTCCTTTGTTTTCATGCAAACATACTTTAAGGTAGTATCATACTTTGGTAGCATACCGAAACAGGAATCTTCACAGATTCACCTTTAACTTAGATGGTATAAAGAATATGATGGTAGAAACATACTGTTAACATGTTCTACCTGAAATGCTGATGTATTTATCAAAAAAAAGTAAATTGATCAATGACCAAAATAATAACTGCAAAAATATATAAGAAACACGGTGTGCGTTTTTCACTGTTTTCTCAAAAATGGGATTTAAAATTGCACAGATGTCTGTTACTGTGTTTTTGTTTCATTATGGTTTATTGTTCCTCGGTTGAAGCTGACTTGATTCTTAATTGCTTTCTGGAAATTCATTAAGATACAAAACAAATGACATCTGACAAGCCAAGCCAAGCCAAGCCAAGCCAAGCATTGCAAACTAGTTCACCTAAAATACATGAATTGAAGCAATTGTTTTTCCTTCCCAATTTGCCAGCCCAAATACACAATCAATCAAAGAATATCACGCCCCACACAACCAGTCTTCAAAATATTACTCAAAATGAACACGTCACCATCGAATTATCATCATAGACCTTTCCACCAGGCCATATCGTACGCCTGTAACCGATTATATTTTCAGCAGTATCTACTACGTTTTACCTGTAAAAGCTGTCTTTTTGGAAACCGAATTCTAGACTTCAACGAGAAAATGGAAATGGTAATATAAATTGGTAGGCTTATTATTATTCTTCAATTAAGAGAAAAACATCAATAAAAAGCCCGTAGTTAATTGACAACACAATTGATGTACGAGGTTGGTCCCATTGTTGTTCCTGTTTTATATAAAAGATATTTAATAACGCTCCCATTGTCATCGCATAATGCCATCAATTAGTGACTACAAGTTCCTTTTATACGATCGCCTCATGCAATAATGAATGGCAACTAAAATTACCATTAGCAGCGTGGGCAAAAAATGTCATCAAAAAGGTTTCAACGGTAACACAACGGCAGCAAAAATGAGATAATTATACCCAAATTGGAGCACCGTACAAGGACACGTTCTTATTTGACAAGCATTATTATGTTGTTAACTATGAAATTAATTTATAAAATAAAAGAGAAAATACTTAAAAAATACTGTTGCCATTTTTTACTGTATTCTGAAAAAGGGGGCACTGAAATTTTCACAGATGACTGCTACTGTATCTCCTTGATATTGATGTCCATGACACTGATTTCTATGCAAAATAAACGATATTACCTGTAAGAGTTAAAAGTTGATACATGACTCTTTCAGCATTCCAAATTCCTTGAGAAACTCCCCAAGAAGTACATGAATTACACACCTTTAAGATTTTTAGCCATTGACTATTAGCATCTTATCCATCTAATTGAATGGAAGTTGAGCCTTTTATAATCACAGATTACATTCTGGTGATGACTCCTTTCAGAAATGGCATAAAATAATTGCATCTTAGTATTCAGCGTATACTTGAGTAATGATCACAACGTCGTCCAATGCTTTAATCAAGAGTATTAATTGCAGACCCATTTAACCTCACATTTGGTTGCTCTTTGAAACCGTGTATTTGTATTTTATACACAAAAAATCTAGGCTAAGTAATGACGTCACAGTGGCCTCCTCTTCAGGCGAACAATGACAATAGATCGACCGCAACTATATCTATCTGACTCCAATGAAAAGAGCCAAAGCATCCCTGTAATCAATGATTCTTAATAGAAGACTGCTTCATATAGACGAGTAGATGGAGACTAGTAAATAGAGAGATGGGGTAACAAAGGCCAGCATTCGATTCGTGTTTCCGGTTCGTGTTTACTGCTCGTGATATATATTACTTATATATAAGGTACCACGTGGTATGATATACCCAATTAGAATGGCGGTAGGATGACATGATCCTGTCTTTAGACCGAGCAGCATTCCTGAGTAAGAAGCATTGGAATAAAATAATTATAGCGAATTGATACGAGTGAGTGAATCAGACCACCATCAGTTGATGGGTTTGAAGTAACTGTTATCTCTGAGATACTGTAGGCAGTGGACTGATTCTAACATGGTGTCATCTCTGCGTTCTGTCGTGTTTATCATTTTCACCTTACTTGTCAACGACTTCAAAAGTAAGACAACTTTTTAGTTCTTGGGTGAAAAATTAGATCAGTGTAAGAGGAAGCGGCATCTTTCCACCTGAATCTATTTGATTGTGGAATGTGAATTCGTGAATTCCGTAATTTAATTGTACGTAAAAGATTTCCACCAGTAATTTCTGAACTTTGTCATTAAAACTGATTAAGGATAAAAATAAAAACACAACGATTTTTATTTGCAAATTGATGCAATGCGTACATATAGAAATGATCCGTAAAAACAGCAAATAAGATAATAACTAATGGAAGTGAAGAGGACATAAGTGTGTTTTCAGATTACTCTTAAAGTTGTTCAGTGAGGGCATGCTACGTATATTGTATGGGAGACAGTTCCAGTATCGAGGACCAGACACAGAAATAGCCCTGTCCCCTGCCCTTTTGTATGAGCGTGGAATGTTCAGATTGCGGCTTGAGCGGAGACCAGCTCTATTAGGGGTGTTGAGATTGAGATAACCTATTACGTATTGTGGTAACGTATTTTAAAGTGCTGTGTACATTTCCCCCATATAAGGTTAAAAAGGACATTTTTCTAAGTAATGACTTGACTTGATACTGTAACAAATGAATGAATTTTTCAAGGCATTAGAGAAGGTGCAACATTTATCTGAGGGGCACATATCACTGATTTGTTTTATTTTAAAAGAAATGTACTTGGCACCTGTTTCACCTTCCCTTAAAAGTGCTAATTGATGACATCATGAAACTGAAATCTAATGTCATTTTAAATGGAAAGAACCTGTGTTTTTTTCAGATTAATGTACCCGACATTTTTCCTGAGTTGTACATATAAACAATATCATAAATTTTCATAAACATTTCATTGTAGTTGCGGCTGAGAATGGGAATACATTGAGGACGAGGTACTTTGGTCCTCCTCCGAAGCCAGTTCCTGGGGAACACTGGATGCAAGCAGCCGTTCGGGAGCTTCGCAAACAACGCTGCCCCGGTGAGTATAAGTCTCCGATAACCTTACACAATAATGATATCCAACTTGTTTTCGCCCGGCCTGACTTATTTGGAAAATGTCAAGTTTTAGACGTTTTATTATATTTTGTGCAGTATTCGTGTTTGTTTGTAAGCTTAGAGGAGACATTTAGCTTAAAAGGATACTTTGATCTCTTCAAACTCCTGAGGATTGTTTTCCTCATAAAATGGATGTTTGTATGCTTCTTGAATCATACAATGGACGTGTACTAATTGATTAAACAGTTTCTGTCCAATATCTACACGTATGGATGATCGTTCTGTTAATTGGTGTTTTCAGCTAAAGGTGCAGTTGAGTGCGCGAAGGAGGAACCTCTTGGTATGGAGGATGGACGCATCCTGAATGAAAGCATCACAGCTTCGTCAGATTTCGAAAACTGGGCTGGACATCAACCAGTAAGAGCACGGCTTAATACCCAAGGTACTTGTCTGCATTTCATCCATTAGTATATATAAACATGAATAAAAATATGAAAAATTGATACTAAGATTTTTCAGATAAAGCGAAGGCTCTTGCTGAAATTTCAAAAGACGTATGAATGTATTACATGAACGGTTATTCAATAATTCAGATAATTAAATAAGTTCAGTTAAATATGGTTTAAATGTTATGCAAAATGCAACAAAAACGCAAACAACAACGTAAAATAAACTGAATAAAACACCTTGACTCTCTTTATCCGCAGGTTTTCCCGCTGCGTGGGTTGCCGATGCCGCTGACCCCAATCCGCGGATTCAAGTTGACTTCACTACCACAGTCACCATCACTGGACTCATCACTCAAGGCCGTGGGGAAGATAGAGATAATGACCAACGAGTGACCAAGTACAAGGTGGCGCAGAGTGACGATGGTCAGTCTTGGGATCACGTGACCTATGCCAATGGGACAGCAATAACGGTCAGTTATTTTAAATGAAATAAGTTATATGTTGCCTCAAAATTATGTTCAATGTTTGAAGAGATCATTTGCAAAAAAACAGATACATGAAAAATTAACTACAACATGCTTTACATTTTAGTATTCATGGAAACCTCGTACATTTGGACATATAAAACTGATTTATTTATTGCAAATTAAATACAGAAAATTAAAACAAAAGAATGTTTTGACGTTTCCTTTATTAAAAAAAATTGAAGCGTCCGCGGTGATGATGTAATTTTTACGAGCTATCTGTTTTTTCAAATGAACTCTTCGTTTATTTATTGGTACAGAGTCCTTTGTAGGCAACTTTCTAAAGAAAACTAAATGTTTGAACATGGGATTGGATAATGATTTAGATTACTTTCTACAAACAACGAAGAACCACCACGATAGTTAAATTAGTTTTATTATTAACACAAAGGGACTATTGAAGTTATGACATTATTCTTCATATTATCATTTGCATGCAGTTCCCTGGTAACCTCGAGAGAGGCAGCAACGTGACCACTCGATTCCCGGCGGCAATCCACACCAGATTCATTCGTATTCTACCCACTGAATGGAACGACCACTGCAGCATGCGCTTTGAGGTGATCGGCTGCTACCAATCAGAATAAGACTAAATGCATACAAAGAAATGTGACCATTATCGTGCCACATTAAGAACTGTTGCTTTATCCGCTAATAACAATTGAAAGTAAAATGTATTTAGAATTTTAATCGATGTTTAATATTTGTATCACTAATCTAAATAGGTTATTTAATTTGTAGTATACAATATTACTTTACTTGTATGATTAACTGCCATTTCAGGCTCCCACTGAGGATGGACTTCAGTTTTCTCGTAAACTTTTGACTTTGCTGAGGATCCATCATTCACACTTTCTATTACAATGTTTCTCACTTACTTCGATGATGTTATCAGTGTACAAAAAGACCAGGGGCCAATTTCACTAACGCTTTGCGACAATCGCTTAAGCCCAGATACATACTAAACGGAAAATCGACCGCTACTTTGCGTTGCACATTTCCATTTACTGATGGACCTGGGCTTTAGCGATGATCGAATGCGCTAGTGACATCGGCCCCAAAAGATCAACAATCATATCGTGAAGATTGTGTCCATGACCCCCGATCGTAGATATAAAGTATTATCAAGCTTATCCCGATAATATGAAATAATTGATGTGTACACAAGCTGTGTGCTGACACGTGGTCGAAAAAAAAGAAGAAAGTAGATCAAGCACGGTCCCAGTGGTGTACGGTAAAGCAAAGTCAGTGATATAATGCGTGTGATTATAGAAACAGTGTCATTTTTAGCACTTGATCTGACATACTATATGTGGGGGTGGTGTAGTAGAGTGCGAGGAGTAGGACTATCCAGCTGGTGTCGCAGGCGTGGCGGTAGACTGCCGCCGAAACGGACCTGCCTCCCGCATACTCATTGCCGATCATGAGTCAACCGAGGGTAAGCCGGGTGCGCTGTCGGGGAGACCGCTACACAACCTTCAACGGCAATCTTGGTTTATCAATGCGTTATGACAATTGTTTTAGCATTAACGTGAGTCTTGTTGGGTCTTGTTTGTGTGTATTTTTGGTCCTTTCTTTATATCCTGTGCAGAGGTTGTTTCTTATACTCCCCGGTTTCATCAATAGCGTCCACACTTATTCACAAGTATTCATGATGTATTTGCTCTGTTTTACTCTGATCATGTTGATCCATGTTTTTAAAAAACGTGAACACATAGTTTGTTTGTAAGTGTTTTGGTGAAATGTATTACTTAATGTGCATTATTACTATCTGTGTGCCTTTAACCTGCCATGAACGAATGCATTTGAATGAATAGTTACAGGTTGACAGTTACGCATGCGGTAATTTCGTTCTATTATTTCCATGTAAACACTACCAAAGATTTTACTAAGGTCAGCGCTTGGATTTTAATAATTATAGCCGCGGTATTTCGGGCATTGTTTTCTATTGTCATTCGCTATTTAAGCAACGTAGAACGGGGTTTCCTGTCGTGAATTTCACGAGTTTATAATTATATTCAGCTTCTAGTGTCCAATGTTCTCGGTTCAAAGTAAATAATTTGAATCGGAAGACATGCGTTTTTAGATAAAAGTTATTGATAGATTGGAGCCGATTTTAGACGAGTACGAGTGATTTAGTGATTAGCGAATCGTTCAAACTGTCACAGAAAAAGTGGGTCTCGACGTCAACCCAGCAATGGACCTTTCCCATGAAATATGCTAATGAGATACGCGCAAGCGCAAATGCCCTACTGGTTGCCAAGAAAGTTGCAGCCCCATACAACGCAGAGGCACTGATCTATATAAACTGGATAGGTCACGGGTGCAGTGATTAGACGGCGAGCCGTGAAGTCATCAGCGGCCATGTTAGGATATTCAGCACAATACTCATTGCACTGCATGACTGCACATCAAGCAGTGCAGCAATTCTCTGTATATGCCGGCTGCCGCGCCTGCCAATGTATTGAATTACCCCAAATGGCTGCACGGATGCTTCCAGTTTGTATAGATCAGGGGCCAATTTCATTAAACTGTTAAGCACAAACATTTGCTTAGCACAAAAATGTCTCGCTCAATAAAACAAACCACCATTGAAAATTCCATTTGATGTTCATGGTCAGCGAACAACAGCCAAAGAACAATCACAAGTGATACACAACACATAGAAATTTGGTTGTTAACCCTGTTTTTATCAAGACTGAAATGTCATGCTTAGCAAATTTGTGTGCTTAACAGTTTTGTGAAATTGGCCCCAGTGCGCAGAGGGCATGGAGCTTGCCAACCAGTGATGCATTTGCGCGTGCGCGTATCTCATTAGCATATTTCATGAGAAAGGTCCATTCCGATGCTTGGATGAGCAATTACGTACTACCATAGCCGTGTTGCATAATAATCCCCTTCAGAATCCAGGCAGCTAGGCGAAAAGGATTACATCATGTACTTCAATTCGGACTGTTCCCATGCACGACCGTGATTTATTCACTAAATTACTTGTACCCGGCTAAACTCGGCTTGAATCTGTCAATCACTTTTATATTAAAATGCATATCTTCCGATTCATTTTGTTTACTCTAGAAACCAGCCTGAACAGAGAACATTCCACACTACAAGCTAAATATTATGAACTTGCAACAGAACTGTCAACAGTGAATATAATGTAAAGTCTCGAATTCGTGTAATTCACTGGTCTCTCAGACTAAAACTTGTGTATATCAATGTATTCCTTAAAGCGTTTATTTATGTTCTAGAGGGGAGATGTCATGTGAACGAAATAAAGTACATGTTAAATTGGACAAGAAGAAAAGGGTTCGAAGTTGACAGCCCAACAGGTACAGTTTGATAGTTACACATGCAGTGAGCTCGTTGTATTATTTCCATGGTGAACCATGGTGATGGTAAGATAATGTGGGGACTCGTAAGTTACTCACCATACCCAACTCCCCAGATACAGTGCTATATTTAGAATGGTCCCTCATGAATATGCATATGTGTACAAGTTTACACACAAATCACTCCGCCTCATACTTTGTAAACAATTAGGCCCAAACTAAATGTCAATGGATATTCTTAATATTCCACTTATATTGTATTTAAAGTACATCCATGTGATGGTGGAAATTGTATTTTATAGTTACTGTTAAATGATGATGATCCCACGACCTTAGTCCATATGCGGGTGTACTAATATTTTAAAGTTGCTTGGTGATGTGTCCACACAAGGTGAGCGCGCGCGGAAAACGGACACTGTTCGTTTTACGATTCGGCGACAACAGTCATGTAATTCTCCTCCGGAGAATTCCGGGGTTAAACCAGCCTCCAACCTGGCTGGTCAGCATGGGCATATGCCGATGTAGGGAGTGCGGACTCCCCCGACCATTTTGGTGAGTTTCTGGTTCCTTTTATTTGCAAGCTTGGCTTGAAACGCGCATTTTGAGTGTTCCTACTTAAAACTTTTTGACCTATGTCGTGTCGCCATTCATGCATTTATAATGCATGCATGCCTTCTGTATGTGCCATATACTTTGTACACAGCACAGCCATTATTGTTGTGTCTGTGCTGGCATTGCGCGTGGTGACCTTTCAACCTCACTGTGTACACATTCACCGTATTTTGACACCCTGCATACTGTTTACTGTTTTGTACTTATAGGTCGATGTACCTGTAGTGTAGCTGTAACCTGCCTTGCATCCGGGATTTTTTTTGTTGGTGATTTTTTTGTCTGGTGATCTTTTTGTTGGTGATCGTTTTGTTTGGTGATCTTTTTGCTTGGGGATCTTTTCGGTGATCTTTTCGAGGATATCTTTTTGGTGGATCTTTTTGCTTGAAGTAGTCCTACTCATCATTCATCATCGGGTTAACTTATCTACAACCGGGCTAATAATCACTCTCTACAAATTATAGACTGGATTCCATCTTCAATAACTCAACTGTTTGTGATTCGTTGATTGTTTATTAATTAACTTGATTCTTCAACTGATTGGAATAAATTCTACACTTCAACTGATTTTCTGCGATTCAACAAGAACTGGTCTTCCCTTGTTTCTTATTTCACCGAGTGCTTGGGATACACTTATCCTAATTAATTTTAGGGTCTTGCTCCCTTGTTGGCTGCGAAACCGCAGCACCGTAGTGGAACCACTACAATAATAACAAAGCACGTACGGAAACATAGGTGTCTACTTGTGTGGGTTTTGGTATGATCTCTCAGTCGGTGACTAGCATCGTCGTCTTTTCCTACATCTACATTATCGTCGCTTACCTACAAGACGTCTTCATCTTCATCTCCTTCTGTCTCAAATAGTGAGTCATGAGAATGTGGAGCTTGGAATTTGAGGAGGAAAACAAAGAAAGGAAGCATTACCTGATTCTTCTAAGCTAAGCGATAATGATTTAGGCTTGGGTGTGCATACAGCGAACGCTGTAACATAGGATAGGAAGCAATATGTAAGATGAAGCTGAAATGTTTTAAACACCAACAATTTAACATCTTTATTGTACCACTGGTTGCTTTAATACATTTACCAAAAACCTTTATATAGTAACTAAAACGATCACGTTTTTCTTAGATAAGTACATGTACTACGGAAAACGTTAGATGAGCTTTAAATAAGATCTACTCGCAGACTTATCTTATCTTTGCATTTAAGACATGACCACCTTTTGTTCAGCACTTACGTTGATGATGTCCTACATAACATGCATATGTGTTGTTTTTTTTTAACTCAATAATATGTTGGGTCCAATTACTATCAAACGATCAGTTCATTATATGTTTGGTAACAGTGAAGTGTAATTCTCTTCCATCATGGGAGCGGGTGCTATTCTTTTGTAAACCGATTCCCAAATATGCATGGTTGACTAAGCAGAAACCCATAACGTGTTTGTTTATACTTCAATCAAGGGGTGCTGGCGGAATAACATGACCGCGGACAAAGGAGAGTGTTGTGAAACAATACCGCCCTCAATCGGCCAGTAACAACCGTTTATAAAGGCTATATTACTAATATTCAATCATATACATGTTAAGTCAATTTCCACTCATGATTTTAATAATTTTATCTGATTACTCAGCACGATTACACAGAGGGAATCCCGATGATACAACTGACAAAAACTTTCTTTTTTTTAGGGTCACAATAAAACATATCAATATAATATGGAATCGAAAGTATGACAAGTAATTCGATGCCACTCATCGGTCCCAATGTTGCTGAATTCTACACATGCATGACTTTTATATTCATTCAAAAAATTACTTCTGTCATCATTCTTAGCATAACCTGCAGCTATACCATATTTTTGATGAATGTCAATTTCAAAAACAGTAACAGCTACATACATTGTTGCAGATGCTTAACACTGCGGCGAGGGATCTTATCCCAAACATGGAAAAGGAATCACGTGTTTGGATCGTTCTAGAAAAATCTACACTTAATTGACCTCTCGAGAGTTCCCATAATTATATACCCCTCAATTTACTTTTCAAGGGGGTATCAATGATGGAACCACCCAGGTTGTCACGGTCTAGGTTGGGTCAGTCTCTAGGGTCATATTGATTGTGTACAAAACAAATATCAACTTTATAAATGGCAGAAAGTATAATTATTGGCTTCAGCTCAGCCTGTTTATTTTTTATTGATCGGGCAGGAGGAAAACTATTTTTTTCAGTGCTTTTTAATATAAAATCAAGTTGTCCCAAAAATGGGACAAGGTACCGCGTGCAGTGAAAAACCAACATAGGTGCCTTTACGCAGACGCGTGCTCGAAACGAATATTCTCGAAGGAAATTCAATAAAATGTTAAATAGGACAACTGCTCTGTTGTCATTCCCATGAACTGCCCCATGACCTCAATATGGTACTTGACATTAGTAATTGAAGAGTTCCCATCACTAGAGGTCGCTGCATTGTACCGCCAGAGGGCGCTAGTACACTCAAGTAGCTGAATGCGGAAGTGACTGTTATTTTGCGGTCGCAGCCAGAGAATTGGTACACGGCCCACGTAATGTTTGGTTTATTAGTACTGTTGTTGATTGTTGGTGTTGTACCTGCCCAGTTTCACTCAGTTCTGTAAATTTTTTTAATTTCGTAGTTTTCCTTATACATAATTTCATAATTGTTGATGGTTGGTCCTAAGACTTGTTGACATATTTTATATTTGTTTGTTTGTTTGTTTGTTTGTTTTGCTATAGGACTCTCATCATTGTTTTTGCAATGAATGCTATCCGCTACCAATAATCGAGGAGTTTGTTTCTTCAGCAACGAAGCGGGACAAGCATGTAAGGATGTGACAGTTGAGTAGAGTCTTTTTAAATGTATTTCTATATAATATATAATGCTACATGTTTACGATTCATCACATCAATGAGCTCCGCCCACCTTACTCCTCCCGTTGACGAGTGATCCAAGGCTTTGATACCAGGAGACCTAATTTGCATATTTCACACATAACGCGAGAGGTCGCTGTTTGCCTAATGTGCATTATATTATTATTGTACGCAAACGATCTTGCGGGGGATCGGGAGCATAATGCACATGGTACGAAGACGATCAAAGCCTTGACCAAGGCTATTAGCAAGGCAGACAACCCAAACGTGATTAACTAATTGTGGTGAAGAGTGATACTTTCTACATAATTCTAACATGTTTACAAAGCATCACATCACGTCACATCAATTAATTATACGGGAAATTAATTTTAAAGTTAATGATGCTTATTCTTAATGATGCTTTAATGCTTATTACATATTACAGTTAAAGTTGAGTTTTTCCCGGCGATAATGCAACATTTCTCAAATTCGATTAACGTGGTAGACAACTCAAACGTAATTAACTAAAAGCGTTGAAGAGTAAGAATTGTGGTTGTATTGACTTAATTATTAACACACCCGCTAGAGCAATTCACACAGCTGTAATGGCTAGACAAATTAAATTAACAGTGTGGTGTTTGTTTGTGAGTTTTGCTTTCAGCTCACTAAACATGGCGATTCTGTTAATTTCCAGTGAATGTCACAAAGCAATTATACCGACAATCGTATTCACTGCGATTTACGTGTGAATATAGAAAACTACAACCAAAGAAAACAAAACTGATATATAGTTTCATCTGAATAAAACGGAACCTTTTGGCAAGAGGAATAAAGAGTAGGTACCCGGACTATGTTTCTCAAATAAACTGCAAGGAAAACTTACAAGATTGCTGCTTCCTTGTTGCCACTATTATAAATTCAAACTACTGTGCTTAACATAAGGTTGTTGATGTTTTTCTGTAATATGCAATTTATATAAACTGCAAGTTGGGCAACTGCTACGGTAATATGTGATTAAAATGTAACAGGATTGATTTTCAGATGGAAATCCACAGAGTGGTAAAAGACAAAATACGTTATCATCGAGCTGGGTCAGCGAGGTCGTACTGTGAAATCAGTTTGCTCCTTCCTCCTGCAGTCCCTGGGGATGAGATTGAAGGAAGATAGCAAAGCATTTATACCTTAATAACGTCTTTCCTTTTCTTGTTAGATTGGTTTCGGGGTGTCCTGTAGTATACTGCATCGTGTGTATTATTCTACATAGTTTATGTTTGGTATTGAAATGTAATCATGTATAAAAATGTAACATAAAGTGTTTCATCATTAAAGTGTTGTTTTGCCTTCGTGAATTATTGAAATTACCCCGCAATTGCAGACTGTCTTCATCCGTGTAATCTCCTGACGAAGTGACTCTATCTCATTCTGTGCCGCGTCCGCAGACGTCACAGTTTTGCCAGCCACTGTCATCTGGGTTATTGCTGTATTCTGGGCCGGTTTAATGTCATTTCTCATTCGTATCTATGAAAACGAATGATCCAATAAATGAATATACACCTAATTGTCAGACAATCTTAACGAAACACATGTAGCGTCGTTATCCTAATTTAAGCCACATATCTCTCATCAGTTCTGCTTTACCATCACGTCTTATCATCGCACAAATTCACATAATTCCAATCGATGACGATACAGTACTATGTACATAGCAGCAATGTTCACATTGTTTACCTTGGGAATGAACACAACGCAGAGCGTGAGAGTGGTAGCCAGCCAGATGAGTGCGGATACCAGTATGTAGTGAGAGTTACGTTCCTCTAGAACGAAGGTCACCGGGGCACCAACGAAAGACAAAATCAGCACATTGTAGACGCACACTCCTGAGATAACAAAAAAAATTATTTACGTTCTATTGATATCATCTAACGGGTTGATCCACTGACAAACTAGGCCCGCTTCAAACGTCGAACTTCTGCCGTGTCTAATGCAATACATTGCAATCGACATCAAAGCGGCGAAAATTCGGCAGCGTTTCAAACGCCGGTTTTCTGTTAACCTTGATGCAAACTTCAACATGGCGGACCAAGAGAGACTTATGATATTGCTTTATATTCTTCTGCGAGAAGGCGGTCCTATCTCTTTTAAAGGGTGTGGAACTCCGATTCGGCACGTTTCAATTGAATTAGACACGACAAAAAATCGACGTTTGAAGTCGTGCCGCTCTTGTGCCGTTAAAAACGGCAAGCCCTGTCAATCTTTCAGCAGAAAACTGGCATTTGCTTCAAACGTCGAATCTCTGCCTTGTCTTATTAAAACTTGGGCCAACATTTGATTTAAACACGGCAAATGCCGACGTTTGAAGCGGGGCTGTTTTGTATTGAGATTTTAAACTGTGGTCGTTGAGGCGGAATCATGTTCCTCGCCGATGATATGTTTATACATGTAGTATGAAATCACTCAGCCACGCGAAGCGGTATTACAATAATTCTTAATGAATCTTCTAAAGAGCTGTTTTGGCTTTTCTCTTTGACGTAACAAAATGAACAGGTACATTGTGGTCTTACCGATATATTTAGAATCGTTGAGTGCCGGGATGGTCACCTTCCTTGTCTCCCACGCCAGGAACGCACCGAATATAAGCAGCAGACCATCGATGACGTAGAAGGCACCAATCCAGTACGTCTGGGTCCCTGACTCACACATCATGCGAATTGGTATGTGCACGATGTCATTATTTTCAGGATCAGTCTGCCAAAGAAGTGTCCACGAATTTGTAAATACGCGTTTATTGGTCGTGTGTAAGACATCGTGGATATTTCACCATTGGTCATCTTAAACTTTTTTATACATTTGACATAAACATTACGAATGGGAATTATAGTAAAGGTAAACTGTTCTCATCGAATTTGTGCCAATTGTGTTGTAATCTTGAAATCAATTATTTATAAACGTGTGGTAATAAAAACCTCTTAAATAACAACTGCCATTGTCTTGGTTAATGTTAAGTGCGACTTTATTCACGAAGTGATCAAGTATTATGCAATAGCGAACTCTTTGTTTGTGAATCTGTGGACACTGTCCTGCATTATTGTTGCGAACCTTGACTCGACAGATTACTGATATGCCAAGCATAGCGCCCTCTAGAATTGTGTCCTCTCTGAACATATCTACGTCCCTTTGATCATCTGTAAACTGATATTGACAACGTATTGACCAAGTACAGATCACCGTATTTGCCAAGGTATTCTTATTCCGGCCACCCGGTCCCCTTTTGCACACAGCCCAATATACCTTTATGCGATTGAATACAACACATGTACTATGATTGTTTTATAATGACAAGCTCATAGCTTGCAGTCTTAACCATATCTCGCGATATGTAGAACGCTACCTTTAACACCGTTGTAGAATGAGGTTTTAAACCTATCATAGTATTGCCTTTATGAGTAATGCCGACCAATATGAAGATAAGGCTATTGTCAAGACTCGGCTGAGAGATAGCCAGGGGAAGAGAGGATTACAAGAAAAGACTGTTGAAAACCGAATATATCATACAAGACATTCTGACAAGGTCAAGGGTTATAATTTATCAAAATGATGAAGTAACTTGGATTAAAATTAATCATAATAAACGTAACGCGGGAATAATGCGGATATGGTATATGTTGTTGTTTGGTTTAGTTGGAATCAAGGGTGCCGGCATATACAAGTTCTCGCCAGTCTGTTTTCAAAGTTTATATTTAATTGCTTGCCTATAGTTAAATCCTAACCGTTAGGGTGGCAACAATATTAAGAATATGAAAGAAAAAACGTGGAAGGTCCCTCACCACTTTCACGCCAATGCGTTCTGCTGCAACGAGAGGATCGAATATTTCCCAAAAGATGAGAATGAAAACATCGGCAAGAACAAGGGCTGCAACGAAGCTCAACAAACGATGATCCTTCACCACCTGAAAAAAATATCATAACAAGCATAACCCAGTGGGGCGCCCTCATGGTCTCTACCATTTCCTTAAAGGGGATTTCAATACAAAATGGCCGGACATAATACGTACAAAGTAAACGTACTCCACTGTGCATCATTTATATGCACTGTTTAATTGGTCATTATGTTCAACTTTGTGACTATATGTATTACAGTATCCTTTCCGCCGCTTTAGGATAACCTTAAACATGACAATGATGTTTTGTATTTCTTAAATATGAACTGTCTGATTTTTTGTAAACCGACCTAACATATAAATTCACTTCCTAAAAGCGTTCCAGTGTTTGTTGTTAAAGTTGATATTGAAAAACGTGGTGGATTCCTAAATATCACCCTCTTTGCTCTAATAAAAAGGTCAATTTTAAAACAGGCCTCTGCTGGTTTAAGCTAATAAATCTCTCGAACCTTGTTCATAAAGATCAAACGTGTTTCAGGCTAATTTAAATGTCAATGATCTCACATTGGTATTTGGTATACGTTCCTTAAATTTCCATGGCTCTTACCATTTTCATTGCAGTTTTGTTGGTGAATATCTTGTGAACTCTCCAGGTCTTGCTGAACATGGAACCGAAGGCCAGGGAGAACCCGATGGACAGACACCAGGTATTGGCCTGTACGTAGGAAGAGACCAACACTGGTCTTGAATGAGGGACAGATGGCAATTGTTAAAACCTTTTTCCAAATCGAAGGTAATGTGATTTACAGTGTAAAGTAACATAGTTTCTCGAACTGAAACTAGAGGTATCAATAATGGCTTGATATCTTGCGATTTTTGCCCTATAGTTACTTTTCTGTTCTTGCTATCGGTTCCCTGAAGTAGATTTTCTGGTTATAGGGCGCTTTATAAATGTTTATACTAATTATTATACTTATTCGATTCCTTGACAATTACTGTATCACTTGCCTTGCACATGGACACAAAGGTATTTGTAGTTACCAGCGCTGTATCCAAACCGAGGAATATGATGGATAAGTAGGACAGAATTCCACCTATCAGTATCATATTGTTTATGTTGGGGCTCGACATCTTTATGACCCTGTGAAAAAAAAAAAGAATTGAAAAAAACAACAAAAACGGTTCGTTTACCACTAGGAAAATATGTTTCTGTCAAGTGGTAGCATAGAAAAAACAAACGAAGGTATGGGAAAATCAGCTCTCAAATCAAGTGAAAGGACTGACATAGCGGAAAAGATATTTTAAGAAGTCATGTTTCTATCTGATTAATATCGCATTAATATTGCAAGGCCTCAAAAAATATTATTGAGTTTGAGACAGAAAATGGACTCAACAGTTCGTAAACATTGCTAACAGTCACCATATGAAATCAAAAAGTAAACTATTCTTCATGTTTTATAAGAAAAATCAAGTCGGGTTTTCGCTATTTTCTCTTGACTCATATGTCCGATTAAGCTCAAAGGTTCGCAGTTTTAATATTTCATGTACATGTTTGATCAGACAAAGTATGAGTGCTGTCCTGTGACCTTTACCAATCATGAATTGTACCTTTAAGGCCGAACAACAAAAAAATATTCTACCATTAACTTCTTTCTAGTTAAAGGGAAATATGTGAAGATTTCTGTTGCGGTATGCTACAAAAGTATGATGCTACATTGAAGTGCACGCCTAATGACTATTTGTAAACTGCGATTTCCTGCTTTACCGACACGCGTTGTCTAAGTTTATCTTTTAAAAAAGAAAATCCATCTCGATCATCCGATTATTTAATCCATTTGGAAATGATTACATGGTATTTTTCTTATCAAAATACATCTTTAAGACAACAGACCACCAACCTACCGTACTTTCCTAAAGTGAATGTTGAATATCAAGAAGCTAATAGCTAACATCATCCCAGCTACAGCAAAGATTACGCCAGTTATGAATATTGCTGGCTGTATCGTCTGTCGGTCCTCTCTTTCAATTATAAAGTCGATTGGTGGTGACCCACCTGAAAAAAGCCATTTGAACACACAAATAAACATCTAAATAATGCAGGATCTCAAAACGTTGTGCGGTTTCGGAGGCTTCCACATGTTTTCATGGATAAGAAAATTTCAAAATGGGATTATTTTCCATATATGTGGCAAAAGGAATTTTATCTTTTATGGGATATTCAGTCAAAAAGTCCATCATAATAAAATGAATACAGTTCAAAATATAATTGGTTGAAGTTGTCCATTTGGTCAGTACGTGACAACATTGTAGTCCACATACGGTAGATAAGACAAGTATTGAACATTTTCATTATGGTGGTTTGTCTGATTTGTATAATTGATGCAAGTTTTAATGTTTCCTTCTAAGATCAGGTAATGTCTTGTTTTCGTGGTGTCCCAGATGACATTTTTGCACAAACACTTGAGGTAACTATTGTTGGGATTTTCGGTTAGGTTAGTCTTTCCCTCACTTACTGTTGGTTTTTTTTAGAATTTTTATTTTAGCCACAAAGAAGAGCATGTAATTTACCATTTCGTGTTTTCGTGGGTGGGGTCTGTGTTTCCTTTATTCCTGTTGGTTAGGCTAATACTACGCTTCATGGCAAGAAATTAATATTATTATTTTTGTTCAAACGTAACGGCCGGCTTACGGTTACACAAATCATTCAAGTAAGTATCACGGTTTTGTACGCCGTATATGGCAGACTACGTGTTTTATTAAAGACTGAACAAAATAATGTTTCGCTGGACAGTGGTAAGTTTGAGTTCAGTCTCGACAGTTCCTGGGAGTCAAAGTCGGGACGATGCACGGACAAACCCAAGAGGCGAGTGTTCTGGAGCTATTTACCTTGCCAGTGGATTGGTACGTATCCCTCCCATGTTACTTCCGTCCCAGACCCGACCGTGGTGTCCAATACTCCAACTTTAACATTAATGCCATCTATAAACAAAATTATAATTGAACACAACAATCATCGTATAAACAACTTATTAAAACAAAGATCCAGGGTTGCAGTACTCGTAATCATACTCATACTCGTACTCATGGGAATGTACTCATAGTTACTATTTCTCGTACTCACAAGACAAAAAGCCAAAGCGTACACTTACTACATCCCAAGTAGGCAGAATTTCAACCGGCTACAGCTTTGGTTGTTTGGGTCTAGAAGTTGAACACCTGTTTAAAGACCTAGTAAAACGCATCGAGAAATATCGATTTTTCCTCATGAATGAGGCTATCATGGCTATCACCATGTAGAATTTAAGCATATTGGGGCAGAAATTGGCGAAAATATGACAATTTGAAAGAGTACTCCTTTAAAACAAATTTGCCAGGATAACACGCATAGTGGTCAATACACACATAATTTGTATGAAGGAAAGATGAAAGTCGGGTTCTGAGGTTGGGTTATTCAGTCTTAATTTTTTTCGCTCAATATCAATCCAATTTTGCTCAAATTCTACATGGTGATAGCCAATATGGCTGTACCATTATCTGAATCTTAAGTGATAAACGGTATATTATAGTTCCAACGCAAAGTGCTACGGTTTTTTGGGGGACACCCTGTATATACTCTAGTTTGTGAAAAATACTTAACTTCCATATACATTGTTAATAACACACCAATAACACATGGGCAAACTCTCATCTGTTTTCAATATCCGTTTTACTAGGTCTTTAATATTATTTATACGTATGTGTTAAAGTTAAGAACTGTGTTGATTTTTAACCCGTATTTTTCCGTACTTATACTTGTACTTACTCATGGAAAAGTACTCATACTCGTAGTCATACTCATGACAAAGAACTCGTACTCATAGTCGTACTCATCAAATACTCAACACTGCAAAGTGCTGGAAGCAACGTCAGTTGGGTCTAGAAACAAATTGATTTGCAAGTGATTTACCTTGCAGCTGCCTCAGAAGTATGAGTCCCTGTCTGTCGCCCGTGGAAGTGAATTGCACTGGACCCTATAATACAAAAAAGTATTTTTCTAAAATCTGACAAAGTATACAAGAACGGTACACGCGTATATGGAACAGCTTTAATGATAGACATATCAACAAGAATGAAAACAATAACAACAACAACAGCTGCATAGCTGCAATAGCATCAATGAAAATAATAGCTAAAGTAGGCAGCCAATCACAGGATAGCACTATCAGAGTCGCTATCAAACTGATACTATGCAACCATCGATGCAAATATTTTAACAAGAATTGTTCACGTCTGACTAACCGTCACGCCCTCAAACGTCAGACTGCTTATAATGTCGAATAGAATTTCAACAGTCACTCTATCGTAATCAAAGTCGGCCAGGGTCCTCGGAGGATCTGAATTGAATTTAATAATAGAATACAGTCAAAGCTGATCAGTAATGTTAATTTTGTTTGACGTGGCGATTCATTGTAAAAGAAGTATTAACATTTTCATCCAAACACAATCAATGTCTTGGTCAAGAAGGGCAAGCAAATATCACTATCCTCTATATGCAAAATTGTTGTAGTACAATCCAGTATAAGTACCATTAAAATAACAATGGAAATTACTCTGTTTGACGACATAATAACGCTTGTATCCTTCTTGCGCCGTGCGATTTCAGGATGCAAACTGGAGGGATTTGTAAACGTCTCTGTGTTTGCAGAGAGCTTAAAGCAGGTTTGTAAGTAACGATTGTCGTACGATACTTTCCCTGGAGAAATAGTAACATGTGTCAAACTGGGAAAAGTTAAGTTGATCAATGCCATGCGGGGCAGATGTATCTTAAGATTAGGCTTCAAGAATGTCAAGCTGGTTACCTAACTGGGCGAGTTGTTTCTCTGCCTCATGTAGAGCTAGTGCTGCCGTCCATGCTGTGTCATAATGGAGGCCTGTATACGGAGCACCTTCAAGCGTTAAAAAATTGTCCGTTTCCGGTGAGAGTTCTTCGAGTCGCCTCACAAAATCCAAAGGAGTCTGGAATTGAAAGGAATAAATAGGGGGTTTATTACCCAAAATATTAATTGATATAATGTTTTTTATGGTGCAGTTTCTATCCCGTTAACTATAAATACAGGTTAGCTATAGACAGACAAGATTTGCTTAGCATACACAATCGAGGCAGCTGGATTCCACAAATGCCATTGCATGTCATTGTCAGTTCAACAGTGAACTGGGCTTAAATGAATTCCTTCCTGGTCACCTTACCGTTCCTGATACCGTTGGTGGCCTCTTGGTATCGAAGGGAAGTGGATCGCCCAAAACCCCGAAGCTGCCCGTTGCTGCCTGTGCCATTTGTTCCGGTGTACAGTCAATTGAATCGTCTGGTTCCAGCCACCAGTTCCACTGCAGCCAGCCTAAACCATAAAAAGTCAAGCACGATGTTTAGCAAAGCAAGGCAGGACATTGATGGCCATAACCAGTGATGTGGGAATATTGTTAAATAATTGCACTAAGGAACCGTTTTCGAGAAGGGACCAATTGGGCAAAAAACTCTAGATTTGTTCGAAAAAAATTTTTGGGCCAAACTCGATTAAGGGTATGTTAACGGACATCTTGGCATCATTGTTTTTGCAGAGTTTCCACCAATAGGTCTGTATATTCTACCGCCAGAGGGCGCTATTACATTTCTCAAATGCGGAAGTAACGGCAGCGTTCAGTGTACCATGCGTGCCGACTCCATTAAGTGTCGCTTGGTTAATCAGTTGTTACTTGGTCTTGCCATACCAATTCTACTTTGTTTGTAAGTCTTTACTTTCTTTGTTATTTCATTATCTTATAGTCATCGGTTAGTCCTTGGGCTTGTCTACAGTTTAACACATTTTGTAATTGTTAACTGTTATTGTTTTGCCACACAGGACTCTATCATCGTTGTTGATGTAATAAAGAGTATCCGCTACTTAGAACCACCGATCGAGGAGTCTATTTCTTCAGTTTTGACGAAAGAAATGAAATTGTATCAGTGAAAGACCTCAGCACGAAACCGGTATGAAAAAATAATCAATATGTCCTCTAAGAATTGGCGAAATATTCCATCTAAAAAGGAACAAATTTTAAAGCCGAATTTCTCCAAACTATGTTTCAACGCTCAGATGGGCAGAGTGGCTCTTCGTTAAAACGCTGACGTTGCTTACAAGAAATCAGATGGTTTGCTTAATTTCCTTTTAACTATAATAAAGTATCATTTCCATTAACAATGTCACCGATGTTAAATTTTTGATTGCAATATGTGGCTAATTACAATAAAACTACCCAGTTTCTCAGGCTATTTTCAACCATAATCATTATTTTGAGCAGGTAATCAACAATGAATAAACAGCTGAGAACAGCTCGGCGACCATTATAGTGGCCTTACGTCCTATTGCGTGAACATTGGGGCCCTGTACTCCCCATCAGCAACAACCGAATTACGGGACAAAACAAAACAAGGGTGTATTCTTTATTAAACGAACTGTAACTGTCTATATCGTTTCCGCACCGCGGATAAAGGCCCGGTCCCACTGGCATATGGACACAAAACGTACACAGCGGACGAGCACAATTTTGGGGTGACTCCATCTGTTTTCATCCGCTCCAGAAATTGACAAAATTTGCGAGAAAATTTGCGAAAACAGAACGGAAAAGAACGGACGTGGGTAGTATATAACGGGGATTTTAAACGGGGATTTGTTCATCGGAAGCCTAGCGGATGGAAGTGGATGACAGCGCTTTGTCCGTTTTGAATACTTTATAATTATACGAGATGCATACGCTTACATCCTTTCTATTTCCGTGCTACTAGCGATGTATAGACGTTCCATGTACCTTATCTTTCCTCCCTCTTTCTGTAGTGGATGTGAGTTGCAAGGATGCACAGAGGATGCAGAGAGGATACAGCGGACGTTTCACGGATGTGTGTAAACGTACCTATACCGCACGCCTGGCCACTTTCCCAAGCCCTTCTCGCGCCCAACAAACCATAAAGCTTTCTTGTAAACAAGCCAATTTTCGGGGCGCATAAAAGGTTGTCCAGTCCCAAGTACACAAGAAGCAGGTCAGCGCATTCCGGCGGAGCCCCTCCAGCGGTCGCTTTTCCAGCGGTTACAAACATAAACATGTATTTAACTGTACGTTACAGTAAAATATAACATGTTTGAATCGTTGGGGGGGGGGGGGGTCTGAAGTTTCGATCCCACGAGAAATTCTTTTTTTTTTCCAAGGCTAAAGGTGAGGTTCAGTCTCTGAGAAAGATCTTGCTGTGATCGAAACTTCAGGTGCTCTCATCACTTATATATTTGGGCGTTGCATATTATTTTTTTTTATCCCACCTTGCAAAATCCAAACGTACTTGGCGCCAAACATCCCGAGGTGATATGCGGCACAGAAGACTCTTCTTGCCTTGGCGCTGTAGAAGACGCCGATTATGATGCGAGCTCCCACATTCTTGAGCAAGGAATACACCGAAACGGAAAAAAAAAACAATTATTAATATACAACTGACAAATAATAATCACAGACAAGCTATTCATGTTTCTCTCCTTGGTATTATAGTCAAGCAAGCGAGATGCTTCTTCCCTAGTTTTCTATTTATTTATGTTTTTAAACTGCACACAGGGACAAAAAGTCATTTGCAATACCACATTGTATTACCTTGATATTCTCGACCTGCGTTCTAGGATCATCTATGAAGCTTTCGGATGCTAGGATCTCGATTCCGGTAAGCTTGGCATCTCTGGAAAGATCGGCCATGGACTATAACGAATATTAGAAGAATACATTTGAAATGTCAACAGTAGGCACATTCAAGTACAAGTTATTTTCTGTCGTATGCACACAGGCCAAGAACTCCGGACCTAAATCGCACCGGTATGATTTCTTAATTGCTTGACATTACGTTAACCTGCATCCGGCGCAATGACCGGAATGATTGGAATTCATAGTAAATACTCCGTATGCCTTGGCGGAAAGTTTGTATAGATACCTCTTGCTTGGAACAATATGAAAACAATCCTTTGTGGCGTACCATTCGCACAGTCAATAATGACGATTCGGAGCGCGACTCCGGTGTGTGTGAATTTGCCTTCAGAGTGTGCGGATTCGACAAGGTTCTTTCACAAATATTCAAAGGATTTACTGCAATTGGAAATATTGCGTAGTTCTTTAAACAAACCAAAAACTATGGAAAATCATTCGAATTTCATTCGACTTACCAAGGAAAATATGGGAGCAGATTCTTGAATAATGGCCACTTTTTTCCACTTGAATTCTTTGCAAAAAGCCAGCCTGCCTACATTAATCATAGACTCGCTCGGGTACAGACGGAAAAAGCGCGGGAAAAGATCACGGTTGGAAAGGTTCGGCGAAGTTGATGTGGGCGATATCTGCGGTAAATAAAACGTTTGGAAACTCAAGGACATTAACTATCCAAAGTATGGTTACTTATTCACCTTTCTAAAATTAGCCACACTCTTTGTCTGTCAGTTTATGCACTAGGCCAGAACTAAACGTCCCATTCTACCCGGAAAACAGTTCACCATATCATTTCATTTGTTTCTATTTCATTTATTTTTGTTTATAATATCGTTTGATTGATTAGGTTGTTCTTATTTGTATTACAATCGCACATCGACAGCCACGATCATTGATCGAATTTCGGGGTTTACAATGTTTATACCCTGTAAGGTTTCGGGAAATTGTTTGTGTATGCATGTTGGAAATGCTTGACAGTTGCCACACGCTCACGTCTATTTTAATTAGACCTCTGCATCCACCGATAAACGGCATGTGAGATGTTGTGTACACAGAAACTACCCCAAAGCCTCCACTGCACACTTCGGAAATGTCTAGCTATTGCTCAAACCTGTATAAGATTCCAGAGATGCGATGCTTGGGCCGTCGGCTCGGTGCCCAGCGAGCAGTATGTCCCGAGGATCATGATCTTGGTTGTGCTGGTATCGCAAAGCTCCTCGTACATCTTATCCACCGCCATGCCACCGTGACACTGTGTTTAAAACATCAGATGAGTCATTGTTAAGGGCCGATTACCATTCAAGGACAATTATAATTACATGATGACAATGATATACAAGTTTTGAACAACTAGGTCTCTTTAAAATCAGTTGAGATATTAATTCGTGTTTATGTCATTGAAAAGTAAACAAAGAGAAAATATTTACTGGAGCGAGTTTCGGTCCTGTAACATCCGGTATACCGTATACTGACGCAGTTACAAAATGAGCTATCTAGCCTTACATTGGTTGTGATACGCTTTACTTATGCTGTGCTTTATACCAGGTTTGCATTGGATCAAAACTCGTATGAAGTTAAAGACGTCTGTACTGTTATTAATTGTATGTGTACCATTGCATGTACGAAAACATGGTTGATTGATATTTTCTGACTGCTTTTTTCAAGCATGGAGGTAGAAATAGAGGCAGAAGAACAACCCTGTTCTTCTCAGTTGGAATGTCAGTCGGCTGTTTTCACTACTATAAATCATGTTAGTTCCGCTGGTTTCCCTTCCTTCTCCCCCCCCCCGTCCACTGCCTGTGGGTATAGCTATGGTGGGGCGTCGTAAGTTGTAGACTACTGGTGCGGACACATTTCCTCGCCTTTTTTCCTTCTCACCACGACCCTCTCCCATTCCTATACCCTTCTTCCAACCCCCACTACCTTCCACCATCTAAAGAACTATACTACTTTTCGTCGCGGAAAGTGGGGTGCTAAATTATGGGTCTAAAATACCGCCTTTTTCTATATACAATATTGTTTAGCACAAACAATGATAGCCAGGTTGAGTTTTATATAACAATACAGTTGTGTTTAACTTAATATGTGTTTTGATTACAGTAAACCTTTAAAGGTAGTATCATACTTTGATTTTTGTCAACGACATACAGATTCGTGGGTAAAAATATCAAGGAAGATACAGCAAAAGTAATCTGTGAAAATTTCAGTCCTATAAGTTGCCCACTTTTTTAGAAAACAGCGAAAAACGGCCACAGTATTTCTTAAATGTTTTCTCTTTTAATTTTGATCTTTTAAAATATCAACAAGATTTTCGGTTGTTGTGTTACTAATTTCTGGATAAATACACCATTTCAGGCGGAAACATTTTAACGGTATGTTTCTACTAGCACCATCTCCATACCCTGTAAGTTATACGTAAATCTGTGAATATTTTTGTTTTGGTCTCTTACCAAAGTATGATGCAACCTTTAATATGTTACAAGAAAGCGTGTCCAGTTTATATCACGTGATATTCAATCATTATGGAGTTTCGTTCACCGTATTTTAAGGATAACTGTATACTACATAATTTGAAGTTTACAAAAAGGTGTAAAACATCATTCTTCCGTTTCTGCTTGAAGTGTAGTGTGCGGGCTAGTGCTGAACCCTATGTATTTTGGTACATTCTTTGAAAAGTTCAAGAATTATTCCTCAATCCCCACAGAATCCAAATCCACTTCATACCAATTTGTCTTTTCCCCGGGAAGTTGTTTTAAGGTGGATTGTATCTAGCCGAAATGCTGAAATAACACCGATATCGTCCAATAACCTAATTGAGGACTACATATTGATTAAGAATCATTCCCATTTTGACTGTATCATGATATCCGTAACTATACCAGTTTTGCAAACGGCCAACTGTTCTTAGTGCGGCCTATAGCGCGATATGCAATGTAAACATACAACTGGTGCATATCGTATCAAAAGTCCTTAAGAGTGGGTCCACGTAAATACTTCATATTTTTGTCCTCGGCCAATTTTTTTTTAATTTTTATGAAAGCACTATGTGAGCAAGCAACAAAAAAATATTGAAAAAGTTTTCCCAAAAGCCCATTGCCATAGTTACGGGCTATGTTGTGTTTTCGGCATTTTAAGCCAATTTTGCGCCTCAAAAACTGGTTTTGTAGCTTATTTTAAAATACAACCAAGCTAAAATGCAAAATTCTGTCACAAAACTACTTATATCATTACAAAGTATCATCCATGCCCTTACTTCAGATATTTTTTAAATATTTTAAATGGCATCATTATGCTATTTTTAGAACATGCCTTAAAGCATGTTTTTAGAACTTGCAAAATTGGCATTTTTACCCAATTTTTGTCTCTCAAAAAGTCAACTTGCCAATTCCTTTTAGATTTCCTTAGAGTCAAGATTGGTCTTTCCATATCTGGTGAGAAAAGTTTGGGGGATTGTATCTTTAAAATGTTATTTTCCCCAAAAATGAAAAAGTGAAATTGGAGGTTTTCCTTCAGTTTGAAGTATTAATACACACAAAAGAAATACTTTGATGAATGTGGAGCCTTTTTTCATTTGTTAAGAGTGAATTGCAGGCCTATGGTTTATTTTAATTTTACTTTTGTTTGCCTAATTGTGGTTCTTTACTCCCCCCCTAGGGTCCTACCCTTCTGGCATTATATTTTCTGAATTTTTTAGTGGTATGAAAACAAATTAGCAGTACTTGTCAACTTTGCAAACCATTATACAGAGTTACAGACTCCAACAAGAGCAGTATTTTCAAATTATCTAGCTGCCCCTTTAAGCCTGTCACCCTTGAATAACAGCTTTATTGCTTGCAATTGGGATGAAATAAATTTGTTATGGTACTCTGATTTGTTAAAAGTGAAGTGTGAGGTTTTACTTCAAATAGCAGTAATAATATACCCAAAGGAACACATCAAAAATCTATTGCTTATTTTTCAAATCAAAGTGAGTTGTACGCTTGTGAATTTGTAAGCTTCTGAATTTATCCTACTAGCTTGTGTGCAATGCAAATTATCTGTCAACATCACCCTAAGGCCTAAGCTCAGAGAAGTATTTTTCCGCAATGGCAATGCTGGCTGCTACCACAGTGCAGTAACTCTTCACGCATTTCCTCCAATGTGCAGACGATATGACTTCTCAGAACTTTAAGATGGAAAAGGTGCTTATGACAGAATGGCTTCAACAATTAAATCTCACATCTGTATCTACATATAAATGAAGGCAATGACGTGGAGACACATGAGCAGTTTCAAAGACCAGTGGAAAGTAATGGAGGAGTAGCTAGTGTCCAGGTGTATGTTTGTGATACCCAAGGGAAAGTCACTGGGACCAAGCCCATTGAAAATATCACACAGTCGAACAACTTTGAATACATACATGTAGATGGTGGTGCGCATGCTTGGAAGGGCTATGGTATTGAACCAGCAATTATCATCTCACCTCAGCAACTAAGGAGGGTTGAAGCTCCATCACTGATAATTTGAAGAGGCCATTCAAAGCAAGGGAGCATGTTTAAAGAAATGCGTGCAAGAATACAGCCAGCCTAAATAGCTACAAAGTGAATGTACCCCCGATTAAGGCCCCGAAGATGCTCTACCTCACCCAGAGCTTTTCCTCTGCATTGGCTGCATTGATTCATTTGGTGATTTAAATCACCATCTGTTATGTGGCAATCACACTAGATTGTTAGAGAAGCACACACTCCATGACAAAGTGAAAATCATGTATGTGGAGAAGTTGCAGGCTAGGCAAGATATAAAAATCGGCAGAGACACAAATGTAGTTCCAGCTGAGGGCAAAGAACAAACAGGATGGGCAGTGCAGAAACGTTGTCAATCTTAGCCCTTCAACGAAAATCAAAAACAGTTCCTGAATGAAAAATCCAATGTGGATGAAGTGTGCGGCACAAAATGTGACCATGCGATTGTTTCAAAAGAAATGCACACCAAGAAAGACACACAAGGAAACACACAGTTCACTCCTTTCAGAGTTTTCGACAGCACAAACAATAGATCTCAAGTTACTTCAGACGACTTGCCTCAAATGTTAGAGAAGTGGGACCAACAATAGAGGACAGAGACAAAGATCATAAACGGCTTCTGGTGTCTGTTTTCGAGACAGTTGGGCTACAGCATCCAATCATGTTGAACATATATAATATGTGTGAACTCTTCAAATCAGGGAAACACCACACTCTCAGCCTAAACATGTTGAAAACAGTTTGCCATGACCTTAACATTGGCATGCAAGATCTGCATGATAAGCACAAGAGGTCAGCTTATGAAGCAAAATTGAAAGAAGTTGTTAATGTTTGCACCTGCTTAACTGCCAACTAATCATCAACATGTAAATACATGCGTTTAGGGGTCGGTTACATCATTGGTAATTTCTCCACAAATTAATTTAAATAATGCTTTATAGTTCGCAACAAGTCCTCCTTTTTATTAAAAAAATTGCGTGAAACATTGTGTATTTGTTGGGGGGGGGGGGGGGGGCGTAAGTCAATGCAGCGCATTAATAAATTCACAAGCCAGTAGGATAAATTCAGATTTACAAATTCACAAGCGTACAATTCACTATTGTGATTTGCAAAAAGCAATAGATTTTTGATGTGTTCCTTTTGGGTATATTATTACTGCTATTTAAAGTAAAACCTTACACTTTACTTTTAACGAATGAGACTACCATAACAAATTAATTTCATCTACCAATTGCAAGCAATAAAGTTGTTTTTTAAAGGTAATATCATACTTTGGTTTTTGCCAAAAAAATACAGATTCATCGGCAAAAAGATCAAGGAAGATACAGTAACAGTCATCTGTAAAAGATTTAGTGCTATACGGTGCCTCCTTTTTGAGAAAAACAGTGAAAAACTGCCACAGTAGGCCTATTTCTTAAATCTTTTCTTTTTTATTTTTGACCTTTAAAAAATGTACCTTTAAGGGTGACAGACTTAAAGGGGCAGCATTAAAAATCTTTTCAAAATATCTGAAGTCAGGGCATGGATGATACTTTGTAATGATATAATTAGTTGTGTGACAGATCTTCGCATTTTAGCTTGGTTGTATTTTAAAAAAAGCTACAAAACCTGTTGTTGAGGCGCAAAGTTGTCTTAAAATGCCCAAAACACGAAATAGTCCGTAACTATGGCAATGGGCTTTTGGGAAAAAAATTAAATATTTGTTGTTGCTTGCTCACATAGTGCTTTCATAAAAAAAAAAAAAATTAGCCAAGGACAAAAATATGAAGTATTTACGTGGACCCACTCTTAAACTTCTTAAGAATCCCTGGATGTTTTTGTTGGTTCTGAATTGTTTGACAAAATTTTCTTGATTTGCAATATAGTTTTTTCAAGGGCCGTTAAAGCAAAAAAAGCTGTAAAGAAACAGTATTTACACGAAACAGTAATGTTGTTAGGTCTCTAAAATATTAGGATTGTTCACAGATTGCCTAATGCTATGTCAAGACGATGATCTTGTAGAATATACAATGATTGAAACGTTAACCTCGAAATGTATCGGGTAGCTACTTTTGAGTGATGGGGTTTGTATTGGAAATAATTATTAAGGACTTACCGGTGCATCCTTAATTGTGATGTCCAGTTCATAACCAGGCAGGATATCAGGGTTGGCGTTGATGTCTTTTATAGCCATCTCAGTGGCCGGCTTCAGAGTCCTGTTATCGCTGTAAGATCCGGTCAAGGGAAACAAACCGATGAGGTAGAGCTTGGTAGTGTTGGACTGGCAGTCGGCTGGCACAGCACCCAAGATGAAACATACGATCCACAGCAACATTTCTAAATTGATCATGGTATCTCTCTCTTGAAGGCTGACTTTTGCGTCGGTGAATGAAAACAACATGGGCCACGGGATTCGCTGCTTGTTGACAGGAAAGGATACCGTATTTATAGCCCTCTGCCCGGTGAGTCCGATTTGTACCAGGTACCTCGATTGTCGTGCTTTCCACAAATGCGGTGGCGTCGCGTCACCAAATGCGGACATCCAATCATCTGTAGATGTATAGACAGTGCTTTTCTTCTGTATATTTCTGTCTCCGTCTCCCCCTTTTTTCAGCCCAACTGAGTGACCTTCTGGCATTCTATCCACTGGCATTGTCATAATCCGCAATTACACGTGACGATTCCGCCTTGAATTATTATCTAAAAATTCTCACCCGCAAGCGCTCATCGATTTTCCCAGTCCCAGTTAGACCCAATAATGGTTAAACTGCAAATGCAATCAACCTTCGCGATGCAACGGGAAAAAGAATCAAATGATAGAAGACCCGTCACCATGTATATATATACATATATACATGTATATCAATCGCCATAGCATTTAGCTCGAGATATGAGATGCAAATCAAATTTGGAAACAAAAATTATTTAAGAATCAAAACAAAGTGTGGTTTAAATTTGAACAAACCAAATGTCTTATGCCCTGATACGGACCACTGAAACAAAATCCCGGTGACTAATTATGGCATTGTTAATTATGATTTTTAATTATGGGAAGAAAAAACAATAAACAAATACCCCAACAGACAATCAAACAAAATGAAATCATCAAACAAGCAAACAAAAGTTAGTCAAGGAGACAAGTTTCGAGGAGACAAGTTTTCTGACTAAAAAAGGAAAACACAAATGCCTCAATAAATTTCATTTAAAAACTAACTAATTGTTGTTATTCGACATGCTTGCTGTAAAGTCAGCTTGCAGCGGAAACATTCTTTAAAATGTATATGAAGAATGGCACAATGTACATTTTACTAACTACTAACTACAGCCTAGGATGTTTCAAGTATTAATTTGATTAGGTTGGTCCACTGTGCCTTTTCGCTAGTATGATTAAAGATCAATAATAATTGAGTTAAATAAGACAAAATTCCTTAGACCACGCGTCGCTCCAGAAATCTACAGCAATAATTCAAATCTTTTTTCAATTAAGTCTTAATTTCTCAATACGGGACACCAAAAACCTAATACTCTTTTTTTGTGAGCCATTTCATATGTGTTTCCATTCAATCCTTTCTATTTTTAAACGAAAAAATACATAAGTGATGTCTTCTTCGAACAGACACTGTTCAATACAGACACTGTTCAAGTGCATTGTTCAATTAATTAGATTTTGAACTTAATCAAATTCATATCGACGTTTTAATTCTGGACGTTTCCCCGGTAAATCTTCATTGGATTCTACTAAACTGAAAACCTATTGTATTCCATTGAGAATATTCAATCCTTTTGAGAGGTGCAAACATCAAAAGAAACCAAACCCCAGGGTAAAACACACAATTATGAGAAAAAAAAAATCAAAATGGTGTTGAAACAAATTGGCAAGGATGAAAAACGTATTTGAAAGCACACTGCTAAGAAAAACATTATCTACTATAACAATGTTTAAAGGAAAATATTCCCCTAAAATACTGTCCGTTGAATTGAAAAAACCTGCAATTGGAACACAAGTATGCCTGTATCTACTGAATATGGACATGCATAACATTTCTATTAAAACAAGTAATGCAAGTAATAAACTACTGCAAAATGCTCATCAACCAGATTATTGACCTGATATGTGAAAATACTAATCGTAAGGGGAGCTGATCATTGCCCAGGTATGTATTTCTTTATTTTCAAAATCATATGATTGAAATTACTTCCATCTGTCGGAGAAAGGATGGGAAAAAATTCTAATTTGAACACAACTATAACATTTCAAAAACTGTATGCAGGGATATTGGCGTATCAAATGTGTGCATTCGTGATAGACATTCGTGCATTATTACCTTGTCATTCAATAAGTGAGTTTGCGGTCTGTGGAAGAAACTTGGATAAAAAAAAAGAGAAACGATGAATTACCTGAATCTTCTATAAACGAAGCGACAGAGGCTATGGCTGAGGTGTGCATACATATTATAACGAGAAAAAGGTGGAAAATAAATTGCGATTACACTGACCATTTCTGAACACAACCAACTCGAAATAAATGTATTATTTTATTATTAATGATGGCTCTGTTAAATTAACATAAAAAGACCTTTATACAGCAAATGAATGGATTAGGTCATATGTACCTTTAAATGACATCTGCTCGCTGAAAATTCAATTTTATTGATTTGATCTTGCCCAGCTCTTTGTTAATGCAGATATGAAGACACTATAACATATTTGGATATATTTATAAACTTACATAAATTTCTAAAGGTTGTGAATTTGATTTGAATGAATCATGCGATTACATTCATTACGTAGAATAGATTCGACAACCTTTTATTTAGCATATGGTTTGCGATGGATTATACAACTTTCATATTCACTTCTTGAGCTGCATAATGCCTAATATTTTTTATCAGACAAAAACTTCCTGTACGTTTACAGTAACGTGTCATTTTGTTTGCTTATACAAGCGGTTTCAAAATTTAAACCGATCTGGAAACATGCATTATTGATTGAGCAATTAAACAAAATAGGTGCAGTAAAGTAAGTGGACCTAAAACAGTCCGCGATGTTCGTTGATTTTCTGTATACTCTTTTTTTTTTATAAAAGCATTGTCTCGCTGGCTGTAGGGCGCTAACACAGACTTTTCAGAGCGCTGTCGTACCTCGAACACTGAGGAATGCGAGGGGAGCTCCACACTAAATAAACTCCCATTGACCTAGGCATAAAATCCTTACACTTCAGTTAAAAAAACTCATGAATGAGTCTCTCCGCATTGGGTGAAATACTGTTGATGGTAGTTTGAACGCTCATTTATCAAATTATTTTAAATTTGTGGTTTTTTTTTTAGAAGATTCTAGTTTTTGCTAATTGCCCCCAAAAAAGCAAACACCCCGAAATATATTTTGTTTCGTATGAAGTTTCCATGAAGCAACCATCCACGTTCAAAACAATGTAGGGCCAGATTTTAAATCAAAACAGGCTGAAGCACTGAGCCCCAGATTGTGATAACCCATCATACTTATCCAATTGCAAGACCAGTGTGGGCTGGTGGTCTGAGCTCTTCAATACACAGTTCTCAAATCAATGATATGAATTGTTTAAATCTAGCGGAGCTAAGACGATTGATGCCGAACGAGAACACTATCTGTCTTACAGATTGAAGATCTGATTAAACACTCACAAAAGAAAACCCCCACGTGTATAGTATGTCAAATCAAGAGCAAAAAATGACACTGTTTCTATAATCACACACATTATATCATTGACATTGCTTTACCGTACACCACTGGGACCGTGCTTAATCTACTTTTTTTTTTTTTTTTTTTTTTTTTTTTAATCGACCACGTGTCAGCATACAGCTTGTGTACACATCAATTATTTCATATTATTGGGATAAGCTTGATAATACTTTATGTCTACGACCGGGGGTCTTGGACACAATCTTCACGATATGATTATTGATCTTTTGGGGCCGATGTAACTAGTGCTTTTCGATCATCGCTAAAGCCCAGGTCCATCAGTAAATGGAAATGTGCAACGCAAAGTAGCGGTCGATTTTCCGTTTAGTATGGATCTGGGCTTAAGCGATTGTCGCAAAGCGTTAGTGAAATCGGCCCCTGGTCTTTTTGTACACTGATGCATCATTGAGGTAAGTGAGAAACATTGTAATAGAAAGTGTGAATGATGGATCCTCATCAAAGTCAAAAGTTTACGAGAAAACTGAAGTCCATCCTCAGTGGGAGCCTGAAATGGCAGTTAATCATACAAGTAAAGTAATATTGTATACTACAAATTAAATAACGTATTTAGATTAGTGATACAATTATTAAACATCGATTAGAATTTTAAATACATTTTACTTTCAATTTTTTTTTTTTTTTGGGGGGGGAATAAAGAAACCGTTATATACAATTGTGCTTCAAAAGTATTACAATGTTCTTAATGTGGCCAATAATGGTTATATTTCATTGTACGCATTTAGTCTTATTCCGATCGGTAGCAACCAATCACCTCAAAGCGCATGGGTAGACTACGAATAAATCTGGTGTGCATAGCCATCGGGAATCTAGTGGTCACGGTACTGCCTCTCTCGATGTTACCAGGGAACTGCATGCAAATGATAATGTGAATAAAAAAGTCACAATTACAAAAGTCCCTTTGTGTGAATAATAAACCTAATCTAACCATCATGGTGGTTCTTCGTTGTTTGTAGAAAGTCATCTAAATCATTATCTAATCCCATGTTCAAACATTTGATTTAGAATATGTTGCCTACAAGGGACTATGTACCAATGAACAAACATTTAACATAATTTAGGACAACAGATAACTTATTTCATTTAAAGTTACTGACCATTATTGCTGTCCCATTATCATATGTCACGTGATCCCAAGACTGGCCATCGTCACTCAGCGCTACCTGGTACTTGGTCACTCGTTGGTAACCCCACCCATCTTCACCACGGCCTTGAGTGATGAGTCCAGTGATGGTGACTGTGGTAGTGAAGTCAACTTGAATCCACGGTTTGGAGTCACCGTCATCTGCATGCCATGCAGCGGCAAAACCTGCTTATAAAGAGAGTCAAAATGATTGTTTAAAATGGTATTTAATTGAACTTATTTAATTATCTGAATAATTGAATAAACGTGCATGTTTTACATTCATGTGTCTTTTGAGATTTCAGCAAGAGCCTTCGCTTTATTTCAAAATCTTATCATCGATTGCTCATATTTTTATTCATATATATATATACTAATGAATGGAATGCAAACATGTACCTTGGGTATTAAGCCGTGCTCTAGGCGCTGGACAACATGCATCATTGCGCCAATAAGACGAAGCTGTGATGCTGCTATCCACGATGCGTCCATTCTCCATACCAAGAGGTTCCTCATTGGAGCAGTCAGCTACACATAAGGCAAAACATATCATTAATATAATTTAAAAAGTTCTTCGTCCTTACGACAGAAACCGTTTAATTCGTCAATATACATCCACTTTATGTTTGAAGCAAACATTAGAATATCCATTTTATAAGAAAACATCATCATTATGAGTTTCATGAGATCGACGTATCCCTTTAAAGGTAGTATCATACTTTGGCAGCATACCAAAATAGGAATCTCGACAGATAAATCTATAACCTACTGCATTGTTTATCTTTTAAAGATAAACAATAAAATACTTAAGAAACACTGTGGCCGTTTTCACTGCATGAAATTTCCACATATAACTGTTACTGTACCTTCCTTGATATTTTTGCCCATGAATCTGTTTTTTTTTGGACAAAAAACAAAGAATAATACTACCTTTAAGCTAAATTTATCTTTAGCTAACATACAAAGACAAATACAGCACAGACTATAATAAAACGTCTAAAAACTCGAAATGTTCCCACTATGTCAGGGCTAACAGAGTTGAATGATTATTATGTAAGGTTATTGATGACTGATAGCAATCTACTCAACGGAGCAACGTTGTTTGCTAAGCTCTCGTACGGCTGCTTGCATCCAGTACTCCCCAGGAACTGGCTTTGGAGGAGGACCAAAGAACCTCGTATTCAATGTATTCTCTTTCTCAGCCGCAACTACAATCAAATATATGTTGCAATATATCATTGTTTTATATGTACGACTTATTTTAAGGTACATTGCTCTAGAAGAAAAGCAAAGGTTCTGTCCATTTAAAATGACATTCGTTTTTAGTTTTGTGACGTCATCAATTATAGCACGTTTGAGGAAAGGGAAACAGTTGCCAAGTACATTTTACTAGAAACCATTTTTTTTTTTTTTTTGGAGGGGGGGGGGGGGGTGGGGGGGGGGGATTCAGCCCATACACCCCCACCCCAACCTCCCTCAGAAAAATGTTGCACCTTCTATAATGCCTTGGCTAATTCCGTTCATTTGTAACAGAATCAACTCGAATTTAAGTACATTTAAATTTAAAATTAAATAAAAAAAAACAAATACCCAGATAATTTTCACCCTTTTTATCGTAGATGGGATCGAATAATGTGGTAATTACCAAATGTATTCTGGTTTCAAAATTGAAGTTAACATGTACAGAGCACTTCCATATACACAACAACAATATGAAACATAATATCCCAATCTCAACACGCCTAATAGAGCTGGTCTTCGCTCCAGCTCTATTTTTTTTTAGAATAACACGCACATTCATAAGGGCAGGGGACAGGGCTATTTCTGTGTTTGGTCCTAGATACTGGAACTGTCTCCCATACAATATACGTAGCATGCCCTCACTGAACAATTTTAAGAGTAATCTGAAAACACACTTATTTTATACTCTTCACTTCCATTAATAAACATCTTATTTTGCTGTTTTTGTTCCAGACCATTCATAATTATTGATGTGCATTGTATCAATTGGCAAATAATAAATAGTGGTATTATTATTATTATTTTAACAGTTTTACTGAAATAGTTCAAGAATTACAGGTGGAAATGCTTTTTACGTACATTGGTATTACGGAATAAAAGAATTAACATTCCACAATCAAATAATTTTAGGTGGAAAGATTCCGCTTTCTCTTGCAGTGATCTAATTTTTCACCGAAGAACTAAATAATGATCTTACCTTTCAAGTCGTTGACAAGAAAGGCGAACATGATTAACACGACAGAACGCAGAGATGACACCATGTTTGAATCAGTCCACTGCCTACAGTATCTCAGAGATAACAGTTACTTCAAACCCATCAACTGATGGTGGTCTGATTCACTCAGTCGTCTCAATTCGCTATGATTATTTTATTCCAATGCTTCTTCCTCAGGAATGCTGCTCGGTCTAAAGACAAGATCATGCCATCCTACCGCCATTCTTATTGGGAAGATCATACCACGTGGTGCTTTATATATAATTGATATATACCACGAGCAGTAAACACGAACCGGAAACACGAATCGAATGCTGGTCTTTGTTACCCCATCTCTCTATTTACTAGTCTCAGTCTAATCGTATATATGAAGCAGTCCTTCTATTAAGAATCATTGATTACAGGGTTGCTTTGGCTATTCCAGTGAAGTCAGATAGATGTCGTTGCGGTCGAACCATACTTTTTTTTTTATTCCGGGAATAGACTACTTCTTCTCAACATGCAAAAAGTATGCATACAGTGTTTTGGCAGTAATAAGATTGATACAAAACGGAAATATCTACGACATTATGTAATATTACTCAAAGAAAAGTGAAAGGAAAGCATCCCATTTACGGTAGAAAGACCCAATTTTTTTATTGCACATAAAAACATATTTTTTCAATGCAGAAGTAACATTTAAGTTCCTTTTCTCAGGACAGGAGGGAAGGCAACTTCCCACACATTTGCATTTTATAGATATGGAAGCGGCAAATTAATAAAATAAGATTTAGTACATCATCTAACACGTCGTTACGACCAAACAGTAACGTTTTGTTATCCAAGTTAAAACACAAATTTGTCTTTTCAATAATCCAGTTAAACACTGCTGACCAAAAAGACATTGTATATTTACACAAGCAAAAAATGTGAATTAGAGTTTCATCTTCAGACTCACAAAAGGAGCCTAATTTTGATGTTAACCTTTTGATTTTGAACAAAAAAGCTATTTGTTGCCAAAATTCTATGGGTTAGTCTATATTGAAACCACCTTAACCTTGTATCGACGGTACATTTCATTGGAATAATGAAAACGCAAGACAAATGAGAGATATTGTTATCTATTTGGAGCTTACTATTCCACTTAGTCATGAACGTACAAGTTATTTTCTTATTCATGGTCAACTCTGAAACAAATATACCTGAGCCTTTTCTATCACTAAGGAGAGCTTTTTGATTAAAGGGAATAAAAGGACAATCTATTTTCTGCTGTCCACAGCGTTGGGAAAGCTGATTTAACAGCCCTAATAACACCTCCATATAAAAAAAAATAGTTCTAACATTAAACCTTTTCTTAAAGTCCTCACACGATGAAATGTTCCCGTTGTCATCTAAAAGGTCAAGAATATATTTGACCCCCGCAGACTCCCAGTGCTTGTAATGGATGCATTTCTTACCGACTTTGATTTTTCATTGTGCCAAAGAGAGTTAACATGGATGCCCTTAGTAGTCATCGGGGTATGAATCTGAGTAAATATGGACCAGGCTAAAAGAACATCCCACCAGAAAAGGTTCCCATGAATAACATCTTTGTTGCCATAGAGAGAGTTCAGCGAGCCCCCTTCAAAGGAAACCATGGAAGGAATTCCGATTATTTTATTGCACAAGAAAACCCATCCACAATTACTATCGGCGAACAGGAGTCTGCGGAGCCAAGTGATTTTTAAAGCATTCATGTTATCTCTAACATACACCATACGCAGCCCACCCCGGCTGTAATCCCGAACCACTTGATTTCGACTAACCCGGTCATTACCTTTCCAGATAAATCTAAACAACATAGTATTCAATTCATTAACGATGTGATTAGGAGGATTAGGGATACTTAAAATGAGAAAAGTAAGTTTAGACAAATGTAGAGATTTAATCTAAACAACATAGTACTCAATTCATTAACGATGTGATTAGGTGGAATAGGGATACTTAAAACTGAAAAGTAAGTTTAGACAAATGTAGAGATTTAATTCTACCCAGAACCGTAAGGTTTTTCTTTGACCAGTTCTTAATCAACTTACGAATAGAAACAAATAACATTATCGTAGTTAAGTGAAACCAAATGCAACTACAGATCCCCACACCGTTTGTCTATACTGCCTTTATTTTGCCCAATCCAAACCACATTCGTTTTGTCTGTATTTACCCTGAGTCCTGAAAGCTCGGCAAAATAGTCTAAGATTTTAAAAGCGATACGGATGGAACTATCAGAACCATCCACAAACAATACAGTGTCGTCTGCATATTATGAAAGACGAAATCCTCTACCGTCTACTACTGTACAATACCCTTGAATTCATCATGAGTACACACCATGATAGCCAGAACCTCAACACACAAAAGAAATAGATACGGGCTCAGGCCATCACCCTGCCTACAACCCATTTCTATCTTAAATGATTCTGATAGGAATCCATTGATAAGAACGGAGGATGTAGCCTCGTTATAAAATGTCATAATCCAAATCTTAAACGAGGGGCCGAAGTTAAACTAATCTAGGACATTAAGGATGAATTTATGCGATACAGAATCAAAAGCCTTTTCAAAATCGATAGAAACTAGTAACCCAGGGATCTTATTCATATCAGTACCATTTAACAAATCATACATAAGACGGATATTTTCTCCTATAAAACGGCCAGACATAAATCCCTTTTGCCTCTCGTTAATGATCGATGGCAAAACCGATTTTACTCGTTCAGCAATGCAGGACGAAGCTATCTTATATGATGTATAAAGGAGCGAAATGGGGCGCCACTTTTTCAAAATCTGACGAGGTTTGTCACCTTTAGGCAAGAGGGTATTGATGCCGTACTTCTAGGTGACTGATAACTGACCCGCAACATAGCCGAAATTAAGTGAACGTAACAGAAACTTAAGCCCACCGCACACTATACGATCCGACATTCCGACTAGGACCCGACTGGTTTTTGGAAGGATCGCAAAGCATTCTGGGAGTCTTAACCGTGATTGTTCCCAGTTGCAGACCCACTCTGATGGCCAGTCGGCAAGATTCGACTGTCGAATCACGGTTAAGACTCCCAGAATGCTTTGCGATACTTTCAAAAACCAGTCGGGTCGTAGTCGGATCGTATAGTGTGCGGTGGGCTTAAGATAAGTCGACTGAAAAAAACTTGTAAAATTCGAAAGTAAAGCCGTCTGAACCTGGAGACTTCCCATTCTTACTGGTGCTTAAATCACGCATGAGCTCTGAATGTGAAAACGGCCCTTCCAATCGAGTACGCATTGTGTCTGTGAGAACTGGGCAATTAGCTTTCTCAAAGAGGGAGTTTAAGTCAACGAAATCCTTAACATTACGATTTGATATATAATATTTGATATAACACGACATGCTTGGCAGTTATAGAGGGCCGTACATTGAAGCCTTGGGCAAAATTCATAGCCAAAACTGCACCAAAAATCTTACTAAATAGAATCAGAATGCCAGCCAAAACTCCTTTTGAATATTATGCTCAGCAAACAATGGCAGAAAACAAGTCAAGAACATATCACAGACTTTCCATACAATATCCAAGTAAGCTTTGTGCTTAATCAGCTCTATGAAATTGGCCGCTGGTAACTATACACATTCAGGGAAAGTAGACAACAACACGTCACCACAAGAAAACCCAACGAGATGAGATTCTTATCGCGACTTTGGAGCTGGGTATTCAACTTGATAGCCAACGCGCGCATGCTCAAAATTGTCCGGGCATGCTCAGAGCTAGTGGATAAAAAAAAAGACTTCGGTCTTTAATCTGCCGCCAACGTTTCAAAAGTCTCCCATTGTTTACTTTTGAAGTGGCTGTTGAAAATGAAAGCATTTGGAAAATCGGTATGCTGCGCTAGCTCTTTCAACTTCTCTGGTATTTGTAAGGCGATAGCGCCCTCATATGATTTGATTCACGGGAGAAACATGTATTTGTTTATAATCAGTTAAAAGAACAGAAAACATAAAGCTGCCTTCAATAAAAAACGTGATAAATTACACCTGCATACAAGACAGGAAAGGAAAAAAAGAAGAAAAGAAGTGACCAGAGACAACACATCAACTTCATACCACTTTTCCATGTTGCACTCTTTGCTTTATTGATTGTCTTCTTTTTTCTGCAGATTAAAACAATGTGTGCATTTAGTGTTTGTTTTAAGTACCCGTATCTTGTAATTGCGTTAGTTTGATGGAGTAATGTGTGACTTTGGTTGGATTCAGTGCTGAATCAAGCTGTTTTGTTGCAGTTTTTATTGTTGTGTCGTAAAATGTAATATTGCTATTGCTGCCAGTGTTGCTGCTGTTGCTGTTGATGTTGTTCTCGTTGTTGTTATTGTTGCTGCTGTTGTTGTTGTTGTTGTTATTGTTGTCGTTGTCGTTGTTGTTATTGTTGTTGCAAAACAAGTGGATGGCTCCCATCCAAATTCGAATGAACTATTCAAATTGTGTCTGAATATTTTTGTTTTGCTGCATAATTTCGTTCGGATATCTTCGAAATGAATTCAATAATGTCTGATGATCAGTTTGACAGCTATTTGAGAGGAGAATTTTTTATATTCCAGTTTTTTTTTCTCTGGCAATTCAGTGTCTTGCAAACATGCTACCCGGATAATCCTTTCATTTGTGAATACATGCTTTTATCCAGACTGCACCGCTCAGTTTGCTCCCCATCCCATTGCCTATTTAGTGACCACGTTCGTTTCAGCCAGCTTGCACTTAAAACAATTAGAGCATTTACATTCAAAACCAAAGGGGTACAAAACATCACTCAAAACAATCTACAGTATATCTTATAATTATGGCATAAATAGCGTTTATAATATATACATCAGTCTCTTAGGGTAATCATAGGGGGTTTCATAAACACCCATAAGATAAAAGCAGATAGCATACAGTAAGGATGCCCAAAATGGCGGATTTAAGAGCTACACGAAGATGACTTTGTAACTAGTCTATGTCGACGTCTACCACGTCTACACATGTATGTATTATTTGCAATAGAATTGCCTATTTTGTTTTTGGTATTTTCTTTATACATCGATACAAATACGTTGAAATTATATAAATAAAACCAATATTAGCTATGTTTCATTTTACAAGGCACTTTCAATAATCATTATGAAAATGTAGCATTGCAACTAAGAGTTGTGCATCAACACATCCAGGAATAGCATTGCTACCAACAAATCAGCTACCAATACGTATGAAACCAGGAAAATAAGACCACAGTATGCCTAAAAAGGTAAATATTATTTAATTATTCCGGTCTAATCCCACCTAGCAGAAGATATATCAGACGAATACAATTTTACAAGCACAAATAAGTTGATTATGATAAGCCACACTATACTTTTTTTGTACAAATTGTTGTACTTGGCAAAATTCATTCTCTGCAAAGTAGCTCGTGAATTTTTAAAACGTGTGGTGCTGTGGCCTAGTGGTCTGGCGTGTTGAACCCAAAGTCTTGTGGTCAATCTAGAGATTGTGGGTTCAAATTCATCCATGGGTTAATGGTGCTTACGTCCTTGGGCAAGACGCTTTGTCACATATTGTTCCTCTTCACCCAGGTGTAAATGGGTACCTGTGAGGGTAGAGATGGCTTTGTGGTTTGATTAGCCTCTGTGCGCCGTATGGTTGCCAATATGGGGCTGTATACTCCCCACGGAGTTGAGATGGATTCAGGAATGTAAATTATGGCCCGATTACCAGGGATAATAATAATGTATAGCGCTTTGATCTTCTTAGAAAGGCGCTTTAATTATTAATGCCCGTTATTATTAAATGTGTGGTTTTTTTTCGGGCTTATAGAATGTTGCAGTGTAGTAAATGTCAGTAGTACTAACAGTGAACGAGTGGTACCAGTCCAAAGTACCAATGCAGTTAGTCCCTCCCACTAAACCACGTTTGCAGTGAACACGTGATATCCCCATCAATGATATTGGACAACGTCCCAACCGCGCGTTTTACACACGTGACTCAAACGGCTGACGGAGTATAAATCACGGCTGTGATTGGTCAGAAACGAATGTGGCGGGGCTTTGGATCGGTCTATCCATTGATCCAAATGATGTATTGGCGACCAAGTGGTCTATCGTCGTTTTGCGAAAATGTAAATAATGACGTCATACAACAGCTCGACGAGCTCGAAGATAGTCAGTACCGACACGCCGATCCAGAGTCCCACTTGACCGCCCAGATCACTGGCAAGGATGTCACTCTATACAGTCCCCAATCCCCAAAAGCCCGGAAAAAGAAACAAAAACAAAAACATATAATAAATTAATACGGCGACAAAATTCTAAACATCAAACGCCTATTGTCAATGAATGTCAGCACATCAGTACTTGTACCGTGCAAGAATAGCTCACTTGGCGCCATTTCCTTCGAGATTGTTCAAGCAGTGGTGGAAGGTTTATTGGGAGCTACAATGGGATGTAGCTTTGCAATCTCGACCGCGTTAAGGGAAGTTGGAAGGTGTTTCTAACTAGACTTGAATATTGTCTATAGTTTGTTAGTGTTTGGGTTAGAAGATTTCAGTGCTTTTGCATAATTTTATAATTCACAGTTATTCTTAAACCATAGGGATGGCAGAAATTGTGCCTCTGGATCGATTTCACCGAAACTCCTCGTAACTTACTATCAATCATGGACCTATGATGTTTTGCATCCCTATGATGGGTTATACTTCATACCTCTAGACGCGATCAATCTTCGGGCTTCGTGAAATCCACCCATGGTCTTTTTATGATAACTATTGACACCTGAGCATGCAGTGCTGATATACATCGTTAAAGGATATGCCTAATATGCATAATTCCACTACCCAAAATTAATACTTAACAATGTTCACCACAATAATATGAAGAAAGGGCAATAGTTTGGGAGTATGTGCAATGCAACTTATGCATTTACATACATTTTACGTTAATGCAGATCGCCAGCATTGTTTCCCAAGAACACAGTGCGTTTGTTGGTATGCCCTGTTACCCGGTTACTCGTCTACCCGTTTACGGGTTTACTTATTCACTCGTTTATCCTCACTCGTTTACTTGTTGAATCGTTTGCTTGTTTACTTGTTTAATCGTTTGATTGTTTACTTGTTTAATCGTTTACTTGTTTACTCGTTTACTATTATTTATTTTTTTACTTTTCTTACTTTTCACTTTGTTACCTTGTTTTTCTTTTTGAGTTCAACAATTGAAAAGTTTACTCACACTGTATGCTGCAGTCTGGTAGATATTATCGAAGTTCAAGTCATCGTAGTAAATGTTGACTCGTAGCACATTGTCTCTGAAGTAAAAAAAAAAATATATATATATATGAATGCTCTTAGGAAGACTATACACTCTTGGTATATAAGGGTGATATGACAAGTGCGACTCTGTGCCGAATCATTGAGTTATTATTCGGGTGAATGTACACCATGAAGTTGTTATAATTAGTTCCAGACAAGTTTGTTTTCTTCCTATGCGATAAACTTGCATAGTATCGGGCTGTCATGTAGCAAAAAATCACTTTCACCGTAAAAAAAAACAAAAAAAAACAAGAACACTGCTCTTCGGTTCTATTGTTAATTCTGAATGGCTGATATATTCTGTGGCAATTATTATTGTAGTAATTCATTTGCTATAGTTTTGAAATGGCATGTGTACTTAATGATGTAGTAATGTGAAAATGGGGGCAGATGATTTTACAAGCTAGCCTCTTTGCCGCTGTGGCTAAGGATACGAAAATCCCACCCAACCCCTAAACATCAATGTATTTTGAACCTTGTATCTTGTATCCATATTGTTGATGTCTCGAAGTGTCATTATATTTCTTCTAGTTGGTTACATTGCATCAGGCCCTCCATCTCGTCTTGTGAATTTTTCTAACTGGCAGGGGTGATCTCACCAAACTCATCGTAACTTACAATCAATCGTAGGACATATGATGCATTGCAGGCCTACGTTGGATGTTTTTTTTTTTATTCGAGTTACGATCGGTCTTAAAGGTTAGTATCATACTTTGTATGATACCCCAAACCAAAATATACCAAAACCAAAATTTTCACAGATTTACGTATAAATTTCAGGGTATAATTATGAAGATGATGAAGGTAGAAACATATGGTTAAAATGTTTCGGCCTGAAATGGTGTATTTATCCAGAAATTAGTAAAACCATGACCGAAAATCTGTTCCCTATTTTAAAAGATCAAAATTAAAAGAGAAAAGACTTCAAAAATATTGTGGCCGTTTTTCACTGTTTTTTTTTCAACAAGTGAGCAACGTATGGGACTACAATTTTCACAGATGACTGTAAATGAATCTTCCTTGATTTTTTGCCCATAAATATATATTTCTTTGAAAAAAACCTAAGTATGATACTACCTTTAAGGCTTCGCGGAATATACCCCAGGGGTCGATTCCACTCACGCTTTTTGAACATTGCTCAAGCCCAAGTCTATCGGTAAACTGGAAATCGCTACGCAAAGTAGCGATCGATTTTTTTTTTTGCCTTGGATTTGGGTCGCAAAGAGTTAGTGAAATCGGCCCCTGGCCTAACTCACACTACGTGATACTTACTCCACAAATCGTGAGTTAGTCTCCATAAGTCCCTCGGTGTCGTTGTTGTAAATCTTTATTCCCTCTTCGATAGCCGGCTGGAATAATTAAACGAAATAATAACGAGAGGAAAGAATGAGCCATGTCGGTAGAATGTGTTTGATGAAAGGATTTTTCGTGAAACGTCTCGAAATCAATGCAAATCTCATCGTGTGCCGTTTTCTCGGTGTTTGTTAAAACATAGGCAAATCCATTGTTGAGTTTAAAGATAATACATGATCACAGAACACAACTCGCACTTTGTTTGATGAAACGTGTACATAACACGCTTTGCCTTTTTCGTGGCAAACCCTCATTGTCAAAGGTCACGACCCCTTATTGTCCAGTAATAGCCTGTAACAGAGCGATTGGCTGTTTTGGCCTGCCTCCAAAAATGTATAACTTTATACGGCCGGTAGACACGCATAGAGAAGTGTTGTTCATCGTATACAGAACATCCACATTTTGGTTTGGCATTGCTCGCCACAGACAAGATAAATGTATTGCTCTCTTCCTTGAACTGTGTATTGTCACAATTAAATGTGAAAACAAGACCAGTCACCAGTCTTATAACTTAGAGTGTTTGGAAAGGCGACGAACTAGATTGAGAAGAAAACCTCTCAAATTCCAGGACCGTCGGAGGACGATCAGTGCGTGCCGGACATTGCGTACAGTACTACACATACTGCACCGATACGTGTAGGCCTAATGTACACGTACATGTAGGCCTGCGCTTGTACTCAACCCGTTATAGTACTTCTTAGTACTTATTACTACTTGTAGGCTACTACGGTACTCTCTAGTGCTTCTTGGAGGCGGCCAGCTAACCAACGACAAACAATGAAACTAGTGTTCGTAATCATCAGTCCTCACAATGAGAACGATGGGAAAGCGAGGCAGGCCGGAGAGGTGTCAACCGCCAAGGAAGAAGGCCAAACGCCATGGTGGAGAGCGGCAACTTGAGACCCCTACCGGAATGGCGACAGAGGACAAAAACAGCGCGACTGGCAGGACAGGGTGTGCGGTCTCCGAGGAGTCATCGAGGGCAGTCGAAGCAGCCTTGTCAACCCAGCAGTCTGTCACAACAACCAGCATGCCATTATGTCACTGCCAGCGAGCTGCCATAGGCAGCTGAAGGAACCGGAGGACGGGGAGCAAACGGGGATCACTCCCCTTCAACGGCAAGCAGGGCTTCATCGGGGAGCCAGCCAGCCAACCAGCTGATACATGCAGAGGGAGCGGTCACCGTCACGGCTGCTATTATGGGTGAGCTGCTTCCTTTACAGCAAATTGGGGTCAACATTGCGTGGCCGGGGGGATCCCTTTTCTACTTTAGTAGGGACCCCGTCCTACAATTTCCGGGGATAAGGACACAACTAGTAAAAATAGCCATTAGTAGCATTGGCATTAGCGGTATGTATTTAGGTGACATGTGGACAAAAATGGGGATCTTTTGTCAGTCTGCTGTTAAGCAGCCTGGATGGTTTAAGCCCAGGGAGGAGGGCTGGCATTGGCCAATTTAGTCGGGTGCTGGGGTGGGTCAGCGCCAACGGACGAGCGACTATCGCCGAGGGTGCTGGCACACTTTCGTTGCTCGTGATCTCCCTACATGGGCTCTTTTTGTACTGATGAGCACATTGTTCAATTTAAGTTGAAGGGATAATTTCCAATGCACATTGTCAACCTTTACAGCTTTATTGTTTCAAGGCATTCTGTGGTCTTGAACATTGCATGGCAAGGAATTGTTAATTGGCCTGTGCTATTGAATACTACTTTATTGTTTCAAGGCTTTAAATGGTCTTAAACAAGAACAATTAATTGTACTTGTATGCATGGCATCGAGTATTCTTGTTAAACCATGATTGTTTGTTTGTGTCGAGCATAATACATTTTTGCTGAGTTTACCACAATATTATTAACAGGCGTGACTCTTTTCACAAAATAATAAGCCTGCGAAAATTTGAGCCAATCGGACACCTGAGTTACGAGAAAATTGTAAAAATCTCAATAATCTTATTCTTCTTAAAACATCAAGAATGGTTTTGATCTTAACCAGATATCAAAACTTTCTTTTACCAATGTTTTGATAAATACAGAATTTCAGGCGGAAATATTTGGTTTGTTTTATCAGCAACACCTCCATACCCTGAAAGTCATACCAAAATCTATGAACATTTATGTTAGGGTATGTTGCCAGTCATGTACTGTATCTTTAAAGGTTCATATAGCTGAGCTCAAGCTTTATTTGTTTAACACGAAGAGAAACAACCACCACAAAACTGCAAAGGAACGCTTACTAGAATGTCGTTTAGATTCATGGAAATGGCTTTAGTGGGTGAAAATATGTTAATGCATTACGCATTCTTTTGCATAATTGGGACATGACGAAGTACATATTCTTCGTTAGGCACACTACATAGAAACCTGGATCATTTACCAACCTTTCGGCCTGCATGAGGCCACGCTGAGCTGCTGTAGCTAAGCAGATATCGGGTTTCACTGCAATTAAAACAAGAAAGCGCATGATCCAATTTGAAATTATGAAAATGTATCTTGTTTACCACAACAGACACGAACGACTCCTAAAAGGCTCCTTCCACTTTGGACAATATACACCGTGGTGAAGTTCGCCTCTCTATGCCATGATGTGAATGTGTCACAATGACAATATATACCATTCCAATGCCATTCCACTTACCCAGATAACCACAAAATCCAGCAGCAGCAGCACCAACAAAAGCAAAAACATTACCGACAACTACAATAACAAAGACAGCAGCAGCAGCAGCAGCAGCAGCATCAGCATTCATATTTCTGGTAGGTGTGTTGGCTGTTTCATGTCAACTTTTACGGACAAAGTTAGGCTATGTACGAACAATGATGCAGTATAGTGTACCAAGTCGCCGGGCAAGATAGTAACTCGCCGAAGCAAGAGATGCGGTGAAAAAACGCTTCCCTAATTCGGAAAAATCACGAGGTTGTCTTCTGGATAAGTGAATGGCACTCGTACACGTACTCGCAGCTAAATGGACATGTACACCTCAATGTGCCATCCACGAATCTCTTCTCGATGTTTTCCATGCAATCACGAATATCTGGGAAAAAAACATGAAAGGAAAACAATTATTATCTAGTGGAAATAAAGAAGAAAATAACAAACAGATGCAATTATTGTAAAAATAACATTATAATAATAAAACAATTATCAAATAACGACAAGGGAAACGGATACAATTTTAAGTCATTGAAGAGTGAACAAGAAAAAAAAATGACTGTACTGGGATTTCAAACAGCGACCTTAGGAAAACCGTACATAAGCGCTCTTACCAACTAAACCATCAGGCCCTACGTTGGTGGTGTCCCAAATAGTCAATTATCTGTGTTCATTTGGCAGTCAGAAACCATGAAACCAAGCACATATCACTACATCCCAAGGATCATTTCATCGATATGCGCAACCGATGTTGCAACCTGAGGAACAGTACCGGTACACGGAGGATCACTCAAAGTGGTTTCATAAAATCTACTAACCTTTAATTGTACTCTTACATGCGGGTATGGAGTCATTATATCTATATTTGATGTTACTGCATTTGCATTCATCCAGTACCTTCTGAAAGTGACAGTCTTTATCACAGGCCTGCATTGAGAAGAAACAAAATAATACAAAATCGACAGCAAAATTTGAGATTTTGGCTTGAAAAAAGAAAAAAAAAAAAATTGACAAAGATGAAGTGGGATTCGAATCCCCTGAAAAACACTAGTTCGCAAAATTCGATCAGAAAATGATAACAGGATTTTGGTGTAGCATGGCATCTGGTTTGGAGTGGTTTTGGCTGGGTTTGATTTTACATGGACTCAATGGTACTTTCATAAGGCTACATTTTGTGCATTTTCTAGTTCTACAATCATCAAGGGAGTCAAGCTTGGACTCACCTTTTTGGTGTAATTCAGACTCTTAAACTTCTTCTTGAATACGTTGTCACTGGGAAGACTGCTGCTGCAATTTCCGTATGGCTCGGGCAATCGTTGAACTATCACCTGCCACCAATTGAACAAAATATATATATAGAAAACACTTCTTCATTATCAGTAGATTGTTAGTCCATTGCAAGTGGTATACATACCTTTTTTATTGGATCCCTTGGTGGCTATAATGGTTTTGTATTTGCTATACAACCTTAGAATACATCCAAGCCTAAAATAAATCCTAAACTATCAATTATCTTTACTGGACTTCTATTGATACCATTTTCACTTGCAAATTAAATCACATTCTAAAAAAAAAAAAAAGCTACTAAAATGCGTTCAAGCTCAGATTCGTCCATGTCGGTACCTCATAATGCATACTGTACATGTTGACATTTTTTTATGAAGTCATCTGAAACTGGAAATTGCCAGGTCAGCTATTTTCAATCCGACGTTAAAAGTAATGTCATGGTTTGTCATCTATGAAATTCCCAGTTCCGTACGGTGCTACTTTTTGAGAAAACAGTGAAAAACGCCGACGGGATTTCTTTTAATCTTTCATCGTTATTTTTGATCTTTTAAAGATCTAAACAAATAACGGTGTATACATACATTTCTACCAGCACTATCTTTATAACTTGTAAGTTGTAGGTAAATCTGTTGACATTTCTGTTTTGATTTCCTACCAAAATAAGGTACTTTAAACTGGCACGGCAAGGAAGCCGTCTCATACTTTGGCGGGAACAAATCAATCAAATTTACCCTGTACATTCCAATGAATGTTTCGCTACCCGGTGCTACATGTGCGCCTTCATCTTCAGGGAAAGGCATGTCAGTCTGGTCATGGACCATGATCCGAATACCGGCACTCGTCTCAATTTCTGATATGTACTTGTCACGTTGGATGAATATCTCCATAGACAGACCTGTTAAGCAGAGTAAAACATGTGGAATCAGTTTGGGGAAACACCATGCAAGAATCGTTCGTACTTTTGCGTCTCTATATCGTTCGCATTTCTCTTAAGGTCTCAACGTTTCGACTAACATGATCTAGTCTCCTGATGATGATGACAGCAGGGTAGTCGAAACGTTGAGACCTTACGAGAAGCGCGAACGATACAGAAGTGCGAAAGTACGAACGATTCTTACATAGTGTTTTCGGAATCCGATCTAAATACCAATTGTCACATGCAAAGCCTCAAATCTTTATGTTCATAGTAAACACGTTTCATCTTTAATAATATCAGCATTATTCCTGCCTGTAGAAGGGAAACAAACACCCTAACAAACACCAAACCAGTAATAAAATGCTCAATCAAACAAACAAACGATCAACAAAAAATCACAATAACACTATATAGATATGAGAAATAGGATCTTCTCGCGGTTGTTCAAATCATACTCAAATTTGCTTTATAATATGAAGGTCATTATATTGATGTTTTATTAATTGGCTCGTATCAATCGAATATTAACCATTGTGTAATTTAAATACGTTCCATCTTGTGTCAGGTGTCTACCGCAGTATATGACTGACGTCACATTTTAGTTTGCATCGCAATTCATATAGAAGAATGCACCCTGGCTTTCACTCTGAAAAAAAAAAATCTCAGTGTTTATGTTTCTTTTGTTTGTTAGCCTAAATGGGGAAGATGACAAAAGAATGCCAAATATAAATAGGAAATACGTTTTAAATTATGTCTTACCGGAACTCTGTCCAGTTCCTGCAACGTCTTGTTTTATTTCTGAATGTCCAGAGTTGAACGTGTAGCAGTTTCCGTATCGGTAATTGTAGAAATGTGTAAAATTACTTCACAAGAAAGAAACAAAACGTAATATTATTAATAGTCAATAATAATTGATTATTGACAATTGATTATCAATACTAATTGATTATTGATTATTAATAATAATAAATCATTTCAACAAATATTTCAATGTTAATTGCGCGAAGAAAAGTTGGGCTAAAGACATGGTCCGATATTTCTTACTTTGACTTTTCTGACAGGGATAGGGTACTTAAATAATCCCAATCCGTCCATCGGTCAGATTTTAGGTGATGGACTTACTTGAAACTCTGATTCAACACGGATATGGAATGATAAGCCTGACAAAACCTGAGCTCCATCGGACATCTGAGTCGCAAGAAAATAGCGAAAACCTGACTCAATTTTTCTTATAAAACATTAAGAATGGTTTTAATCTTACTCGGAGATCAAAGCTGTTTTTCGTCTTTGTTTGATGAATTTATTAATAAATACAACATTTCAGGAGGAAATATTTTAACAGTATGTTTCTATCACCACCATGTATGTTTTCTATCACCATGGATGTTTCTATCACCAAATCTGCGAACATTTCTGTTTGTGTATTTTACAAATTATGTACTGTACCTTTAAAGTGTATGCACTCCCCACAAGAAAAAAAATGAACCTATATAGAAAAACAACCTTGGCATGGAAGAGGTGATTGGCTTACTGTATTGAGCAGGGTTTTTCAATGAATGTGCACTTGAGCAGCATCTCACTGATGTCATGGCCTGTGATGGCCCGGTCTTCGTACGGCATGGTACCAATGATCTCCCGTGCTCTTCTCCTGGCTTCTACTTCGGGTCCTTCCTTCGTGTAGTCTATATGCTCTGATTGCTGATACTCCTTAAGAAATAAAAAAAAATGCGTTTTGATGCAAATGCAGTTGTAGTTAAAGGATTCACTGTAATCAAATTTGGGTAAGTGATGAAAGTGATTTAAAGTTTTGCTGATTACAAAACGTTTAAATATACATTTATATTGGAACTTAATTGCTTAATATTGATCAAGAAGTTGGGAAAAAACACTACATGTTTTCATCGCCCAATAAATTCGAACCACAGTATGCTGCACAGCGTTCTGAATGTGACTTAAGCAAGGTTTTTCGTCGCGAGAATTTGGGTGCTAAATTGTTGGTGTAAAATACCTCCCTGTTCTTTATACAATTTTGTTTTAGCACAAACGATGATAGACAGGTTGAGTTTTATAACAATACAGTATACTTACTTTCGACATCGCGGCAGGCAATTTCGACTCGTTGCCCAGGACTTTATTGAGGAATGAATTTTGCATGAAAGCTTTCGTGGAGATTGGGTTCAGGTTACACCAGGTTACTGCGGGGAAATGTGCCTTCCTCTGAGAGCGTACCTCCATGTTTACGTTTATGGGCCAGTTGTAGTAACTGCATTAGGGTTTGAGAAAGACGTGAATTTAAAAATGTATCGGATGTGTTCTACTGCGTCATATATTTCTCTCTTTAAAACATAGGAATAATTTTAAAAAGTCAATAATACGTACTTGATGATTAAGTTGCATCCCATGTAAATGAACATCCCGACACCACTCATGAATAACAGCGTCCAAGTGACTCGTCGAAATCTAGATTTTGCTCGGGAGATGTTTGGTATCCCGTGTGCTGCAGTCTCGGCGAGGCGGTCGCTCACCACATGCAGCAGCCCGGTACGTGGAGGTTTTTCCCCGGTCTCCGATTGCTCGCGTTCGGTGCTCGCTGTCTTGTCGTCAACGGCCATCGGACTCACCTTACTTCCCGAATGCGATATGGGAGCAATTTTTGAAGAATAAATGCCGCCTGTTGGCGCAGACTTGGCCTTATTAATTCCCCTAAGTGCGTGTGACTGTCTATACTGATAATTCTCACTCAAAAGGCACTACATTGTAAAACCAAACCTTCTTTGTTGCATTCTGGATGATGCGAGTTCTCTATAAATCAACAGATCAGCACACATTCAGCTTATGTAGTACCTAGCATCTACAGTGGCTTCCTTTGAAACAAGAAAGATCAGATTATTCCACACAATCTAAGGTGTCTCCAGAAATAATTACGTTTATTTCAAAAGCTAAAATTCATGAGAATCCTTCCGCTCCGTGGCTAAAGTCACGTCTTATTTTCCTGCAGGAAGAATATGTCAATTTTCGGAGAGGCGCTTTCTAACGCAAGTACATATAAAGTATATAGACTATTTTCATCGTGCGACGCTCGGCGCGTTAATTGGGGGCGAGGTTGGGTCCCGTCAACACATCTTAGCGGGGGTGCCTTCATTATATTTGAAACATTGAGGGAGGACAGTTTCGCCCTTCAAATGGCATTATTATGCTTATAATATGCACAATAACAATAACTTACATAGAATGATAAATAGTTGCATAAAATGAGAAATAATATGGTAGCTTCACTATGCTCTACACGGTATAGCTGCTTCAATATGTTGTACGTCCCATCATTTAAGGAGAAACCCCCTCTGAATAATAATGTCATCCTGACGTACATGTATAATTGACATACATATATTTCGTAATCATTTCATGCATGTACTGATTTAACAATACACTTGTGGTCTATTTCTGAGTATGCGTATTGATATAGCCTAAAATAATGAAGGCAACATTAAAGGTAGTATCATACTCTCGTACCACACCATAAAAGAAATATTCACACATTTACCTATAAGTTACAGGGTATGAAGATTGTAATAGTAGATACATACCTTTAAAATGTGTCTGCCTGAAATGCCGTCTTTATCAAGAAAAGAGTAAAACCAGTGACCAAAATTATGTTTGATCTTTAAAAGATCAAAAATAAAAGAGAAAAGACTTAAGAAATAATGTGGCCGTTTTTAACGATTTTCTTAAAAGGTAGGCACCGTACAGGACTGAAATTTTCACAGATGACTGGCACTGTATTTTCCTTCATATTTTCCCCCATGAATTTGTATTTCTTTGACAAAGAAATCAAAGTATAATACTACCTTAACTTCAATATTGTTCATATACTACGATATCAACAACAGTAGCAAAATATGTTTAATTTTATTGTGAATATTATATTCATGGAATTATTCACATGTGTTAGCAACTGGACGTGAAAACGCAATGACAGCTGTTCACACGATATGTGTAATTGATTATCAATTGTATCACTACCCTTCAATGAACTGTGTGAGAGTGATGTTTCATTTAAAAGCTAGAACAGCTGCATACATCACTGTCCTTGCATGTATGTTTTTAAAGGTATAATACACGATTGGCAAAGGTCACATAACAGCACTCACACTTTGTTTGAAGCAACGTGTACATGAAATGATAAGCCTGTAAAAAAAGTGAGCTCAATCGGACATCTGAGTCACAGGACTAAAACAGCGAAAACATAAAGAATAGTTCTTACCCCGAGATCAAAACGTTTTTTTTTGGTATTTGTTTGACTATTTTCTAAATAATTACATGATTTCATGTGGAAATATTATTTGAACAATATGTTTCTACCAACACCATCTTCATACCCTAAACGTTAAACGTAAATCTGCGAACATTTCTGCTTGGGTCTGTTACCAATCTTGTACTGTACCTTTAAGGCAGCATTCCAATACACAACACACGGGTATGCTATTGTTATAGTGCACAGTGAGGTCTATGCTATAGACAGAGATGTGCAAATTAATGTAGGAGAGCAACTCAACGTCAATAAAACTTCACGGTCTGATGAATTTGCTTCTGTTTACAGTCTGTGCACCTAGTTTCTGCATATGACATAATGGATGGGGTTTGATGGGTTGCCAAGGGAACACCTGTTGTGAGCATGCCCTTACTTAGAGACAGTACTTCACTCTGTTTACTCTCACAAGAGGCGCAATATTTGTACTCCGCGCCGTCAATTTAGCCATGGGCCAGATCTTCGTGGAAATTCCCATTGGAGTTATTTGTTTTTATTTTCTATTTGTTTTTAATTACGTATCCATCGTTTATAATCTACAGTGTAATTGGTGCCAGGGTCAGTCTACAATTCCGACATTTTACATTATCGTTTGTGTATACAGCACTCAATTATAGTTCAAGCATTCTCATGCTGGTTTTCCGTGTGGGGTAAAAGATAATAAAATCATTATAATATACTGCTGTAAATAAAACGACGAGTCAAAACAGTGTATGCAATTTTATGATATTTAGGAACAGAAACACGTTTATGAATTATCAAAACCATTGCGTATTATTACTGCCTTTGGGTTTGTTAGTGGGCATTTCCAAAACGAACATTCAATAAAGTGCATTTTGAACAGTTTCAATTCATGTAGTATATTCGTAACTTACTATCGATCGTGGAACTTATGCTGCATTGCAACATCCGTAGAAGTCGTTGGCTATGATGGGTTATTCATCGTAACTAGAGTTGCGATCGATCTGGTGCATCATAAAATCGACCCATGGTAGGTATATTTTCGTATAATCTTTGCAACTCAACATTGCACTTATCCAAGATATTAATCTGCCAGATTAAATATTATGATGCACCCCTTCCATCCATGTACATAGCTTAAAGAGTAAACAAAATAATGACGTAATTGGGTCTTTTCTTAGCAGAGGCAGTCACATTTAAGAGACAATAAACCAGTTTTCGAATGCGGTTATCAATTTTATGCACATGTTCCGCAAATTAATTGCTATTGCAATTTCTGTGTAATTTCTGTGTAATAAGAGTACCCCTCAATTACATGCCAAAGTATGGCGACTTTGGGGCATGATTTCACCCGTACAGTTTTAAAGGTTGTATCATACTTTGGTAAGAAACAGAAACAGAAATGTTAACAGATTTACGTGTAACCTTTAGGGTACGAAGATGGTGCTGGTAGAAACCTACCGTTAAAATGTTTCCACCTGAAATGGTGTATTTATCCAGAATTTAGTAAAACAAGGACCGAAAATCGTAAGATCTTTTAAGAGATCAAAAATAAAAGGAAAAAAGACTTAAGAAATACTGTGGCGGTTTTTCACGATTTTCTCACAAAGTGGGCACCGTATGGGACTGAAATTTTCACAGATGACTGCGACTGTATTTGCCTTGATATTTTTTTGCCCATGAATCGGTACTTCTTTGACTAAAAACCAAAGTATGATACTTCTACTGAAGGTCCAAACTCTGGTGACCGGGTTCCATCCATTTCCTTTACAAGACTTTGCATAAAGGCACAGCAAATGCTTTTCATTAAAAAGATGTTGAGTCTATGATAGTAATGAGCTTCGCGGACTGAAATTGACTTATTTACTGGTCTGCACCCTTTTTGGGGCCAGCTTTAGAAAACTATGCCGAGGCGCTGATGGCGCTGACCTTAATATTTTGTACTTGGCATCTACAATGTGTGGACTGGCAACGAGTCTAGTTAACGGATTTACCCGTCTGATACCGACATTAGGAATTTGATGACAGAGGGCGCTTAAGATATAGTTTCGTCGAATGGGAGACTTTTGATACGTTGGCGGCAGCAGACCGAAGTATTTTTTCTGTTTTGCTAGCTCTGATGACTCGCACGCAATTTTGAGCAAGCGCGAGTTGTTGTGCGCATGCACCATCAGGCTGAAGACCCAGCTTCAAAGTCTCCCAGATACGAAGCAACAGTTACACCGTGGTGATACCGACCCGTGTGTTGCTTGGGAGAATGATTTGCATTTGTTAACCACCAGATATAACTGTCAATGCAATCTACTGACACAGATCTGATCGCAGCAGTGAAAACTTCAAGTACATTTTACGATCGTATGAAATTTGCTACACACATGTAAACTAGAACTGAGACACATAATTATTGAGGAGGATGAGGATGATTTTAGTGCTACTTATTGTCGGTGTGTTGAATCAGCAGGGTAAGTTATCAATCTAGTTTCAGATTCAATGAAATGATGGCTGACACCATTTTGTAAAAAAAATTGGAAGGCCTGGGATATTTTCGATTACTACTAAATACCAAAAATAAAAACTAATCCGAATGTGATAAGTATTTACTGCCAAAACCGATCGAAAAGAGATGTGGGAAGTTTATTGATTGTGCATTTTCAGACCAACTTTCGGAGATTACACTGAATATTATAATTTGTCAATTTAAGGACAATAACACTTGTTTAAAATGCAACCGGTTGTAAACGTCTTTGTCCTCATCGATTATTTATTGATAGGCCATTTACAAAAAAGATTGATTGGCATCCATGGGTTTTCGTAAATAAGGGATGACTGACATTGTTTACGGTATTGGCCGGAATTTCATACAGTCCTAACCTGGTGATTCGGGCACTGCTTATTTACTAAAGGAGTGACGAGGTTATTATCAAATCATGCGAAGGAAGGGTTTACGCTGAGGGCGAAATGAGCCTACATGTACTGTACGTGTATACAAGCCTGTTGTGTATCGTGTACGCCGAAATAAGACTGCGTATTCAAGGCCTGGAGTCGATTTCACGAAGCCCAACGATCAATCGTAAAATACGAAGGTTAACCCATCATAGGGGGCATATCTTATGTGGCGCTGCACTGCTCCTGCGAATGATAGTAAGTTACGATGAGTTTGGTGAAATCGACCCCAGGTTGGCAAACGTAGATGCACGTAGTGGAATTGCGTATGGTTGCGTACCCTGTGCATAAGCACCGAGTATCTGTACCTACCGCCAAAATATGTTTGTCGTACAGACACAAAGGGATTGCGTATAACATACGTAGGGTAGCATACTATTACATTGGCATGGTGTACAGTAGCGAACGGTAAAAGAACTGCGTACTTCAAACGTCTAGTGCTCTACGAAGAGAGTATACGCGAACACAAATTCAACATGTTTAATGTTTTGCATCCATCTCGCGTACTCCTTCTGCGTACTCGGCGTTTTGTAAAGTAAGGCAGCGTAGACTAGAGTAGGAACAGCATAGAAACAGCGTTTTAACAGCGGAGGAACAGCGTAGCCCGGTGTAGTCGCTACAGCCCCTTTCACACCGGGTCTACGTACGTAGAGTTGCGTAGTGTTGCGTATCGTGTACGCCGAAATAAGGCGGCGTACTCAAGGTGGGCCTTCGTAGATGTGCGTATTGCGATGGCGTAAGGCACCGCGCACCTACCAACATAATATGATTGGCGTAATATGCTTGTGATTATTGCGCATTATAATTATTTGTAGTATTACTATTGATTGTTTTTATTGTCACGTGCTGCATAATTGAGCTTCAATTTGTCCCGATAGAAACCTGGGTTGTGATTGTACAAACCTCCGCCCCCTAAAATTAGGAGGTGAATACACACCGCCCCCTCCAGCCAAACCTCCCCCCTCCCCCACACACCACACAATCTACGCTCCTGGCAGAATGTACGAACGATAATGCATGTACGAGAGGCAACGTGTGCAACCTTGGCTGGCGAGCGACCCCCATTAAAGGGTTCCTGCGGTGTTTTTTGGTTGTTTTTAGTTAGATTGCTTTATTGTCATCATACAGAGAATATATTGACGGATAATGAATGGCAAGTCTTATTTTGGTCTCAAGCATTTGATTTTTGAATGGTTTTGCAAAATGGGGAACTTTTATGTGGGGAACCAACATCAAAAGAATAATGAACAAAAAAAGAGGCAACCTTGATTCACAGAAATGGTTTGGCAAACCACCAATTGAAAGAAAGGAACATAATCAGCACAAAAAAACCTATAGGGGAGGAAAGGGTCTGTCAGAAAACCTGTAAAACAAGCCCAACTGTTCGTGCACACTGCTATCGATTACCTAGATGACATCACGGTTTTGGTCATGTATATAAATATTTTAATTAGCATACATACCAAAAACATTTTGTTAACCCTGAAACAGTGTGAGAAAGCGAGTAAAATTAGATGAAACAGTTCCTTTTTGGCACATGTTCAAGCCATAATAATCCCATTGCAGAGACCATTTAAGTAATCTGATTCGGTGGCCTAGCAGGTATGGCATATGCACTAGTAAGCAGAAGGTCGTGGGTTCAAATCCCACCTGAGCCAGCATGTGATTTGTTCACGTGCACTCACAAGCACTGAGCATGCAGTGCTCATCCACGTCGGTGAAGGGAAGCCTAATTTGCATACAAATCCTTAAATAGTAACAGCCAAATTTGCGTTTGTGTTGTGACCAAACCACTGCCGATATCGACCATGTGCTTTTTCTGTGGCATTTTGGCGAAAGGCTGAAATAGACCCCAAGAATCCGAAAAAAAAACAATGGCGTATTTTCCAATTAGGTATCGTGGTGATTGTTGTGCCATATCGCCATGGAAACCGTACCGACTCAGGAAGTAAGCCTAATGAGTGTAGCCGATGCACAAATTATTATTGACGTCGCAGATTTTATAGTGAATACTTGAGCCAAAAATCAGTGTGAATTACTTTATTTCATAAGCTTCTGAAACCAGGAATTCATGGCCTTTGGGTCAATTTGCAAATACCAGGTACCAGGTACGACTGCTGCAACGTTATTAGAAAATCAGGGGTCAGGTATTTAAATCCCGTACAGTGGATGCGAGAGGGATGTGTGAATGCTAGTTCCATAGATTTATAAAATACGGTCAAGGACTCCATTTTCGGAAATATTTTCAGCAGAGCTATTGGGTTGAATTTAACGGCAGAAATATGTTTGATGCTATATTACTTGATCTCTTATTTCCATGTATGATATAACCCATGTCTGGGGAGTTTTTACCAGATGTCTGTTGTTTTAATTTAGGGTTTTATATCAGCCGTGTGCAACAGGTCGGTAAACAAACATGCTTCTTCCACAGACTTCAAATTACCTCAGTCAGTTTCCTTTGTGAAGGTTTATTTTTTCCCGCGAACATTTTTACTGGAAATCTGTTCTTACGTTCCCGACTAGAAATAGTTAACGCTTGTCAGATTCTGTTTCTTACACGAGACATAATGCTGCATGTGAATGACAGTTGGTCTTGCAGGGAAACCACGTAATTGAACGAATAAACAACGAATGAACTGCATATAATCATTCTTTCCATGTTATTGTGTCGGAATCACCGCTAAAATTAGCCCCTGAATTCATCTTTACTATTTGTATATTTTACATTTAAAACCATCTAACCATACAATTTATTTAAGTGAACAAATACAAATTGAATGAAGCGGGATTCGAACCGGCGACCTCCTGAATACCTTACGGGGGCTCCAGCAACTGAGCCATCCAGGCATATTTTGGTGGTTGCCCAAATTCAGTCAGTTTTCCTTGTGGTTATTTGATGACTAAATTCATTAAAAAGACGTATCCTCTTTGAGTGATACCTCATGTACCGTTCCAATGATCCTTGGGGTTTGGCGGTGTACGCGTGGTTGTATTGTTTCGAATCCCGCTTCAGTAATTTTTCTCTGTTCCTTTTCCAATGACATTAAATTCAGTCAGTTTCTCTCGTGATTATTTGATGATGATATCATTTTTGTTTACAATTAGGTTTACTAAGGGTATCGTTGAAAACTGAAATATTCGCCTTTACGCTGTCTTAAGCTGAAACCGAGGCAGCTCTAAGCCAAGTTACAACCTGTGATCATACATTGTCATATATTGCAATACCCAATACATGTACATTCTGCTATCCCCAAAGCTAGCCTGGTTTAGCAGTTCAATTTCAACTCAATATCACACCAGAATCCGCAGTAGAGTTGGATCTGTTGTTCCACATCGTCATGGAAACCGCGCCAAACAAGGAAGTCTGCCTATTGTTGATGGTAGATGTAACCTTCGTGTTGTTATTATATTTACACGTTGAATTCCATCACCCGTAACTAATTTCAGCAGTAAATGAAAACACGGTCTCTAATTATTCTGAATTGACCTCGTATCTCTAACAGGCAATGCAAACCTTCATCACAGGCGATGGTGATCAATGCGTTGCTTCTCACTACGGTTGTAGTGAAAGCGTCCTCTTCTTATAATTAAAATAATGTGTTAATTTAAAAATGGCATGTCAGTATGAGGCACTCCAATACTAATTGTGCCATACTTAACACTAAAAGCCCACGAGATTGATAATAAAAAGGTAATAAAATGTAAAAAAAAATTGAAACGAGTAAATGCTAAAAAATATAAATGTTTAAAACCGAAACAGAAATGTTCAGAGATTTACCTATAACTTTCAGGGTATGAAGATTGTGCTGAAAGAAACCTATCGTTAACATTTCTTACAACCTAAAATGGTGTATTCATGCAGAGTAAAACCAAACACCAAAACATGTTTTCTCTTACCAAGATCAAAATCTTTTTTTTAAAGGTACTCGCTGGCTCCTTGGGCGATTCTGGGCCCTTTTTGATGCCAATGCATGCCTTAACAAAAAAAAAAAAAGTCTTCAAAAAAAAACGTAGGCCTACCAACGTCATATGACTTTTCAGAGTCAAATTGTTGAAATAATTTCATAAACTCCACAAAATAGTAAGTTCATGTTATCGAAAACATTTCGTGAACTCGAAAACATTTCGTGTATAATTCGGAAAAGACTTAGGTTTTCAACAGAGGGATTCGTTTAAATCACTGTTTGTTTATGTTTTGCTGATGATTTTGTTCATCATGTACGTGCATCGCGTTCCTGGAATTCTCTTATTTCAGCTGCAACTTTATTTACCGAAAGCACGCTGAAAATGCGTATACGCTGACCTTTGACCTTATTTTGTTTTTATGTTAATTAACCTTATTTACACGATAAATGCATATATTTTTTTTTCCAAAAATCTTTATAGAGTGTTTTAGAAATATTGTTTTGTACGTTTAGTATTTTGAAGCCGACGTGTTCTTTTAAGATTTATAAGAAAATATGAGTTTGGTTTTTCACTATTTTCTCGGGACTTAGATGTCCGATCGAGTTCAACGTTTCACAGGTATGCTGAAATAAGCAGAGTATAAACTGTCAACATTTTCGGTAACTATCTCGGTAACACGTTGCCCAGGTACGTTGTTCCTGAAAGAAAAAAAAATGTCAGTGTACACAGAACAAACATTTTTTGTTACATGCTGCCCATATTTTGATAGTGTACACAAGGCTTAAAGTTGTGTTGCCCATGTGTGTTGCCCTACCTGGGCAACATGTTATCGAAAATGTTCTCGAAAGAAGCAAACTCAGCATATAAAGATTTCGGTATTTAACTTGGACCCCATGATGTTCCATTAGAACCGGAGTTATTATGATCAAACTTCCAAGTTCCTAATGTGAGAATTATGGCGTAGACCGGGGTAGACCACCAAACATTGCATTACACTTTGTCAACTCTGGCTGTGATGAGCAAAGCAAGAATCCGTTCAATGATAGGAAAAACCCAGATATTTTTTTTTCTTGCTGATGGCCGATATTATCAAAGTGGTACATGTTTTCATGGGAAACCTCCCCAATAACTTTTTTGCTTAGTTTGATGACGTTATACAGTCTCCAGCAACGTTTATGTTGAGAGTACAAAACGTTTACACGTTCAATGGCGTATTCCACTAAAAAGAGTATCTGTCTTGCTGGTTTATTAATGTTCGGGTAATTGGAGGTCATCCATCCGTGTAATATCAATGCGGCATTTTGAACAGCAACATTTTTCTCCAGAGCATCAGATTTTATCAAAGTAACGACTTCGAGCAGAACATATGTAATTTCATGGGATTATACCAAGCTACAATCTTAATTTTTGGCTTTCAGTTGTTGGTCGGAAGTGCTACCTTGGGCAAGAGCCACGCCCTGACTCTGGTGGTTTACAGTGGTCCCTGACAGATGAAGATTCAGAGAAATGTACAGAGTATGAAGTGGGTGGGTTGAACACCAAAGCCCACGCTAAGCCACATGAGGTGATCATTGGTAGTCACAGTGACCTGCAGAAGCCCAAGGGCGATGACGTCCAATCAGAAGAAACTGGTAAGCTGAACAATGACCAATTATTCGGACACTTTCGCAGTCCATGTTTCACATTCCCTTTGACATATGACAAATTTACCATCTGGAATCTGATATTCATATGTATAATTATTATTCATTTTCCGATGTTCAATATTAAAAGCATATACAGCATTGGTAAAGTTGCCAGAGAAGTTGCGGGCTGCTGGTAATTCGATTCCTCATGGAATAGAAAACAAACCTGTGGAATTTTCTGCTCAATGTATTTTTGGAAAAAAAACGTAGGAAACAATAACAAAAACGGCAAAAAATGTCTAAGCAAGGGGCAACAAATAAACAAATAGAACAACACAGCAGACCGTCTGACCATGCAAGAAATAAACTTCACCACTGAATATTTTGCATGGATTAGGACATATTAATATATTATACACGATCAGGCTTAGGCCATAAAAAAAAAATTGTTGTATTGGCGTAACGGAGGTTTGGAAAATAGGGTAGGGCGGGCGGATTTTTAATTTTTTTTATTAAATTTTTCCTGGGGTATTAAATGCTTTTCACCCTGTATATCACAGTATTTGACGTGTCAAATAAAGACAAGAAATGACATAACAACTTTAACCAGTCTGGTTTCCACCTTTTGCTCCTTTAAAGCTTTTAATCTGCATACACATTTGCGATTTTTTTATTTTATTTTATTTTTTTCCCGATTTTTATTTATTTATTTTTTAATTTTTATTTTTTTTGGTTTAAAATGTTTACGGTCGGGGCATATTTTTGGGTCGGGCGGGTTACGCCAATACAACAATTTTTTTTTTTATGGCCTTAGCATTCGCACTATATTCCGAACAAAAGTAATACTAATCTTGTTTTGTCCGGACACCTTGACAGATGGCAATTGTTCTTGTCAATCTATTTGACAACAAAACATTGACATATATAACAATAACAATACTAAACTAGAGTTGGAAGCAGAACATGAGGGTTTTCCGCTTATAATATCAATAATAGCTTTGGAATAAGAATTGTCAATGGTGTCACTAATGTAACCAGGTCGTATACTCGTATTAATAAATATACTCTTACCCGACGCCGGTTCCTTTTCTTCTCTCTACTCTTTTAATTGTTTCTTTTTCCTCCATACATATGATACATGCTTGCTTTATTTACTGTTCTAGTCCAAGCTGCGCCTGCGTCGCAAGCACTGACAAATTAGCGCCCTCTTGCGACAGTGTGGCGTTGAGTCGCGCGGTAACTTAAATAATACACTTTGCATAAGGAATGCCGCGCTATTGTCCTGGAGCGCTTTTACATTTCTGTACCTGGGCGTTGGCAAGATTTCTTGTTTAGGAAATTTCCTGACAGGGTTGATTTCGATCCAGCTACGCCCGGCGTACAGATCTGTACTCTTCTGCCTCTCGCTATAGCTTCTGGCTTGCGTCTGCTACTTAACAATTATTTGTATTAGCAGCTAGCCTTTTCTCTTCGATAATTTTGAAGAACTTCAATAAATATTCGGAGCGATCCGAAGGGGAAGAGAAGGCTTTGACACATACAGTGCTGAGAGTGAGTACTTTTTTTAATGTTATTAATTACTTTACCGTATTTCCCCGTAATTTTCCATAGTTATGTTTTGTGTGCTATTTTCTTATTTTCTTAGGGCTGATTTTCCACGACCGTAAATCGGTCTGAAATACAGAAAAGTGTGCCTTTTGTAAGTAACCTCTCACAAAATAATTACAAGTGAGAACGTGAGATCTTGTCTAAAATCTTTATGACTTTGTAGAGTTTATTGTATAGTTTACCACTGCTAAGTTTAACTAAACCAATGTCTTAGTCATGAATGACCTGTCTTCATTCAAATATTTTTAAGAGGACATAAGTCAATTCAATGTTCCGCGTTTCTGTAAATTAATGATGAATTAAGTAAATTAATTCAATTCGCGGTAACATTATTTTTGGTGCCGTACTTTACAATCATAGTCGTGGCCGACCCACTTCTCCGAAATGTGTTGGTTTTTATTTTAAACAGTGCCGATAAAACGGTACAAAATCTTGTAGATAATTAATTGAGTTCCTTTCTATCAAATCATTACAACTTTGTTTACTTTTATAGTGCTTTAAATACTGATAACGAAACTGATAAATGAAATGTTGTAATTATAAATTCATCTTTAAACATACTTATATGGATTTATTCTCTTTTTTGCTTTTGCAGACAGTACGATCCATAATTCCTCATTTGACTGTCGTTCTTTTTATATGTTCGCAATTAAAAAATTTTTCCACCGAATATTGCAAAACAATTATGTCCTCCACCTTGTAATATTTTTAAGTGGAACCGCCCGGTAACACTAAGAACAACCTTCCCTAACATAGCCTTTTTTAAAAGAATCATGATTCTACCTCTTACCACTTTTAAATGAGGAGCTACTCCCTGTTTGACAGGATGTAGAGGTCACAGAGGTCAAGCAATGATTCATAAAGAAAGACCTTGCCTATCTTTGACATTTGGTGAAAAAATCTTGATCACATCTCTTACCACTTTTAAATGAGAAGATACTCCCTGTTTGACCGGAAGTAGAGGTCACAGAGGTCAAGCAATGGATCACAAAGAAAGCCCCGAAGGAATCAACTTATTATCTCAAACGGTTTATTTATTTTTTTAATTTTTTTTTAGATTTTGATTACATCTACGCTAAAGGGGCTTTACTTGGACCAAGTTTGGTAAAGATTGATTGCTAAAAAATGACCAAAGTGGAGTGTGGAAAAAGTCTATGGTAACTCGAGCGACAAGAAGAGGAAGAAGAGCGAGAAGAGCAAGGAAGAAGAGAAAAAAAACGAAAATAAAAGCTTTTATTTTATAAAGGCGAATTACATTTATAAAAAACCTAATTGTCCCTGGTTAGTGAGGTATATTAACATTAATGAAACCATTTTAAATCCCTGAGGAGTAAGAATGCTCAGGCTAAGTGAGCAGTGCTCATCCAAGCATGAATTATTTTCGGACTTGTTGGTGTCTTATGTAAGTTGAGGGTATGAGCTTCCCATTCATATTGACCTTCCCACAGATTCATATATATTTATTTGCCAGCCATTTCAAAAGTGAACTTTTCATAAATATAACTCCATCAATCGCAGAAAAACAACATGACATCATGGCACCCCGATATTTCATAGGGCTAGAGGACTTTGTAAAGTCGGGGATTCGTTTACAATAAGGCTTTGGAAACGAACTGTGCATTTTATGTTAAAACTCTCCATTTTTACATAAATCTCCAATATTAAACGACACTTCTAGAAACATTAGTCCCCCCTCCCCCTCTTCAACTCTTCCATGACATACCACTCATGAGATCAATACTTAACGCATGAGTCAATAAAAATAATGTAAAGCAGCGCTACCAAATAAGACATTTTCACAATGAAACTTGAATTTCAAGTTGATAGATGTGAAAGTATTTTGGGTGATTTGACTGAAAAATTCTGCTGCCAAAAAGTAAATTTTCTGCACTTGCGCGTGTCATCTCAATCGAAAACAAATCGTACTTTTCCATTTTCCTTGACTTGTTAAATATATCCGTTTGGGCTGCTTGCCTGTCTTAGTAATAAACGAAAGGGATACTGTTTTACTGATACTATTTGTAAATTCGATGTTCCAACACTTCTTAGTATTGCCATGTTTCTGTATAAAAGAAATTACAATTGGTTATTAGATAGCAACTTAGGGAAACAATTTTTCAAAATAAAAGTTTGAAATTCACAGGCAGGGTGGGGAAGATGAGCATAGTCATATTATATCCCCTGCAAGCTTCATCTGCGACGCATCGATCAGAATTCAAAATTCAAAACAGACAAAATTCATTTGAAATTCTCTTCAGATAACATTTTCAAGAACAATCAACATTATTACCAAATTCTGACATTTGGAGCCTAATATGTTTTCAAAATGTATATCAATGTGGACAAGCATTACCTGACAATAACCTGTCATTTGTCCTTGATCATCCATTGCATCGACTTAGAAACAAGGCTCTGACGCACTGGATAGACTTGCGCAGTCTCTCCGGCTCAGGCTAATGACACCAGCGTTAGAAACACATTCATCATATACCTTTCGGTAACTCAGGTTGGTCATCGGATGATGTAAAATTAAAGGCGCATATATATCTACAAGGCTTCGAATTATTTTGACGTATTTGTTATGTTTAAATTTTATGGATTACCTCCAATGCGAATTGTACGCGTTTTTAAGATGTAGTCATCGTCAAATCAACATATTTTCTGAATATCCAGAGTATTGCTTCACTTTTTTGTATTTTTCTTTCTTAATTCCACTGAAGTACATCGATTCTCGTTCTACCCATGAGAAAAGACATCAACAATATAATAATGCTTCCTGCATTGATAAAAAAGAACCAAATCTTATCTTCACTGATTTGTTTTGTTAATTGTTGTAATTCAGAATTCCAATGGTCAGGAAAAAACCTAATACACGACCAACATGTATGCACAGTACAATACATCTTGAGCTTTCCACCCCTTTTACAAGCCAAGCCTTCTTGCAATCACGCAGAAACAAAATAGACAACAAAAGCTGCACCCCCTTTGAATAATCACCGACATACCAGGTGAAATTTTCAAGTTTTCAACATTGCTTATGTTGCAAGCTGCCGAAAAATTGGCCTTGACGCCATCATAACGTCATCAAAAAGGCTTATTGTGTGTAATAACAGCAAATCTCGAGAACAATGAATGCAATGTTCATGATTCTTTTCGTAGAAGCGTCGTTACATCGTGTTCATGAATATGCTGCCTTATAATAAACCGTTACGTCATCAGGACGTCATAAAAAAGTCTGATTTGTTGTGAGCAGTATATCTCGAGAGCCACAAATGCCACGATGTTTTGCAAAAGATTGGATCCTGTAGATATTAAAATTGAAAATTGATATTGAAATTAACCGTGACGTCTTCATGACGTCATCAAAAAGCTGATCTTTTTTTCCCATATAATTAACAGTGTCTGATTGTCAAGACTTTTTTTTAATGCTTAATAAGAGCCTACTAAAAAAGTCGGAACTGCTCTGTGGTCGCACACGAACACTTAAATATCTAGTTATTATTTTTGTTGTTTATCTCAGAAGCGTCAACCGTTGGTAACTCCGGTGAACCATATGACGTAGTTACCGGAGCGTCAGGTTGGAGCAGATATCCTGAAGACGGAGAGTTGTCTTCATCCATAGAACGAATCGAGTTCCAAAATCAACCTCGTAATCCCGTCATTCTGACATTCCATGATATGAATGATTATTACTGCGAAATAGGTGAGCTTATTATTGATATGGTCTGATCTGTCTTGCTCTTGAATTCTTCTTTTACTAGTTTTTATGGAAGTACGGAAGTATAGAAGCGTAGTAAAGATCAACGTCGTGCACAGTGTACATTTAAAGATACCAGTAAAACCTAATCGATGAAGGTCGAAAACCAGCACTCACACTTGGTTCTAATCCGGATGTACATGATATTATAAACCTATGCAAATTTGAGCTTAAAGGGATGGTACAGAACTGGTTTTTGCTACAAAACCGTTGCTGACAGTGTAAGAACATTATGTAATCCATCATTTACCTTAACTGGCAAACCTTTAGAAGTTTGAGGTCAATCAGCCATCTGGGTCACGAGAAAATAGTGAAAACCAATGTACACAGAACTGTACACATTTCAACGAATGAATAAAACAAAAACATTTCATGGGATGTTTTCTCCTATCATCACCATACTGTGTAAGTTTATGTGAATCTGTGATCACGAAGTGTATTTTGTCTTACCAATTCTGTACCATCCCTTTAATCGAGGATCTGAGTCACGAGAAAATAGCGAAAACAACACTCATCATTTCGTAAAAAGAAATATACATAATAGTTATGATCTTACCCCGAGAAAAAAATATTTTTTGCCTTCGTTTGACTAAATTCTGGATAAAAAGAATGCACCATTTCAGGCAGAAATAATTTAACGGTATGTTTCTATGCCCTAAAATGTATACGTACATCTATTGATGAAAATTTGGGCATATTTGTGTTTGTTAACAATCCTGTACTGGACTGTAATTATTAAATGGTGCCTGGCAACATTGGTGTTGACCATGAATGGTTGAGCTGATCAAGGTATTGCATGTTGCAAACTTATATTACAGTTGTCTTGCCAGAGGGACTTGACATGGATTTGACAGTATTTCAGTATTGGCGTTTCCATTTGTACCAACCTGGTGGTAATTTTGCATGGAAAATTCAGACGTGTGCTTTGAAACCTTTAGCAAAAGTTATGAATTTGCAAACTGTGACCTGTCTGCAAAAATACAGTCTTAGCTGGAAATTGAACGGGGATTATTATTATTATTATTATTATTTTTTTTTTTTTTTTTTTTGGGGGGGCTGCTGTTTCATATTTTTATTGCGATTTCTTTGTTTCTCACCAAAACACCAGCCTGTTAGAGGTATGGTAGACACAATAGGAGGGCGCATTTTGGTTGAGGTAAAATCCTTTGTGTTCCAATCAAAAAAACAAAAACAGGGCCTTCCTATTGTGTTCGCCATACTTCGAAAAGGCTAATTGATGTCAAAGTGTGATAATGGCTGGGTAATTGGTTGGATTCCTGTGAAACGTTTTACTGATAAAAAAATAAATTTCCATAATAATCGCTTGAAGTTAAGACAGATAGTAAGCTATGTATCGCTGTATTCTTCTCCTTTGATAGAGTTGAAGGCGAATTACCTTTTATTCAGTATCATGGGAAGCGGTTCTGCCGAGATGCCGGTAATTGCCACTGAGGGCCATGTCTGTGTTAAACTGAGCAACGGTCACATGACTATTTACAAAGACGGGGTGCAGTTGGAGGTATTCGACGATTGTCCCATTCAATCTGTCTACGTTGAGCTTGAATCTGAGAAGCAGACAGATTGGTACATCTATACAGCGAACTATTAACCCATCCCTCGCAATGTTGCCGTTCAACTATATGACACACACTCATGGTACTTATATGCCAGCTGCATTTAAGCCTATATGCTAGTCTGTTTTTTTCAACACCATTTCAAATATTTATTTCAATGAAACATTTGAACTATGTATTTATGAAAGTCTTATTAGGGAGGTTTCGCATGCGAACGGATATGCACACGCGTACGTTTAGCTATCCGTAAACGTCAAGAGCAGATTCGATCTTTCACAATAGTGAAGTCTATATCCGACAATGAAAAATAACTTTTGTACCTGACTCTGAGACCCATTTTTTTTCTTAGGTTGTTTAATGCATAGAAACGACAAATTCGTGTCCAGCAAATCCTTTGTTTTAATCTAATCATGCACGTGACAAAAAATTAAAAGAAAACTACGAAAATATTGGTATTCGGTAAGCGTTAAACACTTACGCGTATCGAGCAAGATATTCGTGCCTCGAAGACATACAACGAATAGCGAAAAACTGTGACGTCAGAAATACACAAACACTTGTGCCGTATCGTTCGCTTCCGAAACCACTGTAATAAGTATCATAAACATACATATATTCACAGAAGGCGACGTCATGCTAGATGTAAAGCAGTTTCCCCAAAACGAAAATGTTTCAATAAGATATTTAGGTAAATTTCTTCGTCAATAATATAACAAACATTGACGTTATTTTATCTTCTTCATTATAGTAAATAGTGATATAATAGTTGGTAATCCAAAAGATATTGCACACGGCATGGCTGCGATCAAGACATGTTTTGGGTTCAATTAAATATATTTGGATAGAACTGACTGTTGAGCAACATTAAAGCCTCGTACATTGGTTTAATTCCAAGTATATGGATATTTTTTAATTGCGAGAAGTGCGAACGATATAGAAGTGTGAAAGTACGAAGGATTCTCACATTGTGTTTTCGCAAACCGATCCACAATGGGAAACTTTGGAGAACCGGTCTTTGAGTCAACAGCGCACGCGCACGCATTGTGAGCATGCGCGTGTTGCTTTGCGCCTGCGCTGCTGTGAGTGCGCTGTTGACTTGAAGATCGGTCCTGCAAAGTCTCCCATTGCCACCATGCAGTGCATCAAATATAAGGATATCGTTGTTAAGTGCTACTCGTATCCGCAGCACTAATTTTTGAATAACTTTTGGGATAATTATTTATATTCTTTAAATCATATTTCAGGGTGTTCTATGTTAGATTTATTTGTGATTGTAAGGGAATTTTGATAACTTGTGACAAACCCGGGGCATCCAGTGTTGTTCATTTATCCAATCAAATACTGACCACATTTTTGTCAAAACGCAGCCATAATTATAAGCTGTCTTGTGCGTTAAATTTATCCGCAAAAGATTGCAGCTGCTTCTACATTGATATTGCTCCTGCGTCCACTACTGATGTCATATCTTTGTGTAGCATAAAGATTCCATTGTTATAAGTATTTACCAATTATGTTTTATTCTGATTTATGATTTTGGTTGTGCTACAGGCACAACTGCTACTGCGAATGCTGCTGCCGCGACTGATGCTATACTATACTGAGACTGCTGCTGCGATGAATGCTGCTGACTTTGCTGTTGCTGCTGATATTGCTTGTGATACATATAGGCCTACTGCTGTTGTTGCTTCTACTGTATAGGTGTTACTCTACATGTATAATAATGGAATTCAAATCTTGCTTGTGAAAATGTGAAATCATGATTTAATGTTTGGAAATGTAATATTTGTTTTAATTAGAGAGGGTATATTCTCGAGGTAGTTGAGTGTAGAGTTTAGTGGTACAATGTAAAAAGTTCCTAAATATAGTGAACTGGAAAAGTACAATCCAGCTTTCTCTCCTGAGATATATCTTACTTTCTTATATTTGTACCTTACATGTTCTTTTTAAGGCAGCATCATATTCTTGTCAATTTGTAGAAAAGAAACCTTGATAACCTTGTGATTACAAACTAAGCCATTTGAGTCATTATATAAAGAAAACAAGTCGATTTCTTACAAACAACCATTCAATACAAGTAATACACTGTTGTGAACCTGCTCATCAGCAAAATAAAGTGACCTGAATATTATAAAATGCTTTCAGTTAGGAGGGCCTGACGCGTTTCAATCCTAGCAGGATCTTTCTCAGCCTTGGTTTTCCTTTGAATGGCTTTGTAAAACGGGGGATTTTAATGCATACTCATGTAGGGAACCAACAGCAAAAAATTAATAAAAAAACATTAAAAAAATGAAGAGGCAAACTTGACCTACAGAAATGGTTTGGTAAAAAAATTACACCACCAGTTGACCAAAATGAACATATTTGGCAAACTAAAACCCATTGAGGAGGAAAACGTCTGTCAGAAAACCTATAAAACAACCGCAACTTTTTGTGCACATATCAATTGGGTTACTGCTCTCAGTTTACCCAGATGACATCACAGTTTTGCTCATGAATATGGAAATGCTAATTAGCATACAAAAAAAAACCTGTTTTTAACCCTGAATCAGTGTGAGGAAGTGGGTAAAACAACAGTCCCCATATACAGTTCTTTTATTGGCAAATGTTTAAGCCATAATATTCCTATTGCAGAGACCCTTTAAGCTAGTTAAGTATTTCTTAACAATTATTTTAATATAGCTTCATATCTTTACGCTGTATAATTCATAAACGTCATTTATGTCAACGAATAATTCATTATGTTAAAAATGTTTTAGTGTAACGTAGAAAAAACGATGACAAGATGTGTCAATTATTATAAATTGTAAATTACATTTCATGTATTACAGTATGCCGATAACAACCATGAGTTATTATACCTGTATTCACAAAATAGTGATAAAAGCATTGGCTGCTTTGATGGGGTTACGCACATAGAGATACATACTAATAAACTAGATAGAGGGCGGGCTCGGCGAAATTTCTGTGACAACATGGGGATCGATCCGCCATTACTGAAATAGGCACTGCGCCGGCGCTTTACTATCTTTGCTGTGTACGTACGGCGTAGGCCTTTGTACTGTACTTTATGCAAGTGCTCCGTCAGCATATCATTCCCTGGTACGCATGCGTATACGTAATTCGTGCCTTTAATAGTAATGGCGGCACGGGCCCATGCGATCACAGCACTACAGTACAGGGGAGTATTGTGCGTCCGCCCTCTAGTTTATTAGTATGTATCTCTATGGTTACACACCTCTCCAGTTCTATATACAATATAATAGGCTGGGATTTGCCCTAATGTTCAACTTCGTGTATGGAGAGGTGGTTGCGGGTAGAGGAAATAATTGCTTAGGTCTTGTCATGAAGAACTTTTTCCCTTTTTACATACACCGTAATGAGACAAATTGTCATTTTAATTGTTGGGGTCAATTCAGACCAAAGGTGTAAAGGTAATAACTGCAAGAATGTTGATTTGGATTCCAGGATGTATGTGTCAAATAGTAAATATGCACTATAAATGGCACAAGCAAGTAGGAAAAAGGCTATTGGCTTTCTGAATCCCGCAACAAAATGGCGACCACTACCGACACACCCAAGGTGAAAAAAAAAAAAAACAGTAAACACGCTCTATGATGCCAAATTAAGAGCCAAACCTGGAAAAACCTTGAGTGCTTTCAGAGGAATCGCCATCCCGATACAGGTGGAAATTAAAGGAGCCAAAACAAACGATAATTGAAAATCGATGGTGGTGTTAGGGGTGGTGGTGGGCAACAAAAATTGTATAATACACAGTAGTATACAAAGTAGTCTGGTCAGTGTATGCTACAGGAGACTGCAACTGACTGGCCTTGTCCAATTGGAGACAGCGCCTATATACAAGGAGTTTGCATGCCCGAGCAGCCAAGGAGTGTCCAGTTGCATTCCAAGTATCCCCTGGGGGAGAGGGGATTCAGGGATCTCCTTGCGCCGAGTATAAATGATTTTATCCTTTAGAGATAAATAAATTATCTGTGTTCGTTTGGCAGTCAGAAGACATGAAACCACACACACACTTTAAACACACTTTAAATTCAGTTAGTTTCCCTAGTGGTTATTTGATTATTATCTCGTATGTCTGCTACAGCTACATGTGTTTATATTAGAATTGGCAGTTTGTGAGGTAAGTGATCAGATCTGGGTTGTCTATCTCAGAGAGTGGGCACGGAGGTCTTGTCAAATTGCATTCATTGACAACATGGTCGTGGGTTTGTATTTTCCCGCATGGACAGAGGTCAGAGTCAGAGATGCCCCATCTTTTGAGGTTTGCTGCAGAGCGACCAGCCCCGGTCCGCAATCGGTTCAGTTGCACCCAAGGTTTTCTAGGGAGATCGCAGCCTGGAGGGTGGTGTGACCAGGCTTGCAAGAATGGCTGAAGCCTCTCTGGAACTTCTGGTTTAGAGGTGCCCTCTGTTTCCAGGTGTTTCCGTGAGCGTAACCGGCAAGGAGGTTCCTTCTCAAAGAGGATGTCGTGTAGAAGGTGGCTGGGTTGCGCGGCTTTGCGATACAGGCGTCTGCAGATATCATTTCGACGAACCTGGGGCGGTAAAATCCCGGACAGGAATGGCAGATGGGTCAGTGGAGTACAGCGGGTGGAGCCTGAGATGAGTCTCAGCGCATCATGGAGAGGAACATCAACTCCATGGGTGTGTGCACTCTGCATCCATACTGGAGCACAGTACTCTGCCGCAGAAAAAGCAAGAGCCATAGTTGAAGTTCTCAGGGTGAGGAATGAGGCACCCCAGCTTGTACCAGCCAGGCGTCTAAGTAGGGCTACTCTTGAGGAGACTTTACATTTCAGTTTTGTCAAGTGGCTTTTGAAGGTGAGGCTGCGATCCAGTTGGACGCCGAGGTAGGTGGGCTTAGGCTCAAACTTAAGATCCCTTGAGTCCAGTCGCACCTTTAGTTGATAGTTTGCCATGTGATTACGAAGATGGAATATTGATGAGACTGTTTGTGCGGTAGACAATTTGAGCCTCCAGTTTTTCAGGTATTGGCAGATTATTTCCATGTCAGAGGATAGCTTATCTTCTACTTCTTGAACCTGTGTAGCAGAAACAGTGATGGCGACGTCTTCAGCATACATGTAGCGTATGGCAGAGGTGGTAGGAAAGTCAGAGGTGTAGATGTTGTATAGGGTTGGAGCAAGGACAGAGCCCTGAGTATCACCATTTTTCAGTCGATGAGGTCTGCTGCTGCGTCCATCACTAGTGAAGAGAACAAAGGATCTGGTATATAGGAGCTCCATGATGATTATATTATTATTATCATCATCATCATTAGACGAAGAAGATGCCGCCGACAAGGATTTTGAAGATTTGGTCGCGGAGTTTGAAGAGGAAATGGTGAATCTGGAAGGGTATGTTTTTTTTTCACTGTTTGCACCGTTATCTAATCTTGTGTTTATATGCGTTCGTTTAGCTCTAACAATAGTCCGAATTTGGGGACTTTTACGCATTTCAAACTATTGGTGGCGCACTCTTTGGAATCGCCCGTATTTCTTTGCGCTCAGTGCCCATTAAGGTTGTTTTATTGTCAGTCTTTTGTGAAATTGAAATCCTCTGAAATGCTTTTATTGTGGAAAGAGAAAGGGAAATGAAACCCCGGACACCATCACAACTCACTGTATCATACATAGGGCCTATACGAATTGAAATCGTGCTGTGTACATTTTTTCCTCTTTGGTAATTGTATTGTTACAGCATTTGTGACAAGATTTGTAGCAGTAGTTGCAGTGGCTTATGGTGCATGTTCCCTTCCCGTAGAGCCGAGGGATGCAGGAGATGTAGAGCAATATATGGTTAGGTACGACACAAATTATGGTAATTAAGCAATCAATGGGTTTAGGTGAAGGCCTTATGACATTTCCACACTATCAATATAGTAACATCAATAATTGTTAACATGTTTGCGACATACCTCCAAATTTCCGAGCAAAGATAATAGATTTGACGAAACTATATGCACACATTATTTGATCAGAAGACTCGGACTTTTTGTATAATTTATTTGTTTTTAATTTACCCAATGCAGCTGATTTAGTGTGACCATGGAATGTTGACAATGGAATCAATATTATAACTCTTTGCCACAGCTGCAGCAGGCCAGTCTCGTTGTATTGTTTTGTACATAATCCTGAAATCCTCAATGGCTCTATATTTCCTGAAATCGAACTTGGGACTAAGTAGTTCCAGTTAAGATAGAATAATGTAGTCTATATATATTTTTGATATAACCGATGGAACTCTTATGGCGCATTGTTTGGAATCGCCCATAATAACATAATTATTATGATAACATAAGGACTAATGTCATTTGCAAATCAATACATTTATTTTAAATACTTCATTATTTCATTCTTTTCTCTTTACATTTTTCCTTGTAGCCTATCTCGGGGATCTTGCACCATCGCCTTTAGCAAATCAGATCCCTCAGAAGATAATAATGTTTTTTTCCGGACGAGTTAGGTTAATCATGGTGTACCGATATATCGCTTTTCCCAAAACACGATTTTGCCTTTACCTAATTTAACGGTATTTATCTTTCATAAATAGAGAAACTGAAAGCATTTGCATTATTTTCGTTTAGTTCTTTGGAATGCTGGTTCTAGTTTGTCTTAAAAAATATAGAAATTAATCCTAGTGCTTAACGCAGTACCATCCTTAAAAACCTATATCGTCATATAGATCCCTGTTAGGCTATTGTCGACGCAGATAAATAAACACAAGAATCAGAACTTTGGATTACACAATTATATACAATGATTTTATTTCTAACAAAACTCTATCCCCAAATTAATAATTAATACCCCCTACCCTTCACCTCATAGCACACAGCATTTCGTACTTGCAAACTATTACACTCGTGCACCGCCTACATTTCAAAACTACACTGGTGCGCCACTGGTTTGCAAATTAACACTGGACTTTACACACTAATGATGAGAAAAACACTTCCCCTTACGTCCAGAACTCACTTCTTGTAATGCCTTCCCTTTTCTGGGTTAGCAAAAGACTTTTGGTGTGGGCTTAACTCGAATAATTGTACACTTGTCGGTTTTACACTACTATAATGACACAAAAAATTTACTAATGCAACTTCTGAATAAAACCACAACTTCTCAATTCCCTCTGCCTCGGATCAGTAGAGGCTGAAAAATGGATGGGATTAAAGGCACCTCAGTGTCCAGTTCAGTAAAAATACTGTTCAGTTCTTTCCCTTGAGTGGTCCACGGGGATGTACATGAAGTGGTCGATCCGACCGTTGTGGTCCGCCTTTCGGGGTAGAGCCTGAGGATGCCGGGGCCTTGAAATTGGTGGTAGTCTGCCCAGATCCACTCCAGCCCGTTACACAGATGGCTCAAGTTCCACGGGTGGTCCCCCTCTGCTGAAACCCCAGGAATACTACCTGGATGTTTCGAATTAAAACAAATCACCAATCCCCAATGATAAACCCATGACGGCTAAACATTCCTTCTCGATGACCGGATATGCCCTCTCACGCTGTAGAAGCTTTCTGCTAGCATACGCCACTGGAAACGGTTGCCCTGCTTCTTCCCTCTCTTGAAGTAGAACTGCTCCTATACCTGAGTTTGAGGCATCAGTACGGATGATGAATGACTTGGTGCAATCAGGAAGCTGTAGGACGGGACTCGAAGAGAATCTGGCCTTGAGTGTATTAAAAGCCTTCTCCTGACTTTCTCCCCAGGCGATGTGATTTGGTTCCTTTGCTCTGGTTAAATCTGTCAAAGGGACAGCCACCGCCGCAAAGTTTGGCATGAACTTCCGGTAATAACCGGCTAAACCTAAGAAGGATCTCAGTTCCTTCTTGGTTTCTGGTCGCTTGGCATCCTGGATACTCTTGATCTTGTCTGGCTTGGGTTGAAGTTGGCCCTCACCAACTAAATGCCCCAAGAACTCCGTTGTCTTAGCTCCAACAACACACTTACTTGGTTTGGCTGTTAACTGGGCTGACTGTAGACGTTGAAGAAGAGCTCTAAGTGCTAGTATATGCTCTCGCCACGTTGTTGTGTGGATGAGGATATCATCGATGAAGTTGTCTGTGTCTTTCAGGCCTTTAAGAACCCTCCTCATCATTCTGCTGAACGTTGCCGGTGCATTTACTAGGCCGAATGGCATAGTACAAAACTGAAATAGACCGTCGGGTGTAAGAAAGGCTGTTGCTTCTCTGGCCTCCTCCTTCATAGGTATCTGCCAGTAACCCTTCGTAAGGTCAAACTTACTAAAGTAACGGTCACGGGCAAGTAAGGCAAAGATTTCATCTGGAGTTGGGAGTGGCTCTGCGTCAAAAACTGTGATGCGATTCAAACCTCGGAAATCTATGCAAAACCGCTTGCTCCCATCTTTCTTGTCTACTAGGACGATCGGGGATGCGTACGGAGAATGGGAAGGCTCTATAACCTCTAACTTCTGCATCTGTGAAACTTCCTCTCTGACGGTGTCCCTCATGGCAAATGGCAGTGGATACGGTTTCAACCTAATTGGGTCATGTGAAGTCAACTTGATGTTATGTTCGGCAATGGTAGTTTTCCCAGGGAGGTCAGTAAGGACATCTGGATACTCACAAAGAATTGCTCTCACCTCTTGTCTTTGTTGGTCCGTAAGGTTGGGGTCGATCTGAACATCATCCACAGACTCTTTGGCTTCAAGGACCGGTGAATGTAGTTGAACCACTCCATTGTTGTCTTCTTCGTCGGTGATGACAGAGACGCATCCATACTCCACATATTCTAGGCTAGCTGCTTTTTCCCTGCAAACATACAACTTGAGCATATTTGCATGAAAGGTCTTGATAGTGCCGTTCATGTCAATCTGGTAATCTAAGTAGCCTTGCTTAGCTACAACAGGGAATGGCCCCTTCCACTGAAGAAGGAGCTTGTTGCTATCGGTGGGAAGTAGCAATAAAACTGTGTCACCTACCTTGAAATTCCTTTGTCGAGCACCCTTATTGTAGTATTTCTTCTGTCTGACTTTGGCATTGCTCAGACTTTGTTGAGCGAGCTCACACGTCTCCTTCAGTCGGTTCTTCAGATCTATGACGTACTCATAGGTGGTCCTGGTAGGTTCCTCCTTGGTCTCACCTGTCCAAAGGTCTCGCAAGATAGACATGGGACCTCTAACAGTCCTCCCATAGAGAAGCTCGAATGGGGAGAAGCCTAGACTCGCCTGCGGTACTTCACGATACGCAAAAAGTAGAGCTCCGACATAGCGATCCCAGTCCTTCGGTCTCTCAGCACTCATTCTCCGAAGCATCTGTTTGAGAGTGCCGTTAAACCTTTCAACAAGGCCATTACAGGCGGGATGGTACGGTGTGGTTGTAAGCTGTTTCACTGATAGTAAGCGACTTACCTCTTTCATTAGGTTGGACATGAACTGCGTACCTTGGTCGCTGAGGATTTCCTTAGGTACTCCTACCCGAGAGAAAACATCTACCAAAGCTTCAGCCACAGTTGGTGTTTCGATATTGCGGAGGGGAACTGCCTCCGGGTATCGGGTAGCATAATCCACAACAGTTAATACAAACCTATTGCCTCTGTCAGTAGCTGGATGGATAGGTCCGATGAGGTCTACAGCCACACGTTGAAACGGCGTGTCAATCAGCGGGTGGCTACCAAGAGGTAATTTCTTAACCCTTCCCTTTGGCACTGTGCGTTGGCATATGTCGCAAGACTTCACAAAACGTCGGATGGATGAATGAACACCTGGCCAGAAGAAGTTGGTCGTCACCCTATCACAGGTTTTCTGAACTCCGAGGTGCCCTCCTAGAAGAGACTCGTGTGCTAAACTCATGACTTGGGACCTGTACTTCGTTGGTACCACTACTTGGAAAAATACATCATTGTTATCAACGGATGGAGACTGGAACTGGCGATACATAATACCCTTACGCTCTATAAAACGAGAGGTATGACCATTACGACCTGTATTGGTCTCGCCCTCCTGAGCTAATTCTCTACAGCGGTGCAAAGTGGGGTCTGACTCTTGTGCAGCTTTAAGATCTTCAGGGGTGACCAGATCAGTGATACAACTAGGCACCTTCAAAGACTTGGTAGGTTTTCCTGCAGCAGTCTTCTGAGCTCTGGTTTGGACAGCTAAAGTGAGGTCAGTGCACTTAGTGTCCTCTGGACGCCAGTTTTCATCTGGATCGGTGGGATCTCGGACACCTGGAACATTCCCCAGGATAACATCATACACAGGATTCTGCATGCAAATAGCCTCGACCTGACCACAATTGAACGGGGTACTGATGGAGACTTTAGCCACTGGCGACTTCCGGATGGTACCATCGATTAATACACATGCCCTTTGCTCACCTGTGAACTGATCGTCGGATACTAGCTTCTGTCGCACTACTACGCCACTGCAGCCACTATCTCTAAGCACAGACACTCTTTGGCTCCCTATCTGTCCTTCCTTCACCGGCATTCTGGATAGACGCTCTGTGCAGACAGCAGTCATGATTGACAGTTGAGGTCCGCATCTGAGAGTGACGTGATCATCTTCTCTACAGCAGTCACTCAAAGGGGGAAGTTTGTGAGAGATCATAAATGCCATTGTTTCCTTACCTTTGGGACAATCTGCACAGGTACAAGCATGTTTACCTGGAGACTCATCTTGTGTTCCTGTGACACCATCGGGCTGACTGGCTGAGTGTGCCCTGTCATCCTGGCTCTCATCTATCATGCAGGAGGCATTCATAGGTCTTCCTCTGAAGCGGCAATCCCTCGCAAGATGTCCCTTCTTTTTGCAGATGAAGCAAACCCTTTCTTGAAGCGGCACAAAGGTGGATGGTCGACTCTGGGTTGTCTGAGGTTTGGACGGTTCGGGCTTCTTGAAGCTCGTGGGTGGTTGCTTCCTTACCTGCTGGGTGAGGTGGCAAAACGTTGTGCCCCGTGCCTCGATGAATTGCTCCGCCAACTTCGCCATGTTATCCAATTCTGTGGGTGAACGTTCTTTCAGAAAGATAGATAGCTCTGGGTTACAGCAATTAATAAACTGCTCTCTTAGGATTAGGTTCTTTAATCCCTTGAAAGTCAACTCAGCCTGTGCTAGATCTACCCACCTGTCAAAGTCGTTTTCCAATCGAACAGCAAACTGTGCTGGACCCTCCTCTCTATCTGGCTTGGCTGTACGAAACTTCATACGAAACCCATCTTCTGTTAGATTGTATTGCTTAAAAAGTGCTCTTTTGAGTGTGTCATAATCATCCACATGTTCCTTAGGGATTCTGGTGGATACATACAAGGCCTTACCTGTTAGCAATGCACATAAATTAATGGCCCAAGTTTCAGATGGCCACTTCTGAGAGGTAGCATAGCGTTCAAACCTTTGCAAATACGAATCAAGGTCGTATTTCCCATCATTAAAGCTAGGCAGTTTGGGCATCTTTGCTTTTACGTTAGTGATCTGAGAGGGTTTTTCCTCTTTCACAAATTTACTTTCGGCATTTTGGACCTCCAACCGTAACTCTAAGATTCCCTGCTCCTGTTTCTTCAAATCTCTCAACTCCGCTCTCTCTTCCTTTGCCACTTTCTCTCTCTCTCTAATAAACTCCATCAACTCACCACCCTGCAATCCCATCTTCATACCGATCTCGACCCACTTATCCATGACTACCCCTTGAGTTTCTATACCAACACCTATAAACAGCACGGTGAGTAGCACAGCGGCAGCACGGCAAGTAATACGCAGCACGGCCGATGCGGCAGCAGTGTTGTTGGTGAGCTGAGGCCAGGAGTCGGAAAGTCGGAATGAATCTGTTAAAAACAATCAGAACTTAACAAGAAACTGTGAAATTTAAGTAGGTTACAAGCACATTAATCAAATTACACAGGTGAATACTTATCTGAGCCAACAACAGCTTTTTTTTTCAACTCTCCCGGACAAGCCCCCAAAATGTTAGGCTATTGTCGACGCAGATAAATAAACACAAGAATCAGAACTTAGGATTACACAATTATATACAATGATTTTATTTCTTACAAAACTCTATCCCCAAATTAATAATTAATACCCCCTACCCTTCGCCTCATAGCACAAAGCATTTCGTACTTGCAAACTATTACACTCGTGCACCGCCTACATTTCAAAACTACACTGGTGCGCCACTGGTTTGCAAATTAACACTGGACTTTACACACTAATGATGAGAAAAACACTTCCCCTTACGTCCAGAACTCACTCCTTGTAATGCCTTCCCTTTTCTGGGTTAGCAAAAGACTTTTGGTGTGGACTTAACTCGAATAATTGTACACTTGTCGGTTTTACACTACTATAATGACACAAAAAATTTACTAATGCAACTTCTGAATAAAACCACAACTTCTCAATTCCCTCTGCCTCGGACCAGTAGAGGCTGCAAAATGGATGGGATTAAAGGCACCTCAGTGTCCAGTTCAGTAAAAATACTGTTCAGTTCTTTCCCTTGAGTGGTCCACGGGGATGTACATGAAGTGGTCGATCCGACCGTTGTGGTCCGCCTTTCGGGGTAGAGCCTGAGGATGCCGGGGCCTTGAAATTGGTGGTAGTCTGCCCAGATCCACTCCAGCCCGTTACACAGATGGATCAAGTTCCACGGGTGGTCCCCCTCTGCTGAAACCCCAGGAATACTACCTGGATGTTTCGAATTAAAACAAATCACCAATCCCCAATGATAAACCCATGATTCTTAAAAGGAATACTGATAATGTATACAGGTCAATACAGGGTTTCAAACGTTAATTCCAATCACTTAAGATAAAAATTATACAAAACAATATTAATCTGACTTACGGATTTGCAGCGTTTTCTTTCGTCTCTGGTCTTCAGTTCACCAACAACCATGTATAGGGCCTGAAAGCCCCTAAGCAGGGCCTAAAGCGAAGGCTAGCAATGATGCAGTGCTCGGCTGCTGAAATCGCCTCAATCTCACAAACTGAATGTGTTTAACAACAGGGTCTGGATACTCTGTGTTCAACACCAGAGTCTGTATACTCTGAACACGCACAGCGAAAAGCACAAGCAGCAAGGTGGGATAATGGCATGTCCCTCTGATGAGCTCTCAGGTTAGAGTGGGCACTCCCCATACACTTCCATGTGCTCACCCAGGCACACACACACACACATACAACTGACCGAACAAAAGAACCGAACCCAACCAAAGAATGCACACTCTCTTTGTCCCCATAATGAATATTCCCAAAGCAAGAACTTATTTGCATAGATGACCCCCCTGGAACTTTCTTATAAGGTGGAAATGAAGAGACACATAAAAATAAGATTTATAAATTAAAAAAAGAAGGATCTTACAACCAGATTGATAAAACGTACTGTGACAATCCCTTAAAACAAGAAACGTACGGTAACAGAACGAATATTTCAAAATGATATTTCTGGTAGGAAGTTTGGATACGAGGGTGCCAGAAAGTACAGAATCTTTGTCTTCCCATGGGAAACTGCCAAAAAGAAGGGAGCATTCGGTTTTCCCCGTTTGTGCATTATCATGTCATAGTAATTTCAATCAAATTATGATTTAAGATTTGGGACTGATTTTTTTCCCATTTGAAGGATCTGAACAAAATAATGATTCACCCCTAAAGATCAAAACATATCAATATTTGTATTTTGTCTTGAGTTTGGAGACTTTAGTTTGCATTAGTATCTTATAAACTTCAAAATTGGAATGTCATGACGTGGAGGGTGACCTTTAGATAAATTTACAAGCATCAAACCGTTTGTGTCGTCGCGTGATTGTTTAACTGTTGCATGGTGATCTTTTGTATAATATTACTGACATTAGGGAAGTTCGCATTTCGGGTGATTCAAAAAGTGCACCAACAGGAAGCTGTAACATGTCGGCCAATAACAATTCACCCAATTTAAGGTCAACAGATTCGGCGCATTGTGAATGGCGACTGCGCGCGTTGCAAACTCTCAGGTGCCTTTTCATAATGCGCGGGTTTTTTTTTTCATCCAATGTGTATATGTTGCGTCACAAAAAAATATAATTATAAAAACAAATACAAAACGTTTTTTTCAAAAAGTGCGTGTCCGTTGGAAAGTGCCGCGTGCATTTTTATAATGAGCTAATAATTATTTGATACGCATGGAATGAAAAAAAGGCTCATGGGAAGCCGCCCTTAGTGTAATACACTACTTGGATTCGTTCGTCTTCTGCCTACGTACTGAGCATATTGCACATAACTTTGTGTCTCTTTGTTTTTTTTTTCAGAACAGACACACTATCACACAGACGGTATACTTATCAGCTACCTAACCTGCAATACCGTGTCACCACTTTTCCCTTTAGAGTCTGAAACCAGACGGTATCAGGACAAATCGGAACTATGTGCAAAGAATGTAAAAGACCATAAAGATCGTGGCAATGGAATTTATTTCCCGGCGTGATTAGTCACACAACTACTTCAAGGTGGAAACAATTTATCATGTTTCCTTTTGGCCCCAAAATAAGACGCTGTTGGAAATATATTTAAAGTTCTGCCAAGAAGTGGTTATTTTCAGACTTGCCAGCAAGAAAGTACTTCGATATCTCATGGGTCACCGAAAAGGTCAAACAGAAGATGAAATGTAATTCAAGTTACTTCATTGACTTCAAAAGGATAGACGGTAAAAGCAGAGCTAAACTCCAGTGGACATGACTAAAGGGAATGGACTCATTAGCGACTTTGATAATTTCAGACCGTCCAAGACCTTCCGGGTTGGACAGTAACACCGACCTTTCCTTTTGGATATACTAAACTTACATTTGCCTAATCATTGCCGTTAACGCGAATCTGGTAATATGTTTCATTTGCAATGGGGCAAGCGCCACTAGACACAATTCAATGTACGTGTATAACGCTCCTTGTGGTATACTCCTATTCCAAAAATTGATAACGAAATATACAATAGTAATGTTCGTTTCATTAATACAAAGACGCCAAAGAGCAAGGTCTCATGTATGAATAATCATTCCTAATCCAAATACTCACAAACCAAGACCAGTAGTTAAACGTTTATATTCGCCAAAACTCTATAAGTCAACATACAAGCTTTCTGCCTGAAGTTCAAGGAACTTGTTTCCTCTTCCCTTAAAGGTAGTATCATACTTTGGTTGTTGTCAAAGAAGTACAGATTCATGGGCAAAAATATCAAGGAAGATACAGTCACAGTCATCTGTGAAAATTTCAGTCCCATACGGTGCCCACTTTTAGAGAAAATCGTGAATAACGGCCACAACATTTCTTAAGTCTTTTCACTTTTATTTCTGATCTTTTAAAAGATCAAAAAGATTTTGGGTCGTTGTTTTACTAATTTCTGGATATATACACAATTTCAGGCGGACAAATTGTAACGGTATGATTCTACCATCACCATCTTCATATCCTGTAAGATATACATAAATCTGTGATCATTTCTGACCAAAGTATGATACTACCTTTAATCTGGGATAAAGGGTAACACTGCTGGGTTGGCGAGCTATGTTGATTGCAACTGGTTCCAGGCCACAGGAATGTATTTTGTATTTTTGAAGCCACTGTTTCCATTTTATTCCGCACACCGTTACTGTTATCGGACAGTGTTTCTATGCTTTAGTGAGCTGTTGGCGGACTTATATTAGCTTCTTGGGGTTGACAGTGTTTGGCTCTAACCCGCATTTTGTTGATTTTCAGAACAACTATTTAGCACAATGTCGTAATTTGTTTGTTCCTTTTTTCCTTTCTTGACTTGATACAATGGATGCAAACTACTGTGAAAGAAAACATATGTACTTTGGTTTCTGTCAAAGGAAAACATATTCATGGGGAAAAATATCAAGATACGCTAACAGTCATCTGTGAAAATTTCAGTCTCATACGGTGCCCACCTTTTGATAAAACACTGAAAAACGGCCACAGTATTTCTTAAGTCTTTTCTCTTTTATGTTTGATCATTTAAAGATTAAACAGATTTTCGGTTGTTTTACTAATTTCTAGATAAATGCAAAATTTCAAGCGAAAAAAAAACAAAAACGGTATGTTTGTACCAGCACCATCTTCATAAACTGAACGTTACACGTAAATCTTGTGCATGTTTAAGAACCCGTACATTTAACTCATAATTTTCACTATAAATACAACCCGAAGTAATGGAACAGTCGTCGCTAGGAGAGAAAATTGCTTTTTAGAGGGTTACAAGTACTGTTGTACAATGAAGTGAAGTGAGTCTGGAGAGTCTTTCATTACACTTGACAAAATGAATGAAGAATAGATAAAATTATTGGACATTACCATCCCGTCTTCACGTAGCTATGTTATTCAAATGAGTCGAAGCCAGAGGAGCCTACCATTACGTGTTTTTACTAATTTGTTTTCAATTAAAAGAAACAAAGGACTCTGACAGTGTTGCATTATGGTAGTTATGCCCTACGGTGAACATGGGAGATGGGAGACGTAAGTGGGTAGTGTCGGTGGAGGAACGACCATTATTATTTTTTTTTTCAATTAAAAGAAATGAAACAATCCGACAATGTGGCATTTTTGTAGACATACCCTGAACAAAGTGAACATCTTCCGTTTGAAAATATCACGGGGGGAATCAAAGGAAATTAAATATTCAAGTCATTAAGAAATACAAATTAACAGTCGTCTATTATTATCAGAAAACGAACTGTATGACGTAAGAAGTTGAAAAAAAAGTAATAAGAAGGGTCTGCATCAAAATAAAACGTCGGGTATGATCATTATAAGACGAAAGATCTCGAAGCCTGGGGATAACGAAAAGTATTGACGACCACGAGTGCTATATAAAGGCGCAGATTGCTCAGCAATCTAGACAAGACGCCCAGTTGAACTCAGCGAGGTAGGGCAACCTATCAGCAGATATTAAACATAAACCATCCGAAAATGTACAGTCATATTTTCAATTTTGATAGAGTTGTACATTGACTAAGACTTAGATCATAAAGTCGCTTTGTTCGGTGTTCTGATTGCTGATCTGGGGACGGAATGGCGCTAAGGCTTCGGCTTTTGGTTCTGCTTCTGACCGTCTACTCGTGGTACGGGGAACTGGGATCAAGCTCAACAACCACAGGTAAGGATCATGAGCAAATGTTTAAACATTGCAGTTTCACGCCGTTTCCCGTGTGGTTATTATTTTGATGTTTATATTGATTAAAAGCAGTATCCCTTTTGATAAATCCATCACGTACTGTTTCTCAGGCTGCAACATTGCTAATGCTGCGAGTATCTTAAATATTCCTTGGGGTATTGTGGTGTGTGAGTGTTTTCATAGCATCTGACTGCCATACAAAGATAACTGACTATCATGGATACCACCAACATAGGATTGGATAGCCCTGTTGGATGTCGCTGGTTCGAATTCCTCTCCAGTCATTTGTTTTTGTTCACGTTTCAATGATTTAAAAAGGATGTTAAAAAATAGGCAAACATTAAGAGAGCCACTGCATACGTGTCGCCTTATAGCATCAAATTATATGCAACTGGAATGCTCGGTTGCACTGCATTCACAATTGGTGTATGCTTCTGAAAATACATATTTTTCTATAATTGCTTGGTCCGTTTCTGGGACAACTATGTTGTAAAATAGAGTCGCGAGAGTTATCATTGCTGTAAATTCTGCAATAATTTTTATGATCTCGTGTCTGGACAACAAAGCAATCACTACGTGCATTCCTTCGTTTGTGTGAGTTCAGGAGTCCATATAATATTTATTATTGTTAAACAGTTTCATCCTTCAACATTATGATAAATTATAAAACATTAAAATACATGTAGTTGCTATGCTCAGGCCGATACCCAACTTTGTTTTTGACTTGACAGCTTCTAGATTGATCATATCTGCCCAGCAGTGGACGTCGACCTGGCAAAGTTAAACTAGACACCTTTACTATCATCGTAACTGTAATCTGCTTTACTAAAGGTCAGCACAACCACTGAGCCTTTGTTTGATACCTTTCTACAATACATTGAGAATGCTAGCTTCAACCGTTTAGTCAAATTACAAGGTGAACTTCACTCTCTTACAATTAAGCAGTTTTAAGAGTTCATTAATTACTTGTGGTCACCTTTTACCATTTTGAGGGGGCCTTTCGCCATAAGTCGCAAAATGCAGTTGTATTGCATCGGGCGGCTCCCCTACAAAATGAGGAAAAAGGGTAGGAAAAGTCATTGGCTGCCAGGACCTGTGTATAGGGATCTGGCTCATATTCAGAGATCGAGTAAGACCTCCTGGTTTACACTGGAAAGTATGTCTTAAATGCATCCGACTGCCAACGCCCCATTTCCCTTATTTGTGCATCAGAGTAGCCAAGAGATAGGGCATTACAAGCCGCACATATTCTGAAACTATTGCTCGTTTAAACTCAATCAATTGCTTCAGTATTTGAGCAAACTGTTCTCTCCTAATGGGTCCATTGTTTGGCCAACAGAATAAATCTTCTGACAAGAATGACTTCCTTTGTACAAAATAATGTTCCCATGCAGTCATTTCTCCAACCCGTAAAAAGGCTGTGAAGGCAAACAATATCATGCTTTTTCGCGATTTCGCTACGTGCTCCAATGCAATTATAATCTGCTGTAATATTGAAACAGTTATGGGAATTCTCTTGTCCGTGCTGAACTTGACCTTTTTCACTCCAGCTATTGCTTTCTGCACTAAGGAAGAATGACCCGGTGGAGGCATCTCATGTAAACGATGAATACAATTAATGGCGGGCATAAATGTTAATATTGTGCTAGCTGCATAATTTTCGTAATTCAAGTACGAGACAAATAAAGCCATTACAACTGGTGGTATCGGCAATATGTTTCGAAAACCATTATTTGATTAGACATTGCATCAATATATGCTGTGCCCTTTGGTACGTCTGTAGACTCTGCCATTGACTTGGGAAGTAATTTCAGCAACCCGGGAACCAGCTCTGAGGCTGAATTTGTACTGGCAGTAGAACTGGTTGCTCCATACCCAGGGGCTAATGATTTGAAAACTGCAACATGTTGACGTGAAAGTTTATCAGCTATTATATTGACACAACCTAAGCTACAAAAAAGCTTAAAAAAACAAATTCACGCCTGAGTGGGTTTGCGACTTGGAGCCCAAGTCGTGAATATTGACGTCAATATTGGCGTCAATATTTACGACTTCGTTCATGTCGTGAATATTGGCGTCAATATTGACGTCAATATTTGCGACTTGAGGCCTTGTCGTAAATATTGACGTCAATATTGGCGTAAATATTTGCGACTTGGGGTAAAAGTCGTGAATATTGGCGTCAATATTGGCGTCAATATTTGTTTGCGATGTCCCTTTAAAGCCACCATACTTGACTACAAGTTTGCGGACCAGTGTCATGACTTTCTCTTCTTTAGATGTTTTTGAATTGATAATACTACCTAAGGCTTCATTGTCTGTATGGATCAAAAAAAATTTGTTTTGCCACGAATGACCCCAGACATTATACGGCAGCGACAATTTGGTAGAGCTCTTTGAGTGTAATGTTATCATTACCCATGATTCAGGCCACTTTCCATGAAACGGCTGTTTGCCAAAGACAGCTCCGTAACCTAGGGAGCCTGATGCGTCTGTAAACAAATGCAATGTATGATTTGGTAACCACTGATCTGAGAGAAAAAATGACTTTCCATTACATTGCTGTAAAAACAAAAGCCAAACCTCCAGGTCTGCCTTTGCCTGGTAGACGGGCTGGCATTTCTAATGTGTCTATTTCAATCCCAGCGAACGTGAGGCACGTTGATGGCCCTTCTGGGGGAATACCTAGGGTATTACATAACAATTGTAAATCGATTAGGTCTTGTCTGCCTTTTTGTTGAAACTCATACATGATGAGAAAGTCATCTAATATGTGTACCTTTCCTCTAAGGGCAAGTTCTTTTTTTGCAATCCATTCAACTGCAGTGCTAAATTCTTCAAATATTGCACAACTGGATCTACAGCCCATTGGTAATGTTTTGTCATAGTAAAATTGACTTTTCGACGCAAAACCCAACAGGTGGTGATTATCCGGGTTCACAGGTATAATCTTAAATGCCGATTTGATATCTAGTTTGGTTAAAAAGCAGCCAGACCCAAGATTATTTACTATTCTAATAGCGTCATATGTACATGTATAATGTACTGTGGCTTTGCTATCTAGAATGGCGTCATTTACTGACCCATTAATGGGGTGAGATGAATGCTGAATGATACGATATGTTCCCGGTTGCCGTTTTGGAACAAGGCCAATTGGGCTTACACGGAAATTCTTGAGTGGAATGTTTTGAAAAGGACCAGCGATTTTTCCGCAATTCAGCTCTGATTGTAATTTATCTTTTACCACTTCGGGAAGATCTAAGACTTCAATTTTTTTGAAATGTTTGTTTCTTGTTTACCCGCAAAACCCAGTCTAAAATTTAATTTACGTTTATGTACATCGTATCCTACTTGTTTACACTCTAAAGCATCTTTATTTATTGGTGTTACTGGCTTGTCCTGAGGCATTCGGGGTCTGTCCCCTACCTGTACCGTTTCTACCCTGTGGCAAGGAATTTTTAGTTTGGTTCGCAAAATTGGCTCTTTGGTTAGTTGCTCTGTGAAATGTTCCTCTTGCACGAAATCTAGATTGAGGTCGTTGCCAACATTGACTCGGTGAGTGATTTCCCATACATTTTGTGCATTGTTGCTGGTACCCGCATAGCAAGTCGCAAGGTTGTCCACGAAGAAATCGAAAGCAGAAACCATATTGTAATTGGTTCATGGCAGGGCGCGACCCCTGTTTCGGAAAGCCGTCTCTCGCTGTTCCACCTTGGTTTGAACTAAAGCCTGTGGTAGCTCCCTTAAATGCTTTAAGATACAATTCGCAATGGAAGTGATCCCATGACAATGGCAGGGTCTGCTTGAGCTTTCGGAATGAGACATAATAACCATTGAGATCTCCCCCTTCCTGTGGAATTTGGCGGAAAAGTTTACCATATTTAAGAAGCTTCCCACATTCAGAGTTGGAAATTTCTTTAAGTGTACTGATGAGAATATTGCGAATGCGGAGTGCCATTCATTAATTGTTTTTGGAAACTTTTTTATTTGCTGGCATAATGCAGGGTGAACTTTCCCCATTTGCAACTTTTTGAAGCATGATTTTACTTTGGGAAACCTGGAATGGGTCAAGTAATCCGTTGAAATCAACATATTCGTTTGCCCAGATTTTGCCACATATCTCTTTACTAACAGCAAAATCCAACGGATAACGGTGAGGTGTATGGGACAGACCCTCCAATGCCTAAGGGCTCACCTGTAGGGGTTGTAGCGCCGGCTTAGAGGTGGTGCGTCGAGGTTCGGCCCCAGTCCGGACCCTGACGCCTCCCCGCCTTGTGAGCTACTCAGCCCCTGTCCAGAGCTGACACCTCCTCCTTGATTCTGGGGTGTCCATGGGGATGCTGCTGCTGGCCGACCAACCGCCATGTTGACAGCTGTACGCCCCGGATCTTGAGTGGTGTTTTATGTGTTAGCAGGTAACACCCGCGCTAACTCGTACTGCCTGCCGAATGGCTCGGATATCGCACTAAGCACAGTGGCCGTCACCGATTCTTCCAGGTGAGACATGTCTATGTTCAAGACGGTTGTGCTATCTTCATCCTGTGTGCAGCCATAAATCTGTTGAGCGGGCGTTTGGGCGGGTGTTTTGCTGCTTGACTCTTCGGCATCGGTACCTTCTTGTCCGTCCACTACTGCTGGCGGACACATTTTACGCCGCTTTGATTGCCTTTGCGGAGTGCTGGGCCGTTTACCAGATGGGGTAGCCTTCTTGGGCATCCTGAAACACTGACTGGAAAAAAAACTCCAGAGCAGAACTGTGTTCATATCTAAATTACCATTACATGTGCTCTCTGTCCAAGCCCAATTACGTCCATTAGGCAACATAGGCACGATAATTCGTGTGTACAGCCGACGGCAGCCAAGAATGAAATGTGGTTGAGTACCGCGCATTTCTTGACCGCCTATCTCTTGTGCTTTGACTGTTCTTTGTTATCGAAAAAGGACTTAAGACCCAACACAACAAGAGAGTGCTTTCGACTATGCGATTACGTAAGCTTTCTTCAAGACACCATATAATTTTTCCACATACCCATGTTTAATTAAATTCAAACCTGTGGCCGATTTCACGAAACTTTACGCAGTTGCGTAAGTCCACTTACGCCACAAAATTCGTGGCGTAAGTGTACTTACGCAACTGCGTAAAGTTTCGTGAAATCGACTGCAGGATACAGCTCTACATGTTCGCGAGGCTTCTCCCTGCAAGCGAGAGAGACACGCTTTCCATAAATCAGATTAAATGTTTTAATCTTTATATATTTATTTACATGCCCGTAACGATAAACAGACGTGTTAGAACACACATTTTTGGCAAACTAAGTGATAAACGTTGTACTCACATTCGTACATATTTCCTTTTTAATTTTGAAATCCAACCCAGCTCAGACATCTAGGTTTTTACCAATCAACATCTTCAACCTCCATCAAGATCCAGACGGAAATGTTCTCAAAACAGATCTGACTGGCTGATGTGCTGCGTTGCATTGAATTTGAAGTAGAATGGGTCATGTCGTGAATATTGGCGTCAATATTGAAGTACTGAGACTACTTTATTCAAAAGATATACATATAAGCACTATCCCTATTAATACCAACAATTATAAAGGCCAGTCCAATCATCCGTGGGCTTAAACCATCCACATTTCCTATCAAAGAATTACCAATCGCGGTTTCACGAATATCCTCTCATACCGCTATTGCTAATGCACGCGTGAAGCAAAGATTCGAGATTGATAGATAGATACTTGTTTATTTTATTGTTACCTCGCTGCAAGCAGCAAAATTGTGTTAAGAGTTACAATACTTACATGTAAAGTGTATTTAATATAAAACAGAAAAAAACATTGATACACTGACATAAACAATATCTTTATAATAGGGAATGGCTACTTTGATAAGCACCTCAATATATGAATATCAGCTGAAAGGAACAAGGAAAAAGAAAACAAAAACAAAAATCCCTAAAAGGAACTCTTGTTCAAGTTAAAACATGCAGGTGGGTGGGCTTTATATGAAATGCAAAAATGAAATGATCAAAACACTGCATGTATGCTTCACTCCCACAAAAAAAATAAGTAATCCAGCCGTTTCACGTAGCTCTTACTTCGTTACCATAGTTATGGAAGCAAAAATGAGGTTCGATGTTGGAAACTGTAGAACCCATCGTCTGGAGGGTGTTGAAATCAGAGCTGAATTTCATGACTCCAGATACTGTTTCTGTCTTGCATTATTTTTCAGTTCGATGATTCTTTTTGTAAAACCTTACATTAGTATGATGCGTTGAGATTGACCCTCACGTTATCTTGACGTCATCAAAAAGTCTGCGTTTGTTAAAATTCAATGTTTCAGTCATTTGAATATCCAATTATCAAATTTTGTGAACAGCATATATCGAGAAAGACAAATGCGGCAGTAATGATTCCTTTGATAAAAGCTTTGTTACATCATGTAGATGTGCATGCTGCCACGGAATTTACCTTGACGTCATCATGACGTCTTCAAGGGCTGATGTTTTTTTATCAGCATATCTCGAGAATGGTAAGTGGTACGGCAATGGATCTTTTTGCAAAAGCTTAGTTGCATCATGTAGCTGTGCATGCTGCCATGAAATTTACCGTGACGTCATCACGACGTCATAAAAAGGATGATTTTGATAGAAGCATATATCTGAAATTAACTGTGACTTCATAATGATGTCATCAAAAAAGCTAACTTTTTTTAGCAGCATAATCTGAAAGACGACAAGTACTATTGTAATGATTTATTTTTCCAAAAGCTTTGTTAGATCCTGTAGATGTGCATGATACTGTAAAAGTTAACTGTGGCACCATCATGACGTCATAAAAAGCTGAATTTTATTCCATATTGTGAACAATGTCTGATTGTCAGAAAACTTGGTAGTTGTGATGTCTGTGCTATTCCAAGAAAATGTCATCGATAACGTCATTTTGAGTTAAAGCCTATAAAGCTTATTGAATAAAGTCAGAACAGCTCCGTGTTCGTCGACGAACACTTAAAAATCTAGTTGGCTTTTTCGCGTAAGCGAAAAGCATTTTGTGGGTTCTGTTATTGGCTTTTTCACGGAAGCAAAAAGCCTTTGTTTTTGTTCTGTTATTTTTTGTTCGTCTTCCTCTTCCTCTTCTTCCTCTTCTTGTCGCCAAATTCCCATAGGCTTTGTACACAGATTTTGTGAACGGCACTTTGGCTACTTTTAAATTGCCGATTTTAACCAAACGTATTCTGAAGGAAGTCCATATATAGTTGTCTCCCGAAACTTTTCGTCATCATGACGTCATCAGAATTCATGTGACCAACGATTTCAAAGTAAGAAACATAATCTATAAAAATCAACAAAAAATCAACGGTTTGAGATATTCAGTTGATTCTTTCACCGGTCAAACAGGTAGAAACTTCTCATTTGAAAGTGGTAAGAGCTATGGTCATGATTCTTTCAACAAAAGTGAATGTTAGGCAAGGTAATTCTTTGTGACACAATTCGAGAGGGAAATGCAAATGTACTATATACTGATACCGACTGCTACATACACGCACGCTGTACACACCGAAAGAGGGGCACCAGCTAGCGCTAGGTAGCTAGCTGTCCACGGTACTACCTCACAAATTTCGAGATTCATTAAATGCTAATGAGCAATGACGTCACGCTCCTTTGCCCAAATAAGAGGTATTGACTTTTACTAGTTTATTAGACATAGCTCTTCAAATTAGAACCTCGGTATAGAACAATTTGTTAATCGTTGGAGTTGATCTTTAAGTGGATGCCAGAACCGTGTTGAATGGGTTTGGGTTGTGGCATAGTGTGGAGAAGAGACATTGGGGTTTGCAATTGATGTGAGATGATGTAGGTTTAACGTTTCGATTCATGTACCACTATGGTTATACACCATACACCATTTTGAAGTAAAGTCAAACCTGTCTTCTAAGCAATAGCGTACACACGTGCTTAGGGGGTATGATCATGTAGCTGGGTCGTACTTACGTTGGTGCACAAATGCCTATATACATAATGTATACCACATGGAAACCTGTATTCTCCCTGAACAGTGGGCAATAGTTGAGCAATCGATACATTCATGTTCCGTTTCTTTTTCTTTTATTCGTACGCCCTCTAGGAATATCAACCCCGCAAACAGCAATCGGTACAGTAAAAATAATGTGTTGTTTGTACCCAGATGCCCAATAGGCACAAACAAAATTACCTTCAAAATTCTTGGATTTAAGATGAATTAAAAAATCTATAAATGTATTTTATTAAGTGTCAGGAGAGCAAACTGTGACAATTAGTTTAAGGGCAGTCTCATACTTTGGTAGCATACCGAAACAGAAATGATCACAGATTTACCTATAAATTACATGGCAAAATGACGATGGTAGAAACATACAGTTCACTTGTTTCTGCCTGAAATGCTGCAATTATCCAGTAAAGAGTAACAACAATGACCAAAAACAATTTGATCTTTTCAAATAAAAAAAAATAACGGTGAATAGATTCAAACAATATAGTGCGTTTTAACACAATTTTTGTCAAAAAGTGGGCACCGTATTGGATTGAAAATTTCAAAAATGTCTATTACAATATCTTCCTATATATTTGTAGCCATGAATCTTCATATCTTTGACAAAAACAAAAGTATGATATTACCTTTCATGCTATGCATTTTGCATCCGCATTATTCAAAATAATCATATTATACTTACTACATTGTTTAAGCCTTTACAGCTCGAAATACAGTATATCAAGTTGGACTATATTGTTTGTTTTTGGTTTTTTTTTTTTACGATTCCATTAGGGGTTGAAATTCAGCCGAGCCTTGTTACGACCGAAGAGCCATCAAATCAACCTCGGGAAATCTATGCCTGTAACTCCAGCCTCAGCACAAAACACACCTGTTACAAGAAATGCGACGCATGGGTGTGGGACAGAAATCTGTTCTGCCACTGCGATCCACTCTGCATACGGTATGGTGACTGCTGTCGCGATTATGAGCTCATTTGTGGGGTCGGGAGAGAGGAAGTTGCCGATAACGATGACGATAATGTTTACGATTACACGACTGAGACGTCTGGAACAACCGATACTACTATGCCAGATTCCGTGGCGGCTAGATCAGAGGAAGGGCTGCAGGAGGACAGACCATTTCCTGGCGCTGTGTCCGAGTTCACAAAGTGCGTACAGACTATCGATTTCGACCCCGACTGGTTCCAACCGCGGTTAAGATTATAGTTCTAACAAATAAAGCGAGGTTGTTGAGTGTCGAACATCCTCTTTAAAGAAATACTTTTTCGGTGTACAATATGTTCCATAGAAAGGGAGATGGTTTATAACTTCCAAGCGACCTCTCTGTTGAATAAGTATAAAGTAAGTAGTTGCTGCTTGGAATAATTATGTGCTGTGGAATTGTATCATTAAACTCGGCTACACTAGAAACACAAATATACTGCTATATGGATTACAAGTGAATAGTGCATTAAGCAATATAGATACCGGGATAGTGACCGCTGACTCGAGATAAAATGACAGGCAACTTCCGGTCACCTTGACCGTCTGTCCGGCAACCACGGCCCACGCTGCTGGAAACGACAAGTGCAAAAGAATCCCAACCATCTTTCAATATTTCAAGGCCTGACGTTGGAAGAACTTGGCACTATTTCCATGCCTTATAACTGCGGTGTTAGAACACAATTAACAATATGGCGATTCCAAATAGTGCGCCCTCAAGAGTTTGCAAGGCGTTGGCCAATTAAACTGCGCAGAATTTGTCGCACCATTGCGCACCAGCCTGTAAAAGGGTGCATACGTCAAATAAACAAATATTGGGCCAATTTCATAAAACTTACGAGGCGTCGCAGAGTTGAGACTGCAATGCGTCGCAGCTACGACGCGTCGTGAGATCCATTTCACCAAACACGTCGCAGGGGCGATGTGTTTCATATCCACTTTGGCTCATTTGATGTTTACTGCATTTTACTCATGATTAGGCCTTACCATAGATATATAAAAAAGAACTAGATGACGCATTGCCTGTTCGTGGACGCGTCTTTCACGGCGCCATCTTTTAAAGGTATTTCAATTTTTTCGAATCCGTTTTTATGGATCGCCGTAGATATCTTCTTTAGATTGTTTGCTTCGGTAATTCCATCATTCAATTTGCAAAATTGTATGATGGAATTTGCGAACAGAATGACAGAATGACAGAATGACAAACTGAATGATAATAAACACTATTTTCGACACGGTAAACACTGCTTTTAGACAAAAAATCCTTATTAAACAGTTCTACTGGCTGCATCCAGTTCGAAGACGGAGTGGGAGACTTTTGGAGGGTCGGTCTTGGGTCAACAGCGCACGCGCACGCACGCGCAATACAACGCGCGCATACTCACAATTTCGCAAGCATGGTTTGCGCGTTCGCTGTTGACTCAAGACCGACCCTCCAAAAGTATCCCATTCCATTATAATTTGCCAATTTCATCATTTTATTTGCCATTGTGTAATTTCGGTCGCCATTCAATTTGGCAAATTGATTGATGAAATTACTGAAGCAAACTATCTTAAGAAGATAGCTACGGTGTTCTAGAAAAACGGATGTAAAATTCCCATTACAAATTGCGCCGCCGTTAAAGAAGCGTCCACGAGCAGGCAATGCGTCATCTAGTTTGTTTTATATATCTATGGTTATAATAAGCGCTTGAATGTTTAGGTTAATTTTTCCCGCCTAAAATGGCCGCGTCCTGCATGACGGAAATAGCTCCCATTGGTTTGTGCACGGGTAGGAAGGTTTTTTTATGCCTAAAGGCCCAAACAGAAGCAAATTGTGAATCCTGCATCATGAATTGTCATCATGTTGTTTCTAAGAATGTCTTTTGGGTCATCAGATCTCCGCTGATGTTTCTCATCACTGAGAAACTACAAAGATGCTGACAATAGCCAGAGTTGTTCCTCTTGTGCAAGTCCATCAAGGTTACACAATGACCATATTATGTCTTCATTGTTTGAAATTTTTGAAAATGTTCATTCCTCACATTACAAGAACTGAACTCATTCTTTGAAACTTGAATTAGAAAGATGGATATTTTTTAAACAGATGTACCATAGATTCCAGCAAGAAAGGCTCAATGTGAATTTCAAACCATTGAGTGTGGAATTATGGATTATGACAATCAAAGTGAAGGTGACAGGAATGAATTATTTTGTAAAAAATTATTTCAACATTTCAGACTTGAATTGATTCAAACCCTTGAAGTAAAGGGTCCATAAAGAAATTTTAGTTGACAAGCTAAAAAAACAGCTCCCTGAGCTTCACTTGACAAGACAGTGGATCAGATCGTTCCTAGATTTGGACATTCTACTGCTTCCTAAACCTACATCTTTCCATGTATAAAACCACCTTAAGTTACTTGAATTAAATGACAAGCCTTGGATTCAATGCTTATGGTTTGCAGCAAAGTCGAGGATGGGTGTACTTGCTGATAAAGGTATAGGCCTATTTTTTTACGGTCAGTGCATCTTTAGCCAAATTAAATGCAGAACGTGAGTCCTGCTGAAATTAATTAATATGGCAGGACAGCATTTACTGTTTATTAATTTCTTGCGAGAAAAACACAATAACCTGCCAACAACTACAAAGAGCAAATTATGCGTGTGGATTGACAGTTACAGCTCTTAGATTTTTGGCTGTGACTTTAAATGCTATTACTGACCTGTCTGTGCATGACTGAAATGTACATCAAATAAAGATTACCAATCAGCTTATCATTACTCATGAGACTCACTATAAAACTCAAAATAAGATAACTTCCAACAAGTAATATGTTGGCCAAAATAAACTGGTAATAAAATAAATGAGTAAGTTTAACGAAATGTAAAGCTGAGTCAGAGGTGTTTGGGAACCAACACAAGCTTGTTCGGTTTTTCGCACGTAGAAGTAAAAAACAACCATTTTGAAAGCATTACGACTGATATAGATATGTAAATGACGTAATGACGTACTGGCCTTGGAAAACGTATACATTAGGGTGTAGTGAATTTCAAAAAACATTGAATTTGAAGTTCTGAATAGGCTAAGAGGATGTTTTGCCAATATATAAGACCTACCAGAGTGAGAAAAAAAAGTATCAAATAGTGGATATTTGTACATGTAATTGCAAAGCTCTACATCTCACTGACTGTCAGGATAACTGCAACATCCTTATCATAGGAATATCTGCAAACAAAACTGCGATCTTGTTCATTTAAGCTGTAACTGTCTGGAAAACAAAGCTCCTGAAAATTATAGGATCAATTTGTATACAATGTTAGTATACTACTGTATACAGGTCCACAGTCAGTCATTTACTGGAGAGTTAGAACAAAATGAAAGATCAGCTGTGCACTAGGGAAGTGGTTGATGCCAAACATATAGGCTGACCAACTACATTTCCATGTCTGGCTGAAGCAGTTGTGGGAGATCGGAGTTTGAATAAACAATTGCTATATATGTACTTTGTCAGGTAGTCATCAAGATGATCTTGCCCTCTAGGAATCAGGCCCTGTCTGCCATTCATAGTGATTAACATGGGCACAGAGAATTTTGTCTCTGTATGTCTGCACCAAACATCCCAATGTTGTTCGTAGACGATCAGTATCTATTGTGGTCAAGTCATATGCTTGGACATGTTTGATGATGTGGAGATCAAAGGATGCAGTGATGATGATGAGAGTAGAGATGTGTGTAGGATGGGTCATTTTCACTGCATACATCACATTACAAGAACTAAACTCATTCTTTGAAACTTGAATTAGAAAGATGGATATTTTTTTAACAAATGTTCCAAGATTTCAGCATGAAAGGCTCAATGTGACTTTCAAACCATTGAGTGTGGAATTATGGATTATGACAATCAAAGTGAAGGTGACAGGAATTATTTTGTAAAAATGGTTTCAACATTTCAGACTTAAATTGATTCAAACCCTTGAAGTTAAGGGTCCATAAAGAGATTTTGTGTTGACAAGTCAAAAAACAGCTCCCTGAGCTTAACTTGACAAGACAGTGGATGAGATCGTTCCTAGATTTTGACATTCTACTGCTACTTAAACCTACATCTTTCCATGTATAAAACCACCTTAAGTTACTTAAATTAAATGACAAACCTTGGATTCAATACTTATGGATTGCAGCCATGTCGAGGATGGGTGTTCTGCCTGATAAAGGTATCAGCCTATTATTTACGGTCAGTGCATCTATAGCCAAATTAAATGCAGAACGTGAGTCCTGCTGAAAATAATTAATATGGCAGGACAGCATTTACTGTTTATTCATTTCTTGCGAGAAATACACAATAACCTGCCAACAACTACAAAGAGCAAATTATGCGTGTGAATTGACAGGAGTTGACCTGCAATATTACAAACCCTGAGTTATTAATTAAGGTACATATTACTGGTCGTGTATTAGCTCTCTAGTAACAGCTCTTAGATGTGTGGCTGTGAATTAAAATGCTATTACTGGCCTGTCTGTACATGACTGAAATGTACATCAATTAAAGAATACCAATCAGCTTATAATTACTCATGAGACTCACTATAAAACTCAAAATAACATAACTTCCAAAATGTAATATGCTGGCCAAAATAAATTGGTAGTAAAATAAATGAGTAGGTTTAACGAAATGTGAAAAAATCCTTAGTAAACAGTTCTACTGGCTGCATCCAGTTCGAAGACGGAGTGGGAGACTTTTGGAGGGTCGGTCTTGGGTCAACAGCTCACGCGCACGCACGCGCAATACAACGCGCGCATACTCACAATTTCGCAAGCATGGTTTGCGCGTGCGCTGTTGACTCAAGACCGACCCTCCAAAAGTCTCCCATTCCATTATAATTTGCCAATTTCATCATTTTATTTGCCATTGTGTAATTTCGGTCGCCATTCAATTTGGCAAATTGATTGATGAAATTACTGAACGTGAGTCCTGCTGAAAATAATTAATATGGCAGGACAGCATTTACTGTTTATTCATTTCTTGCGAGAAATACACAATAACCTGCCAACAACTACAAAGAGCAAATTATGCGTGTGAATTGACAGGAGTTGACCTGCAATATTACAAACCCTGAGTTATTAATTAAGGTACATATTACTGGTCGTGTATTAGCTCTCTAGTAACAGCTCTTAGATGTGTGGCTGTGAATTTAAATGCTATTACTGGCCTGTCTTTACATGACTGAAATGTACATCAATTAAAGAATACCAATCAGCTTATAATTACTCATGAGACTCACTATAAAACTCAAAATAACATAACTTCCAAAATGTAATATGCTGGCCAAAATAAATTGGTAGTAAAATAAATGAGTAGGTTTAACGAAATGTGGAGCTGGGTCAGAAGTGTTTGGGAACCATCACTAGCTGGTTCGGCTTTTCGCACGTAGAAGTAAAAAACAACCATTTGGAAAGCATTACGACTGATATAGATAGGTAAATGACGTATTGACGTACTAGCCTTTGAATACTTATACATAAGGGTATAGTGAATTTCAAAAAACTTTGAAAATGAAGTTCTGAATAGGCTTAAAGGATGTTCTGGCAATAGATAAGACCTACCAGAGTGAAAAAATAAAATTATCAAAACATTTTTGCCCAACCTAAAAATGGATTGAAAAGTGCCGAGTCATGGTGAGTCAGCTTTTTATTATTTTTTAGGTTTTCAATCAAAAGTTGCATTTCCGGTCATGTTTTCTCTGATTTTCCCTTTGGATTTGTAACAAGGTGACTTTGGGCAATACTGTTAACTTGCCTTACTTATGATTTCATTAATTAAACATTTTAATTGATTTGAATCAAAGAAAATATGTTGAATATTAATTGAAGTCCTGGTACATACCACATGTGCACACTTTAAAAGAACATGTTAGCATCAGGGCTCTGCTTGAGGAAAATGTTTTCATCTACAGTAGATGGTAGTCTCTGTCTACTCTGTTCTATATAATGTGAACATATGCCTCATATCCTTGGGAAATGTTTGGTACTGGTAGGGATGTCTGGTCCAGGCTTGGTAAAAGTAAGCTCTGGAAAAGTGAAAAAAAAGTCAGCTTGTGTCGAAAGGGATTTATTCTCATGTCGCAGCTTTAGTGATATAGACTTGGCACCACGCTTCTGTACAAATGTCCAATTAATATGCAGTTTCAAAGAACAATTAGCAATTTGTACAAACAGGGAATGCTATACAGCCACATGTTTGATGCTGTGAGGTCGAGAAATAAGAGATTTACACGCATGGCCTATGAGTCTGATCTTGATAGTAGACATCTGTACATGTAATTGTAAAGCTCTACATCTTTCTGACTGTCAGGATAACTGCAACATCGTTATCATAGGAAAATCTGCAAACAAAACTGCGATCTTGTTCATTTAAGCTGTAACTGTCAGGAAAACAAAGCTCCTGAAAGTTATAGGATCAGTTTTTATACGATGTAAGTATACTACTGTATACAGGTCCACAGTCAGTCATTTAATGGAGAGTTAGAACAAAACTGAAAGATCAGCTGTGCACTAGGGAAGTGGTTGATGCCAAACATATAGGCTGACCAACTCCTTTCCCATGTCTGCCTGAAGCAGTTGTGGAAGTTCGGAGTTTGAATCAACAATTGCTATATATGTACTTTGTCAGGTAGTCATCAAGATGATCTTGCCCTCTAGGAATCAGGCCCTGTCTGCCATTCATAGTGATAAACATGGGCACAGAGAATTTTGTCTCTGTATGTCTGCACCAAACATCCCAATGTTGTTCGTAGACGATCAGTATCTATTGTGGTCAAGTCATATGCTTGGACATGTTTGATGATGTGGAGATCAAAGGATGCAGTGATGATGATGAGAGTAGAGATGTGTGTAGGATGGGTCATTTTCACTGCATAGATCACATTACAAGAACTAAACTCATTCTTTGAAACTTGAATTAGAAAGATGGATATTTTTTTAACAAATGTTCCAAGATTTCAGCATGAAAGGCTCAATGTGACTTTCAAACCATTGAGTGTGGAATTATGGATTATGACAATCAAAGTGAAGGTGACAGGAATTATTTTGTAAAAATGGTTTCAACATTTCAGACTTAAATTGATTCAAACCCTTGAAGTTAAGGGTCCATACAGAGATTTTAGTTGACAAGTCAAACAACAGCTCCCTGAGCTTAACTTGACAAGACAGTGGATGAGATCGTTCCTAGATTTTGACATTCTACTGCTACTTAAACCTACATCTTTCCATGTATAAAACCACCTTAAGTTACTTAAATTAAATGACAAACCTTGGATTCAATACTTATGGATTGCAGCCATGTCGAGGATGGGTGTTCTGCCTGATAAAGGTATCAGCCTATTATTTACGGTCAGTGCATCTATAGCCAAATTAAATGCAGAACGTGAGTCCTGCTGAAAATAATTAATATGGCAGGACAGCATTTACTGTTTATTCATTTCTTGCGAGAAATACACAATAACCTGCCAACAACTACAAAGAGCAAATTATGCGTGTGAATTGACAGGAGTTGACCTGCAATATTACAAACCCTGAGTTATTAATTAAGGTACATATTACTGGTCGTGTATTAGCTCTCTAGTAACAGCTCTTAGATGTGTGGCTGTGAATTTAAATGCTATTACTGGCCTGTCTTTACATGACTGAAATGTACATCAATTAAAGAATACCAATCAGCTTATAATTACTCATGAGACTCACTATAAAACTCAAAATAACATAACTTCCAAAATGTAATATGCTGGCCAAAATAAATTGGTAGTAAAATAAATGAGTAGGTTTAACGAAATGTGGAGCTGAGTCAGAAGTGTTTGGGAACCATCACTAGCTGGTTCGGCTTTTCGCACGTAGAAGTAAAAAACAACCATTTGGAAAGCATTACGACTGATATAGATAGGTAAATGACGTATTGACGTACTAGCCTTTGAATACTTATACATAAGGGTATAGTGAATTTCAAAAAACTTTGAAAATGAAGTTCTGAATAGGCTTAAAGGATGTTCTGGCAATAGATAAGACCTACCAGAGTGAAAAAATAAAATTATCAAAACATTTTTGCCCAACCTAAAAATGGATTGAAAAGTGCCGAGTCATGGTGAGTCAGCTTTTTATTATTTTTTAGGTTTTCAATCAAAAGTTGCATTTCCGGTCATGTTTTCTCTGATTTTCCCTTTGGATTTGTAACAAGGTGACTTTGGGCAATACTGTTAACTTGCCTTACTTATGATTTCATTAATTAAACATTTTAATTGATTTGAATCAAAGAAAATATGTTGAATATTAATTGAAGTCCTGGTACATACCACATGTGCACACTTTAAAAGAACATGTTAGCATCAGGGCTCTGCTTGAGGAAAATGTTTTCATCTACAGTAGATGGTAGTCTCTGTCTACTCTGTTCTATATAATGTGAACATATGCCTCATATCCTTGGGAAATGTTTGGTACTGGTAGGGATGTCTGGTCCAGGCTTGGTAAAAGTAAGCTCTGGAAAAGTGAAAAAAAAGTCAGCTTGTGTCGAATGGGATTTATTCTCATGTCGCAGCTTTAGTGATATAGACTTGGCACCACGCTTCTGTACAAATGTCCAATTAATATGCAGTTTCAAAGAACAATTAGCAATTTGTACAAACAGGGAATGCTATACAGCCACATGTTTGATGCTGTGAGGTCGAGAAATAAGAGATGTACACGCATGGCCTATGAGTCTGATCTTGATAGTAGACATCTGTACATGTAATTGTAAAGCTCTACATCTTTCTGACTGTCAGGATAACTGCAACATCGTTATCATAGGAAAATCTGCAAACAAAACTGCGATCTTGTTCATTTAAGCTGTAACTGTCAGGAAAACAAAGCTCCTGAAAGTTATAGGATCAGTTTTTATACGATGTAAGTATACTACTGTATACAGGTCCACAGTCAGTCATTTAATGGAGAGTTAGAACAAAACTGAAAGATCAGCTGTGCACTAGGGAAGTGGTTGATGCCAAACATATAGGCTGACCAACTCCTTTCCCATGTCTGCCTGAAGCAGTTGTGGAAGTTCGGAGTTTGAATCAACAATTGCTATATATGTACTTTGTCAGGTAGTCATCAAGATGATCTTGCCCTCTAGGAATCAGGCCCTGTCTGCCATTCATAGTGATAAACATGGGCACAGAGAATTTTGTCTCTGTATGTCTGCACCAAACATCCCAATGTTGTTCGTAGACGATCAGTATCTATTGTGGTCAAGTCATATGCTTGGACATGTTTGATGATGTGGAGATCAAAGGATGCAGTGATGATGATGAGAGTAGAGATGTGTGTAGGATGGGTCATTTTCACTGCATAGATCACATTACAAGAACTAAACTCATTCTTTGAAACTTGAATTAGAAAGATGGATATTTTTTTAACAAATGTTCCAAGATTTCAGCATGAAAGGCTCAATGTGACTTTCAAACCATTGAGTGTGGAATTATGGATTATGACAATCAAAGTGAAGGTGACAGGAATTATTTTGTAAAAATGGTTTCAACATTTCAGACTTAAATTGATTCAAACCCTTGAAGTTAAGGGTCCATACAGAGATTTTAGTTGACAAGTCAAACAACAGCTCCCTGAGCTTAACTTGACAAGACAGTGGATGAGATCGTTCCTAGATTTTGACATTCTACTGCTACTTAAACCTACATCTTTCCATGTATAAAACCACCTTAAGTTACTTAAATTAAATGACAAACCTTGGATTCAATACTTATGGATTGCAGCCATGTCGAGGATGGGTGTTCTGCCTGATAAAGGTATCAGCCTATTATTTACAGTCAGTGCATCTATAGCCAAATTAAATGCAGAACGTGAGTCCTGCTGAAAATAATTAATATGGCAGGACAGCATTTACTGTTTATTCATTTCTTGCAAGAAATACACAATAACCTGCCAACAACTACAAAGAGCAAATTATGCGTGTGAATTGACAGGAGTTGACCTGCAATATTACAAACCCTGAGTTATTAATTAAGGTACATATTACTGGTCGTGTATTAGCTCTCTAGTAACAGCTCTTAGATGTGTGGCTGTGAATTTAAATGCTATTACTGGCCTGTCTGTACATGACTGAAATGTACATCAATTAAAGAATACCAATCAGCTTATAATTACTCATGAGACTCACTATAAAACTCAAAATAACATAACTTCCAAAATGTAATATGCTGGCCAAAATAAATTGGTAGTAAAATAAATGAGTAGGTTTAACGAAATGTGGAGCTGAGTCAGAAGTGTTTGGGAACCATCACTAGCTGGTTCGGCTTTTCGCACGTAGAAGTAAAAAAACAACCATTTGGAAAGCATTACGACTGATATAGATAGGTAAATGACGTATTGACGTACTAGCCTTTGAATACTTATACATAAGGGTATAGTGAATTTCAAAAAACTTTGAAAATGAAGTTCTGAATAGGCTTAAAGGATGTTCTGGCAATAGATAAGACCTACCAGAGTGAAAAAAAAAATTATCAAAACATTTTTGCCCAACCTAAAAATGGATTGAAAAGTGCTGAGTCATGGTGAGTCAGCTTTTTATTATTTTTTAGGTTTTCAATCAAAAGTTGCATTTCCGGTCATGTTTTCTCTGATTTTCCCTTTGGATTTGTAACAAGGTGACTTTGGGCAATACTGTTAACTTGCCTTACTTATGATTTCATTAATTAAACATTTTAATTGATTTGAATCAAAGAAAATATGTTGAATATTAATTGAAGTCCTGGTACATACCACATGTGCACACTTTAAAAGAACATGTTAGCATCAGGGCTCTGCTTGAGAAAAATGTTTTCATCTACAGTAGATGGTAGTCTCTGTCTACTCTGTTCTATATAATGTGAACATATGCCTCATATCCTTGGGAAATGTTTGGTACTGGTAGGGATGTCTGGTCCAGGCTTGGTAAAAGTAAGCTCTGGAAAAGTGAAAAAAAAATCAGCTTGTGTCGAATGGGATTTATTCTCATGTCGCAGCTTTAGTGATATAGACTTGGCACCACGCTTCTGTACAAATGTCCAATTAATATGCAGTTTCAAAGAACAATTAGCAATTTGTACAAACAGGGAATGCTATACAGCCACATGTTTGATGCTGTGAGGTCGAGAAATAAGAGATTTACACGCATGGCCTATGAGTCTGATCTTGATAGTAGACATCTGTACATGCAATTGTAAAGCTCTACATCTTTCTGACTGTCAGGATAACTGCAACATCGTTATCATAGGAAAATCTGCAAACAAAACTGCGATCTTGTTCATTTAAGCTGTAACTGTCAGGAAAACAAAGCTCCTGAAAGTTATAGGATCAGTTTTTATACGATGTAAGTATACTACTGTATACAGGTCCACAGTCAGTCATTTAATGGAGAGTTAGAACAAAACTGAAAGATCAGCTGTGCACTAGGGAAGTGGTTGATGCCAAACATATAGGCTGACCAACTCCTTTCCCATGTCTGCCTGAAGCAGTTGTGGAAGTTCGGAGTTTGAATCAACAATTGCTATATATGTACTTTGTCAGGTAGTCATCAAGATGATCTTGCCCTCTAGGAATCAGGCCCTGTCTGCCATTCATAGTGATAAACATGGGCACAGAGAATTTTGTCTCTGTATGTCTGCACCAAACATCCCAATGTTGTTCGTAGACGATCAGTATCTATTGTGGTCAAGACATATGCTTGGACATGTTTGATGATGTGGAGATCAAAGGATGCAGTGATGATGATGAGAGTAGAGATGTGTGTAGGATGGGTCATTTTCACTGCATAGATCACATTACAAGAACTAAACTCATTCTTTGAAACTTGAATTAGAAAGATGGATATTTTTTTAACGAATGTTCCAAGATTTCAGCATGAAAGGCTCAATGTGACTTTCAAACCATTGAGTGTGGAATTATGGATTATGACAATCAAAGTGAAGGTGACAGGAATTATTTTGTAAAAATGGTTTCAACATTTTAGACTTAAATTGATTCAAACCCTTGAAGTTAAGGGTCCATACAGAGATTTTAGTTGACAAGTCAAACAACAGCTCCCTGAGCTTAACTTGACAAGACAGTGGATGAGATCGTTCCTAGATTTTGACATTCTACTGCTACTTAAACCTACATCTTTCCATGTATAAAACCACCTTAAGTTACTTAAATTAAATGACAAACCTTGGATTCAATACTTATGGATTGCAGCCATGTCGAGGATGGGTGTTCTGCCTGATAAAGGTATCAGCCTATTATTTACGGTCAGTGCATCTATAGCCAAATTAAATGCAGAACGTGAGTCCTGCTGAAAATAATTAATATGGCAGGACAGCATTTACTGTTTATTCATTTCTTGCGAGAAATACACAATAACCTGCCAACAACTACAAAGAGCAAATTATGCGTGTGAATTGACAGGAGTTGACCTGCAATATTACAAACCCTGAGTTATTAATTAAGGTACATATTACTGGTCGTGTATTAGCTCTCTAGTAACAGCTCTTAGATGTGTGGCTGTGAATTTAAATGCTATTACTGGCCTGTCTGTACATGACTGAAATGTACATCAATTAAAGAATACCAATCAGCTTATAATTACTCATGAGACTCACTATAAAACTCAAAATAACATAACTTCCAAAATGTAATATGCTGGCCAAAATAAATTGGTAGTAAAATAAATGAGTAGGTTTAACGAAATGTGAAAAAATCCTTAGTAAACAGTTCTACTGGCTGCATCCAGTTCGAAGACGGAGTGGGAGACTTTTGGAGGGTCGGTCTTGGGTCAACAGCGCACGCGCACGCACGCGCAATACAACGCGCGCATACTCACAATTTCGCAAGCATGGTTTGCGCGTGCGCTGTTGACTCAAGACCGACCCTCCAAAAGTCTCCCATTCCATTATAATTTGCCAATTTCATCATTTTATTTGCCATTGTGTAATTTCGGTCGCCATTCAATTTGGCAAATTGATTGATGAAATTACTGAACGTGAGTCCTGCTGAAAATAATTAATATGGCAGGACAGCATTTACTGTTTATTCATTTCTTGCGAGAAATACACAATAACCTGCCAACAACTACAAAGAGCAAATTATGCGTGTGAATTGACAGGAGTTGACCTGCAATATTACAAACCCTGAGTTATTAATTAAGGTACATATTACTGGTCGTGTATTAGCTCTCTAGTAACAGCTCTTAGATGTGTGGCTGTGAATTAAAATGCTATTACTGGCCTGTCTGTACATGACTGAAATGTACATCAATTAAAGAATACCAATCAGCTTATAATTACTCATGAGACTCACTATAAAACTCAAAATAACATAACTTCCAAAATGTAATATGCTGGCCAAAATAAATTGGTAGTAAAATAAATGAGTAGGTTTAACGAAATGTGAAAAAATCCTTAGTAAACAGTTCTACTGGCTGCATCCAGTTCATAGACGGAGTGGGAGACTTTTGGAGGGTCGGTCTTGGGTCAACAGCTCACGCGCACGCACGCGCAATACAACGCGCGCATACTCACAATTTCGCAAGCATGGTTTGCGCGTGCGCTGTTGACTCAAGACCGACCCTCCAAAAGTCTCCCATTCCATTATAATTTGCCAATTTCATCATTTTATTTGCCATTGTGTAATTTCGGTCGCCATTCAATTTGGCAAATTGATTGATGAAATTACTGAACGTGAGTCCTGCTGAAAATAATTAATATGGCAGGACAGCATTTACTGTTTATTCATTTCTTGCGAGAAATACACAATAACCTGCCAACAACTACAAAGAGCAAATTATGCGTGTGAATTGACAGGAGTTGACCTGCAATATTACAAACCCTGAGTTATTAATTAAGGTACATATTACTGGTCGTGTATTAGCTCTCTAGTAACAGCTCTTAGATGTGTGGCTGTGAATTTAAATGCTATTACTGGCCTGTCTTTACATGACTGAAATGTACATCAATTAAAGAATACCAATCAGCTTATAATTACTCATGAGACTCACTATAAAACTCAAAATAACATAACTTCCAAAATGTAATATGCTGGCCAAAATAAATTGGTAGTAAAATAAATGAGTAGGTTTAACGAAATGTGAAAAAATCCTTAGTAAACAGTTCTACTGGCTGCATCCAGTTCGAAGACGGAGTGGGAGACTTTTGGAGGGTCGGTCTTGGGTCAACAGCGCACGCGCACGCACGCGCAATACAACGCGCGCATACTCACAATTTCGCAAGCATGGTTTGCGCGTGCGCTGTTGACTCAAGACCGACCCTCCAAAAGTCTCCCATTCCATTATAATTTGCCAATTTCATCATTTTATTTGCCATTGTGTAATTTCGGTCGCCATTCAATTTGGCAAATTGATTGATGAAATTACTGAACGTGAGTCCTGCTGAAAATAATTAATATGGCAGGACAGCATTTACTGTTTATTCATTTCTTGCGAGAAATACACAATAACCTGCCAACAACTACAAAGAGCAAATTATGCGTGTGAATTGACAGGAGTTGACCTGCAATATTACAAACCCTGAGTTATTAATTAAGGTACATATTACTGGTCGTGTATTAGCTCTCTAGTAACAGCTCTTAGATGTGTGGCTGTGAATTTAAATGCTATTACTGGCCTGTCTTTACATGACTGAAATGTACATCAATTAAAGAATACCAATCAGCTTATAATTACTCATGAGACTCACTATAAAACTCAAAATAACATAACTTCCAAAATGTAATATGCTGGCCAAAATAAATTGGTAGTAAAATAAATGAGTAGGTTTAACGAAATGTGGAGCTGAGTCAGAAGTGTTTGGGAACCATCACTAGCTGGTTCGGCTTTTCGCACGTAGAAGTAAAAAACAACCATTTGGAAAGCATTACGACTGATATAGATAGGTAAATGACGTATTGACGTACTAGCCTTTGAATACTTATACATAAGGGTATAGTTAATTTCAAAAAACTTTGAAAATGAAGTTCTGAATAGGCTTAAAGGATGTTCTGGCAATAGATAAGACCTACCAGAGTGAAAAAATAAAATTATCAAAACATTTTTGCCCAACCTAAAAATGGATTGAAAAGTGCCGAGTCATGGTGAGTCAGCTTTTTATTATTTTTTAGGTTTTCAATCAAAAGTTGCATTTCCGGTCATGTTTTCTCTGATTTTCCCTTTGGATTTGTAACAAGGTGACTTTGGGCAATACTGTTAACTTGCCTTACTTATGATTTCATTAATTAAACATTTTAATTGATTTGAATCAAAGAAAATATGTTGAATATTAATTGAAGTCCTGGTACATACCACATGTGCACACTTTAAAAGAACATGTTAGCATCAGGGCTCTGCTTGAGGAAAATGTTTTCATCTACAGTAGATGGTAGTCTCTGTCTACTCTGTTCTATATAATGTGAACATATGCCTCATATCCTTGGGAAATGTTTGGTACTGGTAGGGATGTCTGGTCCAGGCTTGGTAAAAGTAAGCTCTGGAAAAGTGAAAAAAAAGTCAGCTTGTGTCGAAAGGGATTTATTCTCATGTCGCAGCTTTAGTGATATAGACTTGGCACCACGCTTCTGTACAAATGTCCAATTAATATGCAGTTTCAAAGAACAATTAGCAATTTGTACAAACAGGGAATGCTATACAGCCACATGTTTGATGCTGTGAGGTCGAGAAATAAGAGATTTACACGCATGGCCTATGAGTCTGATCTTGATAGTAGACATCTGTACATGTAATTGTAAAGCTCTACATCTTTCTGACTGTCAGGATAACTGCAACATCGTTATCATAGGAAAATCTGCAAACAAAACTGCGATCTTGTTCATTTAAGCTGTAACTGTCAGGAAAACAAAGCTCCTGAAAGTTATAGGATCAGTTTTTATACGATGTAAGTATACTACTGTATACAGGTCCACAGTCAGTCATTTAATGGAGAGTTAGAACAAAACTGAAAGATCAGCTGTGCACTAGGGAAGTGGTTGATGCCAAACATATAGGCTGACCAACTCCTTTCCCATGTCTGCCTGAAGCAGTTGTGGAAGTTCGGAGTTTGAATCAACAATTGCTATATATGTACTTTGTCAGGTAGTCATCAAGATGATCTTGCCCTCTAGGAATCAGGCCCTGTCTGCCATTCATAGTGATAAACATGGGCACAGAGAATTTTGTCTCTGTATGTCTGCACCAAACATCCCAATGTTGTTCGTAGACGATCAGTATCTATTGTTGTCAAGTCATATGCTTGGACATGTTTGATGATGTGGAGATCAAAGGATGCAGTGATGATGATGAGAGTAGAGATGTGTGTAGGATGGGTCATTTTCACTGCATAGATCACATTACAAGAACTAAACTCATTCTTTGAAACTTGAATTAGAAAGATGGATATTTTTTTAACAAATGTTCCAAGATTTCAGCATGAAAGGCTCAATGTGACTTTCAAACCATTGAGTGTGGAATTATGGATTATGACAATCAAAGTGAAGGTGACAGGAATTATTTTGTAAAAATGGTTTCAACATTTCAGACTTAAATTGATTCAAACCCTTGAAGTTAAGGGTCCATACAGAGATTTTAGTTGACAAGTCAAACAACAGCTCCCTGAGCTTAACTTGACAAGACAGTGGATGAGATCGTTTCTAGATTTTGACATTCTACTGCTACTTAAACCTACATCTTTCCATGTATAAAACCACCTTAAGTTACTTAAATTAAATGACAAACCTTGGATTCAATACTTATGGATTGCAGCCATGTCGAGGATGGGTGTTCTGCCTGATAAAGGTATCAGCCTATTATTTACGGTCAGTGCATCTATAGCCAAATTAAATGCAGAACGTGAGTCCTGCTGAAAATAATTAATATGGCAGGACAGCATTTACTGTTTATTCATTTCTTGCGAGAAATACACAATAACCTGCCAACAACTACAAAGAGCAAATTATGCGTGTGAATTGACAGGAGTTGACCTGCAATATTACAAACCCTGAGTTATTAATTAAGGTACATATTACTGGTCGTGTATTAGCTCTCTAGTAACAGCTCTTAGATGTGTGGCTGTGAATTTAAATGCTATTACTGGCCTGTCTGTACATGACTGAAATGTACATCAATTAAAGAATACCAATCAGCTTATAATTACTCATGAGACTCACTATAAAACTCAAAATAACATAACTTCCAAAATGTAATATGCTGGCCAAAATAAATTGGTAGTAAAATAAATGAGTAGGTTTAACGAAATGTGGAGCTGAGTCAGAAGTGTTTGGGAACCATCACTAGCTGGTTCGGCTTTTCGCACGTAGAAGTAAAAAAACAACCATTTGGAAAGCATTACGACTGATATAGATAGGTAAATGACGTATTGACGTACTAGCCTTTGAATACTTATACATAAGGGTATAGTGAATTTCAAAAAACTTTGAAAATGAAGTTCTGAATAGGCTTAAAGGATGTTCTGGCAATAGATAAGACCTACCAGAGTGAAAAAAAAAATTATCAAAACATTTTTGCCCAACCTAAAAATGGATTGAAAAGTGCTGAGTCATGGTGAGTCAGCTTTTTATTATTTTTTAGGTTTTCAATCAAAAGTTGCATTTCCGGTCATGTTTTCTCTGATTTTCCCTTTGGATTTGTAACAAGGTGACTTTGGGCAATACTGTTAACTTGCCTTACTTATGATTTCATTAATTAAACATTTTAATTGATTTGAATCAAAGAAAATATGTTGAATATTAATTGAAGTCCTGGTACATACCACATGTGCACACTTTAAAAGAACATGTTAGCATCAGGGCTCTGCTTGAGGAAAATATTTTCATCTACAGTAGATGGTAGTCTCTGTCTACTCTGTTCTATATAATGTGAACATATGCCTCATATCCTTGGGAAATGTTTGGTACTGGTAGGGATGTCTGGTCCAGGCTTGGTAAAAGTAAGCTCTGGAAAAGTGAAAAAAAAAAATCAGCTTGTGTCGAATGGGATTTATTCTCATGTCGCAGCTTTAGTGATATAGACTTGGCACCACGCTTCTGTACAAATGTCCAATTAATATGCAGTTTCAAAGAACAATTAGCAATTTGTACAAACAGGGAATGCTATACAGCCACATGTTTGATGCTGTGAGGTCGAGAAATAAGAGATTTACACGCATGGCCTATGAGTCTGATCTTGATAGTAGACATCTGTACATGTAATTGTAAAGCTCTACATCTTTCTGACTGTCAGGATAACTGCAACATCGTTATCATAGGAAAATCTGCAAACAAAACTGCGATCTTGTTCATTTAAGCTGTAACTGTCAGGAAAACAAAGCTCCTGAAAGTTATAGGATCAGTTTTTATACGATGTAAGTATACTACTGTATACAGGTCCACAGTCAGTCATTTACTGGAGAGTTAGAACAAAACTGAAAGATCAGCTGTGCACTAGGGAAGTGGTTGATGCCAAACATATAGGCTGACCAACTCCTTTCCCATGTCTGCCTGAAGCAGTTGTGGAAGTTCGGAGTTTGAATCAACAATTGCTATATATGTACTTTGTCAGGTAGTCATCAAGATGATCTTGCCCTCTAGGAATCAGGCCCTGTCTGCCATTCATAGTGATAAACATGGGCACAGAGAATTTTGTCTCTGTATGTGTGCACCAAACATCCCAATGTTGTTCGTAGACGATCAGTATCTATTGTGGTCAAGTCATATGCTTGGACATGTTTGATGATGTGGAGATCAAAGGATGCAGTGATGATGATGAGAGTAGAGATGTGTGTAGGATGGGTCATTTTCACTGCATAAATCACATTACAAGAACTAAACTCATTCTTTGAAACTTGAATTAGAAAGATGGATATTTTTTTAACAAATGTTCCAAGATTTCAGCATGAAAGGCTCAATGTGACTTTCAAACCATTGAGTGTGGAATTATGGATTATGACAATCAAAGTGAAGGTGACAGGAATTATTTTGTAAAAATGGTTTCAACATTTCAGACTTAAATTGATTCAAACCCTTGAAGTTAAGGGTCCATAAAGAGATTTTAGTTGACAAGTCAAACAACAGCTCCCTGAGCTTAACTTGACAAGACAGTGGATGAGATCGTTCCTAGATTTTGACATTCTACTGCTACTTAAACCTACATCTTTCCATGTATAAAACCACCTTAAGTTACTTAAATTAAATGACAAACCTTGGATTCAATACTTATGGATTGCAGCCATGTCGAGGATGGGTGTTCTGCCTGATAAAGGTATCAGCCTATTATTTACGGTCAGTGCATCTATAGCCAAATTAAATGCAGAACGTGAGTCCTGCTGAAAATAATTAATATGGCAGGACAGCATTTACTGTTTATTCATTTCTTGCGAGAAATACACAATAACCTGCCAACAACTACAAAGAGCAAATTATGCGTGTGAATTGACAGGAGTTGACCTGCAATATAACAAACCCTGAGTTATTAATTAAGGTACATATTACTGGTCGTGTATTAGCTCTCTAGTAACAGCTCTTAGATGTGTGGCTGTGAATTTAAATGCTATTACTGACCTGTCTGTAAATGACTGAAATGTACATCAAATAAAGAATACCAATCAGCTTATAATTACTCATGAGACTCACTATAAAACTCAAAATAACATAACTTCCAAAATGTAATATGCTGGCCAAAATAAATTGGTAGTAAAATAAATGAGTAGGTTTAACGAAATGTGGAGCTGAGTCAGAAGTGTTTGGGAACCATCACTAGCTGGTTCGGCTTTTCGCACGTAGAAGTAAAAAACAACCATTTGGAAAGCATTACGACTGATATAGATAGGTAAATGACGTATTGACGTACTAGCCTTTGAATACTTATACATAAGGGTATAGTTAATTTCAAAAAACTTTGAAAATGAAGTTCTGAATAGGCTTAAAGGATGTTCTGGCAATAGATAAGACCTACCAGAGTGAAAAAATAAAATTATCAAAACATTTTTGCCCAACCTAAAAATGGATTGAAAAGTGCCGAGTCATGGTGAGTCAGCTTTTTATTATTTTTTAGGTTTTCAATCAAAAGTTGCATTTCCGGTCATGTTTTCTCTGATTTTCCCTTTGGATTTGTAACAAGGTGACTTTGGGCAATACTGTTAACTTGCCTTACTTATGATTTCATTAATTAAACATTTTAATTGATTTGAATCAAAGAAAATATGTTGAATATTAATTGAAGTCCTGGTACATACCACATGTGCACACTTTAAAAGAACATGTTAGCATCAGGGCTCTGCTTGAGGAAAATGTTTTCATCTACAGTAGATGGTAGTCTCTGTCTACTCTGTTCTATATAATGTGAACATATGCCTCATATCCTTGGGAAATGTTTGGTACTGGTAGGGATGTCTGGTCCAGGCTTGGTAAAAGTAAGCTCTGGAAAAGTGAAAAAAAAAAGTCAGCTTGTGTCAAATGGGATTTATTCTCATGTCGCAGCTTTAGTGATATATACTTGGCACCACGCTTCTGTACAAATGTCCAATTAATATGCAGTTTCAAAGAACATTAGCAATTTGTACAAACAGGGAATGCAATTTAGCAACATGGTTGATGCTGTGAGGTCGAGAAATAAGAGATTTACACGCATGGCCTATGAGTCTGATCTTCAAAGTGGACATCTGTACATGTAATTGTAAAGCTCTATATCTCCCTGACTGTCAGGATAACTGCAACATCCTTATCATAGAAAAATCTGCATACAAAACTGCGATCTTTTTATTTAAGCTGTAACTGTCAGGAAAACAAAGCTCCTGAAAGTTTTAGGATCAGTTTTTATACGATGTAAGTATACTACTGTATACAGGTCCACAGTCAGTCATTAACTGGAGAGTTAGAACAAAACTGAAAGATCAGCCGTGCACTAGGGAAGTGGTTGATGCCAAACATATAGGCTGACCAACTCCTTTTCCATGTCTGCCTGAAGCAGTTGTGGAAGATCTGAGTTTGAATCAACAATTGCTATATATGTTCTTTGTCAGGTAGTCATCAAGATAATCTCGCCCTCTAGGAATCAGGCCCTATCTGCCATTCATAGTGGTTAACATTGTCATTGGCACAGAGAAGTTTGTCTCTGTATGTCTGCACCAAACATCCCAATGTTGCTCGTAGACGATCAGTGTCTATTGTGGTCAAGTAATATGCTTGGACATGTTTGATGATGTGGAGATCAAAGGATGCAGTGATGATGATGAGAGTAGAGATGTGGTAGAGGATGGGTCATTTTCACTGCATAAATCACATTACAAGAACTTAACTCATTCTTTAAAACTTGAATTAGAAAGATGGATATTTTTTAACAAATGTTCCAAGATTTCAGCATGAAAGGCTCAATGTGACTTTCAAACCATTGAGTGTGGAATTATGGATTATGACAATCAAAGTGAAGGTGACAGTAATTATTTTGTAAAAATGGTTTCAACATTTCAGACTTGAATTGATTCAAACCCTTGAAGTTAAGGGTCCATAAAGAGATTTTAGTTGACAAGTCAAAAAACAGCTCCCTGAGCTTTACTTGACAAGACAGTGGATCAGATCGTTCCTAGATTTGGACATTATACTGCTACTTAAACATACACCTTTCCAAGTATAAAACCACCTTAAGTTACTTGAATTAAATGACAAGCCTTGGATTCAATACTTATGGTTTGCAGCCATGTAGAGGATGGGTGTACTGGCTGATAAAGGTATAGGCCTTTTTTTACGGTCAGTGCATCTACAGCCAAATTAAATGCAGAACGTGAGTCCTGCTGAAATTAATTAATATGGCAATGCAGCATTTACTGTTTATTAATATCTTGCGAGAAAAACACAATAACCTGCCAACAACTACAAAGAGCAAATTATGCGTGTGGATTGACAGGAACTGACCTGCAATATTACAAAGCCTCAGTTATTAGTTAAGGTACACACTACTGGTCTTGTATTAGTTGTACAGAGTTACAACTCTTAGATGCGTGGCTGTGAATTTAAATGCTATTACTGACCTGTCTGTAAATGACTGAAATGTACATCAAATAAAGAATACCAATCAGCTTATAATTACTCATGAGACTCAATATAAAACTCAAAATAACATAACTTCCAAAATGTAATATGCTGGCCAAAATAAACTGTTAAATGAGTAAGTTCAACGAAATGTAGAGCTTAGTCAGAACCAACACTAGCTAGTTCGGCTTTTCGCACGTAGAAGTAAAAAACAACTATTTTGAAAGCAATACGACTGGTATAGACAGGTTAATGACGTTATACTTATACATTAGGGTGTAGTGAATTTCAAAAACAATTGAATTTGAAGTTCAGAATAGGCTAAAAGGATGTTCTGGCATTATATATGGTTGTCATCAAGATAATCTCGCCCTCTAGGAATCAGGCCCTATCTGCCATTCATAGTGGTTAACATTGTAAATTGCACAGAGAAGTTTGTCTCTGTATGTCTGCACCAAACATCCCAATGTTGCTCGTAGACGATCAGTATCTATTGTGGTCAAGTCATATGCTTGGACATGTTTGATGATGTGGAGATCAAAGGATGCAGTGATGATGATGAGAGTAGAGATGTGGTAGAGAATGGGTCATTTTCACTGCATAAATCTATTTGGCCCTTCAAAGTAACAACTGTATAATTCCATGCAACCTCAAATAATTGACGATCAAATAATTGACTAAAAAAAAGAAGAACATGTACTGACAGAATCACCACTGGTCAAAAAAGAATCAAATGGAAAAATAAAACAAATACAGACAGAACTTCTTGTCGGCTCAGAGTACCCATGTCGCACTCAAGCATGTGGTTCGTGGATGTTAAATTATCAGATGCTAGGCAGCCTAGTATGGAGTGGATCAATTAGATGGATTTATTACACAGAGACTAGCATCAAGAATATGGATAAAAACATTTTCCTCAAATCAGGACTTTGATACTTTACTTATGAAGTGTGTACTAAGGCCCTTTTCCAAACCTCGGCTCCGGCTCAGGCTCCGCCTCCAGCTCGGCCATCCATATGCTGGAAATATAGGTTGTGGTTTTTTCACTGAAGCTGGAGCTCTGTTTTCCTTTTCAAACCAGAGAACCTACCTCCGAACCGCAGCCAAAAGCCTCTATTTTGATCCCCGTTATTTTAAAATTGACTCACGAAATGGAGCCGGAGCCGGAGCCTGAGCCGGAACCGAGGTTTTGAAAAGGGCCTAAGCATCAACTTGGCTCAACATGTTCGGAATATACTTTCACAAAGCTGATTTTTTTTCCTTACTTTTCCACAGCTTACTCTAATACCAAGCCTGGACCAGACATCCCTACAAAACCAGTACCAAACATTTCCCAAGGATAGGAGGCATAAATTATGTTTACACTATACTATAACAGAGTAGAGAGGGACTAGCATCTACTGTAGATAAAAACATTTCCCTCAAGCAGAACATTGATACTTACATGTCCTTTTAAAGTATGCACATGTGCTATATGCACCAGGGCTTTAATTGACATTTAACTAATATAATTATATCTTTGATTCAAATCAATTAAAATGTTTAGTTAATGAAATCATTAGTAAGACAAGTTAAAGGTATTGTCCAAAGTCACCTTGTTACAAATCCAAAAGAAAAATCAGAGAAAACATGACCGGAAATAAAACTTTGATTAAAAACCTTTAAAAAATATAAAATAATAAAACGCTGACTCACCATGACTCAGCACTTTTTAACAGAATTTTCAATCCCTTTTTAGGTTGGGCAAAAATATTTTGACAATTTTTTTGTGCACTCTGGTAGGTCTTATATATTGCCAGAACATCCTTTTAGCCTATTCAGAACTTCAAATTCAAACTTTTTTGAAATTCACTACACCCTATTATGCATTGATGCATAAATGGCTGCAAAGTTTGAACTCAATCGTACCTGTGTCACACATGTCATATATGCAGATTGCTTTATTAATGTGGTGTGACTAGTATGATGTGACGTGCTACCATAACATCACCAATAATTCACTGTTAGATATTACACATCAATGCTTGTCAATCTGTGAAGAAACAGTGTAGAGAATCTCAGTATAAATATTGCAACCTGAAGATGACATTAGTTAATATCCGACCATAGGAAACGCAGAAATAGTTAATTATGTACCTTAGTGCTTGCCGTATGAAGAGCACAATGCATATGGGTTGTGGAAACACCACAGTGGTTTATTTGTGTAACTCACCGTGCTCCATAGACATGGTTACAATAGGCTGTGAACACAAATACCCTTATCATAGGTAGTCCAAACTGGATTTTCCTTAATGTCCCAACAGCTGGTTGCCCTGTTGTTGATTGTTTTACCCCAAATCTGTCTACAACTTAGGTACATGTAATAATGTATGGATACATCAAATACTGTTTTCAAAATCTAATGATAATTCATCTGATGACGTCATCATAACTTCACCGTATTGTTATCTTCTCTGTGTTTGGGTTGTTCCTTGCTAACCTTTGATGGAAATCAATCATTCCCGAGTCAACTCAAAAATTACAAACATTTCACCCTGAAATACGTATACAAAGTCTATGAGAATTTGTTTTTATATTCAAATATCAATAATAAATCCACTGATGACACCATCATGATTGCACTATCAAATTGCACTGATGGACAAATTGGGCTGAAAGGAATTAAAATAAAAAGGAAAAACAGAATTAAGATAGATAAATAGCTAATAAATGACAGTTTTCAAAGGTTGTTGCAATATGTTGCATATGTTGCAGTATTAATTCACTGCACAGCTCAACAGACTACACATGTACAATCTGATACATTGAGCAGGGTACATGTATATTGTATGTACTTGCATGTAGGCCCATTGTACGTATATTCCACTCTGTCTATTTGACTGACATGGTTCTTATAGAAAGTATGAATCACTGCATAGTTATATGGCTGGAAAAAAGTCAGATAATGTCCAACTGAGTGTATTAAAGGTTTACTGAAATCAAAACTCAAGTGCAATTAAACACATCTGTATTGGTATAAAACTCAACCTGTCTATCATTGTTTGTGTTAAAAAATATTGTATATAGAAAAACGAGGTATTTTAGATCCATAATTTAGCACCTCACTTTTCGCGACGAAAAACCTTGCTTACGTCACAGGCAGAACGACACGCAGCATACTGTGGTGCGAGCCTAGACACTAGTTCTGTATGTGACGTCACATGTTATTGTTGCGTGGATCCAAGGACTTTTTTAGGGGGCCGGGGCATACATGTAATGATTTTGTAACTTTTTGGTCAAAATTAAGCACTTACATAAAAATATAAATTTATATTGTCATAATTTATGCATTAAGCAATCATTTTAAAGCAATGTAACCCTTATTCTATATTTGATTACAGTAAGAAGGCTGATTGATTTTCCTATGGATTTACTACTATGGCATGGCTGATTCTCATCATTTCAAGTAAATGTTGCATATTTCAATTGATTATGCAGTTCAAGTTGTCCAATTGATACTGACGGGTTCAAGTTTGAACACATTGCAGCTTTTACATTCGAACTCATAGAGAAGCGGACTGGTGAAAGACATGAAAGCCCACTTCCCAGATGTTGTATGCGGTTGATAATAACAAACTAATTATATCAAAGTCTTCGTGTTATCATTTCGGGTAAAAAGATGATAACATAAACCTAAAAAAAAAAACACAAATGAATGCGTTTAGGCACACGGTCATATTAAATTACCACCCCACGAAAACCCACTCTAATGGCGCAGGCGGCTGTATGCCAATGAAATTATAATTTCATTTTCTCTGCCAACTCAATGAAAAACTAAAGCTACCATGAAAACCATAAAACACACTTCCCAAATTGAAAAGAGATCCAATAAACTACTTATCTTCCCACTGTCACATTTACGATTCAGGTCAAAGACCAATATCATTAAAACAACAATATAATTACTGGGTGTGTTCGTTTAGTTTCCACGAGTAGACAGCAGTCAACCTCGCCCTACCCGCCTGCTTGTTTTGTGCAGTATACACGGCCATTGCTAGGTCAAGGCTGCCCCGTGGAAGATAATCGAACGCACCCAATTTTGCTATTTCACAATGATGATGAAACGAAGCTGATCAATCAAACAGGGGAAACAGCTTGTCACTGATTATACATCACGTGATCACATCTATCCAATCAGGGTGGAAGTAGACACACAAGGCGTCGTATGTGGGCTGGACGTTATTCAGTATAAAGCTGACGTGTGACTAGTGTGTGAATCAGTTTGTCGACCAACGCAAGTTAAGATGTTGTAGGAAGTGGACTGATTGAATCATGATGTCTGCTCGTTCTGCAGTGTTCATCATTTTCACATTACTTGTCAACGATTTCAAAGGTAAGATTATACGATTAGTTAGGGCCCAATTTCATGGAATCCATTACGGCCTTTGTTTTGTGCCTACGGGGACTGCTACGCTTGAAATCTTGTTCAAGGAACCCGTAAGCAAGACTTTCGGTTAGCGAATAATTTATAGGGTAACTGCTTATCTTCTGCTTCGGCGCTTTCCTTTTCTATTCTTCAGAGAACTTCCTTGCTTACCGTTCCAAAAAGAAAACTCTCCCGTGATATACGCTAACCGTAAGCAAACAAAATATGCCAACGTAAGCTAGGAATTTTAGCAAACGGTAACAGATTCCAAGAAATGGGCCCAGTTCTTCTTCTGGTGAACAATTATGTCGCTGCGAGAGGAAGCTTCAACATTTCACCTGAAAATACAAATGTGATTCTTGAATGTGGATTCACGTGATCTTGAATACCCCCGTTGGCATAATTATGGTAATTATGAACTTATTATAGGTCCCTACTCCTTGACTCTAATTCATAAGTTTATTAATAGCCATGTTTACTAATTTAAATAATGATATCATATGTTTTTCGATGTTTAATGTTTTTGTGTTTGTTCCTATAGTTAATGGTATTATTGTACTTTTTTCTGTTTAAGATAAATGTGTAGTTCGTCCTAATATGAAAAAGCGATCATAGCAAATTTGCTATATATATGCCTGCATATAATGGACAATAAATTTCAAATATGAAATATGAAAACTTACCGACCGTAGGAACATTACTTGAAAATAAAAATGGAATGTGAAAATTTGTTTAGACAAGGTGAAAACATTTTCTTATTGAATCGCATTTTTTTTCAATTTAAGGTCTATTGTCTCGTGTTTCGCAGATCCTCCAGAGTGATAATTGATGACGTAATGAATACTAAACTCTTAAATAGAGTTGAAACGTTCACTTTTCATTCAGAGGAATGTAACTAATAATGAGTTGTACATTGTATATACACAAGAATATTGTGAAACAAATATTTGATTGTAGTTGTGGGTCAGATGAGGACCTTGTACTTCGGTCCTCCTCCGAAGCCAGTTCCTGGGGAACACTGGATGCAAGCAGCCGTACGGGAGCTTAGCAAACAGCGTTGCATCGGTAAGCAGATTTGTGTCCATGTCTACGATAACCATGCACAATAAGCTCATAAGCCAAACCAATGGCCTTAGAAATATAAGAATGTTTACAGATATGATGCCTAACGTTTCGGTCTTAGCAGGATCTTTCTTAAAGGCCTTTGATAAAGACGGCAATACTAACTTCAAGCACAACAACAATTGGACGGGGTACTTCTCTGTCAAACTCCTGAGAATTCTTAGTGCTTAATAGGGGTTGTATTGTGCTGGCTTTATGAATAAACGCAGTGGATGTGTATCGAATGAATTAAGCGTTTATATCGATACCTAGAGGTATTAATTACTATATCAAATCGTGTTTTGCTAAAGGTGCAATTAAGTGCTTGAAGGAGGAACCTCTTGGTATGGAGGATGGACGCATCCTGGATGGAAGCATCACAGCTTCGTCTTATTGGCTCAATCAAGCAACATATCGACCAGCAAGGGCGCGGCTTAATACCCAAGGTACATGTCTGCCTCCCATACACATGAATAAAAGAGGTAATGAATCGATATTATTTTTAATCAAATCAGGCGCGGTTCTCGAGTATTTACTTTTTGGGCTAGAGGAGCCTCTTTATTTTATTTTATTTTATTTTATTTTATTTTATTTTATTTTATTTTATTTTATTTTATTTTATTTTATTTTATTTTATTTTATTTTATTTTATTTTATTTTATTTTATTTTATTTTATTTTATTTTATTTTATTTTATTTTATTTTATTTTATTTTATTTTATTTTATTTTATTTTATTTTATTTTATTTTACTTTATTTTATTTTATTTTATTTTATTTTATTTTATTTCATTTTATTTTATTTCTTTTATTTTTTTTTTTTTGGGGGGGGGCTACAAAACCAACATTTTGGGTGATCTAGACCCCTCGCACGTGACGTCATCTTCTAACATTCGCTTCTGCTGTCTTATTAGACGTAGAAAAACAAAACATTGCCCTACACAGCACGTTTTTCAAGTAATTGACAGGTAATAACTGAAAATATTCAATATTTTCTCAGTTTCAAACATTTTCTTCAAATATTGCATTTTATTTCTTGTTGGCTACAGGGCTCGACACAATTGTAGGGGGCTACAGCCCCCTGTAGCCCACCCCGCTCCCGCAGAGCCGCACCTGATAAAATGATACCAAAGCTCTTGCTTGGTGTCTTGTAAAAATTATCATTTTCTTGCTACAATGATTTAAGTTCTGTTTGAGGATTGATCCAAAGCTTGATATCTCAGTTTTTAAGAGCGCTTGTATTTCATTCAAGTCAATGTTTCAATATTTATTTTTCATTGATTAAAAAAAAGAAATGAGACAATACAAGCTATTGAAAAGTGAACAAAGAAAAATTGACAGGAGCGGGATTCGAACAGGCGACCGCCTGAATACCGTACAGGCGCCCTACCAACTGAGCCATCCAGCCCGCATCCACTCCGCCGGTGTGTGCGTGGTTAAATGGCTTCTGACTGCCAAACGAACAATGATAATTGACTATTGGGGTCACCACCAACTTTTTCAATGACTTTTAATTCAGTAAGTTTCCCTTGTGGGTATTTCTTTAAAATACAAACCAATAACAGACTTTTAAAAATGCAACGCATCCATCCCATTATACTGTCCTAACTCTTTCCTTCTCTATGTAATATAACCAATGTTTGAGCAGGTAAGGTCCCCGCATGGGTTGCCGATGACAGTGACGCCAATCCGTGCATTCAAGTTGACTTTACTACCACAGTCATTATCACTGGACTCATCACTCAAGGCCGTGGGGAAGATGGGTGGGGTTACCAACGAGTGACCAAGTACCAGGTGGCGCAGAGTGACGATGGTGAATCGTGGGATCACGTGAGCCATGCAAATGGGACAGCAATAACGGTCAGTAACTTTCAGATTAAAGGAAAAGCGATTCAAATTCTAAACAAATAGAATAATGATTACTTCTTTAACAATTAAATCATAACCGAAAAGATACTCTTTATTATTTTGATCATTTGCATGCAGTTCCCTGGTAACATCGAGCGAGGCAGTACCGTGACCACTAGATTCCCAATGGCAATGCACACCAGATTCATTCGTATGATACCCACTGAATGGAACGACCAATGCAGCATGCGCTTTGAGGTGATTGGCTGCTATTAAGCTTAAACATGACAAGAAAAAGGCCTTTGAATATATGTTTACTATTCTATATTAAGTTCGAAGATCCAGTTTTGAATTATGTGCATAACATTTCACATGATTGAATTTCGTGAGTAGGCCCTATATTAAGCGATTATCCTAACATTAACATTAATTGTAACATTAGGTAAAACACCTGTATAGTTATTAAGAGAGCAAACTCGGTATCTCAAGTATCTGTGCAATATACCACTTGTAATCAAAGTGTTTATGAATTGATCAAAAGAAAATAATGCTTCTTAACAGCATCATCTCTGGACATAGTACTGGGGGATATGCACGAGTCAACGTAATAAATACATCTGAAATATTTGTTTTCTTAATATTTTTAACAATTTCATCAACATTCTGCAAAAAAAAATCATAATAGAAGCAGCCAAAGTCATTAATATAATTATATTCAGTTTAAATATATGAATTCAGTATTTGATATCTGTGTTTTAGTCATCAGTGTTTCTCATTTTAATGGTGAATTAATTCGCTATTTGTGCACTTTAGTGCTTTGCGTTGTGTAAATAAATAGTCGCTTTTGTCGGAATAATGTATACATAACCGATAATAACCTGCTACTTGTGGTTACTTTTGAAGAGAGCTAAGCCGTGTCCCAAATCTCTGGCTGCGGCCGCAAATTACACACCCCAATATGGCAGCCACTAGCCAGTGACTGCAGCCGATACCATAGACTTGTGGGCAATACATGTATACGGCCACAGCCAGAGATTTTGGACTCAAGCTATGTTATTTTTGTTTTCACTCAGTTGTGAATAATGTATGCAAACCTTAATTGAATGAATTCTGCTGATTTTGACGAGCGTATTCAATATAAAGTATTCAGCATTGAATTGTGGGTCTTACTTTGTGTACACAGAACATGCAATGAAGTGAATAAATTATGAAGCACTTTAATTTGAAGCACTATTATCTGTACCATCGTGTCATTGTACAGCTAGGAGCAAGTTCGATCATCTGTTAACTACTGGTCGATTTCGCCTGGTAACCTCTACACTAAATATTCCACGGGTACCAGGCACAATCGACCAGTGGTTGACAGATCGAACTTCCTCAATGTTTTCCCTTGGTAGTTCCATGATAATGAGACTTCATTCAAATGAGCTACTAGTTACAGGTTACTGACAATCACATAGGCCAGCTTCAACGTGGTTCAGGTGCTGAATTCTAGTACACGAAGAAAAATGAATTCGCTGCAAAATGGCCTACAATGACTTGTAGTTGCAGCAAGGACCAATAAGACGAAACATTTATTGCATTTTGAAAACAGATGATAAGGATAAGAAATTAATACGTCATAACCTAATACTGTACATACCAAGACGATTGTTTAAAGAGGATGTTCAACACTCAACGAACCTTGCTTTATTTGTTAGAACTATTATCCTCAAATTACTTGAAATGAGAAAAAAGAAATATTTATCTCACATTGCATACAGAAAGAGAGTCGTTTTTGATATTTTTTTCTCTCAGCCCGCAAAATTTTTTCATGTGCTCTCAACATCCTCAACCCCGTAGCTCCCCAAAATTCAGATTTTCTGAATTTCGTCAATGGGGGCAGCAGACATATTTGTGTGATTTCGTGACGTCAAATATTGGAGCTTTTACTTTTGACACAGAAAGAGAGTATTTTTGGATGATTTTGGTCAAAATTTTCTGCCCCCATTGACAAAATTCAGAGAATCTGAATTTTGAGGAGCTAGGGGGTTGAGCATGTTGAGAGCACATGAACAGATTTTGAGTGCTCATGAACAAATATTGTGATAGCTCAGGTGGGATTTGAACCCACATTCTCCTGATCATATTCTAGTGCAGATCTCATGCCGCTAGGCCACTAAGCTGGGGTCAGCAGCGACTGCAGCGTACATTGTAAGTCGAATCAGGTATCCATCGAGACAAGGGATTCATCTCACGCTGCTGATCCCAGCTAGCTCGGTGGCCTAGCGATATGGCATCTGCACTAAAGCAGGATGTCGTTGGTTCAAATCCCACCTGAGCCAGCGCATATGCACTAAAAAAGCACTTAGTGAAGTGCTCATATACGTCGGGGGAGGGTAACAAATTATTTGCATACATGTAATTCTATCCCCAATAACAAAAAAAAAGTCAATCAATGATTTTCACAAGAGATTCAAAATTAAATAATTGGATAAAGATCAAATGGAGATGATTTTACTGCTCTGACACGAACTCAGCCTCAAACAAAATCTGCATTATCTTAACGTTGGCAGGTGCCTTCTAGGCGTTTGGCAGCCTCATCAGTGTTCGGCCCACTGACTGGCCAAACAGTGTGTCCTCATTTGAGGAGTTGAATATGGTGAGTATTGCCTCTTCTAGTGCATCAATCTATGTAGCAGTAGTACTCTTCTTCTTGGTTTTTGGCTGGTAGGGTACAGTGAGAACATCTGATGAAGCACTGGAAGGACCTGCAATGGTTTCCTCACCAGCTTCAGAGGCCGAGGATGTAGTTTCATCCATGTTACCATGGGTTCCATAGTTAAGGGAAAAGGGAACATTATTTAATCCTTCTTGTAGATAAGCCTATTAGCCTATATGTAAACTGCACACTGTTTTACATGTTTTTTTTTCGCAAGTGTGCTATGATATACATAGTACATGTACATTGTACTGTTAGCTCATTTATGTTTATTGTGAATAACTAGTTATGCACCATGGCAATGCATTGTACATAATTTTGACTAAATTAGAAAGCTGGATTATAAAAGGCACATGAAATAGATATTTATACTTTGTAACAAGTTTGAGTGTTAATATGTGAACATACACTATTATGATAAATACTCTGCATTGGCTTGGTACTCTCCAAGGAGGCTTTCCATGACTTGGAAGTATGCCCACACCTTTTTGGTTTTCCCGGATGAGCCACTGGGTCTCGTATTGAGTCTTCTCCGCTCTTTCATATACGTATCCTGAAGACCCCTGAAGCACCGTTGACAATCTGTTAAAGAGACACACACGTGTACACAAAATAATGTATCCATAACTCCGTTATAATAAGATTAATTCAATTGTGTAAATTTCATAATGCATTCAGTGGGAACTGCTTCTCTTTAAAATTTGGGACACACAGTGGCGGATCTAGCTTTTTGCTAAAAAATGGAGCTTTTTCAATTTGACATTAGAAGTGTGATTTTTTTTCTGTTTTCTTTTTTGTTATTACATTTTTTTTTAGGGAGCCCAAGGCTTCCCCAAGGGGTTTTAGGGAATCCCCCTCCCATGGATCCGCCACTGACACATGTGCATGTCTATATGATTTTTTGTCAGAACTTGTAACATACACTGTGAAAAAGTCTAAAATAATGGAAAGCTTTGCTATAAAATACATGTATTTCATGTCATTGGCCTATGCTAAAAAAAATGTGTTGGAATGATTTTGAATAATTATTGAAATATATTTAAGAGGATTGAATGTTTCTTCTTTATTTAAAAAAATGAATTCCTCTTTCACTTCTTTGAATTTAATTAAAAGAAATATGTATATATATTTTTTAATTGCATTGAAAGGAACCTTTGGTCTCATTTGTTTCCCACAAAATAAAATTTAAAAAGAAAACATTAGATTTTAGAGAGAAGTCCAAGTCGTCTTTTATTCCTTTTTCGTGTTAAGTTTTTTGTGTCAATATTTACTCATATTTTGCTAATAAAAACAGTATCAGTTTTTATAAAACAGTTTTATAAAATTATTTAAAAGTCAGGCCTTTATCTTTTTTTTCAGACAAGTTTTAATTAAACCTCCTCTTACCAATGGATGTACATCCTTCGCCCAATTCTTTGGCAATGACCTTTCAGCTATTATTCTTTTCGAGCTGGTCCTTGAAGTCTCTACCAGCTTCTCTGCATCGATGCAAGAAACCTTGCTGCTGGTGGCAGAAACCCCCGAACACAAAACACCATATACGTGTTTAATGTTTACATCCATGATATTATTTTTCCAAAATTGGCGCCGATAAAGTGTCGTCTGCTATTTTATTTACAATTTCCAGTATCCCATCACACTGATATCTAAAAGCGCTTTAATGAATTTCGATCACCGTGCACCATTTTATATAATTCATAACTAACCAAAGCGCGCCCTCTCGCGGTACATAATACTGTGATTTGATTGGTTGTTGCGGAGCGAATAAGGTTCGCAGGAAGTCGAACAATCTTCAACTCGTGCGAAACTGCCTGCTATGCGAATTTTTTTCGCATTCGGATTGATATTTCGCGGGGGTGTTCGCAGCGAAGCAGCTGCGGAGGGAATGATGACGTAAAATTCGTTTCGTATCGTATTCGCATGAAGTATTTTAGTAAAATTGTATTTGATAATAAATTAATCCTTACTAAGATTTTATAATAAGCTCGCGTCTGCCGAGTACTTAAAGAAAATAATTTACTTGCCTGCAACTGCCAGGGCTTACAAAAGATAAATAATAAGAGTAACTAATGCCAGGCTGACACTTGCACGACTTTTGGCCACGATTTTGTCGTGGCAAGTCGTGCCATTTTGGGGCACGAACTGAGAGGCTCCCGCACTGTTCACAACTAGTTCACGAATAGTTCACGACGAGTTCACGCATAGTTTGCGCATAATTTGCGCATAGTTTACGCACTTCCCGCATTGGCACGACGAGTTTGCGCAATTCGGACGGTGTCGTGCCGACGTGGGCACGCCATGTAAAAAGGGGGCCTCCACAACCCCTGGTCATGCCTATACCTGGCAGCTCTTCTAGCCATTGTACATGAAGCCCTATAATACCCCTGCACCGACGCGAGCGCCACTGTAGCGCAGTAGTCGTGAACTGCTCGTGAACTCGTCGTGAACTGCTCGTGCCATGCGCAAACTGTTCGTGAAGTGCGTAAACTAGTCGTGAACTGCTCGTGCCATCAATGCGTGAAGTACACGTGACCGTGTCAGTGGGAAGGCACGGCCACGCTGCGACGCGGACCAATTCGTGAACATGTCGTGAACTACTCGTAAACTCGACGTGAGCTGTTCGTGAACTATTCCTGGCAGTTCGTGACAGTCGTGGCATGGCGCGCACTGCCACGCACTGGCACGCATCCTCCCGCATCGTCCTGACGAGTTCACGAACAGTTTGCGCATAGTTCACGACCCTGTCGCTAAATTTTGTCGTGACCAAAATTTTGAACATTTCAAAGTTCTCGTCCCGACATGGCACGAAGTCACGACGGGTTTACGCACACTTCACGCCAGTTTACGTCTGGTTTGCGCACTGGCACGACTCGAGTCGTGCCAATGCGTGCCACAGAATCGTGCAAGTGTCAGCCTGGCATTACTAATTGAAATTCAACTGCGTTTACTCGTCGGCTGTGAGGGGCAAACGCCGCCGAACCAGTTTCAGAAGGCCACGCAGTTGAAGGGGATCTCTAGATGAAGACTAAAAGAGGACTGACACTTGTCCTGACCGTCGTGAAGGACACCGCTGGTAGGAATGGAGATAAGGGAGAGACTCCGTGTGTGTAGCCGCACGTCGGGCTTTTCACGCATCACGTTCCGCGTCAGTAATTAACAAAAGGGTTCTTGCTGGAGTCCAGCTTTTATTAGGTACCACCTGGCCACGTTCTTGGGCCTTTTAATAAGCTTAAGAAAGAATCCACTCCATCAGCCCCCTACCAAATCACATTGATTTAAATGTGATTGGTAATGAAAAAAAAAAGGTATTTACAATTACGCGCACAAAAAAGAAAGAAACTATTTACAAGTCATTCATTCGAAATACTGCAGGTATCGCTTTGGCCATCGGACACATCTTCCAGAACGAGTGGTTTTTACTGTTTCGTCTGGAAGCGTGTTGGATGTGGTAGACTTTGGGGTCAAAGATCTGTCTGGAGATGGTTTTGATTCGAAATCTGTGTGAGCTACTTTCAGTCTGTCGACACTGATAACCTGATGTTTTCCTTTGATATCCAAAATGAAAAAATTGGTCTTTCTTGCAACAACTCGATATGGGCCATTATACGGCGGCTGTAGTGGGTTTTTGACTGAATCCACACGAACAAAAACATGAGTGCAGGTAAAGAGATCATTAGGAACGTGGCTTGGGCGCCGATTAATTCGAGGTGGTGTTAACTGAAGTTCAGACATATGACGTCGCAAACGATCTACATAGCTACTTGGATCTACAGATTTCGAATCGTTTGAAGGAACTATAACATCTGCAGGTAGTCTTAACGATGTACCAAAGACTAGTTCGGCTGCACTGCAACCTAGATCTGTCTTGAGAGATGTTCTGATACCCATCAGTACTTATGGCAAGGATTCTGTCCATCTGTTTGGTTCAGTTTGGGCTTTGACTGAAGATTTTAGTTGTCTGTGAAAACGCTCTACTAATCCATTTGCTTGTGGGTGATAAGATGTAGTGCGAATACGGGTACAACCTAAGAGTCTCGAGAGATTTTCAAAGAGTTTGAATTCAAATTGACTGCCTCTGTCGGTGGTGACTGTTGCAGGTACACCAAAGACAGCAATCCATCTTTCAATGAATGCTCTGGCGATAGTTTCAGCCGTAATATCAGGAATAGGAACTGCTTCTGACCATCGAGTAAATCTATCAATGCATGTTAGCATGTAGGTAAATCCACGAGATGGAGGTAAAGGACCAACAATATCAATGTGAATATGGTTGAATCGAACGTCAGGTGTGGCGAAGGTACTTAACGGTGCCACAATCTGGCGATGTACCTTAGCACGTTGACAAGAGATACAATTTCGGGTCCATGATCTAACATCTTTGTTAATGGATGGCCAAACAAATCTTTGTGTGATGAGTTTTTGAGTAGCTCTTATTCCTGGATGGGAAGTACTGTGGATGGTATTAAATACATTACGCCTAAACTCTTTGGGTATACATGTATAAGGACGAGGTTGACCAGTAGATATGTCGCAAGTAATTGTGCCTTTGGTGGTATACAGTGGTATATCTTCAAATTGAAGTTTCGATGAATCACGCAGCTTAGTAAGCTCTTCATCGGTCTTCTGTTTGTCAGCAATTGCATCGAAATCTATTGGAGTGACAGATACAGTGGGAGACAATTGTCCGATATGAAGTCTAGACAGGGCATCAGTTACCTGGTTCTCAGTACCTTTCACAAAACGAATGTCTGTGCTGAATTGTGAAATATAGTCTAGATGGCGTATTTCTCGTGGTGAATAACGATCAGGCCTTGTTGTGAAAGCGTAAGTTAGAGGTTTATGATCAGTCAAAATGCGAAAATCACGACCCTCTAACATATGCTTGAAGTGTCTGACAGATAAATATATGGCTAATAATTCGCGACCAAAAGTGCTGTATTTTCGTTCTGCTGCTTGTAAGCGCTTTGAGAAGAAAGCAATGGGTGTCACGATGTTATCAATACACTGATGGAGTGCACCTCCGATTGCTACGTTAGATGCATCTGTCATAAGGCAAAGTGAAGGTTCTGGATTTGGATGAAATAGTAAGGTAGCTTCAGCAAGACAAGTTTTGGCTTTTTCAAATGCATCTAAGGCAGACTTGGGAAGTTGGATTAGTTGGTTTTTGGTTTTACCAGCCAAGAGATCTGAAAGAGGTTGTAATACATCAGAACAGTTCGGAATGAATCGACGATAACAATTTATCAATCCTAGGAATTGTCGTAACTTGCGGATGGATGTTGGAATTGGAAAATCATTGATGTCTTTGACCTTAACTTTAAGTGGCAAGATTCCATTGCTGTCGATGTAATGACCAAGAAATTCCAACGAAGTTACGCCAAATTGGCATTTGCTTTGATTGATCACAATACCATGTTGATGGAGACGTTCAAAAACTAGTCTGAAATGTTCTAGATGTTCTTCCTGATCTACACTAGCTATTAACAGGTCATCAATGTAGGCGTAGACAAAATCTAGTCCACGGAGAGCTTGGTCTATAAATCTCTGAAAAGACTGCGCAGCATTTCGAAGACCAAATGGCATTCGAATGTATTCGAAAAGGCCAAAAGGAGTTGCAATTGCAGTTTTGGGAATATCTGATGGTTCAATGGGAATTTGGTGGTATGCTTTCACCAGGTCGATTTTGGAGAACACATTTGTTCCTTGTAAGGAACCTGTAAAATCGTGGATGTGCGGAATAGGATACCTGTCTGGTACTGTGATGTTGTTCAACGCACGGTAATCACCACAAGGTCTCCAATCTCCTGTTTTCTTTGGAACCATGTGTAAAGGTGACGACCAAGCACTCTCAGAAGGACGTACAATGCCTAACTCTAACATATGGTCGAATTCAGCTCTTGCAATTTTTAGTTTGTTCGGTGCAAGGCGTCGAGGTTTAGAATGTGTTGGTGGACCTCTAGTTCGAATGTGATGAGTGATGGAATGCTTAATGGCACTTTGACTGTAGTTTGGTCTAGTTATTTCCCGATATTGGTTAAGCAAAGCCAAATATACATTGTCTGTTTCTGGAATTGAGAATATAGGTTCAGGAGAAATTGCTGATGTTTTCTTACCAGAGATTTCTAGTTGAGTTTGGGAATCGATAAGTTTTCGATTTTTCATGTCTACAATCAGCGAAAAATTTCTCAAAAAATCTGCACCAATAATTGGTAAGGGAACATCAGCAATAATAAAAATGCATTTGAATGCACGTCTTAAACCAACGTCGATAGTCATAGATTTTTCACCATAGGTAGCTATTTTGGATTTATTTACTGCTTGCAAGGTGTATGGACTAGAGTTCCTTTTGTCTGACTTGGTGGGGGGAAATACGGTAACTTCAGCCCCTGTATCTACCAAAAATCTAGCGCAAGAAATGTTGTCAGTCACATAAAACAGACGACTTTCAGATTTGCCTGACATACTCGTCGTCTTAAGTTGCCGGCTTTCTAGTTTTCCTGAGGAGGATTATCCTTCGACTCAAGAAAACTGCACGGCTTGACGCATTTTTGGGCTTTGTCACCGTATCGCCAGTGATACCAACAATCATAACCTGCTCGAGGTGCATTTTTATTTTGGTACCTGGATCTACTTCTTGAACGTTGACTACTTCTATCCCTCTTCTTAAAACGGTCTCGAGAGCGTTCGCGGTTAGAATAATTTTTTTATACTCTATGCTCACTCTGAGAGTCGTTTGTCACTAACGATTTAACTAATGATGTTAGTTGTGAAACTTGTGTCTGTAAATCATCAAGACGAGAATCATAACTGGAATGAGGTGTTGCTGTGGGTGTAGTCGCTACTGTGTTTACAGAGGATACTGAGAGCGGAACAGCGACTTCAACAATTTTGTCGGCAATAAGAGCCAATTGATCAAGATGTACAGCGTCACTCGAAGAGGCTAAGATTAACTGAACATTCTGTGGTAAGCGCTGTAAAAATAATTGTCTCAAAATCTTCTCTTCCAATTGGTTTTCTCCGAGAAGTTGTTTCATTCTACGGAGTAGCTGAGTGGGTTTTTTTGTCCCCGAGTTCTTCGGAAATTAACAGTTGGTGAAGACGTTTCTGTTCCGACTCAGAAGTGCGTTTGATGAGTTCGGTTTTCAATTTATCATATGGATTGTCAGACGGCGGAGAGATTAACAAGTCTCTGACTTCTTGGGCAATTTCAGGTTGAAGTGATGAGACAACGTAGGAAAACGTAGTGAGTTGACTAGTTATTTGACGGGTCTGAAATTGGGCTTCAACCTGGGCAAACCAAATCGTTGGATCATGTGGCCAAAATGGAGGTAATTTTAGGCTTACGGCAGCTATTGGATCTGGTTTTGGCTCCGTTGCCATTTTTAGTCAAGTTGTGTTTCTATGAATACAGGGAAAAACCTACCCTTGATGTAACAATGGCTATTGAATGCAAAACAATTAACCCGATTGTTGCAATGCGGTATAATCAAGCATGAAGGAACTGTGCATTTCAGAGAACCAGTGTTGCTTCAATTTAGAATCACCGTGTAGACCGTCATTTCTTTTGATGCGTTTAGTTTTGTTACGGTGAGTCCTTTTTTCAACCTTTCTCACTGAATTGTGCCAATACAATGTTCTTACTACCACGCCACTTTGCGGAATGCTATTGTGTTCTATAATCCTATTGTTGACTTCGTCAATCACTTTGTTGTGGCTGCGCTGAAAGCTTTGAATGTCGTCTTCAGACAGGAGTGGATTTGGGAGCTTTCTGCTTTTTTGGAATTTACAAAACGACATAGGAGGAAGAGTGGTAAATGAAACTAATGTCGACGGTCTAGCAGTTTGAATTGCGCGTTTAAAATGATCTAGTTCGCGTAATAAACTTTCTTCAGAGTGACTAGAGGGTTTTAATACGCGATATTCGTGTGTGGCGTCGTATTGGAAAGCGGTTAGATCATTAATACCAGCTGCGAGACGAACTATAACGCGGTCAGTACTGTTGTAGGAATTTAACTTGCGGATGGTTGGTCCTACAAGGTTATAAATTTTAGCGCCGCGAATAATAACAAAGTCCAAATTAAGTAAAGGAATGGCCTTATCTTCAGGCTTAGGATAATTTGCAAATCTATGTCCTCTAGAATCTGCTACGAAGAGAAATCTAATCATACTAACGCTCTATAAATTCGGACGTCAGGGTCACCAGATGTAGTAAAGTTGTATTTGATGATAAATTAATCCTTACTAAGATTTTATAATAAGCTCGCGTCTGCCGAGTACTTAAAGAAAAAAATTAACTTCCCTGCAACTGCCAGGGCTTACAAAAGATAAATAATAAGAGTAACTTACTAATTGAAATTCAACTGCGTGGACTCGTCGGCTGTGAGGGGCAAACGCCGCCGAACCAACTTCCTGACCATCGTGAAGGACACCGCTGGTAGGAATGGAGATAAGGGAGAGACTCCGTGTGTGTAGCCGCACGTCGGGCTTTTCACGCATCACGTTCCGCGTCAGTAATTAACAAAAGGGTTCTTGCTGGAGTCCAGCTTTTATTAGGTACCACCTGGCCACGTTCTTGGGCCTTTTAATAAGCTTAAGAAAGAATCAAATACAGTATGAACCGGGCTTTAGATGGCCACGTCCTGCATCCGCGGATATAGCTCCCATTGGTTTGTACACGGGTGCGTCATCTAATTTTTATATATATCTATGGGCCTAACCACAGACATAAATAACCCATACAACGAAAGCGCCCTATTCAAATGCATGGCAGGGTATAGTTATTGTGACGGCACCCACTATTGCCAAACTATGGGCAATTAAATGTTTCTTTCCGCATGATTGAATAAAGAGGATTTTTTCAAACGGGAAATTCTAGATGAAAACGAATTGGTATCAACTTTAAACCCATTGGAGCATTAGGTTTACCTCACATATCATTGCACAGTAATGCCTTTTTCTCAAATAATGGAAAGATTGAATTAAAACTGTTGTGTTTGATTTAATGGGAGGAACTAGCGCGAGATTACGTGCACAACTGGCCTCTTTTAGAATATTTGCGAGATTTTGAAATAAAATTTATTTAATAAAATTTACTGACTCCGGCTTGGGCTTCATTTTGAGGCTTCAGAGTTCGCCAAAAACCGAAGCCTGATGAAGTCTACCCGCCGAGGAGGTGACTTCGTTGGGCTTCGTGACGTCACACTTTCAATCACTGAGTACAAAGTCAAGTGACAGTAATAACATGTGAACTTTGAAACCTTTTCATTTTTGTCTGGTATTTGTTTTTACTATATATAGTGAAATTATATATTTTGAAAGTTTGCAACGAGTTCAGTGTAAATTGATCATGTTGAAAGACACATTTCCATGGCAACGGTTTTCAGATTGTGCGTGGAGGCTAAAACAATCAGGCAAACTAATTTGCATCATTATGTAACTGTTTATAACACATCAACATTATGGAGGTAGAAAAAAATCTCCATGGAACATACTTATGACATGCAGGCCTTACACTAATCTTATCCCATGTTTTCAACACAGAATCAGCTGACGTCACGCAACGGCGCGGTGCTCCTGAGCACGTGGAGCGTCACGCTCGGACCACAGCGTTTTAGGCCGCAGCAACCCAAAGCCGCTCGAAGTCTGATTGTTCCATAGAGCTATATTAAAAATACTAGAGCGCTAGCTCCGTGTAGAAAGTGATGCCTGCTGGGCGCATCCATGTTTGTGCAAAAACCCATGGAAAGCCAATAATCGAAAGGCATTCCAGTCAAAGTGTTCTTGTTCCACAGACACGCACACAAATTCAAAATGACTGCGCCCAGGACGGCTTCAAAACGTCTACGCGCGGAGAACGCAGAGCTAGCGCTCTAGTAATTGTAATAATTATATCTATATGGATTGTTCCAAACGTGGAGCCGCGCAAGCACTGCGACTTGGAACTGAAGCCTGAAGCCGAGATTTGGAAAAGGGCCATAGATATATAACAAAATTAGATGACGCATTGCCTGCTCTTGGACGCGTCTTTCACGGCGCCATCTTTTAAAGGTATTTTAATCGAATCCATTTTTATGGAACGCCGTAGCTATCTTCTTTAGATTGTTTGCTTCGGTAATTCCAAAATTCAATTTGCCAAATTGTATGATGGAATGTGCGTACAGAATGACAGAATGACAAACTGAATGATGCAATTGGCGACCGGAATGGCAAAACGGCAATTAAAATGATGAAATTTGCGAATTTAATGATGGAATTTACCGACAAACAATCTAAGCCACCAATTATAGCTACGGCGTTCCATCATGTTTCTGGTGCATCGTCTACCACGTAACGCGTAACAGCCGGCACTGCGTACCGCGCGGTTACGCGATCGTTGTAATAAGCGCTTGGATGTTTAGGTTCATTTTTTACCTTCCTTCAATGGCCGCGTCCTGCATGCAGGGATATAGCTCCCATTGGTTTGTACACGGATGCGTCATCTAGTTTTTATATAAATCTATGGGTGTGAAGCCCTTATGCACCTTGACATGTTTGTGAAATTTGAAAGTGGTGACGTCATTCAACCGGAAGTTATGTTCTTTTAATGGAGAAGTTTTTCAAATAGTGTTTACTTAGTAATGACGTGACGTGCATCGATGAAAATTGCAAAATGTTTACATTGTACCCATAACATGACGTCTGCAAACTTTGAGTTGTCTGTGATGAACTAACCGGAAGATATCGTCATGACAATACTGCATATTTTAAAGGTGATGTACGCCATTGTAATTGAAAATTCTTTCAAATAATTGAATGAATTGATTCAATGAATGTAATCCCGGACAATATACGTACCATTTCATGAATTAAACTTTTTAAAACTTAAATTTCGTTGTCTGTGATGGCGATATACAATGTGTGATTATTAACATATAACGTTCACGCTCGATCGTTTCTCTTTTGTTGGAATAATAGAGTCCCTACAACAGCGCCCTCTTGTGATGCACTTTTGTAATTACTTAATGCTTACAAAAACACGTTGCGAATTGAATGATGATGTTGCATGTACAGGCGACTGCTGTTATAAAATTAACTTTATCCCATCCACCGTGAGATTCGGGTTGAAAGATTGACATTGATTTTCATTATTGGATAGTGTTGTTCAACTCCATGAAATATCATTTGAGGAGTAGTGCTCTTGTCAAAGCTTGTGCGAGGACATGGTTGATGAACTGGTCAACTTAAAGTGGTATTTATATCGGAAAACTGGGTTTAGTTTCAATGTTTGAAAATGATGGAGACAAAATCGAAGGGGGAGCATATCATTTTAGAGCTAAGGTTTTAAACAGACATGACTCAGATGATGAAGAAACTCAGGATACATCTGATGACTGATGTACAATGTTAACTATACAGATTTAGTTCTTTCAGACCTCATCAATCAACTTGTTTGACGAAAGTCTTAGTAATGATGAACAAATTTAATTTTGGATTATGGATCAGAGCATGGAGGTAGAAAAGAGGACACAAGGGCCACTAGATTTTTGTCTGTGATGCATAATATGCATTGCATATAGTTTGAGAGCTAGGTGAAGTTTTATCATAATGTTGAGTACAAAAGGTTTGAGTGCATTTTTCTATTTGACTTAATATGCAAATGAGAGAATGGGGCGTCTTAAATTGCACATCCCTGGGCTTTGGCCCCCCTGGGGCACCAAAGTTGCCCCAAATATCGATTTAAAAAAAGATTCGAGTACAACATCCTTTTCAAGTCAGATTGACTTATTACACAACGTAAACTATAATTATGCAACTTAAGACACAAAATTGCCTGGGGTTTGTAATTAAGACCACTTGTAATTAACAGCCAATTAGCGATTTATTCACACTTTTGAGTACAAGTATAATTCTTCTTGAAAATGATCCTTTAGAGACTCCTGACAACAGATCCACAATTTAAGACATGATTTTTCCTGGGGTTTGTAAATAAGACGGGGGTGTTTGTACCTTAGGGGACAATGGACCTTCACAATTGAACTTATAAAAAAAATGCGTACATCAATTTTTATTAGAGCTATGGATAAAACATTACTCCAAATAAACAAAAATGCAATTTAAGACACCAATATTTCTGGGGTTCCTTATTAAGACCATCACTAATTAACAGCCAATTAGCGATTTATTCACACTTTTGAGTACAAGTATAATTCTTCTTGAAAATGATCCTTTAGGGACTCCTGACAACAAATCCACAATTTAAGACATGATTTTTCCTGGGGTTAATAGATAAGACGGGGGTGTTTGTAGATAAGATGGGGTGTTTGTACCTTATAGGGGATAATTATATGGACCTTCAAAATTGAACTTATAAAAAAAAATGCTTACATCAATTTTTATTAGAGCTATGGATAAAACATTACTGCAAATGAACAAAAATGCAATTTAAGACACCAAAATGTTTGGAATAACTAATTAAGATGAATACTAATTAACAGTCAAGTAACACTTTATTCGCAGTTATGAGTACAACCTTATGTAATTATTTTAGCAAATGATCATTTTAGTGACATCTGAGAACAAATCAAATATAAGATATGATTTTTCCCGGGGTTTGTAGATTGGATGGGGTGCTTAAGAGTTCAAATTAAAACTTAAGTAAAAATAAAAGTAGAGTATTAAATGACATGACACCAAATGATGATAAAGTCAGACGGACTTAATTTACTTAACTATATCCGTGAGGGCCTCACAGCCAGCACTAGTATATCATCTAAATTCGGACATGAATAGCAGTAATGCAGAGCGTTTTGATTAAAAAATAAGCTCACCATGCAGCAGAAATCACTATGTTATGAATTAACTGTTATTATCTCGGTTCTAATCACAATCGCTGTCTTCATCCGATGATTCCATTTCACCCGGCGGAGGATCGTGATCTTCATCTTCATCGTCATCTGTACCAGCGTCTTCCAGAACATCTCCACTTTGTTCACTTGGCTGAGTCCCAACTTGAATCTCTTGAATGAGTGCAGGGGGCAGTTGTTCTCCGTTGAACCAAATGATTCGGAATTCGCCGTTGATACTCTCCCATCCGTTGGTGGGCGTTTTGTCAAGATTTTGTTGATGAGCACTACCCCAAAGTCTGGCGACGAATGCACTTCTATCAGTGTGAGGTGCCAATTCTGCTTCACATGGTGGAATGCTGCTGCCTGCAATGCTTTTAAGCTTGTCAAATGGACGTTCTGCATTTGACTTTCGTTTTTAGGTCTTTTCGACTGTATTGAACCGATGTTTGTTGAGTGGGACAATTTTCCGTGCTCCGTACACCGCGCAGACAAAATCTTGCAAGACTTTGATTACTTCCTCGGTTGGGGCATCGTGACTCAATGAAGCAAAAGCTTTCTGGAACGAGTCACTTTTTGATACGATCGTATATGGCCGGCTCTTTCCTTTCCTTGTAAAGGCAGAGGTGTAGTCACAGCCAGTAAACGCGTGTAGTCCAGGGAGTGCAGCGCACATACTAGGACCTATCTTAGCAGCAATCTTGGTTACGTTGACATATCGCAGATTTCCTTTTCCTCTGGTACCAACCTCCATCCAGACAGTTGATGAAACTCGATGTACATGGTAAAAGAGCAACACCAGAATGTCGGTGTCTGAAGCTCTAATTACAATGTCGCCAGGGGTGGAGTTGTCTGCTTCAATCATGTGAAGGATGACTCTTGTGTCGGCCTCAGGGTGATTACAGTTCAAAGCTGGAACTGATTCTGCGTGCACTGTCCCACCATCTACGAAGTACCGAGTGCACTCTCCCATCACCCCCAAGTACACCTCCGTGCCCTCGAGGATTGGCTTGTAGCAGTTGCTAGACCAATCCTTCGTGAGAAAGACTGGTAACTCTCGTTTGAACGACTCCCTCTCTAGCAGTTTCTTGAAGCTTGCGTCTCTCTTCTGCTGGGGTCCTTCAATAACTAGCTCACCTCCAACGACAGCAGCTCTGCGCTCTAGTTCACAATCTTTGATGGAGGGTCTTTCATAAGTATCAAAGTTGATATCGATTCTTCGTGAATGATATCCCAGACTAGTAACCAGAATGTTCCGTGAGAGTTCGCCATACGTTACAGGCTGATCAGGCGACATGCAATGGAACTGGAAGTTACCGTCAATAATATGAGTACCCACAAATGTTGGACTGCCATGGTCACTGACGGTGCCCTCTAGCACTTTGAATAATTTACTCTTGTCAGTATGGACCATCGTGCCATCACATTGACACATTGACAGTGGCACTGGTGTCAGAGGGAATGAGAATACATACTCAAGGTCAATCTCAGTTGTTGCTGCTGTGAAGGAAATACGACCAAGGAGTTCACTGGTACATTTCAGCTGTGCTTCTTTGGTGTTTTTCCTTGCTTTCCGATTGGCTATACATTCACTAGCAAATGTGTGGAGAGGATTTCTGCGAATTGGTTTATCAAAACGTTCCACACTTTCGAGGCATTCTTTGACAAAGGCTTCGTGCCTTTTCTTGCCTTCATATGGGATGCTCAACAGTGATGCGCTCACTGCATCTGTTGCACTCTTTCCAGTGCTGATGAGTGGTATACTTGGATCAAGTGTGAACGGATTGGCACACGATTCAATCTGATTGATATTCTTCTGCAGATCCTTATTGTCTCTCTTGATTCTAGTTGGACTCAGGTCTGCTTGAGTGTCTCTTGTGTTACCCATTCTGACCATTGTAAGAGCTTCATTCACAAGTGCTGCCCGACTGCTCTTTGTAACACTCCATCGTACTCTTGAACTGTAGTTGTTCGTCGATGATGAGTACCCGTCATTGTTGAAGCAGCATCTGCATTCACTGTCTGTTCCAGTGTGAGATCCACTGGAATTCGAGCGAAATCATTATTCGTTCGTCGGACCGAGAAGCCTCCATTGTCCAGAATCTGTCGTAGACCGGGATGTGAATTATCTACATTCATCAAGTCAGGTTGATATTTTGACATCCATCGAGCATAGTTCTGCCGGTTGGTTGCGAAAAACAGATCAATGATCTCCGTCATCGAAGTGATGAAGAGGTCTATGTCTGTTTCTCTAACTGCGCGTTGGAGAATGTGGTAGATATGTATGTACCGGATGTACATTGCCCAAAATTGTGCAGTAATACCAAAAGCTCCACTTTCAGCACTGTTCTTGAACTTCTCAAAAGCCTCAAATAGCTGGATGAACACTTCTGAGTTGCAGACATCATTAACATCTTCCGTCTTGTCGATGACATTCTGTATTTCCAGCTGCATTAAGTCTGGGTTCTCATCGTCTGTCAAGAATCGTCGGAAAAGCAATATTTCCAAGGCCAGAGCAAGCATTGGGTAAAGACGTTTGCAGCGAGTGTAGCTTAGACATTCTATGAATCCTCGAAGGGATCCCGGTGCTAACACATCTGAGTCTGTCAGCATTGCTGGTCCACCAGATTCTGCAATAAACTTTCCGATGGCTCTGAAGAAGCACATGGAAATGTGGAAGACTCCAAACATTATGAAGAGCTTGTCAAACTCTGGCTGACTGGTAATTTGGATTTTGTGTGCAGTCTTAGCGACATCAAGATCATATGTGACCAAGCCATACATCTGGCCACATTCCTCTGCACACTTCAGCGATGTGCGCATGGTGTCTGCAACAACATCATATCTGGTGATAGGTTGGTTAAGATTCGGCATGTAGTGAACGACTTGCTTCTCCAGTCTGTCTTGGTGAACACGTGCATTAAACCCACCCCACATTGGAACAGTCTCCGGATTGATGTGGTGGCTCACTAGAAACAGTGCGTCTAGTTTTCGTGCACGATCGGAAATTCCAGGGAGCTTGCTGTACTCCGTATCGGCATACTGGAACTGTTCCATCCTTGGCTTCTTTCGATATGGTTGGATTGCTGCTGGCAAAACATCCAACTTCCTCTTGCGTTTAATTCTCGATGTCGGGGCTTCGGCGTCTGCTTGATGTGGTGTTAGCTCAGCATCTATTTCAGCAGCCTGTAAGTCAATGGTCTGGTAAAATATGCCCATGGTGTCATGTAGGCTCTCAGAGCCTGACAGTGTATGGATAAGCTCATCATAGTTGTCAAATGCATTTCCCATGACAGGACCACGCTTGGTTCCCTTGGGAGACAATGTTTCTCTGCTTTGGATAGTTGTTGCCAGTTCGGTTTCTAGTTCTTCGTACTTAGAATAGCTTATGCAATGACCAAGGCGATTCAGAACTGTCATCAATTTACGGCTTCCTGTGAGTGAGTGCACCAGACTACCAAGCTAAATGTGTTTTGGGGGCATGAAGTGTCCATTGTGAACAATGAACAATGCATCTTCGCTTGCTGATGATGCACGCCTATTTACGGATTCAGTGGTCCGATTTCTACCGCCGAAGAGAGTTCGGAAGAAGATATGTGCCAATTCTGGCGCGTGACCCTCACCACTGATGAGAGAGTCAAGGTCCAAAGGGTCGCTCAATGTGGTTTGCTTCACATCCTTCAAATGTTTGCGTAGGATCAAGGCAGACTTAACAAGTTGACCTTCATCAGATGACTTAAAATCATATACCACTTTTATCGATTTGTAATCAAGATGGCTGGTTTGAATAATAGAACCTTGCTTCTTTGCATCTGGAGTGGAAATTGTTAACTCATTTGGAATTCAGTGGGTGCCGACGGAAGATTTTCAATCATGGGACGGTACTTGGATTTTTCAAATGTTTTCGTTCGTTTACGGGCCATCGCTTATTTGAGTATCGCTACCCAGCGGTCTTCGGTCACAGGCAGTAAGTTTCCAGTCTCCGTCTCCATGACATGAACGATACATCGACTTGGCTTAGGATCTTGACAAGATTCTAAAAACAAAACATAGGACCTTTACACTCAGAAGATGACACATACTTTAATGTTGCAGTAAAATGTGTTTAGTTTTATTGTTCCAACTACTACTAATAAAAAACACAAATTATTCAGGAGATCTTACCGGAAGTATTGGTACCTGATGCTTCTGCAGCTTTAGGAATACATGCAGGCAAACGTTCTTCAGCAACAGTCTCATCAGGTCCATGACAATGTTCCTTCTGTGGTTGAGATCTTCCGTCAGTAGAATCTGTATCCATCTTTAGGAATGCTGTACTATTGGTTAAACAGTCTACTTAGTAAATGTGTTATGGCAAAAATTACTAGTGATACATATCATGCTGTTATTTCGGGCCGATCACATTAAAGGAAGTATCATACTTTGGTTTTTATCAAAGAAATACAGATTCATGGGCAAAATATCAAGGAAGATACAGTACAAGTCATCGGTGAACATTTCAGTCCCATACGGTGCACACTTTATGAGAAAACAGTGAAAATCAGCCACAGTATTTCTTAAGTCTTTTCTATTTCATTTTTGATCTGTTAAAAGATAAAAAAAAAAAATTCGGTCATTGTTTTACTAATTTCCGGATAAATACAGCATTTCAGGCGGGAAAATGTTAACGGTATGTTTCTACCACCACCATCTTCATACCCTGTAAGTTATACGTAAATCTGTGAAAAATTTTGTTTCGGTTTCTTACCAAAGCATGATACTACCTTTTACGTCATTATTAATTAATACACATCTGATTTACCCACTATGAGGTTGCTACATTTTTTACGAGCATTCATTCCCATGCACCAGCACTAAATACATGCATGAGTGGTAGGCCTAGAACTTAATTATTTTGATAATAAGAATGAGAAAAATGGAATGCCGGTTTTCAAATAACCAGTAAAGCAGAACGCCACTAGCACTGCAAACGAAGCACGCTGGGCTCTATACACTAACACTGAAACGATATCAAGCACGCTGGGCCCATGGGGTGGCCGTTCCGTAGCGATTTTGTACCCAATATGGCGATGCACACAATCACCACCTGCCCCGTCTACTCTGCTGAACAATATAACGGAACTTAGCTAGATTCTATATGGTTACTTCTACTCTCGAAGTAAATGTAAAGAAATACTTCCGGATGTCTTCAATGCACATGTGTGTATTTTCTTGTATGTCTTACCTTTTAGTTAGGATGTAAATCAAGAACTACATTCCACTTTTCCCGACACGTGCCGTTGCTGAAAACTATACGTGTGGCATGCCTCTACTTTATAGACTGGTACCAAACACTGAAAAGGCCACAGTAATGTATTAGCTGCACCGGGAACCATTCCGGAGTCACCCCATGCAGTTGACAAGAAATAATCTCATATATAGGTCTTCCTTATTTTGTTTTTCTGAGTGGGGGTTGGGGGTTAGCACACTTTATTCGTGTGGTAAAGACTGGACCATTGTCTCTTGCGTGGCAACAATTAGTTCGAGGCATTTTTCCGAAATCAAGCTAAAATTGACATTATTGTGTTCAATGCATTGCACGTGTATACAGTACATATCGTCAATCAACGGAAATCAGTGCGGTGATGTGTATGCAACTTTTGTATTAGGCCTATGTCTTATTTACAAACCCCAGGAAAAATCATGTCCTAAATCGTGGATTTGTTGTCAGGAGTCCCTAAAGGATCATTTTCAAGAAGAATTATATTTGTACTCAAAAGTGTGAATAAATCGCTAATTGGCTGTTACTTAGTGATGGTCTTAATTAGGAACCCCAGACATGTTGGTGTCTTAAATTGCATTTTTATTTATTTGGAGTAATATTTTATCCATAGCTCTAATAAAAATTGATGTACGCATTTTTTTTATCAGTTCAATTTTGAAGGTCCTTTGCCCCCCAAGGTACAAACACCCCCATCTTATCTACAAACACCCCCGTCTTATTTACAAACCCCAGGAAAAATCATGTCTTAAATTGTGGATTTGTTGTCAGGAGTCTCTAAAGGATCCTTTTCAAGAAGAATTATACTTGTACTCCAAAGTGTGAATAAATCGCTAATTGGCTGTTAATTACTAGTGGTCTTAATTACAAACCCCAGGCAATTTTGTGTCTTAAGTTGCATATTTATATTATAAATCAATCTGACTTGAAAAGGATGTTGTACTCGAATCTTTTTTTAAATCGATATTTGGGGCAACTTTGGTGCCCCAGGGGGGCCAAAGCCCATGGATGTGCAACTTAAGACGCCCCATTCTCTCATTTGCATATTAAGTCAAATAGAAATATGCACTCAAACCTTTTGTACTCAACATTACTATTAAACTTCACCTAGCTCTCAAACTAATATAATTTCTTTTAAAGGTGAAGCCATTTTCTATACCGTTCAGCCAGTGTACGAATAAAGCAATCAGCATGATCAGTATTTCAGTCACGCAGTGGAAGTGTATTTCAATATGTCATTCATTGATCACATACGTTCCAACATATTCACATAACAGTTCACCTACGAAATGAGACCCCGAACACCTAGTGGTTGTTCCCACAACCCCAATGTCTAGTTATTGTACGAGTTTTCTTTTCTTTTTTCTTTTTTTTTCTTCCCAAACTTTTCCGCAAGACTTCTATATGACCGTCACAAGATATTGACCTGAAACTTGGTGGGAACTTAGGCCGTGATGCCTAGTTGTACCTAGGAGGTTGACGTCATGATTACGTCATCGGGTATCAAATTACACGCGTTTTAAGGAAAAAAAGGGTCCGTTATAATTTGAGAACCACATGACCTACATATTGACATTATGTTACTTATCACGTGAATTTCAACAATTGTTATATTTAGTATTGTGTACAAATGACCTCCACTTCCGATGTTACCGGAAGTTGAAGTTTGACTCAAAATAACTCAAAAACTGTAGGATTTGGGCACATAAAACAGAGAGAGTTAAAAGATAAAGAAGGTCTCGGGCTTTCAGAAATTATAAACGATGATGTCATTTGAGCTGTATAGCGCTCTCTATGGAAAGATATACAGTGTGTACGTAATCCGAAAGTAAACAATGCATTTCCGCCAAATTTAATAGGTGTAAAGCACTATTGCACCTTGACATGTTTCTAAAGTTTGAAATCTGTGACGTCATTCAACCGGAAGTTATGCTCTTTTAAAGGGAAAATGACATCATTATTCAAATACTGTTTACTCGGTAATTACATGAGGTACATCGGTGAAAACTGAAAAATATTTACATTGTATGCATTTAATGACGTCTGTAAATTTCCAGTCACTTGTCATGAACTAACATGAAGTTGTTGTCCAAACAATGTTATTTAAAGGTGACGCCATTTTTTATACTCCATCAGTCAGTGTACAAATACAGCAATCAGCAGGATGGGTATTTTGTTCAGTCACGCAGTTTAAGTGTATGTATTGTCATTATTATTAAGGACGATTGGTCACATACATAATGTTCCAACATTTATTTTCACATAACAGTACTGTTCCACTTCGAAATGAAACCCCGAACACAACTACAATGTCTAGTCTTATATCACTTTAATTCAATTTGTTTTGATCTGCATTGTTTGAAATTGCACTATATGAAGTACCTGCATTGGAGTTTCCAACATGTTGGTCAATGACAATGCATGGAATTATGTGGGCCCAATGCCCTGGTAAGGGTCGACCGGTTCTGTGATTGGCCAACGCGATGCAAACTCGCCCGTATTGTGACCAAAGATTATATAGCGCTACGCGCAAGATGGATAACATACAAATTATACACGATCCGCCATTTTGGTGTGCAAACGTCACAGACCATTTTTTTGCCAACCAGCATGGCGGAAACTATGGCGAGCCATCAAAGCAAGGCTTACAAAGTTACAACATATTTTACCCAATTTGAACACAACGTTTCATAAACATTAAAATATATTGCTGAATGTAATGAAAACAACACAAGCAATGATGGTATGTATTTTGTACAGCTATAGAAAGTTTTCAAAAATGTTGAATGTGGTCACGCCGTCTTTCGAGAAGACGAAATGATTTGCAACATTTGGCCGCCCATGCCAGCCAGAAGCCAATGTTTATAAACAAAAGAAAGGTCTATAGTTATTGCTCAGAATTTGGCGTCTGCCATAGGGAAAGTACAGACACATCCAGCCCCCCCCCCATTTTTTGAAGTCATAATGAAAGATTATAATAGCGCTACGCGCAAGATGGGGAACTCTCCCTGCTCAAGTGACAAGGCTATACAAGTTCTTAGTACTTCAGACTGGAAGATGCGTATCAAGACATGAGACTGTATACATCTTCCTAGTCGCTTTGGTTTTTAAAACAGTCTGTATTGTTAAACAAACACAACGATCTTTACGCTCTTAGAACCCCATCCCGTCTTGTTTCTGACATGTAAGGTGAAAGGGGTAACGCGGTATAGCACACTAGCAGTTGGTTTATGTGACAAAAATGATGTATCGTTTGTGTCATATCGTGGCGGCTCTGAAAAGACCCGGATGGACTAAATGTTTCGGTACAATCAACACAGTACGTCGGCAGTTCATAAATATGACGTGGTAGAATACGAACGATTTCAAATAGTGCATTACACCAAGAGTTTGCAACGCATGCGTTCGCCAATCCCAATGTCGACCTTAAATTCGGAGTGAATTGTTATTGGCCGACTCTTGTCGGCGCACTTTTTGGAATCGCCCGAGTTGCAAATCTTTCTAACTTCCTCAATATCATGCATAATGCATCAGAACAGTTTTAATAATAAATCCATGACACGGACTCTTTGATGCTTGTAAATTTATTTCGAAGTCCCCCTTCACCGTCATGACATTCGAATTATGAAGTTAATAAGACATTCATGCTTAATAAGAACATTTCACAAATGAAGAAAAACTTGCAATAGATAATATTTGTTTTGGTTCTACTTGGCTGATTGTTTGTGTGAAGATCCAACAAACGGGAATGTTACAGTCAATGATGAAAAAACATAGGTTGCTGCGGCCTATCAGTTGTCCGAACAATTTTTGGAACAAACATAAAGTAAACTATTTTTCATGTTTTATAACAAGAAAATCGAGTCGGGTTTTCGCTATTTTCTTGTGAATCAGATGTCCGATTGAGCTCAAATATTCACAGCTTTATGATTTCATGTACATGTTTGATCAGACGAAGTATGAGTGATGTCCTGTGACCTTTACAAATCATGTATTGTACCTTTAAAAACAAGTTTGCAAGGATAACACACATAGTGGTCAATACACACATAAAATGAGAGAAAGAAAGATGAAAAACTGGTTTTCAGGTTGGGTAAATCAGTCTTAGTTTTTTCACAAAATTTTAATCCAATTTTGCACAAATTCTACATGGTGATAGTCAAGGCATGGTTGTATCACATATCTAAATTTTGAAGTGATAAACTGTTTAATTTATATAAAATAGTACCCGACACAAGTGTTGCGTTTTGAAGCCTGGGGCAAAATTCATAGAGGTGATCAAGCTCCTCAATTTGCTTAATCACTGAAAACCATGGTAAATAAATGCCAGCCAAAACTGCACTAAAAATCTTACTAAATAGAATCAGAATGCCAGCCAAAACTCCTTTTGAATATTATGCTCAGCAAACAATGGCCAAAAACAAGTCAAGAACAGAAAATATCACATGAAAATTTGGGTTGTAATCCTGTTTGATCAAGGAAGACTTTCCATACAATTTCCAAGTAAGTTTTGTGCTTAATCAGCTCTATGAAATTGGCCGCTGGTAACTATACACATTCAGGGAAAGTGGACAACAACACATCACCACAAGAAAACCCAATGAGAGGAGATTCTTATCGCGGCTTTGGAGCTGGGTATTCAACTTGATAGCCCACGCCCGCATGCTGAAAATTTTCCGCGCATGCTCAGAGCTAGTAAAAAAAAAAATCGGTCTTCTGCCGCCTACATTACAAAAGTCTCCCATTGTTTACTTTTGAAGTGGCTATTGAAAATGAAAGCATTTGGAAAATCCGTATGCTGCGCTAACTCTTTCAACTGCTCTGGTATTTGTAAGGCATAAGCGCCCTCATAATGATTTGATTCACAGAAGAAATATGTATTTGTTTATAATCAGTTAAAAAGAACAGCAAACATAAAGCTGCCATCAATAAAGAACGTGATAAATTACACCTGCATACAAGACAGAAAAGGAAAAAAAAAGAACATATCAACTTGATACCACTTTTCCATGTTGCACTCTTTGTTTAATTGATTGTCTTCTTCTAATTGTTTTGCAGATTAAAACAATGTTTTAAGTACCAGTATCCTGTAATTGCGTTACTTTGATGGAGTTATGTTTTACTTTAGGTGGATTCAGTGCTGAATCAAGCTGTTTTGTTGGAGTTGTTATTGTTGTGTCGTTAAATGTAATATTGCTATTGCTGACAGTGTTGCTGCTGTTGCTGTTGATGTTGTTATCGTGGCTGTTATTGTTGCTGCTGTTGTTGTTGTCGTTGTTGTCGTTGTTGTCGTTGTTGTCGTTGTTGTTGTTGTTGTCGTTGTTGTTGTTGTTGTTGTTGTTGTTGTTGTTGTTGTTGTTGTTGTTGTTGTTGTTGCTGTTGCTGTTGCTGTTGTTGATGGTGTTGTTGCAAAACAAGAATAAACTATTCAAATTTTTTCAGATTTTTTTTTGTTTTGCTGCATAATTTCGTTCGGATATCTTCGAAATGAATTCATTTATGTCTGATGATCACTTTGACAGCTACTTGAGAGGAATTTTTTGTATATTCCGGTTTTCTTTTTTTCCTCTGGCAATTCAGTGTCTTGCAAACATGCTACCCGGATAATCCTTTCATTTGTGCATACATGCTTTTATTCAGACTACACCGCTCAGTTTCCTCCCCATCCCATTGCCTATTTAGTGACCACGTTCGTTTCAGCCAGCTTGCACTTAAAAAAATGACAGCAATTACATTCAATTCCAAAGGGATACAAAAAATCACTCAAAACAGTATGTTTTATAAATATGTCATAAATTACGTTTATAGTATATACATCCGTCTCTAAGGTTAATCAGAGGGCGTTTACCTGCGCCCGGGCATCCGTTTCATAAACACCCATAAGATAAAAGCAGATAGCATACAGTAAGGATGCCCAAAATGGCGGATTTAAGAGTTACACGAAGAGGACTTTGCAACGAGTCTATGTCGACGTCTACCACTAGACACATGTATGTATTATTTGTAATAGAATTGCCTATTTTGTTCTTTGGTGCTTTCTGTACACATCAATACAAATACGTTGAGATGATATAAAAAAAAACCATAGGGATGGCAGAAATTGTAACTTACTATCAATTGTAAGACCTATGATGTTTTGCATCCCTATGATGGTTATCCTTCGAAACTAGAGTTGCGATCGTTCGAACGGCTTCGTGAAATCGACCCATGGTAGGTATATTTTCGTATAATCTTGGCAACGCTACATTGCACTTATCCAAGTTATAAATCTGCCAGATTAAACAAAATAATGACGTTAGGGTCTGCAGAGGCAGTCACATTTAAGAGACAGTAAACCAGTTTTCGAATGCGGTTATCAATTGTATGACCATGTTCCGCAAAATAATTGCTACTTGCAATTTCTGTGTCAATAATTCTTAATATTGTATTAGATGAGATACATGTCAAGAAAGGTAACAAGTTTAATTTTGTGGGTGTTTTAGTGCCGATAAACTGACTTATCACACGTTTACACATCGAAGACATAATGAGTTACACACATGTAAGTGTCAAAAAGAAGAGAGGTATGATTAACAAACTTAAAGGTAAAATACATAATTGGTAAAGGTCACAGAACAGTGCTCACACTATGTCTTATCCAGCATGTCTATAAACTGATAAACCAGTGAAAATTTTAGCTTTAGCGAACATCTGATACACGACAAAAAAACGTTTTTTTTGTTTTTGTTTTTGTTTTTTATGTTTTTGATCTCGACAAAAACTCAATTTCTGGATAGATATACCATTTAAGGATGAAATATTTTCCAGGACTGTTTCTAACAGCACCATCTTCATATCCTGAAAGTTAAACGTAAATCAGTGAACATTTCTGTTTGAATATGTGACCAACCTAAAATGCTATATTTTTCAGAAAAGAGTAAAAACAAAGGCCAACACAAATTTAGATCTTCTAACAATAACGAAACAAATAACCGTAAAAAATACTGTTGCCGATTTTCACTGTTTTCTCAAAAAGTGGGCACAGTGGGGCTAAAAATGTACAGATGACTGTTGATGTATCTTCCTTGATATTTTTTGCCCAAGAATAGTCATTTATTTATACAAACCCAACAATTATTATGATATTGCCTTTAATCATCAAAGGTCATGAGAAGAGGGCGCTAGCTGATACGTTCCACCATATTACACTTGGTCCCAGTCTACATAAGGGATATTGGTGCAGACCAGTAAATAATTTCCCATAGGCTCCTATGCAAAATTGGTAATTAAATAAATCAAAATCAAAATACTCGGAACTTTTTTTAGGCAATCGAGCCATACAGCGAGATGAAGCTGAGAACTTCAATATTCATTTTCTCTCAATTTTGTATAATGACCTTTTGATAAAAATCCATCCTAAGAAAAATACTATAAAAACGGCCAAGTTGACTGATGAAAGACTAAAAAGAAATAAGAGTACCCCTCCATTGCATGCCAGAGTAGAGCGACTTTTAGGCCTGCAACAGCTCAAAACTGAAAGTCCAAACTCTGGTGACCGTGTGCCATCCATTTCTTTGACAAGACTTTGTATAAAGGGCACAACAAATGCTTTTTATTCAAAAATATGTTGAGGATATATATAATATTAAAGAGCTCCGCCGACTGATTTGGACCTATTTACTGGTCTGCACCCTTCGTGGGGCCCAGCTATAGAAAACTATGCCAAGGCATTGATCTACACTTCCAAGTTGCCGCTGATGGCGCTGTCCTTATTATTTTGTACTTGACATCTACAATGTGTGGACTGGCAACGAGTCTAGTTAACGGATTTACCCATTGGATACTGAAATTAGGAATTTGATGATAGAGGGCGCTTAAGATTATAATTCCGTCGATTGGGAGACTTTTGAGACGTTGGCGGCAGCAGACCAAAGTCTCTCTATGCTAGGCTTGAGCATGGGCACGAAATTGTAAGCATGCGCGCGTTCTTGCGCCAGACCCAGCTCCAAAGTCTCAAATTCTTAGGGTCCATTCGTTTAGCTCCCCGGGTCGACACCAGTCAACCTCGTCCCATTCCCTGGCTTGTTGTGTGCAGTATAACGCGACGATTCCCAGTAAGGGCTGACCCGTGTTAGCTAAACGAATGCACCATTAGATACGAAGTAAACAGTAACACCGTGGTGAGACTGAGCCGTGTGTTGCCTGGGAGCTGCGAAAAGCATTGCAGTTGTTAACCTACGTGTACAGACACAACTGCTAATGCAATCTACTGACACAGATCTGATAGAAGAAGTGGAAACGTAAAGTACATTTTACGGTCTTATGAAATTTGCTACCAACATGTAACCCAGAACTAAGACACATATTGAGGAGGATGAGGAGGATTTTAGTGCTACTTATTGTCGGTGTGCTGAATCAACAGGGTAAGTTATAATTCCAGTTTCAGATTCAATACTAAACCTTTTATGAAATGATGGCTGAAACCATTTTGTAAAAAAAAAAGGGATGGCCTGGGATATTTTCGATTACTACTAAATACCACTAATAAAAACAAATCCGAATGTGATAAGTATTTACTGCCAAAACCGAAGAGTTTATTGAATTAATTATTGTGCATTTTCAGACCAACTTTCGGAGATTACACTGAATATTATAATTTGTCAATTTAAGGACAGCAACACTTGTTTAAAATGCGATCAGTTGTAAACGTCTTTGTCCTCATCGATTATTTATTGATAGGCCATATACACAAAAAGGTTGTTTTGCATTCATGGGTTTTCGTAAATAAGGGATGGCGGACATTGTTTAGGATATTTGCCGGAATTTATTACAGTCGTAACCTGGTGATTCGGGCACTGCTTATTTACTGAAGGAGTGACGAGTTTATTATCAAATCGTGCGAAGGAAGGGTTTCCGCTGAGGGCGAAATTGGCCTACATGTAATGTACGTGTATACAAGCCTACAGCCCCTTTCACACCGGGCCTACGTTGCGTAGTGTTGTGTATCGTGTACGCCGAAATAAGACTGCGTACTCAAGGCCTGGGGTCGATTTCACGAAGCCCAACGATCAATCGTAACTCCATTTACGAAGGTTAACCCATCATAGGGGGCATATCTTATGTGGGGCTGCATTGCAGGCAGCTCCTGCGAATGATAGTAAGTTACGATGAGTTTGGTGAAATCGACCCCAGGTTGGCAAACGTAGATGCACGTAGTGGAATTGCGTATGGTTGCGTACCCTGTGCATGAGCACCGTGTACCTGTACCTACCGCAAAAATATATTAGTCGTACAGACACTAAAGGATTGCGTATAACATACGTAGGGTAGCATACTATTACCTTGGCATGGTGTACAGTAGCGAAGTTCAAACACTGCGTACTTCCAGCGTCTATTGTTTTGCATCCCTATCGCGTACTCCTTCTGCATACTCGGCATATTGTAAAGTAAGGCAGCGTAGACTAGCGTAGGAACAGCATAGAAACAACGTTTTAACAGCCGCCGGCAGCGGAGGAACAGCGTGCGTAGTTCGGTGTAGTTGCTACAGCCCTTTCCACACGGCCGGGTCTACGTAGAGTTGCGTAGTGTTGCGTATCGTGTACGCCGATATAAGGCGGCGTACTCAAGGTGGGCCAGCGTAGATGTGCGTAGTGCGTTGGCGTACGGTTGTGTACCCAGTGCAGAGGCACCGCGTACCTACCAACATAATATGATTGGCGTACAGGTGCGTAGTATTGCGTATATCAGACGTAGGGTAGCGTACTATTGCGTAGGCATAGCGCACATTAACGTAGTGTTGTGTAGACTTGCGTACAAACTTCGTACTTCCGGTGTCCAGTGCTCTACGCCAAGAGTACGCGAAACAAATTAAACATATTTAGTTTGTTGCGTACATGTCGCGTACTCCTTCTGCGTACTCGCGTATTGTTACGTAAGCCCAGACGCGGGTGTACATGTATCTGTCTTGTACCTGGGTTGTGCATGCATATTGCACAATGCATTATTATGCACAGTTATGTATACATGTGTATTTATATGTTTTTATATGTAGTTCTTTGTTTGAGAGTTGTTACATATAAACGTTACAATATGTAACTGCATAATAATTTAAAATATAAAAACTCAAAACTGATCATGCTTCTAATTGTTGCGCGTTATAATTATTTGTAGTATTACTATTGACTATTGTTATTGTCACGTGCTGCATAATTAAGCTTCAATTTTTCCCGATAGAAACCTGTGGTGTGATTGTACAAACCTCCGCCCCCTAAAATCAGGAGGTGAATACACCCCGCCCCTCCAGCCAAACCTCCCCCTCTCCCACACACAATCTTCACTCCTGGCAGAATGTACGAACGATTATGCATATACGAGAGGCAACGTGTGCAACCTTGGCTGGCGAGCGACCCCCATTAAAGGGTTCCTGCGGTGTTTTTTTTTATAGTTACATTGTTTTATTGTCATCATACAGGGAATATATTGACAGATAATGAATGGCAAGTCTTATTTTGCAAAATGGGGACCTTTATGTAGGGAACCAACATCAAAAGAATAATGAAAAAAAAAACCGCAAACTTGATCCACAGAAATGGTTTGGCAAACCACCAATTGAAAGAAAGGAACATAGTCAGCACAATAAAACCTATTGGGGAGGAAAGGCTCTGTCAGAAAACCTGTAAAACAAGCCCAACTGTTCGTGCACACTGCTCTCAGTTACCCAGATGACATCACAGTTTTGGTCATGTATATAAATATTTCAAAAAGCATACAAACCAAAAACATGTTCTTAACCCTATGCTCTATTTCCTTATCTCTTTTTCCCATGTATGATATAACCCATATCTGGGGAGTTTTTACCAGATGTATGGTGTGCAACAGGTCGGTACATTGTAATCTTCAACTTTCTTTCCTCAGGCAAATAAACTAGATCTAAACTAACAAGCAAACAAACATGCTTCTTCCACAGACTATCAAATTACCTCAGTCAGTTTCCTTTGTAAAGGTTTATTTTTTCCTGCGAACATTTTACTGGAAATCTGTTCTTACGTTCCCGACTAGAAATAGTTAACGCTTGTCAGATTCTGTTTCTTACACGAGGCATAATGCTGCATGTGAATAACAGTTGCTCTTGCGTGGAAACAATGTAATTGAACGAATAAACAACAAATGAACTGCATATAATCATTATTTCCATGTTATTGTGTCGGAATCACCGCTAAAATTAGCCGCTGAATTCCTCTTTACTATTTGTTGACTAAACATTTAAAACCATCTAACGATACTTTTTTTTTTTAAGTGAACAAATACAAATTGAAAGGAGCGGGAATTCGAACCGGCGACCTCCTGAATACCGTACGGGGGCTCCAGCAACTGCGCCATCCAGCCATAAGTTGGTGGTGACCCCAAAGTCAGTTTTCCTTGTGATTATTCGATGACTAAATTAATTAAAAAGACGTATGGTATTTGAGTGATACCTCATGTACCGTTCCCATGTTGCAGCCTTGCTGCACGTATCGGTGAAATGATCCTTGGGGTTTGGCGGTGTGTGCTTGGTTTCATTGTTTCGAATTCCGCTCCAGTCGTTTTTCTTTGTTCCTTTTCCAATGACATTAAATTCGGTCAGTTTCTCTCGTGATTATTTGATGATGATATAATTTTTGTTTACAGTTTGGTTTACTTAGGGTATCGTTGAACACTAAAATATTCGCCTTTTCGCTGTCTTTTGCTGAAACCGAGGCATCTCTATTAAGCCAAGTTACAACCTGTGATCATACATTGCCATATATTGCAATACCCGATACATGTACATTATGCCTAGCCCCAAAGCTAGCCTGGTTCAGCAGTTCAATTTCAAATCAATATCTCACCAGAAACCGCAGCAGAGTTGGATCTGTTGTTCCAAATCGTCATGGAAACCTCGCCAAACAAGGAAGTCTGCCTATCGTTGATGGTATATGTAACCTACGTGTTGTTATTAACACGTTGAATTCCATCACCCGTAACTAATTTCAGCAGCAAATGAAAACACGGTCACAAATTTTTCTGAATTGATCTCGTATCACTAACAGGCAATGCAAACCTTCATCACAGGCGATGGTGATCAATGCGCTGCTTCTCACTACGCTTGTAGAGAAAGCGTCCCTTCTTATAATTAAAATAATATGTTAATTTAAAATTGGCATGTCAGTATGAGGCACTCCAATACTAATTGTGCCATACTTTACACTTAAAGCCCACGAGATTGATAATAAAAAGGTAATAAAATGTAAATACATTTGAAACGAATAATGCTAAAATATATAAATGTTTAAAACCGAAACAGAAATGTTCACAGATTTGCCTATAACTTTCAGGGTATGAAGATTGTGCTGAAAGAAACCTATCGTTAACATTTCTTACAACCTAAAATGGTGTATTCATGCAGAGTAAAACCAAACACCAAAACATGTTTTCTCATACCAAGATCAAAATCGTTCTTTAAAGGTACACGCTGGCCTCTTTGGGCGATTCTGGGCCCTTTTTGGTGCCAATCAATGCCTTAACCAAAAAAGGTCTTAACAAAAGTACGCCTACCAACGTCATATGACTTTTCAGAGTAAAATGTTGAAATAATTTCATGAACTCCACAAAAACAATTCGTGAACTGTTTGTTTATGTTTTGCTGATGATTTTTTCATCATTTACGGCTAAAACGTACGTGCATCGCGTTCCTGGCATTCTCATATTTCACCTGCAACATTATTTACTGACAGCACGCTGAAAATGCGTATACGCTGACCTTTGACCTTATTTTGTTATTGTGTTAATTAACCTTATTTACACGATATATGAATATATTTTTTTCGCAAAAATCTTTAGGATGTTTTATAAAGACTGTATTGTACTTGTACTGTATTGTTTACTTTTAGCATTTTGAAGCCGACGTGTTCTTTTAAGTTTTATAAGAAAATATGAGTTTGGTTTTTCAAATTTTCTCGGGACTTAGATGTCCGATCGAGTTTAACGTTTCACAGTTATGATGAATTAAGCGTACAATGTAACAATTTTCGGTTACAATCTAGGTAATACGTTGTCCAGGTACGTTGTTCCTGAAAGAAAAAAAAATGTCAGTGTACACAGAACAAACATTTTTTTGTTACATGCTGCCCATATTTTGATAGTGTACACAAGGCCTAAAGTTGTGTTGCCCATGTGTGTTGCCCTACCTGGGCAACATGTTATCGAAAATGTTCTCGAAAGAAGCAAACTCAGCATATAAAGATTTTGGTATTTAACTTGGACCCCATGATGTTCCATTAGAACCGGAGTTATTATGATCAAACTTCCAAGTTCCTAATGCGAGAATTATGGCGTAGACTGGGGTAGATCCCCAAACATTGCATTACACTTTGTCAACTCTGGCTGTGATGAGCAAAGCAAGAATCCGTTCAATGATAGGAAAAACCCAGATATTTTTTTATCTTGCGGATGGCCGATATTATCAAAGTGGTACATGCTTTCATGGGAAACCCCCCCCCCCCAATAACTTGCAAATAGAGTAAAATCAATGTTTTGCTTAATTTGATGACGTTATACAGTCTCCAGCAACGTTTATGTTGAGAGTACAAAACGTTTACAAGTTCAATGGCGTATTCCACTAACAAGAGTATCTGTCTTGCTGGTTTATTAATGTTCGGGTAATTGGAGGTCATCCATCCGTGTAATATCAATGCGGCATTTTGAACAGCAACAACTTTCTCCAGAGCATCAGATCTTATCAAAGTAACGACTTCGAGCAGAACATATGTAATTTCGTGGGATTATACCAAGCTACAATCTTAATTTTTGGCTTTCAGTTGTTGGTCGGAAGTGCTACCTTGGACAAGAGCCACGCCCTGACTCTGGTGGCTTACAGTGGTCCCTGACAGATGAAGATTCAGAAAAATGTACAGAGTATGAAGTGGGTGGGTTAAACACCAAAGCCCACGCTAAGCCACATGAAGTGATCATTGGTAGTCACAGTGACCTGCAGAAGCCCAAGGGCGATGACGTCCAATCAGTAGAAACTGGTAAGCTGAACAATGACCAATTATTCTGACACTTTCGCAGTCCATGTTTCACATTCCCTTTGACATATGACAAATTTACAATCTGGAATCTGATATTCATATGTATAATTATTATTCATTTTCCGATGTTCAATATTAAAAGGCATATACAGGTAAAGTTGCCAGATAAGTTGCGGGCTGCTGGTAATTCGATTCCTCATGGAATAGAAAACAAACCTGTGGAATTTTCTGCTCAATGTATCTTTGGAAACAGTAGAAACAGCGAAACCGTAGGAAACAATTACAAAAACGGCAAAAAATGTCTAAGCAAGGGGCAACAAATAAACAAATAGAACAACACAGCAGACCGTCTGACCATGCAAGAAATAAACTTCCCCACTGAATATTTTGCATGGATAAGGACATATTAATATATTATAGACGATCAGGCTTAGCATTCGCACTATATTCCTAACAAAAGTAATACTAATCTTGTTTTGTCCGGACACCTTGACAGATGGCAATTGTTCTTGTCAATCTATTTGACAACAAAACATTGACAGATATAACAATAACAATACTAAACTAGAGTTTATGGCTGTAGGAAGCAGAACATGAGGGTTTTCCGCTTATAATATCAATAATAGCTTTGGAATAAGAATTGTCAATGGTGTCACTAAGAACAACCTTCCCTAACATAGCCTTTTTTAAAAGAATCATGATTCAACCTCTTACCACTTTTAAATGAGGAGCTACTCCCTCTTTGACAGGATGTAGAGGTCACAGAGGTCAAGCAATGATTCATAAAGAAAGACCTTGCCTATCTTTGACATTTGGTGAAAAAATCTTGATCACAGCTCTTACCACTTTTAAAATGAGAAGATACTTCCTGTTTGACCGGAAGTAGAGGTCACAGAGGTCAAGCAATGTGTCAAAAAGAAAGCCCCGAGGGAATCAACTTAGTATCTCAAACGGTTTATTTATTTATTTTTTTGTTTAAGATTTAGATTACATCTACGCTATAGGGGCTTTACTTGGACCAAGTATGGTAAAGATTGATTGCTAAAAAATTACCAAAGTGGAGTGTGGAAAAAGTCTATGGGAACTCGACCGACAAGAAGAGGAAGAAGAGCGAGAAGAGCAAGGAAGAAGAAAAAAAACGAAAATAAAAGTTTTTATTTTATAAAGACGAACTACATTTATAAAAAAACCTAATTGTCCCTGGTTAGTGAGGTACATTAAAATTAATGAAACCATTTCAAATCCCTGAGGAGTAAGAATGCTCAGGCTAAGTGAGCAGTGCTCATCCAAGCATGAATTATTTTCGGACTTGTTGGTGTCTTATGTAAGTTGAGGGTATGAAGCTTCCCATTCATATTGACCTTACCACAGATTCATATATATTTATTTGCCAGCCATTTCAAAAGTGAACTTTTCATAAATATAACTCCATCATCGCAAAAAAAAAAACATGGCGTCATGGCACCCCGAGATTTCATAGGGCTAGAGGACTTTGTAAAGTCGGGGATTCGTTTACAATAAGGCTTTGGAAACGAACTGTGCATTTTATGTTAAAACTCTCCATTTTTACATAGATCTCGAATATTAAACGACACTTCTAGAAACATTAGCCCCCCCCCCCCCACCCCCCCCCTCTTCAACTCTTCCATGACATACCACTCATGAGATCAATACTTTACGCATGTGTCAATAAAAATAATGTAAAGCAGCGCTACCAAATAAGACATTTTCACACTGAAACTTGAATTTCAAGTTGATAGATGTGAAAGTATTTTTGGTGATTTGACTGAAAATTTCTGCTGCCAAAAAGTAAATTTTCTGCACTTGCGCATGACATCTCAATCGAAAACAAATCGGACTCGTCCTTGACTTGTTAAATATATCCGTTTGGGCTGCTTGCCTGTCTTAGTAATAAACAAAAGGGATACTGTTTTACTGATACTATTTGTAAATTCGATGTTCCAACACTCCTAAGTATTACCATGTTTCTGTATAAAAGAAATTACAATTGGCTATTAGATAGCAACTTAGGGAAACAATTTTTCAAAATAAAAGTTTGAAATTCACAGGCAGGATGGGGAAGATGAGCATAGTCATATTATATCCCCTGCAAGCTTCATCTGCGACGCATCGATCAGAAAATCGATAATTCAATATTCAAAACAAACAAAATTCATTTGAAATTCTCTTCAGATAACATCTTCAAGAAGAATCAACATTATTACCAAATTCTGACATTTGGAGCCTAATATGTTTTCAAAATGAATATCAATGTGGACAAGCATTACCTGACAATTACCTGTCATTTTTCCTTTATAATCCATTGCATCGACTTAGAAACAAGGCTCTGACGCACTGTATAGACTTCCGCAGTCTCTCCGGTTCAGGCTAATGACACCAGCGTTAGCAACACATTCATCATATACCTTTCGGTGACTCATGTTGGTCATCGGATGATGTAAAATTAAAGGCGCATATATATCTACAAGGCTTCGAATTATTTTGACGTATTTGTTATGTTTAAATTGTATGGATTACCTCCAATGCAAATTGTACGCGTTTTTACGATGTAGTCATCGTCAAATCAACATATTTTGTGTATATTCAGAATATTGCTTCACTTTTTTTTATTTTTCTTTCTCAATTCCACTGACGTACATCGATTCTCGTTCTACCCATGAAAAAAGACATCAGCAATATAACAATGCTTCCTGCATTGATAAAGAGAACCAAATCTTATCTCCACTGCTTTGTTTTGTTAATTGTTGTAATTCAGAATTCCAATAGTCAGGAAAAAAACTTAATACACGACCTACACTTAATACACGACCTACATGTATGCACAGTACAATACATATTGAGCTTTCCACCCCTCTTACAAGCCAAGCTTTAATGCAATCACGCAGAAATAAAATAGATAACACAGGCTGCACCCCCTTTGAATAATCACCGACATACCAGGTGAAATGTTCAAGTTTTCAACATTGCTTATTTTGCAAGCTGCCGTAAAATTGGCCTTGACGCCATCATAACGTCATCAAAAAGGCTTATTGTGTGTAATAACAGCAAATCTCGAGAACAATGAATGCAATGTTCATGATTCTTTTCGTAGAAGCGTCGTTACATCATGTACATGAATATGCTGCCTTATAATAAACCGTGACGTCATCAGGACGTAATAAAAAAGGCTGATTTTATGTGAGCAGTATATCCCGAGAGCCACAAATGCTACGATGTTTTGCAAAAGATTGGATCCTGTAGATATTGAAATTGAAAATTGATATTAAAATTAACCGTGACGTCTGCATGACGTCATCAAAAAGCTGATGTTTTCCCCCATATAATTAACAGTGTCTGATTGTCAAGACTTTTTTTTAAATGCTTAATAAGAGTCTACTAAAAAAAGTCGGAACTGCTCTGTGGTCGTACACGAACACTTAAATATCTAGTTATTTTTTGTTGTTTATTTCAGAAGCGTCAACCGTTGGTAACTCCGGTGAACCATATGACGTAGTTACCGGAGCGTCAGGTTGGAACAGATATCCTGAAGACGGAGAGTTGTCTTTATCCATAGAACGAATCGAGTTCCAAAATCAACCTCGTAATACCGTCATTCTGACATTCCATGATATGAATGATTATTACTGCGAAATAGGTGAGCTTATTATTGAGTTGGTCTGATCTGTCTTGCTCTTAAATTCTTCTTTTACTAGTTTTTATGGAAGTACGGAAGTATAGAAGCGTAGTAAAGATCAACGTCGTGCACAGTGTACATTTAAAGATACCAGTAAAACCTAATCGATGAAGGTCGAAGAACAGCACTCACACTTGGTTCTAATCCGGATGTACATGATATTATAAACATATGCAAATTTGAGCTTAAAGGGATGGTACAGAACTGGTTTTTGCTACAAAACCGTTTCTGACAGTGTAAGAACATTATGTAATCCATCATATACCCTAACTGACAAACCTTTAGAAGTTTGAGGTCAATCAGCCATCTGTACACATTTCAACGAATGAATAAAACAAAACATTTCATGGGATGTTTTCTCCTATCATCACCATACTGAGTAAGTTTATGTGAATCTGTGATCACGAAGTGTATTTTGTCTTACCAATTCTGTACAATCCCGTTAATCGAGGATCTGAGTCACGAGAAAAAAGCGAAACCCCACTCATCATTTCGTAAAAAGAAATATAAAGAATAGTTATGATCTTACCCCGAGAAAAAAACATATTTTCTGCCTTCGTTTGACTAAATTCTGGATAAAAAGAATGCACCATTTCAGGCAGAAATATTTTAACGGTATATTTCTATGCCCTAAAATGTTTACGTACATGTAATGATCAACATTTTGGCATATTTGTGTTTGTTACTAATCCTGTACTGTAATTATTAAATGGTACCTGGCAACATTGGCGTTGACCATGAATGGTTTAGCTGACCAAGGTATCGTATGTTGCAAACTTATATCAACAGTTGTCTAGCCAGAGGGACTTGACATGGATTTGACAGTATTTCAGTATGGTCGTTTCCATTTGTACGAGCCTTGGACAGCAATTGTGTTTGATATTCTGCATGTTTGACTATTCGTGCGATGGTAATTTTGCATGGAAAATTCAGACGTGTGCTTTGAAAACCTCTTGCAAAAGTAACGTATTTGCAAACTTGTAACCTTGTTATCTGCAAAAATACAGTCTTAGCTTGAAATTTTACGGGGAGTAATTTTTATTTATTTTATTTTTATTTTTAATTTTTTTAGGGAGGGTTGCTGTTTCATATTTTTATTGCGATTTATTTTTTTCTCACAAAAAGCACTAGGTATGGTTGACACAATAGAAGGGCGCATTTTGGTTTGAGTAAAATCCTTTGTGTTCGAATCAACAGGGCCTTCCTATTGTGTCCGCCATATTTCGAAAAAGCTAATTGATGTCAAAGTGTGATAATGGCTGGGTAATTGGTTGGATTCCTGTGAAACTTTTTACTTATACGTTTAGCGTCATAAATTTCCATAATAATCGCTTGAAGTTAAGACAGATAGTCAGCTATGTATCACTGTATTCTTCTCCTTAAATAGAGTTGGAGGAGTATCTCGTTTCATTCATTGGCATGGACAACCTTTCTTTCAAGTCGGGAATTGGCACTGAGGGCCGTGTCTGTGTTCAACTGAGCAACGGTTACATGACTATTTACAAAGACGGGGTGCCGTTGTGGGTATTCGACGATTGTCCCATTTACTCTGTCTACGTTGAGCTTGAATCTGAGAAGCAGACAGATTGGTACATCTATACAGCAGCGAACTATTAACCCATCCTAGCAATGTTGCCGTTCAACTATGACACACACTCATGGTACTTATATGCCAGCTACATGTAAGCCTATATACTAGTCTGTTTTTTCAAACACCATTTCAAATGTTAATTTCAATGAAACATTTGAACTATGTATTTAGGAAAGTGTTATTAGGGAGGTTTCGCATGCGAACGGATATGCACACGCGTACGTTTAGCTATCTGTAAACGTCAAGAGCCGATTCGATCTTTCGCAATAGTGAAGTCTATATCCGACAATGAAAAATCACTTTTGTACCTGACTCTGAGACCCATTTTTTTTCTTGGGTTTTTAAATGCATAGAAACGACAAATTCGTGTCCAGCAAATCCTTTTGTTTTGTGTATCATTGAAACGATCCCTGGGGTGTGGCGGTGTGTGCGTGGTTTCATGGCTTCTGACTGCCGGACGAACAAGGATGGTTGACTATTGGGGTCACCACCAACATAGGGCTGGATGGCTCAGTTGGTAGAGCGCCTGTACGGTATTCAGGAGGTCGCCGGTTCGAATCCCGCTCCAGTCAACTTTTCTTTGTTCACTTTTCAATGACTTAAAATAACTCAGTCAGTTTCCCTTGTGGTTATTTCACGGATATTTTTAATTGCGAGAAGTGCGAACGATATAGAAGTGTGAAAGTACGAAGGATTCTCACATGGTGTTTTCGCAAACCGATCCGCAATGGGAGACTTTGGAGAACCGGTTGACTTGAAGACCGGTTCTTCAAAGTCTACCATTGTCACCATGTAGTGCCTCAAATATAAGGACATCGTTGTTAAGTGCTACTCGTATGTGGGGCACTAATTTTTAAATCGCTTTTGGGATAATTATTCATATTCTTTTAATCATATTGTAGGGTGTTCTATGGTAGACTCTTATTTGCGATTGTAAGCGTATTTTGATAACTTGTGACAAACCCGCGGCATCCATTGTTGTTCGTTGATCCGATCAAATACTGACCACATTTTTGCCAAAACGCAGCCATATTTATAAGCTGTCTTGTGCGTTAAATTTATCCGCAAAAGATTGCAGCTGCTTCTACATTAATATTGCTCCTGCGTCCACTACTGATGTCATATCTTTGTGTAGCATAACGATTCCATTGTTATAAGTATTTACCAATTATGTTTTATTCTACACATTTTGGGTTTCACCACTCGACAAGCTTGCTTTTTGGTGATGCACACCGCTTAATATTCTTTGTTTATTCCAATATTGTTCTAAAAATGTTTCTGTTGAAACTGACTGAGAGGAAATAAATATGAATGAATAAATGAAATGAATTGCTGCAACGATTGCTGCTGTGACTGGTGCTGCGGCTACAGTTGCGGTTTTCTGCAGCAACTGCTGCCGCCAACACCTGCACATACTACTCATGTCGATTTTGGTTGTGCCACAGGCACAACTGCTACTGAGACTGCTGCTGCTATGAATGCTGCTGACTTTGCTGTTGCTGCTGATATTGCTTGTGGTACATATACGCCTACTGCTATTGTTGCTTCTACTGTATAGGTGTTACTTTAAAATAATGGAATTTAAATCGTGCTTGTGAAAATTTGAAATCGTGATTTAATGTTTGGAAATGTAATATTTGTTTTAATTAGAGAGGGTACATTCTCAAGGTAGTTGACTGTAGAGTTTAGTGGTACAACGTAAAAAAGTTCATTAATATAATTAACTGAAAAAGTACAATCCATCTTTCTTTCCTAAGACAGTGGATCTTACTTTCTTATATTTGTACCTTACATGTTATTTTTAAGGCAGCATCATATTCTTGTCACTTTATAGAAAAGAAACCTTGATAACCTTGTGATTACAAACTAAGCCATTTGAGTCATTAGATAAAGTAAACAAGTCGATTTCTTACAAACAACCATTCAATACAAGTAATACACTGCTGCGAACTGCTCATCAGGAAAAAAAAGTGACCTGAATTTTATAAAATTACTTAGAGTTTAGGAGGGCCTGACGAGTTTCGATTCTATTGGGATCTTTATCAGCTAGGATCAAAACGCATCATCAGGCCCTCCTAACTACAAACATCAATTCAATGTTAATGACACTTAAGTTAAGTGAGTTAAGTATTTTCTGAACAATTATTATAATAGCTTTATATCTTTATGCCGTTTAATTCATAAAATTCATTTATGTCAACGAATAATTTATTATGTTTAATATATAAGTGTAACGTAGAGAAAACGATGACAAGATGTGTCAATTATTATAAATTGCAAATTACATTCCATGTATTACAGTATGCCGATTACAACCATGAGTTATTATACCGGTATTCACAAAAAAGTGGAAAAAAGCATTGGCTGCTTTGCTGTGGGTTACACACCACTCCAGCTCTATATACACTATAAGAAGAGTTTGCCCTAATGTTCCACTTCGTGTATCGATGGGTGGGTGCGGGTAGAGGAAATAATTGCTTATGTCTTGTCAGAAAGCACTTTTCCCTTTTTACATACACTGTAATGAGACAAATTGTCATTTTTAATTGTTGGGAACTGGTCAATTCAGACCAAAGGTGTCAAGGTAATAACTGCACGAATGTTGATTTGGATTCCACCCTTATTTTATTTTATTTTTTGGTAATTTTAGTTATATATGTTCAAATGAATTGGTTTATCCACACCTTCCCCAACACAAAATAACCGGCCATTGCCAACTTGGTTGACCAATATACATACAAAGTCTTGCTTGTCGGGAAATATTCATCTCAAAAAACACAAAATATGTTGCTTTACAATTTATTACAGGCGAAGATGATAAACTAAAGATGGAAATACATAGACATTGTGATATGTATGTAAATCAAATGTATATAAGATCTGTGCAGATATTGAACAATAAAGAATAATGTCATAAAAACAAAGATGAATGTGTTATTTTTAAGTCGTTTTCAATGGAGTGAGATCATAAGATGTAGCAAGATGGTAAAGAGCATCACCTTTTAAAATCGATCATAACGACACAAAAATAAGAAATGTATAAATAATTGCAAAAAAAACGTAAAATGCATGACTAATAGGGACAGTTGAAGAATTCAAAAAGATTGTTTTAAATAAAACTAACAATAAAAGTACTTACATCAACAGTACGCATAAAGTGTATTTGAAGCCTAAGGGCCGTGGACAATGTTATTCAAAAAGAGGTGTTTGGGGACGATTTTTGAATATTTCTTATGATTGACTATATCGTATCAACACGATTTACCCCAATTTGAGATATACTTGTTTCTACCAATGGGGCTCTACACTATACCGCCAGAGGGCGCTATTATATCCTAAAATATAGTGGTTGGGGATACCAAGGTTACTTTCAACCTTTTGCATATAGGCAAACCGGCACACATTTCATGTGAATCGGTGGAAATCAGTCCCATCAGGGCCCACATGGCCCGGTTTGCCCACATGGCCAACATAAGCCCAAACGGCTTGAACAGATATAGGCCCACATGACCAACATAAGCCCACATGGCTCGAACAGATATAGGCCCACATGGCCAACATAAGCCCACATGGCTTGAACAGATATAGGCCCACATGGCTTGAACAGATATAGGCCCACATGGCCAACATAAGCCCACATGGCTCGAACAGATATAGGCCCACATGGCCAACATAAGCCCACATGGCTTGAACAGATATAGGCCCACATGACCAACATAAGCCCACATGGCTCGAACAGATATAGGCCCACATGGCCAACATAAGCCCACATGGCTTGAACAGATATAGGCCCACATGGCCAACAAAAAAACAAACATGTACCCAAGGCCCAGTGGCCGAGGATCACGTACAGGAACAGACAAGGCGCCAACATCGAACACGTGGTTGACACATCCAATTCAGGTAGACCCACACAGTCTCAACATAAACACAAACATTGAACAGGAAACAAGCACATTATAACGTTTGACCTTGGTACATTCGTGTCAAACCAAATCCTTCTTGTGGAACATCAAGAAGGCTTACAATATTTACATTATTAAATTTTAAAGTGAATATAATAGAAACAGGACGTACACTGTATGTGTCAAATAGTAAATATGCACCATAAATGGCACAAGCAAGTAGGAAAAAGGCTATTGGCTTTCTGAATCCCTCGACCACTACCGACACTTTCAAGGTGAAAAAAAAACAGTAAACACGCTCTATGATGCCAAATTAAGAGCCAAACCTGGAAAAACCTTGAGTGCTTTCAGAGGAATCGCCATCCCGATACAGGTGGAAATTAAAGGAGCCAAAACAAACGATAATTGAAAATCGATGGTGGTGTTAGGGGTGGTGGTGGGCAACAAAAATGGTATAATACACAGTAGTATACAAAGTAGTCTGGTCAGTGTATGCTACAGGAGACTGCAACTGACTGGCCCTGTCCAGTTGGAGACAGCGCCTATATACAAGCAGTTTGCATGCCCTAGCAGCCAAGGAGTGTCCAGTTGCATTTCAAGTATCCCCTCGGGGAGAGGGGATTCAGGGATCTCCTTGCGCCGAGTATACATGATTTTATCCTTTAGAGATAAAATGAATTATGGATTGAAAGAAAATTTGGTTGATTGATACAGGGAAAAATTATCTTTGTTAAATAAAGATAAGAGAAGGTAATTATTTTGATTTAAATATATAACATGATTAAATATAATATCGGTGTTAAATATTTTAATGATAAAAGCAAAAAAAAGAGAAAATAATCAAGACAACCATCAGATATATCCAATACAACATTATTTTAGGTAAACTTAAAACCCCTATACAATTACAAAGAGGAATGTTTCAGTGTTACAAAAAATATCAAATCTTTTTTTTTTGTGAATTCCAGGAAAATGTCGTATTAATGTTTGCCCCCTCAGTGTCCAACTTTTCCTCTATATGTAAATTAAGTAATGTTACATGACTTCAATGTTTAAATTTCAGTTAAAAAGTTAAAATATATATGAAACTCATTGAAGTTACACAATGAAACAACATCCAGGTCTTTATACCTCGCAACATCATACCTTATTTCGATAAGCTTTATCCCATTGTGTTTATAACATTCTATTGTATTATATTGTATTTGACTACGTTCATAACATTCAAAATAAAGTAATCAAACTTGGTCAGTTGACATATAGACTACATGCAATTGGTTAATGTTAGCAACATATCCGTAACATATATGCATTTCAATTCTTTTATCAACATTTGAGCGGTTAGGCGACATGTTACCCAACATACTTTATTCGGTGTACACTGACTTCATTTTAGCATCAAGAAACCTGGTCAGCATGTTTAATACCATGAATGTTACCGAAAATATTTACAGTATATACACGGAGGTTTACCCTGCAAAACCTCAGCGACTGTAAAACCCTCACAGTCACACCTTTGATTTGTAATGAAGTCCTTAATGGTCCTAGTATATGACTCAAATGGAATGTGTTTTTCCACAATTGCATGTAATTAGTCTGTTCCACTGTATCACTTGCTGTAAAAAACGTAGCCTGAATGATTAATGTGAATGTACATGATGCCCTTTAATGTGTTTCAGTTCTATCCGACCCACATGTTATATAGTGTTTCAGTTATTGCACAGTCAAAATTGCCCTCTATAGCCTCAAACTGTCATGTACAATTTTCCATTTTCAACTGGTTATGGTTTTGCCTCCTGATGCATCCTGAAAAAAAAACGACAAGAAAAACTTTACCCACACCTACAGTGTACCCACTTTATACTTGCACACTAACTTGGCAAAGGCTAGTTAAAAATATTCAGGACATATCATATGCCCACTACCACTGAGCAAAATCAAACACTCGTAAAACTATCTAAACGCTATCTACATGCGAGTACACACTGTATACAGCCCTGGCTGTAGGTTGACCAATCACAAAGCCATCTATCTACCCTAACCCATTTACATTGGAGGGCAATAATGCATTACTTAGCGTTTTTGACTGAAGACAATCTGTAGATTGACTACAAGGTCAAGAAGGCAAATGGTTAATAATCCAATTTAAATATTATATTAATTTCATAAAGAAGGTGATTCTAAGAAGAAATAATTATATTGACAATGCACTTGTGCGTGACAAGATATATATTTATTGGTGGTTTCTCCTCCAACTTGGACAATTCAAGCGATACCGATAAGTTTGTTTCCGGCACGCGTGATCAATAATCCTGCGCCCAGGAGCTGCTCCGGGTCTCATTTTAGCATTTCCTGCCCGCGACGTGGATTTGTAAGGGCAAGCGCCTTAGAGCCTTTTGGATTAGGGCGCTATATAAATTTTGTATAATAATAATAAATATGGCGACAAAAACCCGCGGCGAAACAAACCGACCCACTGATTGATTGAAATGTGCAATTATTATTACCAGATAACGTGTTGTTCAACTCTGTACGAAAAATCGATCGCTTCGAATAAACAAAGAACTTAATTCTGGAATTAAAACACAAAACATGCACCAATTCGGTACTTTATAGCATCTACGTTACAACTTCCTCTTTCAGAATTACACCGGTCACATCACACGTCACAGCAGTTGCTAATCAGACGTTCAACAGCAAGGATGACGGCACCTATGCCAGAAAACGCCCCAAGCGTCATGAAGATGACTTCATAGCTTTCTGTAATTCCATATGCAAAACCTGGTAGGATGCAAAAACAAATAAAATAGGGTTTGACATTTTTGTTGGTTGAAATCAGAAAATAAGGTTTTTGCGAATCATGATTTAAAGATTTCCTCATAACCTTATACACACTAAGACAAGAAGTGGGGTGTGTTAAAATTTGACCCTATCTTGAGGTAAAAACCTATGGGTCAACCCATAAGGTTGCAGGGTTTGCAGGGTTTCTCGCAACTGGAACCCCTTGGAGGCATTGTTATATGACATATGTCATTACGACGTATGGTGACACGGAATGCTTTCGATGAAACAATTGTATTTCGCGAATGCGAAATTATTTTGAGAACACAAACTAATTTTGCGAACAGTAGAAATAGACGTGTACAATAACTAACGATCATTGCAACTTTCCCATACAGCTGTTCGCAACTAAGTTGTATAAGCTTCATAGTCCCGTGAAATGGCATTCTCTGCAACACGGCAATAGCGTTCTGGTAAGGGTTTTATGACTGAAAATGATATAAAAAGACGTAGATGCATTCTATGGGGAAAATAAATATATTCTTAAAGAGCGAACGAACTCGGTCTTCAGAGCTTGGACTTTCACGTTTGAGCTGTTTGGATAAAATCCGGCCCTAAATTCGGTCCACATATGCCATAGAGAGACAATATAGAAAAATCAAATCATACGAGGGTTCCAACGTTAGAGGGCGTCTTAAAATTGTTCTTTTGCAGGAAAAGACTTATGTACGTGCTTGACAACTCATCCAACGCAGGGTTTCCTAAATGCTTTGAAATCACCAATTTTAATGGTATTCACAAAATTAATGAGCTGTTGAACATAATTGGGCCTAATAATAATTGGAACATAATCTGCAAGCCTTGCTTGTCCCTGTAATGAAGATCCGCGCAAACCTTTAAGTTTTGATTTGTTGGAGATTAATGCTTAAAGCTTAAAATGAAAAAAAAAAAATAAGAAAAAAAAAAATCTACCAAGATGCCGCTGTGTAGTCGTTTCACATTAAGCATGCCGGACGCGTATTTTTTATTTACACCGCAGCCTAGAGTTTTTCGCTGTGACAGTGCAAATACATGCTTGAAAAAGAGACTACAAGTGGTGTGCTACTCACGCTTACCATACCGTAGCTGCAGTTTACAAGTACTGTACATCACATACTGTACAAGCAATGTGCATATTGCACTGTATTGCTAATTTTGTACGTTGTGGGAGACGGAATTATAATGAAATGTACAAATCACGACAAAACACACGTGTACAGTTCATGTAAATGTGATGTATAAAATGTACTCAGAGTGTGGTCAAAGTATCTATGCTTGGCCCAACAAATAACAGTACGAATGTTAGGCGATTCAAAGTGCCAACGTGTAATTTCTCTGACCAAATTCTACATCCATGCTCTGAGTCCTAGCTCTATGCTCTGACTCGTACTTTTTTGTCGGCACTCTTTCGGGGCGTAGTTTAAATCTTTTCTGTTATCGTTAATTGTCATTCTCAGATCAACACCTCATACTCATAACTCATTTAAAAACTAGGCTGACGATTGATACTTGATATTTTCATCCTCAATTTTATTCAGAGCTGGAGAGCATCACAGTGTTTAGACGTACGTATTTGTCAAGTTTCAATTCTTGCATTGTAACTAACTGGAAACATTGCAGTGATGGGGGAATACTGTGTGGCGCATCACAACAGCTGTAGTCTCTTCTCAAACATGAATCTACACTGCCACAGCGAAATACCCTAGGCTGCGGTGTAAATAAAAAATATGCATCCCGGACACACATAATTTAAACAAATTAAATTTCATGACGATCGGAAAATGTCTTCATGACGATCGGCCTATGTCCTCTCTGGTTTTCTAAAACTTCATTTGGTTCATATTGACTCTTTAAAAGTGACCAAAGTGGGGTGTACACATTCTACGCACAAAGATAATGGAATTTGGACGACAAGAAAAAGGTCGAACAAGCACAATGAGATACTTTGGACGACAAGATAAAAGTCGAACACGAACAATGGGAGACTTTGGAGAACCGGTCTTCTAGTCAACAGCGCACGCGCACGCGCACGCACGCGTAAAACAACTCGCGCATGCTCACAACTGCGTTCGCGTGCGCTGTTGATTTGAAGAACGGTTCTCCAAAGTCTCCCATTCTGATTTCATCGGAAAAGACACCAACATTAAACAAAAACAAAGGGTTTTCGCTTACGTCAAAAGCCAAACATTTTGCGGCTTTAGAAACTGACTCAGTAATGTGGGGGAGAGCTTTGACCTTTTAGAGTTATCACGTATACGCGCGATCATCACTTCATAACACACAACTGACCAAAAATGATCAATTGCAAAAGTCAAAAAGCCATTAAATATTGTTTTTTTTACCCGTCAATGCTCCACCGGCTAATTCTCCCAATGCAAAGGACACATACAGTGTAGCCACACCCCGGTTAAAAGGCACTGTCTTCAAGATCTTTTCGGACACGATGGCGAAGAGAAATGACATCGTTCCAAGACTGAAGCCATTGACTACGGCTAACATTCCAAGACCAGTGTAGTTCGCTGCAACGACCGGGTCCAGCATGAACGCACCACAGTTCAGAATAGAAAGACAGATGTACATCTGTACAGGAGTGATGTACTCAAGATGGAGGATTGGTCCGTATATCATCCGACCAGAGTACCAATTCCCCCTGCTGTGGAAAGGAAAGCTGCCTGCTGGCTTTCAATATCTCTGGCTATGGCGTGGGGAACAAGGTAGATCATCCATCCGCTGTACATTATTCCAAGAAGAAATACGACGAAGAAGAACACTGTGAATTGAGGTTCTTCCCATAATACGTCAATAGACAGGATCTTACAAAGTCCCTTACACATGTTCCTACAGCGGGTCAATAGAATCTCTCTCTTGGTCATACCAATCTGTGGTGTCTGCTCGCGTTCGCCAAGATCGTAGTGAAGAGCCATATAATCCGCCGAAGGTGGTTTGAGCAAAGCTCCAAAAACGCACACATTGGTGTTAACAGCAGCAAATATTATCATGGTTCCTCGCCAGCCGTATATCGCGATCAGATATTCCGTCAGCGGAGGGTAAACCATCATTCCCAATGCACATCCAGTTGCACGTATTCCCAGTGGAAGCGCCAATTTACCACGATAATGGATCAGCTGGCTAATTGATGGGGGAACATAGGCCAAACAGACTCCGATCCCTGTGGAGAAATTGGCGTTAAAAAGTTAAAAAGAATTTTTCAAATACAATTGAAGTAATTGTTCCTGCGTCTTTCAAGTATATATTGGTGACCGACCAACTCATACCTGAATGAATCGAGGGTCGATTTAAGTAGTGCCTTGATTTGTGACCATCGTTAATGAAATAGTGATGCGATTGCAAAGTGTAAATCCATCACTATTACGATTACGTAATTGCTTTTACATTTCATTAAAGTCATTGCCATCGTGAACTCGAAAACATTTCGTCAACTCGCAAACATTGCATCAACTCGAAATTATTGCGTCAACTGCAAAACATTTCGTCAACTCGCAAACATTGCGTCAACACGCAAACATTGCGTCTACTTGCAAACAATGCGTCAACTCGCAAACATTGCGTCAACACGCAAACATTGCGTCTACTTGCAAACAATGCGTCAACTCGAAAACATTGCTTCAACTCAAAATGTTGTTATTCTAAAAAGCCTTATGTTTTCTTCGCCTAATTCAGTAATTGTTTATGTTTTGCCGATAATTTTTCCATCGTGTACGGCTATAACGTACGTGTACCGCCATCGCGTTCCTGTAATTCTCATACGGCAGATGCAACATTTAGTCACATCTAAGAGTGAGTACGTACTATCAGTCTTAAACAATCGGTGTGCCTCATCCATCTAACACTTCCCGATAGGCTGGAAATGCGCATACGCTGACCTTTGACCTCATTTCGTTTTTTTGTTAATTAACCTAAATAATGCAATATTATTTCTGTTTTATTTTTCACGAAAATCTTCATTAAGTGTTCTAGAAATATTGTTTTATACTTTGCAATGTTGATTCTTAGAACTTTGAAGAGAAATGCGTATCGGACCTAACATTGGGTACACATAATCCCATATGCCGGATATGCATAGTAGCTAGACCACTTAAACATGTTGTTCCGTCGTGTCGTCGATAACGAGGACGTCGTTACCAAACTGGGGATGATTGACTGGGCATGCATGTAGACCGACTTGTTTCAGCCCGAGGCCACAAAATAAACAAACAAAAAAAGGAAGCGCAACATGATCTTGATTCATCCATAAAAACCCGTTATCCATGTAAAGGTCAAGTATAGTGTACGCAAAGATGTAATAGATACCTATTTCATGATCTACACGATGAAATGTACTAATGTTAAAAAGACGAAACTTTTCACCTTGACATTATTCTTGCGATGAAATTAAAGCTTTGGGGGCACTAAATGGTAATCGTAAGATATTTGTCGCTAACTGAACGCATTGCGTTGAGAAATTCATCACAAAGTTTTAATGAAAACCCTCTTGTTTAAAACGGTCACTACTTTGCGATTGATTATCCATTCAGTGATGGATAGTGATCGCAAAGCATTAGCAAAATTGGGTCCTGGGGCCGATTTCACTAGCGTTTTCCGATCATCGTAAAGCTTAAATCCATCGCTAAACAGAAAATCGATCGCTATTTTGCGTAGCAATTTTCCGTTTAGCGATAGATTCAGGCTTTACGATGATCGCAAAGCGTTAGTGAAATCGGCCCCTGGTAATGTGTTCCTTAAACGAGCAAAAGCACGCCTGTGTGTGCGAGCTCTGGTAATGATAGCACTTATAACATTATCAATAAACAACTAACGGGTGAAAGTGAAGACATGATAAGTTTTACAAATACTGCTATCTGTGAGTAGTTCTTGGATAAGTTGCACAGTTCTAGTTTTGCTGGATTCCAACCAAGCACTAAACGGCTACTCGAATATAAGCCGCACCTGCGCGCGTGTATACCTTATCTGTGAACCTAAATTATAACTATACCCGTGTTTGTTGGTAACGAACCGCACCGTGCTGTTTGGCGTAATACATGTAGTTTATGAAATATGTACACCCGTCTATTAATTCACGTACACGTACATACACACGCCAATAAGAAGCGCAGACATGGGCTAGTATATTATACGCCGGCAAGCAGGGTAGGTAGGGTTGCCTGTTTGACCAGAAGAAGAGGTCGCAGATGTCAAGCAATGTGTCACAAAGGAAGACCTTCCCCGAAATTGATATTTGGCGAAAGAATCATGATTCTAGCTGCTGCTCTTACCACTTTTGAATGAGCACCTGTTTGACCGGAAGTACAGGTCTCAGAGGTTATGCAATGTGTCACACAAAAACCCTCGTATAGGAGAGAAGCAACGAACTCATAGTCCGTGGGCCGTGGCCTTTTATTCGCTCGTTTCGTGACCATCATCACCGAATTTGTTCCCACTTGGCATGGATGTAGATCTGACATTACTGAACAAGAATTGATTTGTTCCCACGTCCAATTTGTGTTCACTAAAAAGAAATTTGCGATAGACAATCGTCAAATTTTACGTACAGAAAAAACATAAGAATAAACAGCGCCCTCAATCGGTAGAAAGTAATTATCTACATAATAATACCATAGGAACCGCATACCCTGCTAATTTTATTCCCGATGTAAAACCCTTTACATGATTGGAAACTGATCAAACTTCAACGTAATTAAACTAAATATTTCTAGGTACATTTTAATTGTCGTTTTAATTAAAAGATAGTTAGGTGAATACCTGAATGGAATATATGACACATGTTTCTGAAGATGTTGCTCATAGCAAACTGTTGTCGCAATTTGGCATTGTTATGTATGAGAGTCGGTTTTTGAAAACACTGGGAAATTATTCTAATGACTGTTTTGTTTTGAAATGTAGAATTTCCACCACGAACAATGATAATTCATTATGCAAAACAATGGTCTTACACAAAAGACGGGCCCTACACTTGTACAATTTACAGCATGATGTTCAATTATTATTGTGACTTTAAATTTGTTCCGAAAACAGAGACTTTCACCACTTTTTGTTTTTTATGGGCTCCATACAATAGTCTTACCACTAAACAAACATTGCATTTATGATAAAGAATTAAATAAAAATATGACTGAAATTCCAACGAAGGATGTTAAAAATGTATATTTTAAACAATTATGATAATAACATTATCTTGCTCATAACACTAAATATACCCCAAATAATATATTTTCTTAGGATACATTGGCTATGTGTGCTTTTGCAATGAGCTGCATGTAGGGTGAAAAGTAAAATATATGATTGCAAAGGGTAAAAAGAGTACATGTACTTACACTTCACACTGTCACTTTCACTGTCTGATCCATCATGGGTACACATGAAATAATACCCCTGTGAAAGGTTAAGCCGCTTAATCGGCCATCTGAGTCTCAAGAGAATATTATTGAAAAACTTAGTCAATTCTTTTCTTATAAAATATAAAGAATACTGTAGTTTTGATCATGCGTGACAAGATATTTCTGTTAGTGTTTTCTAAAAAAGAAATATACATCTTATAATAAGCATTTTGGACCAAAATATTTTAACAGCAAAAAATTAAAATCATGTGAGATCATACAGTTTGTGTGGCTTGAAATAAAGATTCTTTTGTGGGAATAAAGGCATGTATGCAACTATATTGAAGTCTCAACTTCATTGTGATAAATGTTTTGTTTTCTTTGTCATCAAAAATTTTTATTGTAATTTTATTTAGATTAAATATTCTGGTAGGTTCAAAACGTCAGGCATTCCCAAGAAAGTTTCAGGTCAACTCGGTCCGTGATTATTTTAGGCTCTTATTTTGGTTGATGAGCTATTTGCAGCAGTTTATTAATTCCTCATCATTTAGAAATTTGCTGGGAGAAACATCTTCAAAAACATGTGTCATATTTTCCATCCATCATTCACCTAATTTTCCCATAATTAACACGACAAATAAAATGTCCCTAGAAATAATTACGTTGAAGTTTGATCAGTTTCCAATCATGTAAAGGGTTTTACATCGGGAATAAAATTAGCACGGGTATGCGGTTCCAATAGTATTATTATGTAGGTAATTACTTTCTACCGATTGAGGGCGCTGTTTATTCTTATGTTTTTTCTGTACGTAAAATTTGACGATTTTCTATCGCAAATTTCTCTTTAGGGAACACAAATTGGACGTGGGAACAAATCAATTCTTGTTCAGTAATGTCAGATCAACATCCATGCCAAGTGGGAACAAATTCGGTGATGATGGTCACGTAACTCAAAAACTAAAGCGAATTTGGCCTCACGGCCCACGGACTATCAGGTCATATTGGTAAGAGTGCCTAACGCACTTGCCACCTACGCCCCTACTAAACTTGCAATAAAATACCTATTTATAACCTCCCCCTCCCAACAAAACGTTTTATAGCACTGTAATAACTCTGTCGTACTCATCCACGCACCTCCAATCTCATTTTGACTTACCCCATACAACGATACAGAATGCGAACTGAGCAACATTTTGCACAAATGAAATTGCGAGAAAAGAAAGAAACATGATGGCTCCCCCTCCGATGATAAGTCGTCTTGGGCCGTACTTCTCCGTCAGGATGTTCACCACCGGCCCTGTATTGAGAGGATAAAACCAAGCAAATATCGAAAGCGAATGTTTTTTTTTTGTATATCCAAAGACGCATACTACAATTATTACTGCCTTTTAAACCATTAAAAAAAACTTGTGTACCAGCATTTTGGTGTGCTAAGCAGCAATATTAATCAAACCTTCTTCAAATATTGAACTTTGCAGAGATTTAGGTTCCAAACTGATCCTTACATGAAACTTTACTTAGGGAAGTTCAGATACCGACGGCCAACGTCGTCCCCAATTTTCAGCATGATAGGGTTTTATAGGTGGATATCATTTTGACATAACATGCATAATATTGACGGTATATTGTGTTATTAAGGACTTAATACATTCCGAAAGAATCCCGAGTGATGGATGTTTTGAACGCCGCATTTGCAACGAGGAAAACATGCCCAGTTAATTCAATGAGCCCCTTTAGTTGAGCATACATGTACTAACCGAGAATATAGCATGTAGTGTGTGCCGCAGCCATGGCAGTTCCAACTTCCCCAATGGAACAACCCAGAGATTCTTGAATGGGCAATATGAGAATACCGAAACTCTTGAATGTCCCTAACTCGAAGAAACCGGTTAAGAAACACACAGCCGTCAGTTTCCATCCATATGTGTCTCTTCGACTGAAACATTCCTAAGAAATGAAAACGATTCAAGTAGTCACAGAAAAACCCACTGAGCAATGAAGCTATGCACGTTTACAATTGGCTTAAAGTTGCCATTAAAAGTGCTTCTTAAAGAGAATATGTGTAGCTAAGTTGGGTAAGAAATAACCTCATGTCGCTTTTTATGCAATAATTTATGAAACGTTCTTGGGATTGTTATCGTGTGAACGTCAATATAGATTTTATTATGGATAAGCTATATGCTGATACCGTAACTTTACACCACTAGTAATCTGGTGGGTGTGTTCTCAAAACTCAATTTAGTCGGGAAGGGAACACTGCACCCAGCAAAAGCAGCAAATAGTCATGAGATCAGAAGTCCCAGGGGCTATAAATATCTACCTTCAAATGAATGACTGTCTATGATCATCCGTGGACAACTATAATGCATTGCACCGAGCCAGTATTAAGCTCTACAGAAAAAATAATATATATACGCCTTACCATCATGGTGAAACTACTCGAAAACCCTTCAGGTGCTGACTGTCACTAACAAGTAGAGTTTAAAATCCAGACCAAGAGCGAGACCGCATGTGTTGAAAACCAATTGGAAATCAGTAGGGAGATCAGGGCTAGCAATCAACCTGTGGATCCACTCTATGCATGCTACCTCGTTTTCACATAGCAATTTTGTCTTTTGATCAATTGCACCTTTCAGCGGAAGGTATTGTCTCTGTGTTCAGTGAGACCTCTGCATACAGCACTAGCGCCAATGTTGCGAGGCCCCTGGACCAATCAAATGGTAGGATTTGCACCACGAGACCCCATTAGCATAAAACGAGTAACGGGAATCTACCACTTTGACCTGGGCTGTTTACTCATGTGGTGTATGTGTTTTTTGGGAGATCCGTTTGCAGCTACATCATAAAAAAGGCCTTTACACATTGCAGGTCTTTTTAATGAGTCGAGATGTACACGGGTTCACCCGTGTCAACTGTTTCTATTAAGGATAATCGTGATTTTCAAACCATCTTTCAAGTTGGGATTGATAGTTTCAATATGGAAAGGTCTCTTCCAACGCAAATACAGTACGGACTGTAAACAAAAACTTATCCCTTGAAACCAGGTTAGGCGGAAATTGATTGAAATTGTAAGGCATTACGGCATTACAGCAAAATGGCGACTACTGAATTATGACGAATTAAAATGCACGTGGAAAAAAATCTGAATAATTCTTTACCTTTTTTTTCAGAAAAAAACTACTATGGTTAACTTATGATAATGAATTTTGGCAAGGACTAGAGCACTGCCAGGAATGAAATGTTTCATTACATGAGTGGAATAATCACTTTGCAAAGCTCTTATAAATAAGGCCATAAACGAACTACACTAATCAACGGGAGGAATTTGGTAAGCAAGAGCAATGAATTCATGACACGCACGGACTGTGATTCATGGTTTTATTGGTTACCCCTCGTTATGAATATTAGTATGATAAAATGATTTTGTTCCAGATTGTCTGGAACTGGTAACGTATACATTGCCCCATGTGATATGGGCCTTAGACATTACTATGCAACCCATACCAATACAATTTATTTTTCTAAATTGACGCGGGAAGCCTATCAACATATCCCTTGGTTCATTTGTTGGGCTTGAAATGTACATAAAAACCTAAACATAATAGCGCATAGATAATTAGGTTAAGGAAACAAGTGTTCGGCCAAATAAAAAATACAATAGACATGGCAAATATCCAAAATGTGTAATTTACGAACAAAGAACATTGTACCCGCTTGAAAGACGAGGATCCTTGTTTTTCAAGCGCGTAACGCAACGCTCTAAGTTATCCTTGTTTATTGTTTCCGATCAATCAGTTCAAAAGCGGAAAAACAAATCAATCGGAATATGCAGCAAAAATACTTTTTTGGGGGGTATTTGAGGTCCACATGGTTGATAAATTAATTGGCTTGTTCCTTGTGTTAAAAGGTATCTTCACACTTTGGTTTGCACGGATGAACCGAAATACGTTATGGGAAACCGCGGGGAGATTTCAGATAATAGCACAGAGGGCGCGGTAAAAACACGACGCCAAACAAAATGTTATGAAGTCATAGAATCTAAAGACAAACTAAAGAAAGTCAATCACGCTAAGAACGTGCAAAACGGAATTATATTTTGCAAAACTGTGAAAAACCGATAGGGTGACAGGGGCAAAACCACAAAACGAAAAGACAAAATAACATAATAGGATGACGGAAGCACAAAAACAAAAAGCCGAGATAACATAATGCTGAGAAAAAAACAGAAATAAACATTGTCGACAAATTGGCCAACGTGTTGCAAACTCATGGTGGCGCAGTATTTTGAATCGTCTGTATTAAATGGTCGTTCAATTACCGTAATACAAAATTGGGAGCGACGGCACTTGACAAGACAGGTAAGCATAATTCTTCCAGCATTTTGAGGGGAACATGGAGCAGGATGGGGCAATAGCTCTTTGAGTTGTCAACGGATATGTTTGACATTGGAATGGGTAATGATTGCAGCCTTGCGCCAGACCTTGGCTATACTTGTACCAAGTCGGGTTTCGTATCAGCGCTGCTGTACAGCACTGGTACTACCCACTGATCTATACAAACTGGATAGGTCGCGGGTGCAGTAATTAGACGGCGAGCCGTGAAGTCACCAGCGGCCATGTTAGGATATTCAGCACAATACTAATTGCACTGCATGACTGCACAGCAGGCAGTGCAGCAATTCTCTGTATACGCCGGCCGCCGGGCCTGCCAATGTATTGAATTTCCCAAAATGGCCGCACGGATGCTTCACCTGCAGAGCAGCGCGACCTATCCAGGTTGTATAGATCAGTGGTACTACCCTACGCGCTAGCGAGTTGCTTGCACAAACGCGCCCTCTGTTGTCCACAGCTGCTCCATGTAAGCTTGTTTAATCGCAAAAGCCGACTTGTGGGATCTGCCACAAGTTTGTGCACGTCCTATGGTGCTCATCTAATGTGATTGGTTAACAGTAGAAACACAATAATGCATATTCAATATATTGCATGTGCAATATATTGCATATGCATTATGAATAACTACATAAAACGATGCATGGGGTCTACTGGCAGATCCCACAAGTCGGGTATTGTGAGAAATGGAGCAACTGCGGACAACAGAGGGCGCGCTTGTGCAAGCAACTCGCTAGCGTAGTACTGTAGCGCTGATACGAAACCCGACTTGGTACAAGTCTAATAAGGAAACCAGTTGGAGATGCACAAAACAGTTTACAAGGTTGCTGTTCAAGCGATGACCATCCACTTTGCATTTGTGGTGCAACACAGGCAAGTAATAATCCTTAATTCAGTATTAGTGTTTTTCTCCAAAGGTGAAGGGACAAAAAAAGATATTTAACACCAAGCCTGCTCTTTGTCCGGTAGTAACACAGTCACTTTAGCACACACATAAGCACACACCCCGCCCCCAACCCCCACACAAAACAAATGGCCAAAGCAACGTAATTTGGCGACGTGATAGCGGAGGACCATAGCGAGCCTACAAAACGACCAGAGTTACAATGTCTGAATTCAACCATGGAGCTAGGAAGAGGAGTTCGAACTGCAACCTATCGCTAATCCTATCACTTATCGCCAAATACACGGGTTTACACCATGGCAGCCATCTTAGATTTTCATCGCAACTTCAAAACGAGGCACTTCCACGCGTGCGCACTTTTCTAAGTGTAAGCCCGTCCATTGTCGAAGACAATACACGGGTTTAAACTTCGGCAGTTTTGATCGCGACTTCAAAACGAGGCACTATCACGCATGCGCTTTTTTGGAAGTGTAAACCCGTGTATTAAGCCCTGTTTGAAAAGCACTGCGGCCGGTCACGCGCCTGTTACATAACACAACCGCAGTCGATCCTTTGATCATAATGATGGTCGCCGGAATTCCCTGGTAACCCCCAAAATGGTTCATAACCGAAATTGCAAATTAAAGTAACAAAACAAACGAACCAGATATAAATGGCAAGCGCAGTTGATACCGAAAGCCCCTGCATGCTTACATGGCAAACCGAAAGATGCGCAAGAAAATTATGTTTCGATTGGTGCGTCGAACGTCGAAAACAGGCATTAAACGGCAATTTGTCGTCTTTTTTGACATTTTATAGAAAACCAATTATGCTTAAAAAGGGTAAATTGATTTTTTGTTATGCGGCTTGACCCGGAGATTTTCTACGGTGAGGAGTCAGGCTAAATTGTAGATAATCTCCTGACAAAAAATATGGTTCATGTGTGTTATTATGTCGAACGTCGAAAACAGGCATTAAACGGCAATTTGTCGTCTTTTTTTTGACATTTTATAGAAAACCAATTATGCTTAAAATAGGGTAAATTGATTTTTTGTTATGCGGCTTGACCCGGAAATTTTCTACGGTGAGGAGTCAGGCTAAATTGTAGATAATGTCCTGACAAAAAATATGGTTCATGTGTGTTATTATGACAAATGCCCAGCTAGCTATGGCCATTTGTTGAAAATTCCGGTCAGTTTTTTCATTTTGGCCATGTTGAGTCCACTACGTTTGTATATTACACGCGCAAGGACAGTCAGTGCGCAGTGTTCCCGAAAGTGCTTCGTTTTATTTGCAGTGTATGCATGACTGGTTTTCTTATGAATATTTAATGAGATCGGTGAACGTATTTTCAAAATTCGCTCAGTCCTAATTTTGTCTTTGAAAGTATAAATTTAATTGAAATAGTAGAAGAAAGGTTCCTTTCGTGTCGTTCAAAGAGATTGATACATTTCTAACGTTGCAAAATGAGAAATAAATAGCTCAAAAAAATGCCGAAATTGTTCTAAAATTACGGCCCTGGAAAAATGCAATTTTCTCTCATTAAATGTTATTCTGCAGAATAAACATACAATTGTATACCTAGTCACAACCTTCGTTTACCATGTCGTCTTAGTTTCGTTTCTCAAACCCATTCGAAACAGTCAGGATAAGTAACAAAGTCCGGCCTTTTCGAAGTTTTCGAGTAAAGAAATGCGTTTTTCGTGAAACACGTGTGAATAATATGAGTGCGCTTGTCTGATTGGCCAAGAAGCGGAACGATCCCATTGCTTGACCAATCATGCCCACGTAAAGGAGCTTCTTCAAGACGGATACCTTGCTTTGTGTGCCAATGTACAGTGAACGTATAGCCTCGTAGGCCTATACGATGTTCAGTGTATAATTGCATAATGGCATATACACCATTCATTCGCGATCCGCACTTTAAATAACAATTCAACAATTCGCTACACGCAATTCAAGTACATTTGTGACGTCATAACTGTTTACGCTGCCGAATATTTTTGTGTGCTTTTTGCAAAACTTTGGCATTAAACAAAAACCCACCAGCGAAACCTGCAGAAATGAAGTTGATATTGATCGAAAGGAAAACTCGTTAAGATTTTGCAAATCGATAATTTTTGTCCCTAAATATCTCGAAACAGTCAGGATAAGCAAAAGATTACAACCACTCTAAAACAGTCTTAAAAATATACCTCAATTCAAATTTCAAAATAATAAAGTTCTGTACATAAACAGCTGTAAAAATACATATTTTTGACGCAGGTAACGTTGAGCTTCATATCCGACTCCATGTTGGCCAAACACTGCCATTTTAAATGGGTTTCCCGCTCAATTTTCAGGCCACTCCTGAACTCTCGTGAAAGTTCGCGAACTCTCGAAGGGTCCGAGAGCGTCTGCACCCTGCAAATAAATTTCGCTGTGTGCCTCATTATCGCGTACGCTGCGCACTGACTGAGGAAATAAGACCTTTCCACAGTGCCAGGACGAAGTTGGTCAAGCCAGCTCGCAGCCAGACTACCGCAATGATAAATTTGCATAACTACTATTTTACACAAAGCCTGCGGTTGCAAATTGCATGAATGCGGCGGTGATCATTGCACAATTGAAGTGCCTTGGTTCTCACTCCTTCTCTTCCCAGCCCCATGCTTCAACGAAGCATGAGGACGAGCAGAGCACATTATTTGGAACGTCGAGATAATACCAACGGTTCTTCTCAGAACCACACACTCTCACAGAAGAGATAACATGAGGTTACCGCAAACATACTTCTTTTAAAGCATGTAGGGGTTGTCCGCAATAATGCTCGTTGAATTAACAACCGGTCTCATATTCTTGTATCATTTACTTTGTAACAAAGATCGTCAAAAAAAACAGTATATAGCTGGCTTTAATTATCAGTTTATTCAGTTAAATGTAGTCACATTACTATGCTAATTTCTCTGTCATCTGTCTCTCTAGAGGTGATTTTTATCCAACCATTTGAAGCCCCATTTTGTATCTCCCGTGCAACATACTCGTTCATATTCGGATGCAATCGTCCCACGCCGCTTTCCGTTGACAATAGCTAACCTGGTCATGGTAATTGTCTTTTGTATGTTCGTTCGTGTTTGGAAACGAAAGTTTTCTTCTTACATTATTTTAATGTGACTGAAGCAGCTGCAGCTGGATACGATCGACCGGAGTATGCAGTCCACGTGCGATCCTATCGTCACATTTAGCCAAATCGGTACAAGCCTTCGTAAAGGCGTTGATCGTATTCGTACGAGGTGCATTATTAGTTTGTCCCGATCCCACGCACGATCGTTTGATTGTACAATAATATAGGGCACATAATTAAACAGCGACCTCTTTCGGTCTGTGCGAAATATGCAAATTAGGTCTACTGGTATAAACGCCTTGTACCGCTCGCCAACGAAAACGTACGTGTCTCTTTACTTTTTTACTGGATTATACCAGCGAATATGAAATATGGGGGCGGGCCATGTGTATGCAGTATCCAATCACAGCACAGTGTACAAGCATAAACAATGTAAGAATGGCATTTTTGTCGAGACGATTAGCTGTTGATGTCGCACAACGTGCATACTAAATGTACATGTATATGTTGTTTAAATGGGAGACTTTGGAGAACCGGTCTTGAGTCAACAGCGCACGCGCAAACCAGGCTTGCGCTATTGTGAGCATGCGTGCGTTGTTCTACAAAGCCTCCCATTACTGTTGGAAAGTTTTCGTGGCGAGTAGCAGCAACAAACCTTCAACACTTTCTGCAGGAAGACATCTCGCCTTTCGTGAATTTACCGATAGGCAACGCGGCCCTAATTTGGTGAAATGATGTATCTCCGTTTGGGGTCATTTTGAGAAAAATTGACTCACAGATTGAGCCTTTGCCTTTTCATTTTTACAGTTGCCAAGACTACAAAACTGTCATTTTCTAATATCATATCGTATGGATATTTGTGAAAATATTGACCTGTTTGTGAAGATACATCATTTCAAATTAAAAATAGTCCGCTTAACAAAACTTTAATATTGAGAAATGATGTATGTGTGTTTTTAATCGTTACATACGCACTAATACGCTAAAATGATGTAAGTACGAGATACATCATTTTACCGTATTAATTTGGCAAGGGATGTACACGTATGTCCGACATGCATCATTTCACTGAGAAAAGGTCGCTCTGGATATCTGGTTACGCTGAGATACATTATTCTATCTCTTAAACGCTTTACTTCTCGGGTTTGATATTCTCAGACTCGAGAAAAGCGCCCTCACTTTAGTGGGATATGGCTCTAACTCAAATTCGCCTAAAAATCGACTTACATCATTTTACCAAATTAGGGCCGAACGGGGAAGTCCGTAGCTCAAGTTAAAAACTCCATGTCAGGCAATAAAATCATATAAACCGTATACAATGTAGGGGGCCTCTATGAATTTTTAACCGTGATTTTGAACTGAGATGAAACCAAATGGCGGTTGTCCTATATCATATGATTTGAATTCTTGTGAAAATATCAATCAGAATTTGATCATCGGGCAGAACATACGTTCCGTCCTTTAAAAACCGGCACGCCACATAATGTCCTAGGCTTGTGTGAATAATGCAGTCTGTTATTGAACCGCACCGAGCCAAATCCAATAGCGCATTTAGAAGGCTGTCTATCGCTATTACCATAATGAGCTCCGCCCAATACACCTCATGTGGACGAGAGATCCAAGGCGTTCGGTTGAGCTCTACCAATTTGCATAATTCCCGAACCGCGAGAGGTCGGTGTTTGCCTGATGATATCAGAGCCGTAAATAAATATTTACGGCTCTGGATGATATATGCAATACGCGTCAACGATCGTGCAGCTGGAGTCTTGCAAACAAATCTGGCTCAAACCAATTGTATTCAAAACCACCAACATTTTAGAGTGAGTTTTTAAATCATTATAGGACTTTTATGTGTTCAGTTTCTTTCGCCAAAAGAAAAACAAAGGCTTTTCGCTTGCTCTGAAAAGCCAATTGAGAAAAACGAGAGCTCTCCCCCGTATGCCAAAAAGCGAACAATGATTACTTGGGGACGTTAGGTAAACGCATGTGAAAGACAATAACTTGTTTTTGTCCATATGACTGAAGGATCTTAGAATTAGAGAGTTTGAGAATCTCCAAATGGTATTTACAAATTACACATTTTCTGAGTATCTATGTCGATCATGTTTATTACCCAACATTGGCTTTCCTCAAACATAGTTATCCATGCGTTATTGATAATGTGTGTATGTTTTCATGTACATTGGTGATTGGTCAAGTCAAGGTATTTGGTAAATCTCAAGCATTGGTAACCCTTCGCACGAGTACAATTTGATAAGATTCATACAAAAATTAGGGTTTTCTTTTGTTATTAGCGTCTCCTGTTAAAAGGCCTTAAAGACAACAACTTGTTTGTACTTTAGGTCAATCAGATCTCACAATTACTAGATTGACGTATCAGCAAGATGATTATATCAATCTTTTATCATGATTATTTAAAGCCCTTGTGCAGCGGGTCATTATTCAGTTCATACCACTAGTCCATGGCTGGACTCGAAACCACTATAATTATGTCCAGACTGACCACAATTACAAAGATGGCAAGTCATTAATAATTGTAAGAGTTATAACGCACAATAATTTCAGAAAGAAGATGATTTATTGATTTGTAAGAAGAAATAATCATATTTACGTTACCAGATAGATTATTAAGCGAATAAAAACAATGGTGGTCGCTCATCCTAATTTTACAATTTAAGCGATGGTCATTGATTTATTTAATATAAAATAATAATGTTTCTTACCCAGTGAAGTGTTGTTCATACCGTATACGCAAAATCGATCGCTTCTAAATAACAGTGTACTTAATTTTGGAATAAACAGAAGATAAAACACCGTCATAATACGCGTTCACAATTAACATCATAATTTCTTGCTTCGACAGCACCGGTCATATTACACCTTGCAGCACTTGCTAGTCAGACGTTCAACAGCAAGGATGACGGCGCCCATGCCTGAAAACGCCCCAAGCATCATGAAGATGACTTAATAACTTTCAGTTATTTGATACGCAAAACCTGATAAGGTTCAAACAAACAGAAAAAATGGCTTTTAAGGCCTGACATAATGCTTTAGAGCCATTATACAGTATGTAAACCTATACAGGGTGATCCAGTAAAAACGCAACACTGTGTCGGGATCCACTATGTTTAAATTAAACTGTTTACCACTTCAGGATTCATTTATGAGATACAGTAATGTTTTGGCTATCACCATGTAGAATTAAAGCATATTGGGGCTGACATTTGCGAAAATGTGACCAATTGAAAGAGTACTCCTTAAAAACAATTTTGCAAGGAAAGCTTAGTGGTCAATACTCACATAATGTGTATGAAAGAAAGATGAAAATCGGGGTTTGAGACTGGGTAATTCAGTCTTAGTTTTTTTCACTCAATTAAAATCAAATTTTGCTAAAATTCTATATGGTGATAGCCAAGACATAGTTGTATCACATATTTGAATCTTGAAGTGATAAACGGTTTAATTTTCATAGAATATTTCTCGATACAAGTGTTGCGTTTTTGGGGGACACCCTGTATATCTTTAGGGGCCGGAGTTACACTTTCTTTCCAATATCTTCTAACAATATATCCGAGCGAGTAAAGCGCGTGTTCAAGTAATTGAAGCTAATATGGATAGATCAAATACTTTCTAGCCTGTTTTTTTGGTTTTTAATTGATTTTTTGGAGGGGGGGGGGGGCTAGACACTGAACCGCATCCGTAGAGCAGAGCCCTATGCACACTTTGCATAAAAAGAGCTTTGACCTGCGTGAGATATTACTGAACCGAGTGTGGTGCGATTGATCATTAGTTCATACAGCAAATAATTTAAAGTCGGATTCCATCGAATATTGGGTTTTTTTCTTACCTGCCAATGCACCACCAGCTAATTCTCCCAATGCAAAGAAAACATATAGTGTAGCCACGCCCCGATTAGAAGAAACCGTCTTAAGGATCTGTTCGGACACGGTGGGTAAGACAGGTGATACCATCCCAATACTCATGCCATTTACTACGGCTAATATCCCAAGACCAATGTAGTTCCCTGCAACGACGGAGTCCAGCATGAACGCACCACAGTTCCCAAGAGCAAGACAAATGTACATCTGCACTGGAGTGATGTACTCAAGATGAAGGATTGGTCCACATAGGATCCGACTAACAAGCGTACCGATTCCCCCCGCTGTGGATAGGAAAGCTGCCTGCTGGCTTTCAATATCCCTAGCTATGGCGTGGGGAACAAGGTAGATCATCCATGCACTGTACAATATTCCAAGGAGAAATGTGACGAAGGCAAAAACTGTAAATTTGGGTTCTTCCCATAATACGTCAATGGACAGGATCTTACAAAGACCCTTACTGATGTTCCTGCAGCCGTTCCATAGAATCTCTGTCTTAGTCTTGCCAATATGTGGTGCCTGCTCTTTATCAGCATGTTTGCATTGAATAGCCACATAATCCGCCAAAGGTGGTTTGAGCAAAGCTCCAAAAACGCACACATTGGTGTTTACCGCAGCAAATATTATCATGGTTCCTCTCCAGCCGTATATCGCGATGAGGAATTCCGTCAGCGGAGGGTAAACCATCATTCCCAAAGCACTTCCAGATGCACGTATCCCCACTGGAATCGCCAATTTACCACGATAATGCACTAGCTGGCTAACGAGTGGGGGAACAAAGGCCAAACAGACACCGATCCCTGTGGACGAATTTGCGAAAAAATTGTACACACAATAAATATAATGACAAAACCAAACAGTACAAGTACTGCAGTACATGGCGTGAAACTAAACGTGAACTGAATCACAACCAAGTGGCTCTCCAAATGCTGCCACGCTTGATAACACTTATATGTAAATACAATTTTCAAACCCCAAAAAGCAAGAAAAAAGAGAGAGAATTTTCAATAGTGAAAGCTAGTTTGACCACCCAAGACCCAAACCCAATATTAGGTTACCTTGTTCCATGCACAGCAAAAGAACGCCTCTGCGTGTGAGCTCTGAGATGGTTCCATTTCTACCATTCTCACTAAACCACGTAAAAGTGAAAGCATACAGTGAATTGTGCAAATACTGCTATCGGGGAATAATTCCTGCATTTGTTGCCTTTAAGCACAGTTCTCATTTAGCTAATTTGTTTCAACCTAGCAGTAAGCGTTTTCCAAGATTTGGCGCCGTGCACCTTAATTGTCTTGGCACATCACGGAACATTTGTGGTATATTCAGTAGAACGTTGCTACAACGAACACCACTGTACCAAACAGCTGGTTCACATTAGTCGAAATAACCAGTCGTCCTTGCAAATTATAATATTGGTGTATTCCCACGGTTCCAATTTTGTTTCGACTTACCCCATAAAACAATAAAGAGTGCGAACTGGGCAACATTTTGCACGAATGAAATTGCGAGAAAGGAAAGTAACATGATGGCTCCCCCTCCGATGATAAGTCGTCTTGGACCGTACTTCTCCGTCAGGATATTCACCAGTGGCGCTGTATTCAGAGGTTCAATCCATACAAAAAAATCAAAGGAAATTATATTTATTGATTGCTTGGAGTTAGGATGGCCTGACGCGTTTGGATCCCAGTAGGATCTTTATCGAAGGCTAAATGACAAGATGACAATGACAAGAACATTCATAAAGTTCATTCATACTTTCTCGTTGCCAAAACTAACCAAGACTCTGCGGTGCCCAATTGATTCAATGCCCTATACAAGATCACACCAGAAATCGTGTGGTTATGGATATTGAAGCGGAGATCTCCTAGCTGGGGTATAAATAAGTTTCTGAGTTTTGACTGAAGACCTAGCCGGACCATAGATTCGTTTCTTACATGTGTTCTTGTTATAATAATTCAATTCAATTCACACACATTTATTTCCATTAAATACAAGCAAATTGAAATGCAGGAGACAACAATAAATTAATGAAGATACACACTGTATACAAATAATCAATGCAGGTACATAAATGGAGGCATGTTCAAGAAGCCGAAGCTTGTATAGATATGCCTTCAACATAACTAGCTTAAGAGATGCTAAGTGAAGAGGTGGGACAAAACAAATAAGACGAACACAGAACATAATCGTGCATGTGGCCGTGACAGACCACACATATCGAACTGCACCTAAAAGTGTCATGCTCGCGGAGGTTGCTGGGACATCTGTAGGCCAATATGAGGTCTTCTGGGATGGCCCTGGGGAGACGACATTTGATTAAGGAAAGATAATCGCTTCAGGGGAAACACACGCGTAGTGACAACAGTGATCCTCTAATACAAATTATTAAAGACAAAATCCTTATTGTAAACTCCCAAATCACATTGATCATTAAGCATAAATGTTACTCGTCACTTTGGAAATAGAACTTTGCAGATGTTTGTCTTTCAAACTGACCCTCACATCATTTTGTTATAGGAAATTCGCATACCAGTAGCCATCTCCGTCCCCCATTTCAAACAGGGTAGGATGTTGTCATCGATATGATTGGTATTGGAGACTGGAGGTATATTGGGGTCAAGAAGTAATGAAATACTATAAAAAACAAATAATCTACGTCGATATTGATTTGCTTAGGTGATGGGTATTTTGGGAGGCGCATTTTAGATAAAGAAAACATACAGCTCCTGCAATGTTACTAGTATGATTATGTTCAACATACTTACCGAGAATGTAACATGTAGTGTGTGCCGCAGCCATGGCAGTGCCGACTTCCCCAATTGAACAACCCAGAGATTCTTGAATGGGCAATATGAAAACACCAAAGCTCTTGAATGTCCCTAACTCGAAGAAACCGGTGAAGAAACCCACAACCGTCAGTTTCCATCCATACATGTCTCTTTGAGTGAAACAGTTCTAAGAAAAATAAAACCACTTTTAGTCAAACAAAAATGTCCATGTCCATGTCCATGGCAGTGCCAACTTCCCCAATTGAACAACCCAGAGATTCTTGAATGGGCAATATGAAAACACCAAAGCTCTTGAATGTCCCCAACTCGAAGAAACCAGTTAAGAAACACACAGCCGTCAGTTTCCATCCATATGTGTCTCTTCCACTGAAACATTCCTAAGAAATTAAAACGATTCAAGTAGTCACAGAAAAACCCACTGAGCAATGAAGCTATGCACGTTAACTATTGGCTTATAGTTGCCATTAAAAGTTCTTCTTAAAGAGAATATGTGTAGCTAAGTTGGGTAAGCAATTACCTCATGTCGCTTTTTATGCAATAATTTATTAAACGTTCTTGGGATTATTATCGTGTGAACGTCAAAATAGATTTTATTATGGATAAGCTATATAATGCTGATGCCGTAACTTTACACCACTAGTATTCTGGTGGGTGTGTTCTCAAAACTCAATTTAGTCGGGAAGGGAACATTGCACCAAGCAAAAGCAGCAAATAGTCATGAGATCAGAAGTCCCAGGGGCTATAAATATCTACCTTCAAATGAATGACTGTCTATGATCATCCGTGGACAACTATAATGCATTGCACCGAGCCAGTATTAAGCTCTACAGAAAAAATAATATATATACGCCTTACCATCATGGTGAAACTACTCGAAAACCCTTCAGGTGCTGACTGTCACTAACAAGTAGAGTTTAAAGTCGAGACCAAGAGCGAGACCGCACGTGTTGAAAACCAATTGGAAATCAGTAGGGAGATCAGGGCTAGCAATCAACCTGTGGATCCACTCTATGCATGCTACCTCGTTTTCACATAGCAATTTTGTCTTTTGATCAATTGCACCTTTCAGCGGAAGGTATTGTCTCTGTGTTCAGTGAGACCTCTCCATACAGCACTAGCGCCAATGTTTCGAGGCCCTTGGACCAATCACATGGTAGGATTTGCCCCACGAGACGCAATTAGCATAAAACGAGTAACGGGAATCTACCACTTTGACCTGGGCTGTTTACTAATGTAGGGTTCGACCGTGCCAACTGTTTCTATTAATGATCAATCGTGATGTTCAACCCATCTTTCGAGTTGGGATTGATAGTTTCAATATGGAAAGGTCTCTTCCAACGCAAATACAGTACGGACTGTAAACAAAAACTTATCCCTTGAAACCAGGTTAGGCGGAAATTGATTGAAATTGTAAGGCATTACGGCATTGCAGCAAAATGGCGACTACTGGATTATGACGAATTAAAATCCAAGGGGAAGAAAGGGAGTTTTTGTTTTTCAGAAAAAAAAACTACTATGGTTAACTTATATGATAATGAATTTCGGCAAGGACTAAAGCACTGCATTATTCCACTCATTACATCAGTGGAATAATCACGTTGCCCAGCTCTTATAAATAAGGCCATAAACGAACGACACTAATCAACGGGAGGAATTTGGTAAGCAAAAGCAATGAATTCATGACCCGCACGGACTGTGATATTCGTGGTTTTATTGGTTGCCCCTCGTTATGAATATAAGAATGATAAAATGCTTTTGTTCCAGATTGTCTGGAACTGGTTACGTATATATTGCCTCGTGTGATATGGGCCTTAGACATTACTATGCAACCCATACTGCGTGGAACCAATAATAATATTTCTAAATTGACGTGGGAAGCATATAAACATATCCCTTGGTTCATTTATTGTGCTTGAAATGTACATAAAAACCTAAACATAATAGCGCATAGATAATTAGGTTAAGGAAACAAGTGTATGGCCAAATAAAAAATACAATAGACATGGCAAATATCCAAAATATGTAATTTACGAACAAAGAACATTGTACCCGCTTGAAAGACGAGGATCCTTGTCTTTCAAGCGCGTAACGCAACGCTCTAAGTTATCCTTGTTTATTGTTTCCTTGTGTTAAAAGGTATCTTCACACTTTGGTTTGCACGGATGAACCGAAATACGTTATGGGAAACCGCGGGGAGATTTCAGATAATAGCACAGAGGGCGCGGTAAAAACACGACGCCAAACAAAATGTTATGAAGTCATGGAATCTAAAGACAAACTAAAGAAAGTCAATCACGCTAAGAACGTGCAAAACGGAATTATATTTTGCAGAACTGTGAAAAACCGATAGGGTGACAGGGGCAAAACCACAAAACGAAAAGACAAAATAACATAATAGGATGACGGAAGCACAAAAACAAAAAGCCGAGATAACATAATGCTGAGAAAAAAACAGAAATAAACATGAGGAAATTACCCAATACGGGCGATTCACAATAGTACGCAACCACGAGTTTTCAACGCGTTGTCCAATCTCAATGCGCGGAATTCATTGTATTGACAAACTGTGCTTGAGGAAATAATTATGCGCAGTTTGTCGACAAATTGGCCAACGTGTTGCAAACTCATGGTGGCGCAGTATTTTGAATCGCCTGTATTAAATGGTCGTTCAATTACCGTAATACAAAATTGGGAGTGTAGGCACTTGACAAGACAGGCAAGGATAATTCTTCCAGCATTTTGAGAGGAACATGGAGCAGGATGGGGCAATAGCTCTTGGGGTTGTCAACGGGTATGTTTGACATTGGAATGGGTAATGATTGCAGCTTTGCGCCAGATCTTGGCTAGACTTGTACCAAGTCGGGTTTCGTATCAGCGCTGCTGTACAGCACTGGTACTACCCACTGATCTATACAAACTGGATAGGTCGCGGGTGCAGTAATTAGACGGCGAGCCGTGAAGTCACCAGCGGCCATGTTAGGGTATTCAGCACAATACTCATTGCACTGCATGACTGCACAGCAGGCAGTGCAGCAATTCTCTGTATACGCCGGCCGCCGGGCCTGCCAATGTATAGAATATCCCAAAATGGCCGCACGGATGCTTCACCTGCAGAGCAGTGCGACCTATCCAGGTTGTATAGATCAGTGGTACTACCCTACGCGCTAGCGAGTTGCTTGCACAAACGCGCCCTCTGTTGTCCACAGCTGCTCCATGTAAGCTTGTTGAATCGCAAAAGCATATTCAATATATTGCATGTGCAATATATTGCATATGCATTATGAATAACTACATAAAACGATGCATGGGATCTACTGGCAGATCCCACAAGTCGGGTATTGTGAGAAATGGAGCAACTGCGGACAACAGAGGGCGCGCTTGTGCAAGCAACTCGCTAGCGTTGTACTGTAGCGCTGATACGAAACCCGACTTGGTACAAGTCTAATAAGGAAACCAGTTGGAGATGCACAAAACAGTTTACAAGGTTGCTGTTCAAGCGATGACCATCCACTTTGCATTTGTGGTGCAACACAGGCAAGTAATAATCCTTAATTCAGTATCAGTGTTTTTCTCCAAAGGTGAAGGGACAAAAACAGATATTTAACACCAAGCCTGCTCTTTGTCCGGTAGTAACACAGTCACTTTAGCACACACATAAGCACACACCCCGCCCCCAACCCCCACACAAAACCAATGGCCAAAGCAACGTAATTTGGCGACGTGATAGCGGAGGACCATAGGGAGCCTACAAAACGACCAGAGTTACAATGTCTGAATTCAACCATGGAGCTAGGAAGAGGAAGAGAACTGCAACCTATCGCTTATCCAATCACTTATCGCCCAATACACGGGTTTACACCATGGCAGCCATCTTAGATTTTCATCGCAACTTCAAAACAAGGCACTTCCACGCGTGCGCACTTTTCTAAGTGTAAGCCCGTCCATTGTCGAAGACAATACACGGGTTTACACTTCGGCAGTTTTGATCGCGACTTCAAAACGAGGCACTATCACGCATGCGCTTTTTTGGAAGTGTAAACCCGTGTATTAAGCCCTGTTGGAAAAGCACTGCGGCCGGTCACGCGCCTGTTACATAACACAACCGCAGTCGATCCTTTTATCATAATGATGGTCGCCGGAATTCCCTGGTAACCCCCAAAATGGTTCATAACCGAAATTGCAAATTGGAGTAACAAAACAAACGAACCAGATATAAATGGCAAGCGCAGTTGATACCGAAAGCCCCTGCATGCTTACATGGCAAACCGAAAGATGCGCAAGAAAATTATGTTTCGATTGGTGCGTCGAACGTCGAAAACAGGCATTAAACGGCAATTTGTCGTCTTTTTTTTGACATTTTATAGAAAACAAATTATGCTTAAAAAGGGTAAATTGATTTTTTGTTATGCGGCTTGACCCGGAGATTTTCTACGGTGAGGAGTCAGGCTAAATTGAGCAATGTCATCGATGATTTTTTTTTTTTAAGAAATTGTCGAGTACTGGGATCTAGTACCGAGTACTTAACGTCGAGTACGTCCAAAATCCAAGTACATCGGATCGAGTACGGGCCAAGTACATTTTGTTTTCGAGTACTTTTAATCGAGTACGGGCCAAGTACTTTGGTTGACTCGAGTTGTACTCGAGTACGAGTACGAGTACTACAACACTGACTAGCACCTCCGTTGTCCACAATATACCAAATAATTACACCTGAAGTGCCAATATAACTCATTTGAGGACCACATATACACCTATGGATTCATGATTGAATTCAGTATTTGAATACTGAAACTGAAAATCCTACCTTGGCAATCAGTTGCATACGACTTGGGATGGGGATGGCTGTACAACGCCCCTTCCCTTTGGAGTCAGTAAAAAAATGTTGATGAATTAATGTGCTTAATGGAAGAGCTTAAGCTATTCTCATCACTAGTCCAGATGAAGAAAATATCATTAATGTACCTTCACCATATCCAGGGGCGGCAAGGTGCTGAGGCTTACATGCACTCTGACCTGAAAATGCACGATAAGACGTTTATGTTATGTTAACATTATACGAAACAGTGATTCGACAGTTGATTAATTGGCAAAACATAGACCAATTAAACACAAAACAATTAAACTAGTAAGACATTTCCAGAGAGGAATTGAATCAAGCTTGTAGGGTCTTTGTTTTATTACTGTACATCACCTTGCATCTCATAGAGATTTTCCATGGTAGCGCATATTTGTCCAGAGTAAACCTATTTGTAGCCGTAATGATGGGCCCCAAAGTGCATTATAAATCATAGATAAATGCCACATCAGGTTTTGCTGAAATATAATTGTTGCACTCTTATGAAAAGGTATGATATATGGACATGTTATGCCTAATGTGATTACTATTATGCAAAAGTCGTCATACAAAGCTAAATTAATAGCCAAATGTATTTCGTCATGGTACATGTCCCCCACATCCTGGCTTGTGAAATACAAATTGTATATGAAAACAGGCAGAGGAGTCATTAGGAGTATATACCCACAATAGAAAAACTAATGACAAAAAACCTAATGACTCCTCTCGTCAACATCACAAAGGGAAATTTATGGGCTGAATATTATTCCTGACATGTAAAAGCTCCCCAATGAGCGAAAAATGGCAATCATCTCTACCACACCCCGCAGTGAGCATTATCTGATTTTTTTTTTATGCAGGACTGGAAATTTCACACTGGTGTGCATTGAGCTTAGTTATGTCTTAATATCTTGTGCGTGACTCGAATGGCAAGTGCATGGACTTAATACCAAAGGTAATATGTGCATACACTACTAGTATAATTATAAATACAAATCAATGAAAGAAACGATAAACCAATATTACGATTCTTCATTTGAAGAGAAAGGGGAAACAATGAAAAGTGTCTTGCCATAATAATGGCAAGAGACTCAAAACTTAATTTGTGTTATGCCTATTTGTGTATATTACCAACGGCTTCGTTGATGAAATCTCTTGAGAATCAACCTTATTATTATTTTTTGGATCGGTTTTATGTTTTTGTCTGAAATGTTCCTAATGTAAATTCTACCACAATTCATAACCTGATGTGGCATTTATCTATGATTTATAATGCACTTTGGGGCCCATCATTACGGCTACAAATAGGTTTACTCTGGACAAATATGAGCTACCATGGAAAATCTCTATGAGATGCAAGGTGATGTACAGTAATAAAACAAAGACCCTACAAGCTTGTCCTCGGACAAGGTGATGTACAGTAATAAAACAAAGACCCTACAAGCTTGATTCAATTCCTCTCTGGAAATTTCTTACTAGTTTCATTGTTTTGTGTTTAATTGGTCTATATAGTAACCCTAATTGTAGTGTGATTATAAACAATTTCATAGGTGCTCCGATTCAGGTCACTCGGGGCATTAGACAAGGTTGTCCTTTGTCACCGCTCCTGTATGCGATTTGTGCTGAAGGGCTGACATCTTTGTTTCGATCCAATGGCACCCTAAGTGGATTTATTTTCCCAGATAGTGATCTAAGCATTCGTATTATCCAACATGCCGATGACACTAACCTTTTTGTTAGTAAAGAGTCGGATTTTAAGGTCATTCAGGACATCATTACTACATTTTGTAAGGGAACGGGGTCTAAACTTAATACACACAAGTCGAAAGGACTTTGGATGGGGCAATGGCGTAACAGGGAAGACGCCCCTTGCAATTTTTGTTGGTTGCGGAAAATGAAAATTTTGGGCGTAATAGTTGGTAATGACGTTACACCTGAAGATAATTGGGAACCCCGTTTTAACAAAGTGAAGTATGTCCTGCAAAAGTGGTCTAAACGTAATCTTACCTACTATGGTAAAACTGTCATAGTCAACACCTTTGTGGGTGCTGGAATTGTTTATGTGGGGAGTGTAATTGCCTGTCCTCGTGAGTATGAAAAGAAGATTAGCGATGCAATTTGGAACTTCTTTTGGGACGGAAATGTCGAAAGAATCAAAAGGGATACCATCATTGGCCCGAAGAACAAAGGTGGAACTGGTCTCCTGCATGTACATACGAAGTTGATGAGTTTAAAATTACAATGGTTGTCCCGATATATTTCAAGTAACGGGCGTTGGAAAATTATGTTCGACTATTGGATAAATAGGGCCAGTGATAATAGCAATCTAGGTTGGTACATTTTTGCCAACCTCCAAGTGAAGCTTAGAACTACTAGTTTTTATGTGGAAATTATACAAGCCTTTTTTACGACAGGAGGAAAAGTAGATAACAACTTTTCATGTTTTCTTGAAACCGGCGACCTCCCTCTGTTTAATAATAAGTTAGTTAGTAGTCAAGGCTCCACTTTCACAAGTAATGTTCTTAAAAATGCTGGGATTTGTAGCATTAGTGATATTGTTGTAAAAGGCAGTTTAATCCCCTTCTGTGTAATTGCTAACAAATGTAAAATCCTAAATATCACAGCTGGTACTATCAGGGCAAGGGCTGTTCGCACAATTGATTCTGTACTTGTTGAAGAGATGAGATATGGTCCTCCAAACCATATATGTAATCGACTTGTTGTAAGGGATTTTACTTGTTCCGATGGCTTTATCCCGCTTTGCGACACCAACGCTCGTATGAACTATCGAAATCTTATTGCCCAACAAGCAAAAGAGCCGAAAGCTCAGGCAGCCTGGTCAAAGTGTTTTAATATGGAAATTTCTAGATGGACAAACATTTGGAAAAGTTGTTATAATAACTATCTGCTTGAGCCTGATGATAAACAATTTTTATTCAAATTAAAACATCGTATTCTTCCGACTAAGGACTTTTTGTACAAAATACGTATTATTAATGATAGCCTCTGTCCAATGTGTAATTTGGCCGAAGAATCACATGAGCACTTGTTTGTAGCCTGTAACTACTCAATGGAAGCATGGATCTTTCTAGAAGATATTTTGAGAAGATACACTGGAGACAGATTTTACTCTTTAAATGATAGCAACAAAATACTCGGATATAATTTAGGGCAAATTCCAACTGTACTCATAACCAAAATGCTCCGTCAAATTTGGAAAATCAGATGTAAAGTAGTTTTTGACAACTATAATTCCACCCAAGATATCGACTTAATTAAACAGTTCAAGAGAAGCCTTCGGCGATTTCTCTTATTCGAAAAATCTAGACTGAGCGATGATCTTTTCATAAGTCTCTACGCAAGAAACAATGTTCTATGCTCTGTCAGGCAAATGGCACCTTAATTTTCATCAAGTCCGATGATGTATATTCATGTTTATTTTTAACTTGTGTATCTCTTTGTAAATATTTTTGTACATTTATTGATCATTTATAATTGCGCCACCTATCACACGTTTGTATATATGTTAAACCTGTACTAGAAGTAATGTGACAGATATGTTTTAAATGGATTTATTTTGTTCAATGTTTTTGCAATAAACGGAGTTCTAAACTCCATTCGAAAAAAAAAAAAAATAAAGAAAACAAAGACCCTACAAGCTTGATTCAATTCCTCTCTGGAAATTTCTTACTAGTTTCATTGTTTTGTGTTTAATTGGTCTATATTTTGCCAATTAATCAACTGTCGAATCACTGTTTCGTATAATGTTAATATAACATAAACGTCTTATCATGCATTTTCAGGTCAGAGTGCATGTAAGCCTCAGCACCTTGCCGCCCCTGGATATGGTGAAGGTACATTAATGATTTTTTCTTTATCTGGACTAGTGATGAGAATAGCTTAAGCTCTTCCATTAAGCACATTAATTCATCAAAAATGTTTTACTGACTCCAAAGGGAAGGGGCGTTGTACAGCCATCCCCATCCCAAGTCGTATGCAACTGATTGCCAAGGTAGGATTTTCAGTTTCAGTATTCAAATACTGAATTCAATCATGAATCCATAGGTGTATATGTGGTCCTCAAATGAGTTATATTGGCACTTCAGGTGTAATTATTTGGTATATTGTGGACAACGGAGGTGCTAGTCAGTGTTGTAGTACTCGTACTCGTACTCGAGTACAACTCGAGTCCACCAAAGTACTTGGCCCGTACTCGATTAAAAGTACTCGAAAACAAAATGTACTTGGCCCGTACTCGATCCGATGTACTTGGATTTTTGACGTACTCGACGTTAAGTACTCGGTACTAGATCCCAGTACTCGACAATTTCTTAAAAAAAAAATCATCGATGACATTGCTCAACCTCGAACATATCGTAAGCTCGGTAGCACGGTATCCATTTAATTATAACGTGTAGAAGCCTACAGGCTTTCCTTGCATGCCCTGGGTACAGTGTGAGTGCATTGCACGTGCAAAGAGCGCAGAGATACATGTAGTGGAGTTATTGGTTAGCGCGGCCCGAATTGGGATGTCGGGCCCAATGCCCAATTATGGTTGGGTTAAAATCATGCACTTTATGTAAATGTACAGTCCATGGTACATTCTCAATCGGTACATATTAAAATTGTGATTTATGGGCAAAAATATCAAGGAAGATTCAGCAAATATCCAGTCCCTTACAGTGCCCACTTTTTTTTTAAAGAAAACATCTGGAGTTTTGATCTCACCCTAAGATCCAAAGTGTTTTTGTTTTGTGATTTAGTCCACAGAGAGGATAAAGGGCAGTTTTGTTTTCTTTTAAATTTAAAATTGCTGACTTTGTTGTGTAATGAAGAGATTTATTAAACACTACTGTCATGAACTGCATTTGTTGGTAATGTGCATTGGTTCTGTGCATGTACTTGGCCCGGGACTCGAACTTTGGTACTCGGACTCTGCCCTGTACTCGGCCTTGAATGTACTCGGACTCGATACTTAGGACTTGGACTCGGCAGGAATGTACTCGGACTCGGCCCAGTACTCGGACCCTGAAGTACTCAGAGTACTCTGTACTGGGATCTGAGGACTCCACTACAACACTGGTGCTAGTTAGTAAACAAAGACAGGCATTTTCTATATAATTCCTTCTCTAGACATGTAGCCTGTTTTCAAACGACTGGGATGTTTTGTTCGGATTAATTGCTTAAACTTTAACTTAGAAAGAAATCCATTGGACCGTTAAGAAGCTGGCCTATGCTTTTGTAAGTAACCTGTAAACAGCGCCTGATTTGAATAAAATCTCATTATCATGGAACTTTCAAGGAAAACATTGCTATACAATGGCACAATGGTACAAATATAGTGCGTCGTTATTTATTCACTTCCTTGTATACACCTATACACTGTACTCGCAGTAAAAACTACAACCCAATGCTGACTATGCCACCGATAGTGCTGCTTATCAAAATCTTCAAAATCTTTTCAATTAAGCTTTGCAAAAAACTTATAACAATTTAGCGAAAAACAAAGGAAAAACCACTTTTTCAGTTCACACCCATTAGTTACCATGAATTAAAGGCTATTGTTGATTCTGTGTACAATATTAAGTATCTGAAAGGGGGACTATAAAAGCACTATGATGATGTACTCCAATAGCGATTTCATTCACCATAAAAGCCACAAAATTACCTAAACAAACATGTTTGATATTTCATTTAAATATTAAAATTCTGATTTTATGCATAATATTGACGAAATGTATAGGCCTACTTTAATATTTTAAAGAACTGCATTCCATATGAATTCATTACGTTTACTCGTATTTATCATCCAGTTATAAGTGCATGTATTATCTGTTTTGATATCTAAGTTGCTGTGAGGATAACTCTAAACTGTAAATTTGTCTAGTTCTTTTGTATAAACATTTAAACCCACACGAAATTCAACCATGTGAAATATTGTGCTAAACTTTCAAAACCGCATGTTTATACTTCAATAATAAAGACAACCAGATATCTGATTTTTCCTGTCACGTTTGCTTTGTTTAATAGCAACCAATCACCTCAAAGCGCATGCAGCAGTTGGCATTCCATCCCGTGGGTAGAATACGAATGAATCTGGTGCGCATTGCCATCGGGAATCTAGTGGTCACGGTGGTACCTTGATTGATGTTACCAGGGAACTGTATGCAAATGATACAAATGATGAGGAGTTCAGGTATATGTCCAATTGGAAATAGTAATTATTGTTTTATTTGTGTAGAATTATTATTTTTGTTCCTTCGATCTCAAATTGACTGACCGTTATTGCTGTGCCATTTGTATAGGTCACGTGATCCCATGATTGACCATCGTCACTCTGCGCCACTTGGTACTTGGTCACTCTCTGGTCATTGGTATGTCCATCTTCACCACGGCCTTGAGTGATGAGTCCAGTGATGGTGACTGTGGTAGTGAAGTCAACTTGAATCCATGGATTGGCGTCACCGTCACCTGCATGCCATGCAGCGGCATATTCTGCTCATCGGGAGAATCAAGTCGTGAAACACATTGATTACATTACAAAGAGGGGGGGGGGGGGTAAATTTAGGCGAAGTGTTGGGGACTCTGTTTAATCGTCTTTTGATCAAGTTTCATGAAGTCCTTTTTTTACGAGTCTTTTCACGACTTTTAAAACGAGTTTCGTCTTCATTTGAAGTATCATAATATCGATTTATCGTTTCTTCATTCATGTTTATATACTAATGAATGGAATCGGACATATACCTTGGGTATTAAGCCGTGCCTTTGCTGGTCCATGATCTGCCCAGTTTGCATAATAAGACGAAGCTGTGATGCTCCCATCTAGGATGCGTCCATCCTCCATACCAAGAGGTTCCTCCTTTGCGCAATTAACTGCACCTTTAGCAAAACGTATCATTAATATAATATAAACTGTCCCCTATCCACACGTGTAGTTATCAGACAGAAAAGCCTTATTCATCGATACCTATCCACTGCGTGTCAAGGCATCGTGCAAATATCCTAGTACGAAATAAGAATCATCAATTTGATAGAGAAGTACCCATTTCAAATGAGCGTCCATTTTCTTGACTAATTATCAATGATAATTGTGCTTATGAGGGCCTTTAATAAGTGTTGATCGTTGCAGGATCTTTATCAAAGGGCTTTCATAAGATCCTGATAGAATATAAACGTCAGGCCCTCAAAACTCTAAGCATGCTATAGATTTTAGGTCATTAATCTGGCTGATGAGCAGTTTGAAGCAGTTTGTTACTTGTATCATCATCATTATTTAAGGTTTTTGCGAAGACTTATAGAAAATCTGCTTACCGGAGCAACGCTGTTTGCTAAGCTCCCGTGCGGCTGCTTGCATCCAGTGTTCCCCAGGAACTGGCTTCGGAGGAGGACCGAAGTACAAGGTCCTCATCTGACCAACAACTACAATAAAATATTTTGTTTAATAATGATTTTTTTTGAAAATGTTTATTTCAATATAAGCTACATTAGTCTGAAAGAAAATAACACGGTATATTCCATTTAAAACTTCAGTATCCATTTCGCCGTCAATTATCACTTTATAGAAAAAGCGAAACACCAGACAAAAAGGATTACTTTGAAACAAAATAATGCAGGGCCCTTTTTCGCCTAAGGTAATTTCGTACTTTGTTTTTTGTCAAAGCAATACAGATTCATGGGCAGAAATATCGAGGAAGATACAATAACAGCCATCTGATTAAAAAAAATTGTCCCATACGGTGCCCACTTTTTGAGAAAACAGTGAAAAATTACCACAACATTTCTTAAGTCTTTTTTCTCTTTTGGTCACTGGTTTTACTCTTTTCTGAATAAATACAGCATTCCAGGCCAAAAAAAAATAACGGTATGTTTCTACCATCACCATCGTGAGTTATAGATAAATCTGTGAAGATGTCTGTTTATAGGCATGCTTTCAAAGTAAGATAGTACATTTAAAGTCAATAATAACATATATTTTCCTTATCTATAAATCCCTACCCCTGTTTTTACCTCAAGTTGGAGTTAATATTGTGGTTACCTCTGTATTGTTGCCTCAATTAATATCTTTCGGGGCTCAGACATTATATTCCTACAATGTTATTAAGAAACGCATCAATTCAGTTTCCAGAATCAAATTATTTCAGGTGGAACGATATCACTTCCTCTTGCAGTGACCTATTTTTCACTAGATAGCTATATATACAATCTTACCTTTGAAATCGTTGACAAGTAAGGTCACAATGATTAACACGGCACAACGAGCAGATGACACCATGTTTGAATCAGTCACTGCGTACAGTATCTCAGAGATAACGGTTACTTCAAACACATCAACTTGCAATTGTCGACAAACCGATTCTCTCACGCGACTCATGTCAGCTTTATACTAATAATGCCCAGGCTACAGACGATGGCTTGTGAGACCACATCCATGCTGATTGGATAGATGTGAACACGTGATGTATAATGCAGTGATAGACTGTGTGTCCTTCAATGTTTCGATTGGTCGATTTCCTTTCAGCATCATTATCTATATGTCATAGTAGTGCCTCATTTAACAAGTCTCATTATCATGGAACTACCAAGGAAAAACATTGCTATACAATGACACAATGGTATGAATAATAATTTATTTACTTCCTTGGTAATACATGTCCTTTGTACTCGCAGTAAGACCTACAACTGAATGCTGACTATGCCATATACAGCGATGCACTGTGATGCTTTTCAAAATCTAAAAAATATGTTCAATTACGTTTTGAAAAAATTATGACAATTTACAACACTTACTCAATTCACACCTATTAGTTACCACGATTTGCAGGCTATTGTTGATAATGTGTACAGTATTAATACGAATTTGGCTCTGAACTATAACAGAACTATCATGACGTACTTAAATAGCGATTTCATTCACCATCAACGCAAAAAAACATAACATAAGCAAACATTTATGATATTGAATTTAAATAATAAAACTATGATTATATGCATAATATTGACGAAATACACATAAATATTTTAAAGAACTGCATTCCAGATGTATTCATTACGGTTACTTGTATAAGTATATCATCCAAATCTATAGGTGCATGGATAATTTGTTTAGTATCATTGCTAATGTTTTATCAATGGGAGACTTTAGGAGAGTCCGTCTTGAGTCAACAGCGCACGCGCAGACCATCCTTGCGCAATTGTGAGCATGCGCGCGTGCGTGCGCGTGCGCGTGCGCGTGCGCTGTTGACTTAAGACAGACTCTCCAAAAGTCTCATTCAGAGCCACTTGAATTTGGTTTCATTTACGTTCATTTTTCTTGGTGCACTTACACTTCAGATATCTAAGTTGATGTTAGGATAACTTTAAACTTTAAAATGTTCTACTGAATGTTCCTTGTTAAATACATTTAATGTTAATGTTTTGATAATCATTTTAAACCCTCACGAAATTCAACCAGGTGAAATATTGTGTAAAACTTTCAAGACAGTATGTTCATACTTAAATTTGAAAGAAAACCATATATCTGATTCTTCCTGTCACGTTTGCTTTGTTTAATAGCAACCAATCACCTCAAAGCGCATGCTGCAGTAGTCGTTCCATTTAGTGGGTAGAATACGAGTGAATCTGGTGTGCATTGCCATCGGGAACCTAGTGGTCACGGTACTGCCTCTCACGATGTTAACAGGGAACTGCGTGTAAATGATTAAATGAATAGTTCGGGTATGATTCACTTTGAAATTAATCAATATTTTTTTTGTGCGCAATTATAATCGTTAATCCTTCAATCTCAAAGTTACTGACCGTTATTGCTTTCCCATTTGTATATGCCACGTGATCCCAGGAATGACCATCTTCACTCCGCGCAACTTGGTACTTGAGCACTCTCTGTTTAGTGGTCCAGGTATATCCATCTTCCCCACGGCCTTGAGTGATGAGTCCAGTGATGGTGACTGTGGTAGTGAAGTCAACTTGAATCCACGGATTGATGTCACCGTCTCCGGCAACCCATGCAGGGACAGGACCTGCTCATCAGGAGAATCAAGTTGAAAAAACATTGTTACAAAGAGAGGGAGAGAGTTAGGGAAGGTTATGCTCTTGCATTGTTTCTTTGTATTCTTGTGGAATTTGTTTGTTTGTTTTTTGTTTGATTCGGTTCGATTCTGTGTGGTGTGGTTTGATTTTGGTTTTTACGTTTTTCGTTCGTTCGTCGACGTATATTGACCAAGCTTCATAAAAATGTCAGCCAATATTGTTACAACAAATATTTTACGGAAATACTCGACTTACGGCAAGAGTTACTTCTTCATTTGAAAATTCATAAAAAAAAAATCAACTTATCAATTCTGTATTTATTTTTATATAATAATGAATTAAATGCAGATATGGTATACCTTGGGTATTCAATCGTGCCCTCGCCGGTCGAAAGTTCGGATCATTGCGGTAATAAGACGAAGCTATAATACTGTCTTTAGCAATGCGTCCTTCCTCCATACCAAGAGGTTCCTCCTTTGAGCACTCAGCTACACCTTAAGCGAAACACATCATTAATATAATATAAAAAAAGTCGTAGGAAACGCATAATGCAACAATACCCCCAACACAGCCACGGTGTTCAGCCAGTACATGGAAACGACCATACCTAGTGAGAAAACGGACAAGTATCCTGGTAAAATGAGCACTCATTTTATTGATGCTTGGTGTTATGAGGGCCTGATGTACCAGGATCTTTATCAGAGGCATTTGCTAAAGATCCTGGTAGGAAGGAAGCTTCAATCCCAAACTCTGAACATTTCATATCTTTCCGGTATTTACTTTGGCTAATGAGTAGTTTGCAGCAGTTTATAATTTGTGGATTGGTTTGCGGAAACACAAAGTAAGAATCATTCTTACTTTCGCACTTATATTTCATTCGCACTTCTCGTAAGATGTCGGCGTTTCCACTGGCCTGCACTAGTCATCATCAGGATACCCGAGCAGGCTACTCGAGACCTACGTTGAGACCTTAATACGAGAACGGCGAACAAAACGACCGTACGAGAAGTGCGAACGAAATAGAAGTGCGAAAGTACGAACGATTCTTACATAGTGTTTTCAAAGTCTCAAACCTTTCTTGTATCAATCATCATTTTGCAAAGTTGACGAAGACTTATTCCAAATCTGCTTACCGGAACAACGCTGCTTGCTAAGCTCACGTACGGCTGCTTGCATCCAGTGTTCCCCAGGAACTGGCTTCGGAGGAGGACCGAAGTACAAGGTCCTCATTTGTCCCTGGTTCTCAGCCACAGCTACAATCAAACATTTATTTCAATGTATTATATATATTTTTTTAATGTAAAACTCCTTGCAATCTACATAAATTTGAAAGAAATGAAAATGAACTGAACAAATGTTATATTCCATCAATTTTTTTTTTCATTACGTTATTAAATATAACTTTTTTTAAGAAATGTGAAGAACCAGTTGAAACAACTTGATTCGAAACGATTTCCATTATTTCATTTTTTCTTTTTATATAATGTTCCATGTTTACGTAGTTAAATTGTGACTTAAATGAAATTGGTTTAACTCAAGATGATGGGAACATCTTTTCTCTACCGAGAAATCTCTTCCTCGTTGACTCATTTGGTTGTAACTAAGGTATTGTGGCCTCGATCAATCACTGACGACGTTCAGACATTATAAGCCTACGATGTCATAAATAAATGCGTGAATTCACAATCTAGAATCAAATTAAATCAGGTGGAAATATGTCCCTTTCTTTTGCAGTGGCCTAATTTTCACTAGATAGCTAAATATACAATCTTACCTTCGAAGTCTTTGACAAGTAAAGTGACAATGATCAACACGGCACAACGAGCAGATGACAACATGTTTGAATCAGTCACTGCGTACAGTATCTCAGAGATAACGGTTACTTCAAACACATCAACTTGCAATGGGCGACAAACTGATCCACTCATTCGTCTCATGTCAGCTTTATACTGATAACGTTCAGCCCACACACTACGCATTGTCAGTCAATATCCATCCTGATTGGATAGATGTGATCACGTGATGTGCAATATAGTGACAGACTGTTTTCCATAGTATTTGATTGATAAGTTTCATTTTGAAATGTAAATGAGTAGGCTTATTGGAATCTTCAATTAAGAGTTGAGCATTCAACGCGTCTTCACGCGTCTTCACGCGTCTTCACGCGTCTTTTTGTAAGCTTTGTCTTCATTATTTTGAAGAATAGTAAAACTGAAGCCCGCTGGGTGTGTGGTTTTTAATGCTGCAGATATTACATAAATGAGTTTCATTCCTCACACATCAGCAAGCTTTTACATGTCAGGAATAATATTCAGCCCATAATTTTCTCTTTGTGATATTGAAGGGAGGAGTCATTAGGTTTTTTGTCATTAGTTTTTCTATTGTGTGTATTATACTCGTAATAGCTCCTCTGCCTGTTTTCAAATACAATTTGTATTTCACAAGCCAGAATGTGGGGAACATGTACCATGACGGAATACATTTGGCTATTTTGCTCTCTAAGAGGACTTTTCCATAATAATCGCATGACCATGTACATATAATGACATTTATTACATGCTACACATACACACTTCGGTAGTGATCGTTGGCGATATGTAAAACACATTTTTGTTTGATAATAGCCTGGCTCCAAGTATTAACAATCATATAGTATACGCGTAACAACACGGGGTGCCAGTCTGCAAAACCATAGACTTGTCAAGTCCTGTCACGTTGACGTCCTTTCAAAAGTAAGAACGGTTTCCATTTATATTTGTATGCTAAATTACGCCGCAATGGTGCCGTGAAAATAGTACATCATATCACCAGTAAGCCCTACAAGGAACACTAACAAGAGCCTACGTCATCGTACTTAGAGTCGATCGTGTTTGCTGCGAAAGGTGTACAGTGTATTGAGTTTAACATGTTTCCTGCCGCCGAACTGGCTAATGCTAACGCAATGACACCGAGGCAGAAGGAGCCAACGTACGTAGAGGCCAAAGCGTAAAATAATACACAGTCGTTTGAAACGACTTTATTTGTTTTGTAAGATTGATTTCAAAATGTATACCCCATGAAGAAATCCTCTGAACCTCAATGTCATTGTCAGTAACATGTAATCAGCAACTCATTTGAATAAAGTCTCATTATCAGGGAACTATATACCAAGGAAAACATTGCTATATGAAACAATGGTAATATAGTGCGTCTACATTTATTCACTTCAATTTATACTTATATACACTTTACTCGCCGTAAGACATACAACTCAATGCTGACTATGCCATCAATGATTATGTCAATGATAATTACACTCAACAAAATCCACATAATCCTTTTTTATTAACATTTGAGAAATGTTGACAACTGAGTTAAAAAAACCACCCACTGTGTTCACAAGCAATAGTGTTCACAAATAGCAGATTATTATTGATTGTGTGCAATATTAACTAATGTGCTCGAGAAAAGGCACCTACATTGCAAGTAGAGTATCAATATAATGACGATTCAATTCACTATTTAAGGTAGTATCATACTTAAGTTGAATACTAAAACAGAAATATTCACAGAATTAACTATAACTTACAGGGTATAAATATAGTGACGGTGGAAACATACCATTTATTTTCGTCTGCCTGAAATGCTGTATTTATCCCGAAAAGATTAAAATCAATGACCAAAAAACAATAACTGTAAATGTGTTTCTAGGGTTTTCCGTTTAATAAAATAAATGTTTATGTTTGGATATTCACTCAGAATTCTCATGAAATCTAATCATGTGAAATGTTATGTACAGAATTTCAGAGTAGATCTTTATTTAGACAGAACAGATATCTGCCTCAAGTTCATTCTTCCTCTCAAGTTTACCCCGTTTAATAGCAACCAATCACCTCAAAGCGCATGCTGCATTGTGCATTCCACTCAGTGGGCAGAATTCGAAAGTATCTGGTGCGGAAAGCCGTCGGGAATCTATTGGTTACGTTACTGCCTCTCTCGATGTTACCAAGGAACTGCATGCAAATGATAAAATGAATAGTACACATTCGGGTATGGTTCAATTCTTGGAGATAACATTTGTGCACAATTGCAATCGTTGTTCCAATTTCAAAGTTACTGACCGTTATTGTTGTCCCATTTGTATAGGTCACGTGATCCCACGATTGACCATCGTCACTATGCGCCACCTGGTACTTGGTCACTCTTTGATGAGAGCTCCCAACTTCCCCACGGCCTTGAGTGATGAGTCCAGTGATGGTGACTGTGGTAGTGAAGTCAACTTGAATCCACGGATTGAAGTCACCGTCACCTGCATGCCATGCAGCGGCATAACCTGCTCATCAGGGCAGTCAAAAATACAGAACATACATTGAAGTGAGAGGATTGTGAAATAGTTTTGTTTTTGTTTCAGTTCGTTAGTCGAGGTCTTTGGATAAAGCTTCATAGAGAATTCGCTGCATTATTGCAAGAACATTTTCAATATATGCGTGTAAGCGCGACATTCAGCAAAGGCTTCGTCTTAATTTTAAATGCCAATGTAATGCACTAATTTACCTTTGGTATTAAGCCGTGCCCTCGCCGGTCCGTGACTTGCATAGTTGTTCCAATAAGACGAAGCTGTGATGCTTTCATCCAGGATGCGTCCATCCTCTAGACCAAGAGGTTCCTCCTTCAAGCACTCAGCTACACCTTAAGCAAAACATATCAATAACGAATATTAAAAAGTCTCTCATCCATACGTGTAGTAAATGTATCTGGTAGAAATGTATAATGTATCAATGACTCAACATATCCATGGAGTTCAAGCCAGTAAATTGATATGACCATACCTAGTAAGAAAAGGGAGAAGTTCCCAGTTCAATTGCGCGCCCATTTTCTTGATTAATGATTACTGTGCTTGGAGTTTTGAGGGCCTGGAGTTTCGATCCAATGAGGATCTTTATCAGAGGTCTTTCCTAAAGATCCTGCTACGTTCGAAACGTCAATCCCACTTAACTCCAGGCATTTCATATATTTCAGGTCATTACTTTGGTTGATGAGCAGTTTGAAGCAGTTTTTTTTAGTTTTATCATCACCATTGTGTAAGGTTTACCGATGACTTATAACAAATCTGCTTACCGGGACAACGCTGTTTGCTTAGCTCCCGTACGGCTGCTTGCATCCAGTGTTCCCTAGGAACTGGCTTCGGAGGAGGACCAAAGTACAAGGTCCTCATCTGACCCACAACTACAATCAAATATATATTTCAATTTATTATTATTTTTTAATGTACGACTGATTACAATCTACATAACTTTGAAAGAAATTAAATGAACTAGTTTTATATTCCATTTGATTTTGTTTTATTACGTCATCAATTATTACTTTTGAGGAAATGTGAAAAACCAGTTGAAACAAATGTCTTGATAAGAAACGAAGTAATACGCGACGTCTTGCCATATTTATTTGATCTTTTTATGCTATTTTCGATCTGTACGTAGTTGAATTGTGACTAAAATGAAATTTATTTAGCTCAAGATGATGGGAACATATTTTCTCTACCGAGAAAACTCTTCCTCTCTTCCGAGTTGACTTGTTTGATTGTTAAAAACTGACGACGTTCAGACATTATAAACCTACGATGCCATAAATGAATGCATCAATTCACAATCTAGAACCAAATTAATTCAGGTGTAAATGTGACACTTTCTCTTGCAGTGGCCTAATTTTCACCAAAAAGCTGAATATACAATCTTACCTTTGAAGTCGTTTACAAGTAAAGTGACAATGATCAACAAGGCACAACGAGCAGATGACACCATGTTTGAATCAGTCACTGCGTACAGTATCTCAGAGATAACGGTTACTTCAAACACATCAACTTGCAATGGTCGACAAACTGATCCACTCATTCGTCTCATGTCAGCTTTATACTGGTAGCGTTCACCCATCACACTACGCATTGTGAGTCTATATCAATCCTGATTGGATATATTTGATCATATGATGTGCAATGCAGTGACAGACTGTGTTTTCCTCAGTATTTTGATTGATATATTTCGTTTTGAAATGTAAATGAGTATGCTCCTATTCATCTTTTTATTATGAGATGAGCATTACTCAAATATTTGTTGCTAATTGGCAAAGTGATTGATGTTTGATGTCGGGCCTATTGTTCGTATCCACAAGGTATTAGTGATATACTCGCTACTGCGTGTCAACGAGAACAAATCAGGCGCGGTTCTAGAGCCAAACAAAATTGGGGGGGGGGGGGGTGGCTAGGAGAGCTTTTATTTCTTTATTTCTTTATTATAGGTTTTCCCGGTCATTTTCGGCAAATGAGCGGCCAATTTCTTTTTCACGCATTCGTGTTCACGTGATTTTGCCTCCTCGGTTGAAAAAGTCGAACGATTTCACTTTGATGCATCCGTATTTATATAGCATTGCATTCAATTAAATTCAACTGTCGATCAGTTTAGCCATGCAAAATCGGCATTCAATTTAGCTAAGTAACCGCAAACAACTATTTATACCAGATAGTTACTTACGTCTTCGTTTTGAGACAACCAATTTCACAAAATGAGCAAACAAATGCAAACCCCTTTATTGCAGTGTATTGCAATGGAGTCGCAACTCATCATCCATTTGGAAATGAAGGCCTCCTCTGAACAACCTCTCTCTTCGTCCGGATCTCAAATACGTTGCGACGATCCAACATAAGCAAACATATGCAAACCCTTTTACACCTGTTTATTTCTTTGTATCTTGTGTCATTTTCCCTTTCCATGAATTTCTATGTTTCTTTGATTTGTTATTTGTTTATTCTCAAGAGAGGATTGGTGCCATGGATGTTGAAAATCATGGTGTTGATGTTCAAATTGACTGCAAGCTCAATGTAATATAAATCGTTCGAATGCATCAATCAACCGTCAACATTAGATATTCTCTCGTACAGCGACCGAAAGCTGCCATCATTTTCGAGGATTTTTCAATTACAAACAATTGTCGTCAGGGGATATCACATAAGTGGTTTCCATACAAGAAGTGAACCATTTTATACCCTTTTTATTCGTAAGGACATTCATAATTTCAGACAGAACGCTAAATTTGCTGAACAATTCACAGAAATGCCTGGGAAAACATATATTAACATTTTGATCACAATAACTCAAACTATAAATGCAGGTTAGTCTTATAATGACTTGACAAGCTTCTAACTTTTCCAACTCAACCGTCATCACAACGATCAAGTTAAAGCTAGGTAAGTGATATTACAGTGGTTTTTGAGGAAATAACGCCTATCTAGAGGGAAATCTTGAACCCACAGAAGTGAAACAACCAAAACAGTGGCTGGGTATAGATATGGAGAATATTTTCGTTTTCTGACAGGCACGTAATGTAAAGACGATGTCATATGTACTGCTATCACAAAATACTACACTCCACTGAACTCATCGCCTGTCGTGCAATGTTAAGGGAAAAAAACTGTCCACCAACCAAGTACACATTCATTAAATATCGAGAGGCATGGCGTGAGACTCACTTGCCAATGACCGTGCGCTACCATCCTGCGTCTCAGGTTTAGTAGGGGGTTTTCGATTGACGCGTTCACATAGTGGACTGCGACGTGGTGACGTCATTTTTACAATCTGCGCAAGCACCACGTCCACTGGCAGAAACTAGGACGCGCCCTTTTGCCGCTCACCTCAATGGAGAACGCGTGACCACATTCACATTCACAGGCATTGAAGGAGCGCCAACATGGAAACAACTTAAAACTACAACATAAATTCATCATCATCAAACACGTCGTCAAAATAAGGGCTTCACGGAGTCGGTGGAGGTTTACCATGACACTTAACAGCTGATCAATCGGTCAAGATGGCGCAGGTTATGAATATTCATTGCAAGGACATCTTGACGTGGGTCGACTGTTAACGAAACGCCCCCCAAAGGAGGTGAACGCGGGATGTTGACTAATTGAGTGAACGTCCGTTGTGGAGGTGAATGGTGTCCTCGTCGACACAATCGAAAACCCCTTAATATTAGGGATCGTCGCAATGCACGCTTCATTAAGCAGAATGAACTTGAGTTAATATGTATATTTAGTTCGTCCAACCACCCGATCTTCCTCGTCTGCTGCATCTAGAACTCAGTGGCACCCAAGGACCTTAGGTTCCAGATGTGATCTTGGGCCAGCAGTGATCATCGACTTGGTCAGGCTCAGCAGGAAGAAAGGATAGATTGAAATTCTGCGGACCATTCAGCCCAATGGCCCCAACATCAAGGAAAGAAATTGCTAATATAATTGTTCCCTTGTCAAATTTTCGTTAACTTACAAGGTTAGTATATTCTAACCAACTGCATGCGTGTACACATAATTACCATTACCCAGTTCCTCCATGCCTCTTCTTCTGAACCACACTGCTGTTTGCCAAATTCGATCTTAACTACCCGTAATACCTGAATATACTTTGTTCGACCACACAATTAGTATCTATCCCCACCCTCTTGGACCCCCTTCTTGTCCCTATCCCCCCATCAATCTGTATGTATCTTTATGAGTCCTCTTTTCGTTTAGCCTTCGAAAAGATCCTGCTACGATCGAAATACATCATTAATGTTGTGTTTTATTATGATGGTTCTTCTCTACTTGTATTATTACTATTGTTTTACAATTTATTCTTTTATGAATTATTGTAATTGTTGAGGGACGTGTCACGCACGCATAATTATAGTTAACTTATCTAGGCAGTAACTATTTATCTGCATCATTTTGTGCACGCGTGGTGAATTTTGATGAGCGAACAGAGAATGTTTCAAGGCCTTTTCTCATCCGAACGCTCATAGCTATGGAGTTTGCATCAGTATATACAATTACGAAGAACAACGTTAGTACAAGTACACCTCGTAATGTTTTATTGCGCTTTGAGCTCCGACTATATTATCTGGATCACTGTGGCTGGTTTACGGCCTTATGTTAAATAATACGGTAGGTATTCGTATAACTGCAAAATAAGAGTGAGGCAACCACATGGACTGCAAGGCTGCACTCTGTAAGTCGATTGCAGAAATTATATTCCAATTATTTTGTCTCGATACTTGTGATCTCATTCTCGCTCCTGGTCTCGACTGCAATTCTAGTTATAAGTGACAGTCAACACCGTAAAGAGGTCTCCGTATTTTACATCATAAAGGTAAAGAGTATATTTACAGTAGAACTGAGTAATGATCAAGTCTATATGCGTTATAGTTCACGGATGATCATATATGAGGCAAATGAACATGGGTTTATTGAGACTGCATGATCATGTGTGAATTGGGAAAGTGTCTAGGTAAAAAAGGCACCAAATGCTTGTTTGTTTTTGGCTTTTGGTTGTTGTTGTTTTTCTTTCAAATCCGATGTATTATACAATTTAAAATACACTGTATAGTCATCTACAACTTAACGATCCATTTGACAAAAAATTGTGTCAAGATCGATTGCATTTATCCTTTACTAATAAGTGTATTTATAGTTGTATTTATTTTCCTTAGTTTGTGGTAGCAACTGTATTTTCCGTTAAATATTTAACCAAGCGTCTCCCAGCATGGATGATCAAGTGATTTGTTCTGTCTGCAAATTGTTTATTTTTTTGCTTAGGACCGGTTCAGCCGAATAGACATATATGGATGGAAACTGACGGCTGTGTGTTTTTTCACCGGTTTCTTCGAGTTAGGAACATTCAAGAGCTTCGGCATTTTCATATTGCCCATTCAAGAATATCTGGGTTGTTCCACTGGGGAAGTTGGCACTGCCATGGCTGCTGCACACACTACATGGTACATTCTCTGTAAGTAGGCCGAACATTGCAGCGACTGTGTATGTTTTTCCTTGTGAAAATGTGCTACCCAAAAGATCCACCAGAGCAGCAAATTAAAATCAGGATTCTTCGGTTATAAGACAAATATGTTCGGCTTTATTTTCATATGGCCATTATCCGATAACATGTGCAGCTAATTTCATACCGACCAACAATATTCGGTATCCAAACATATTTCAGTAAAATTTCAGCTTTGTTTTTAAAGAAATGTACAATATAGATAAATAATAATTTGTTGTCATATTTAACTGGCAAACATTAATTAATTGACGTGTTAGTGCCTGTTATTCTCCTGAAATGATTTGATTATTTTTCTATTATACTCGATTTTAAAAATTATTTGCTTGTGTTTTTCTGTTTAATGATCCTCCCAATACAGCACCTGCGATGAACATCCTGACGGAGAAGTACGGCCCAAGACGACTCATTATCGGAGGGGGAGCCATCATGTTACTCTCCTTTCTCGCGATTTCATTCGTACAAAAGATTGGCCAGTTCGCACTCTGTATCGTTGTATGGGGTAAGTCAAAACGAAATTGGACTTTTCCAGACAATCAGAAATTGCCCGGTGGTGTATGGCTGAATTGAATTGAAATCGGGTCAGGATATGCCCATTGAGATAGTGAATGCAATTGACTAATTATCAAATACGCTGAAAACAAACGATTTTTTTATGAGCTGTTTCGGCATTATCTATGTCGGAACAGGTTCAATTTTCTTTCCGATTTGTATTAGTATACTTTATATCAGCCTTTCTTCATTATCTTTGTGCAGTAAGTTTGTTTATTGATTATCTTTTATTAGCTTCTTCTGATCAGCTTAGATGATTGATATTATGAACGTTTATAAGCTAGGGATCATTCTGCCCCTGATTTGTAAATATAATTAAACAAGTAGGCACGTGACAGCATATCTCGCAAACGACAAAGGCTATGAATATGATTTATTTTTTTGTAAATTTTAGTTAAGTCGTGTAGATGTGCATGCAGCCATTAAATCGGCCGTGACGTCATCATGACGTCATCAAAAGGCTGTTTTTGTCTAGAGCATTATCTCGAGAACGACATGTGCCACACGTGGTAATGATTATTTTTGTATAAGCGTTGTAAGATCCAGTAGATGTGCAAACTGATGTGAAATTGACTGTGACGTCATCATGACGACATTCAATATAGTAAACGATGTCTGATCATCATGAAACGTCATAGGTGTGATGTCTATCCTACTCCAAAAATGTTCATGTGATGACGTCATTATGACTTAGTAGTAATGGCCATGAAAGCTTATTAAATAAAGTCGGAACAGCTCCGTGTTTGTCTATGAACACTTAAATGTCTAGTTGATAATGTTTTTTCAGTGCGACCATTCCATTACTGCTTCCACATTAATGCATGGTTATCCTTATTTCCAAAACATATTACGCGATTCGTACAGGTCTATGGTGGTCAATGTAGCTTTCGTTTCAATAACCAGGAACAATGTTTTTCAATATTCCTTCAAGCGAACAATTATTTTTCGCTAATTCCCTCACAGGGATTGGTGTATCCATGGCCTTTGTTCCCCCACTTGTTAGCCAGCTAATCCATTACCGTGGGAAATTGGCGATTCCAGTGGGGATACGTGCAACTGGATGTGCTTTGGGAATGATGGTTTTCCCTCCGCTGACGGAATTCCTGATCGCGATATACGGCTGGCGAGGAACCATGGTAATATTTGCTGCTGTAAACGCAAATGTGTGCGTTTTTGGAGCTTTGCTTAAACCACCTTCAGTGGATTATGTGGCTGTCAATTGCGAACATGGCGAACGCGAGCAGACACCACAGATTGGTATGACCAAGAGAGAGATTCTATGGATCCGCTGCAAGAAAATGTGTAAGGGTCTGTGTAAGATTCTGTCTATTGACGTATTTTGGGAAGAACCCAAATTCGCAGTGTTCGTCTTTGTCGTATTTCTTTTTGGAATAATGTACAGCGTATGGATGATCTACCTTGTTCCCCACGCCATAGCCAGAGATATTGAAAGCCAGCAGGCAGCTTTCCTATCCACAGCCGGGGGAATTGGTACTCTTGTTGGTCGGATGATATACGGACCTATCCTCCATCTTGAGTACATTACTCCAGTGCAGATGTACATTTTTCTGTCTCTGGCAAACTGTGGTGCGTTCATGCTGGACCCGGTCGTTGCAGGGAGCTACAATGGTCTTGGAATGTTAGCCGTAGTAAATGGCTTCAGTATTGGGACGACACCACCCCTCTTCACCAATGTGTCCGAACAAATCCTGAAGACAGTGTCTTGTAATCCATTGACAGGTAAAACAAAACCCCAATATTTAATAGCTCTTGTACATTTACCAAATGCTGATCCACTGAAAACATGCAGTTAAATAAATAACTAAATGCTATACACACTCCACAGCCATTTGTCTTTAAAGAAAATGGAACAAAGGTAGATATCACACTATTTATGAAAAATATGGCAAAATGGATTATTTTAAGGTCACGCACTACCGGTCCAGATCGCCGAAGCACAAAACTAAGAAAGGCGAGAAAATCGGTACAGCTCCGTCGAGATAGCGCTTGAATAATTTAATAAAAACCTGTCACACATAGCCGATCTGACTCGCATGAGCAATACTAAAATACGGTACTACATTGTAATGTAGCACATCGGTAGCAGTACGGCACACACTAAGGTCACATGGGAGGTGCAGATCCATTAACGGGAGGACTAATGGTCTCTATATTTACGAAGCCATACCGTTGGACTGCCCATGTATTACCTATGCTCGCTTCAGCAGTGCATCGGCAGAAGTATTTGAGCATGTTTATACAATTTAACCGTCTCCTGCCGTTGTTAATTTTAGTGAAGCCGTTCTTACAGATGTGGAACCTAGTACTCGTGGTAGCTCAATCAGACATCTGAGTCACGAGAAATAGCGAAAACCCGACCCAAGTTTCCTTATAAAACATAAAAAATGGTTTTGATATTACCCCGATATCAAAACTGTTTTCAGTGTTTATTTTACTAACTTGTTGATAAATACACCATTTTAGGCGGAAATATTTCGTCATACCCTGAAAGTTAAAGGTAAATCAGTGAACATTACCACATACTGTCTGACAACGGTCACAAGAGGACGCTATAATGAAATCGCCAGACATCAAGTTACTACACCTCCCCTATATTAGTCTGTTTGGAGATTGTATAGTATTGAGTTATCTTCTTCTTTTATAAATGGTAATCAATGTACTTGATTTTGTGGTAACACCATTATATCAATGGTATACTGTTTTATGAGTTGGGTAGCTCTGAAAAAAAAAAAAAACCGGGTTAAGTTGACATTAAGTCGGCAGTATACGCTGTACTCTGTCTATCTTCAGGACAGTGCTTCAGCTGCGTGATGGAGACTGAAGTAGTAGTTCCATGGCACACCAGTAATGCAGTACATTCCAATGATCGTTGTTGAAGACCAGATACAAACCGTTGCTTAGTGATGTGCGAAGGTAAAGGATCCGATGGTCCCACTCTTTGCAGAGCCACTCAACCTAAAAAAGGAGTAGAAATGTATGTGCCATGGTGTCACCTCAAAATCGATCACATTGCATAGCATAATAATCTCAATTGATTATTTTTTTCAGTAATAAGCTGTATAAAATTAAGGTTCGATGATAACGCACGCAGGTCAAAGTCTCTTTTACACAATCCGTGTCTCTGCATTATGTAATTCCTTAATGCCTCAACGTGTTGTGTTTTGTTTGAAACTTTCCAGGTTTTGTGTACCAAATTACCGAAAGCTATGAAGTCATCTTCATGACACTTGGGGTGTTCTCTGGCATAAGCGCCGCCATCCTTACTGTGGAACGTCTGATTGTCATCTGCTGTGAGGTCTGATATGGTAGGTGTAACGTTCACGTTGAACGATTGCATTTTAATATCAGAAAGAGATTTGTTAAATTTCTACATGAAATTGTTTATTCGAAGGAATCAATTTTGTGTACAGTATTGAAATACACGTTACCATTGTTATGCACATTCCAAATTCAAAGAATCAATGACTATCACTTATATGGTGTAAGTACGATAAGCAACCACTAATTTTCTGAGACGCTTGATTTTCTATCTGGTCACGAACAAGTTGATTTTAATATGTTTTTATTTATTAATGGCGGCCGAAAAGCAAGAATCCCCATCACGAAACACCTGCAAACTCATGTTTACCATATTGCATACAGACTACGGCCCTATTTCTCATTGTGTTTTCAGTCAGATTTCTGTTAACAAAAACAGTTTATAGATGTGTAAACGAAAATATTGGGATCACCAAACTCTCTCATTTCACGGATGCATTAAATATCAATAATCGTTAGAGCTAAAACGCAAGGAACAATAAACCACCAGCAACGGGCAGATAGTGAGAGTACATCAGTAATTCATGTACAGACATTGCACTGGATACAAGATACAGCCTCTACACAAAGCTGCCTCAAATCTCGGACGTAATATAAAAACCATCTGCATTTCAAACGCCTTTATATCGACCGGCCGCCATCTTACTGGGCCAGATTTACAGACAACTTTTGTTGCTACGGGGGATTTAGGTAACAATGGGGAGTGGCACACCAAACAATAACCTCGATGTAAAATTGTGGTTTGAATGGGGAAATAGGGAGTATTTCGAGTCCATTTTCCAATATGACGCCCGAGCTCAAATACACAAACAGGCGAGTCTTGATCCCTGAGACAAAGGGCATCAAGAAGGAAGGGAAGACGGATGTGAATACATTGTATAGTGTGAAATGTGCATTTTCCTCTGAAACCGAACAAACATCAATTTGCCGGAAGCAATAGTTCCAATGCACCCGGCGGTTCTTTGAAATGAGCCCTCTATAGTGCAACTCCTAATTATTCCCCGTGTGATTTCCCCACTGTGTGTCAGGTTGTGTTTTGTGCTTCAAAGTTTAAGTTTTAAGGTAATCGTAAAAGATCAGGGCTCAGAATCAACAGATGGCTTTGTATAATTATAGCTACAGGAATGTACAGGTAGACTTGAATATGGCTAGAGTGGAAGGGTAGTTTTGCGAAATGGATCGGAATGGACTGGCAATTGTGTAATCATTGGGCCTTTTCTGAAATTAAACTTTAGGCTGGACTTTGAACTGATTTCACAACCGCCATATGAGGCAATACACGAAACGAAGAAGTAGGCCACGTAGAGAAGCTGACGAAAGGCTCAATCTTCGCCTTCTATATCCGGCCAATCATCTAATTAGAACAAAACATGACGGTAGTCCAAGTATCAGAAGGATAGCCTCAAGACTCATTTCCTAAAGGCATCCATGTAATTGGACTAGGCTGAATATTCTACAAACTTTTGAAACTTATACAAACGACAGGAAAACGAATACAACTAAATTAAATGCAAGGTTTGACACAATATTTACCACACTGAAAAAAGGGTGTTTTTTTTAAGCTCTTCTACACTTTTGTTAAAATTTTGGGTAATTTATTTTGATTGCATCTTTTGGTAAACAAATAATTTGTAATACATTTCCAAAGCTTGGAAAGTAATTATTATTTATCTTGTTTACAACTAGGATTCAAATAATGTCAATTGTCAATTAAAACAAGTTGTTGTCTATATTTTGTCAAACTGTTCTAACATGGTGTTTGCCTGGATTTCTTGTGGTGATTTGTTTATAAAAACATTTAAGTCGTATTCATAAATATAATTCAATTTCGAAGTCATTGTTGGATCTTAAGTTTATCATTTTTTCGATAACGATAGTTACATAATTGTCATGTCTTTAGTAACATTTCACTGTTTTAATTTTATCTGTTTCTCTTACGTGCATTACCATCGTTTGTATTTTAGAAATGTAAAATGCTTTCTTTTTCGTTTGCAGAATCATTTCTCCACAATATTATAACTAAGATAGCATCACATGAAGTTGGGTCCATCATTGATGTGTAGTAATGTAGAAACGAATAAGCTAACGTTATAGTAAATGAGTATACTTCAAAACATCAGAACGTTTTTAGGCATAACGCTTTTTTTCTTTTACTTGAAGCAATATCATTCCAGTTCAATCGTTGTTTCAATTTTGAAAATAGCTTTCTTCAAATGAGCCCTTTGATTTTGCAAAAAGTAATTTGTATTCAACAACTTATAAAGCACGTGTTAATATTTAGTAACAAAAACATTTTAGTAACCAAAAAATGAATATGAATACATAAACAAACGTAAATAAATGTTCTCTGTCAAATTTTAAATTAAAAATGCATCCGGGCAATTATATTCTTCATTTCTGTTTTTCAGTATATTTTGACTTAATATTCTATATATTCAAATTACTTTTGGAAATACCAGTTTCGTATGTCCGATTTTCAAAGATTTCCAATCAACCTGAACATTATTGACAAAATCCTTCCGAAGGGTGATTACAGGTGTTGTTATATTTTATGAATTAGGCTTTCAGATGAATAGGTTTTTTTTTTTCGATATTAGATGCATGTGTAATGAGTCATGCTTAATCAAATAAAATGACATAGTAGAGTATTAACTTTTACAATTAAAAAAATCTAAATTGATTTACAAACTACAATGACCGAAAATGTTACAAATTTTGATATTTCACTAAGTATTAGTTGTTTTGTTTCCAGCAGCTGTTTCAAATATTTTTAAGACTTTTTTGTCGTTTTAAACAGGTATTTTGTAACAATAATTTGCTTGAAGTTAGGAGGGCCCGACGCGTTACGATCCTAGCAGGATCTTTATCGAAAGCTAATGACAAAAAGACTAGAACATGCCAAGTCAAGATACACCATCAATCGATGAGAAGGTCCAGACAAAAAAGAGGCAGATTAAAGGTGAACAATGATGTGAAGAAGAATGCGGCTGGGCAACTGAGATTTTCAAATAACTGATGCACAATTTATGTTTGAATGCTAAAATAGATGAGTATTTCAAGGTTGTTACAACGTGCTGACATACAGAGGTGTTTCTTATTTGATAAACAACATTAAACAATATTAAACAACGGTAAAATTGAGAGCAAAGGTAACATACTTTTGGGGAAAGTTGTTCCGATCAGGATTAGTGATCAATTTTTTAAGAGATATAACATGTTTTAAGTGATAATAATTAAGTTTTTGCTTCAGAATGTAAAGAATGACGTTGAATAGGCGTGACAGGCTTAATCTAGCAATTGAACGAAAAATACTAAAATATTAACTTCTTGAAAAGTGAACAAAGAAAAATTAACTGGAGCGGGATTCGAACCGGCGACCTCCTGAATACCGTACAGGCGCTCTACCAACTGAGCCATCCAGCCCTATGTTGGTGGTGACCCCAATAGTCAACTATCTTTGTTCGTTTGGCAGTCAGAAGCCATGAAACCACGCACACACCGCCACACCCCAGGGATCGAGTCAGTCAGTTTCCCTTGTGGTTATTTCACGAATATAATAATTAAAAAGCCGTATCCTCTTTGAGTGATCCCCCATGTACCGTTCCCAGGTTGCAGCATTGTTGCGTGTATCATTGAAACGATCCCTGGGGTGTGGCGGTGTGTGCGTGGTTTCATGGCTTCTGACTGCCAAACGAAAAAAGATAGTTGACTATTGGGGTCACCACCAACATAGGGCTGGATGGCTCAGTTGGTAGAGCGCCTGTACGGTCTTCAGGAGGTCGCCGGTTCGAATCCCGCTCCAGTCAATTTTTCTTTGTTCACTTTTCAGTGACTTAAAATAACTCAGTCAGTTTCCCTTGTGGTTATTTCACGAATAAAATATTAACTTGTCAACAATAGTTCATTTCAAAATATTGCTACTAATATTTTGTTTGTTTGTACGTTTTCGATAAAAACCCTAACGCCCTTCCAATTCCTAAATACCACACGTTCCTAGCTTTTTCTATAAAACAGGAAAAATTAGAGCAAAGCATACATACTTGAAAGGAAAAACGTTCAGATTTAAGAGCTAATGTTCTAAGTTAATTTTAAGAATCAGGTTGAATATAATTTATGTGACAGGCTTAATCTAATAATTTGACAGAGTAAAGAATAAAAGTTACATTCCATTGGTTACAATAATTCATTTCGAAACATTGATATGGTTGTTTGAAACATCAAATAACCAACAAATATTATACTTCGCATGATTGTGTGGTGGCGTGCAGAAACTGAGCTTTACAAGCTTAAAACAAATATCGAACTATCATTTAATATTTATAGATACTAAACTATTATAAACTGTCTCTAGAGGCGAACAAATGGCCTGGAAACTTGCAATAACAATTTCTAGCTAATTAAAAAGGAAAGTATGTAGTTAAAATTCCAATTTAAGGGTTTTTACAAGTTGCGATAGAATCGGTAAAGGTTGCTTGAAAGGCCTGCGCATGCGATGTTTCCATAGCTTCCACAATTAAACCTGCTCCCTGTGTCCACTGGTTTCGTTCCTTTCTATAAATGCCAGTATTCTTTCTTCATATCCTGGAACTCCTGGCATCAAATTAATATTTAGTGTGTCTACCGTATTGGCGGTTATTAGGCCGGGTCCCAATAAGCCATTTGCGAGTTAAATCTGAATAGTATCTGGTACGCAGACTTTTTTTCATTGCCTATTAACACCCCAGTTTGAATTTCCCAGACTAAAGACTCTGATGCTATATCGCGTGATTCGGGGCAAGCTTTTGCATAGTGATACCCATCTCTGGAATGGACTGCTTCCTTTGTGCCATTCTTATCCATTATGAACAGTGCATTGTGCAAGACGTCTGTTATGTAACTAAGCAGAAGCTTGCCCCGAATCATGTGATATAGCAACAGAGTCTTTAGACTAGGAAATTCAAACTGGGGTGTTTATATGCAATGAAAGAAGCCTGTGTGCCAGTAACTATTCAGAACTAGACATGTGTTTGTGTACAAACACTGAGCTGTTTCGCGTATGTTTTATAAAATGTACAAAACAAACATATGTACACAATTGACCCAGTACAGAGACATAGTTAATCAGCGGTGTCTTAATTGTTCTAAACAACTACATGTGCCAGAAGCGTCGTCACTAGTCCATCAATACACGTATACCGGTAGTACAGATACACACACACGGCCATGAGATACACAGAAATGGCAGAGTCCACTATAGGTCAGCGCACATAGTATGTATGGTTGTGCTTATGGACGGTGGAAACAGCAAAATGACTGATTTTCTAGCTGGTCGTGCTACGTTTACCTGTACACAATTGGCCCACTACTATGGTTAGCCATATCAGTGGTCCAAAAAGTTCCAAATCCCGTGTTGTGTCTTATGGTTTGACTCTAAATGGCAAAATTAATCATTAAAAAAAATCAATAAAAAATCAGGCGATGACGTCATTGTGACGTCACTTCACATTAGGGATACTAATACCATTTCGTACCTACCCACCAAGTTTCATTACGATCTGATATACGCTTATATGTGTTTCTGGGAAAAAAATGCAAAATTAAATATTCAAAAATCAATAAAAAATCAGCCGGTGACGTCACTTCAAGATAAGGATACTAGTACCATTCCCTACCTATCCACCAAGTTTCATCACCATTGGATATTCCCTTATATGTGAATCAGAAAATCGGCTTTTTGATGACGTCATCATGACGTCACCACTTTTTGGTATTTTGTGGCATGTGCCTATAGCCTAACAAGCATTTTGACGAAAGAATTTCGAAAATACGATTTGTGGTTCATGAGATATAAAGAAAAGGTCCAAAAATTTAATAATTCGTATAAAATCGCACGATGACGTCAAAAAGGTCCAAAAATTTAATAATTCGTATAAAATCGCACGATGACGTCATCAACACATGACCGCAATTTCTGTCTATATCACGTGCCCATATACTTCCATACCAAGTTTGAGTTGCATCGGACTTGCAGTTTCGGAGATAAAGAGCCTTGACATTTGCACTATGATGACGTCATGGTGCACGTGATGACGTCATGATGACGAAATGTTTCGGCATGGCACCTGGGGTGGTGGTCTAACTACGTGCCAAGTATGAAGTATGGCATAAGGGTAGAAGTGACTTGTATAAAAACCCTGTGTTATGTCTATGGAAAAAAAGTGGAATAAAAAAAAAAAAGGAAAAACAAATAACAAAAACAATAGCTGTTCCGCCGCATGCAAAACAGCTTATTATCTCGCAAATGGCTTATTCTCTGGCTGTGACCTCGAAATCACATGCCTCTGTGGCAGCCACGAGCCAGTGACTGCAGCCGCGTCCTTAGACCTGTGTGTTATTTTCGGTCGCAGCCAGAGTATTGGGACACGGCCTTTATATTTACTCATACTGGCATACATGTAGTTTCAGGTAAAATCCATTCGACGGCGTGATGGAATTGGCAAAGTTTGATGAGAAGTGTTCGGAATTTTGAATACAACGTCTTGACAGATTTGCGAAAGGTTTATGACGAAATGTTTCGGCATGGCACCTGGGGTGGTGGTCTAACTACGTGCCAAGTATGAAGTATGGCATAAGGGTAGAAGTGACTTGTATAAAAACCCTGTGTTATGTCTATGGGAAAAAAGTGGAATAAAAAAAAAAAAAGGAAAAACAAATAACAAAAACAATAGCTGTTCCGCCGCATGCAAAACAGCTTATTATCTCGCAAATGGCTTATTCTCTGGCTGTGACCTCGAAATCACATGCCTCTGTGGCAGCCACGAGCCAGTGACTGCAGCCGCGTCCTTAGACCTGTGTGTTATTTTCGGTCGCAGCCAGAGTATTGGGACACGGCCTTTATATTTACTCATACTGGCATACATGTAGTTTCAGGTAAAATCCATTCGACGGCGTGATGGAATTGGCAAAGTTTGATGAGAAGTGTTCGGAATTTTGAATACAACGTCTTGACAGATTTGCGAAAGGTTTATGCTTTTTTGACCTTTTGACTGTAAAGGCCCTTTGATCCAGTGTTCCACCTACTAGTACCGGTGTTTCGAGCTCAACTGCCCGGCTGACTGGCTGTCCAGATGACGTGAACACGCATGTCTCATGGCAGTGGACCAATTTGGTCCTCCAGAAACGTTCAAATTGTGGAGCATGCCCAGGACAACATATCCGATGGGGGTGCAGACCAGCAGATAGGTCCAAATCAGTCCTTGGAGCTCATTAATATTTTTGTGCATACACTTAACTTTTTATCAATATCATTTGCTGGGCCTACATAGGAAGCTTTGTAAAGAAAATGGATGGAACCCGGTCACCAGAGTTTGGACCTTGATTTGAATGAAATCAGACTCTAAAGTCGCTCTACCTTGGCACGCAGTGGAGGGGTACTTTCTTAGTCTGGCACCAGTTAACTTGACTGTTTTCAAGGTATTTTTCCTTTGGATGGGCTTCTCTCAAAAAGTCATTGGTTACCCTATACAAAATGATTATTATATATTTTTATTTTTAATTGGCCATGAACTGTGGGAGCCTATGGGGAATTGTTTACTGGTCTGCACCCTTAACACCGGTGTCAGAAACAATGGACAGCGCTGTTCCAGAGGACTTTGCCTTCATCTCGGTTGAATTTCTTGATTTTTCTTTGCGACATGCGGTCAGAGCGGTGTAGAATGTATACAGATATGGATTGAGAGCGGAATTGATGGGCAGGATGAAGACGACAGTCCAGGCGTACATGTCTGGACCGATGTCTACAATTCCTGTCTGAGACAGAATCCCCATGATGATGACCGGCATCCAGCAGGCGAAGTCAGTGCCGACTATCAGAGCCATCTTGATGGCCATCTTGATCTCCCGGTCGCGGTGTGATGAAGTCTTGACCTTGCTGACAGTTCGTTTGACCTTCACAGCAATGCCGATGTAGCAGCACAGGATCATCAAGAAGCAGATCAGATTGACTCCGAGGAACAAGACGATGGAGTAGATCCAAGCTGGCTGCTTCCCCTGAGCGACTGGAATGGACACCGTCTCCCCTCCCACCGGGTTCCCGATCTGGCTCTCCTGCAACACGTAGCTCGTTGGTTCGGTGATCAAGGGCAGACCGATGCAGACATCAGAGAGGCCGTAGACTTTGGAGTCTGACCCCACAAAGACGGTGGGGCCAGCACTGAGTCCCAGAGAGCACACCCATATGAGACCCACCGACACCTTGGCTGATGTCTCCTCGAGCCTGATTCGGCTGAAAGGGAACACAATTGATAAGAAGCTGTCTAAGCTGATTAGAGTCACAAAGAAGACGGACGCCTCACTGGACAGCACTGAAATGACCCCAGCTACCTTGCAGGTCACGCTGGACCTCCACTCGTTGGCCACTCTTGAATAATCCTTGCCAAAGTGCAGATCAGCGCCGGCTATGATCAGCATGTACACCCCCATCATGAGGTCCGAAATTGCCAGGTTGGCCACGAAGAACGCATGAGTCTTCTTGGTACCTTTCTCCTTGACCAGGAGCCGCCATATGATGGCCACGGTGTTACCGATGAGGGCGCTAAGACCCAGGATCCACATGGAGACTCGGAGGAAGTGGTTGCGCATGAGGCTCCCGCAGAGGTTCAAAGGTGGCTGCAGCTCAGTGGTTTGACATTGGCTGATATCGAAGCCAGAGATGGATGACACGAACTCACAGCAAAGACGATAATCGTCGACGTACCTAAAAGCCAAAACAAAAACAGCTCATCAATATATGGTGGTCTTATCAAGAGGTTTTGGTCTTAAGGCGCGAATCGCTTCTCGTGAGAGGTTACTTTGGGGCCACACACTACATGTCTCGAGAAAAGAAATATAAGCAATTCTGCAAATACTTGGTTTAATTTGAATATTTCCAGATTGTGTTTATTCTGCTTGCTCGTATGACCAATCATTGGTCCTAGTCGATATATACCATGCATAAACTGAGAAACCTTTGTTCGGTAACTTACAACATTTCCAAGCTGACGAGATCATCCAATGCATTTTCCTTGACGAGAACCGGAGAATCGATTGAAATTGAAGCGCTACCTCTTATCAGAACCCTGAAGAAAAATTCCGAGATACAGAAGTAACGAAATTAAAGGTCCAATATCCATGTGGCTTTGTTCTGTACATGTTACCTCTGAGGTAAACAGATAGATAATTGAGCCTTTACCGGCGTTTTACACAAAATTGAGGAAAGTGGAGTTAAAGTCGCGTGAAGTCAAGGATTAGTTAAGATTGAGGCAGAGTTTTATAAAGATATGATTTCGTGGACATGGATGGGCTTAACAGCGCCCTCCATGTGCTCTCTGTCACGCTGAGGGCGCACTCTAATTGTTCCTCAAAAAATGTGTTGTTTTTACTGCAGTCAACACAAACTTGCATCGCATACAATTAACACAAACCAATGGAATATTGCCGGCCATTTGCGGATGACTACTACCCTTCGAACTTAGGTTGAGCAAAGTTGGTCCCTTTTCTGAATCTTTGTTTGTTTTTTTTTTTTCTGATGAATCGAAAGAGTTTTTTACCATCTTTCCCCTGTTCTATCATTTTGCGTAATCGCCCAATTTGATTTTCTACGGACTGCTAAATAAAGTGTGTTGTTTCTCTTTGTTAACTAATTGTGGTTCAATTTATAAATGAACTTACAAGATCCGCAGTTTCCTCAGTCCCTGGAATGCGGCATTCTGTAATGTTTGAAAGGGATTATTCCGAGCAATCCTGTGCAACAAAGAAAATATTAATTGACAAAAATGCACAGAGCTGCTTTGTCCTCAATGAGGCGCCGTTCGCATGCCCCCTTTTCTGTAACCAGTCATTGACCTCAACTAAAAATGCTTCCTTAGATAAGATACATGTAGAGCGTTTTAATCGTGTACTTGAAGTTTGAGTAATTCATTACAGTCATTTTCTTACCTCAGTACTTTAACTATGCATTAGTTTCTTAATGGAGCAATATAGAAGTATATATTAGTAGTTTGGTTTTCTGTACAACTGCTGATAAATACGGATATCGGTGTCTTCATAACAACTTAAATTTTCTTTATTCGACCTTTGTCTTAAATGGTAACCATTGCTGTTTCCCCTCTTTAAATTGAATAATTATAATTAAAAGGCACTTACATGATGTCTAAATTATTCAACCCTTTGAAAGAGACACCGTCAATACTTCTGATGTTGTTGTCTGATATATCCCTGAGAAACAAAACCAACATAACAAAGCATTCATTGTTTCAGAATTAATACCGACATAGCATATCATATATTGTTTTATAAACAATACCCATATAATAAAAGTCATCGATTCAGTAACATCAAAGTATTTAGTTTCTTTTATACATGATATCCACTGAACAATAGATTCATTGTCTCGGAAACAATACCCACAAAACAGAATATTCATTGTTGGTGCCATTCACCCATTGCATTGGCTCATGAACAAAGTGTTGTTTGTTATGTTGCATATTGTTGTCAATATAATTACAATGTCAATTAATAAGAAATATGAATTCAAAACATTGGCTGGGAGGGATTCCATGCCTGCGATCTCCAGAACACTATACTGCTTTCTTCCCTTATTTTGAGTAATTAATACAAATCAACCTTTGTGTTAACGTTAACTGGTAAAACTGTGAACAAACGTTGTTTTGTCTGTCAATTGGAACTTACAAGAAAGTCAGATTGTGTAAACCGTCAAATATCTCTGGTCTGATCCTGTCCATGCTGTTGTTGTTTAGCCACCTGTTGGTAGGGGAAAATGCATCAAATGAAAACAAAAATAAACACCATCAACTTCGAGTGGAAATTTGAGTGCTTGGGGATGTTTCTAATGCTAGCCCAAGACTAAATGATCGGTTATCGTGTTATACGTATTCCGTGGACCTATTAAATCTTACACATTCGCTTAGAAAATCCTCTTTGCATAAGATAGGATTACCCAGCAAATCATGTACTATGCTTATTTCTTAGGACTTATATTTGTTATCGTTTCCTTCGCATGGCATTCTGAAGACGTAACGTGGGGAAATCTGATTTGGTTGAGCAACATATAAGTAATTTTGGTGATGAAGCTTTTGTAGCAGTTGAACAAGCTTGCTCTCGATAATATTACAACCGTAATAACAAGTAACGAGCAATGGCAGTGAGGTATTCAGGACAGTACTGAGGACTTTCCCTGATTGCTACTAGGGATTAGTTTTGATTGTAAAGTCGTTTCGATCAGCAAACGATGCCCTACAGAAATATTGCTATTCTTAACTTGATGTGTGCTTAAAAGTAACCAGGTAGGACAATTGAAACTTAATCATCTTGCCATTTTGTTTTCTGTCAGAAGGACAAATCTACTTACAAAGCCTGTAAAGATATGAACTCTTTAAAAAGCCCCTCGTCAAACTCATTTTCTTCTCCACTAGAAAGCGTTCTGCAAAAAAATACAAACGAAATCGAAGTATTAAATCACACAAATACATTATGTTGTTGTCCTTGTTTGAATAGTCACTACTTTGCCAGACTTTAAGACTTGATTTCAAGTTTCAAATGACCTCTGACGTAATCATGTTATGCTTACAGGTGCCTTATTCCCTTCACCATGTGGGAAACTGTAGTCTTAGTCCAGCCGTCTTCACAGACTACACGAACGTCTCCGTTGTCAGCTGTACATTCACAACCTCTTGGGCATCGCTGCTCTAAAATACAAATAATAAATATCATAACGGCTTGCAAACTCTCAATACCTAAATTTAACGGCATATTTTCACCAACTGAGGGCGCTGTATTGCAGCTGATTAAAACGTTAACTTTAACGTAACATGTGATTATAGGTCGAAACCTGGCTTGAGGCTTAGCTTGGTACTTTTTGTGCTACCGTCATTTGAGGCCCATAAAACGAAAAGAAGGGATTGGGCCACATAACGAAGACAAAGAAAGGCTCCAGCTTTGTCATGTATCCCAAGCCCTTCATTTCATTTAGGACACAAAATGGAAGTACCAAAATAAATCCCAAGCCTAGCCCAAAGCCTTATTTCATAAAGGCCCTATTATGAGGTTTTGTTGAAATGAATTCCGTGTGTTATGGTGTTCCATTTGTGCCGTTAACGCGTCGCATTTTTTTTGCCGTCACATTTTATTTTTTTGCGGCGATTTTTTTTTTTGCGGCGATTTTTTTTTTTTGGCGGCGCATTTTTTTTTTTTTGCGGCGCATTTTTTTGTTTCCGTCGCATTTTTTTTTTGCGGTGCATTTTTTTTTCCCGTCGTATTTTTTTTTTTGCGGCGCATTTTTGTTTCTTTTTGCGGCGCATTTTTTTTTTTGGCGGCGCATTTTTTTTATGCGTCATCACACCACGTGACTATCACATGGTCAGTAATTTGTTTAACTTTGAGTGTGGAGGGAAAAGCCAATTATACATGTAGCCGTGTTAAACAAATCAGAAGAGCGGACCAAAATGGTCTAGCCATATGTAAACAAATTGACGGTTATGTAAATAGTTATAAGGAGTCCTCTTGAATTTCAATTTCTACCTCCATGATAGTGCTAAAAATTGGAAAAAGAAGCTTATATCAGTGTAATCGAGCCTAGAAAAACTTAAAGCGGCATACAGTTAGTGGTTTGTAGTGGGGGGGGGGGTTAAGATAGAAGGTAGGGTTGGGAGAGGGTCGTGGTATAAACGAAGGCAAAGAAATGTGCCCCCACCAGTGGCTTCACAAACTTACGACGCCCCTCCATAACTGCCCCTTTCACACCGGGCCTTACGTACAGTTGCGTAGCGTAGGGACGTGTACGCTGCCTATACGCTGCCCTACGTACGCTGTTCCTACGCTACTCTACGCTGGCTTACATAACAAAACGCAGGAGTAGGCCTACAGGAGATGTACGCATAAACTTAAACATGTTTAATTTGTTTGCGTACGTGGCGCAGAGCACTAGACACCAGACGTTATACGCAGTTTTAACGCTAGTCTACGCAACACTACGCTTCTGTACGCCATGCCTACGCAATAGTACGGTACCCTACGTCTGTTATACGCAACCTACGCGCCTGTACGCAAATAGTATTATGCTGGTATAGGTGTGGGGTGCCTCTGTACTGGGTACGCAACCATACGCCGTCGCACACACATTTTATGCAGGCTCACCTAGAGTACGCAACCTTAATTCGACGTACAAGATACGCAACACCACGCAACTCTAAGTAGACCCGGTGTGAAAGGGGCTAATTAAACCCACATGCGGCGGACACAGGTCACAGGGGGAAAGAAACCAGCGGAACTAACATAATTAAGTGTGGGAATCAGTTAATTAACATTCCAACTCAGAAGAACAGGGGTGTTCCTCAGCCTTGTTTTTAGCAATGCCTTGTCAGAAAATATCAATCAACCAGATTTAAATATGTATAAACAAAAAAAATGCGCCGGAAAAAAAAAAAAAAGCGTCGCAAAAAAAAAATGCGACGGAAAAAAAAAAATGCGCCGCAAAAAAAAAATGCGCCGCAAAAAAAAAAAAAATGCGCCGGCAAAAAAAACCGCTACGCGCTAACGGCACAAATGGAACACCATAGTGTGTATAGATTCATATAATTTTGTTTCTGACTTGGGCGCAAAGATGATGCAGTCTCTGCCGTTTAAAACCTCTCGATGGGGGCGCCCTGTTACAATGACGTCATGTGCACAGAGTCTGTAGGGCCATGTTCGAAACAGGCTTTGGTGCTACGGCTACGGCGCGTTTCAATGCATTTGCAACTGCCGAACACCTAGAGGTAGCCTAAGCCTAATATGGGACGTGCGTACCGCATTCCAAGTCGGTCTCGTCGTCCCCATTTGGGCAATCAACATTACCGTCGCAGACCATTGGCCAACGGATACACTTTACTGAGCTGTCACAGTGGTAGAAATCTGGACAAGTTACATTCTCTGTATGTTCAAACAAAAAAATACAATAATTATGTAAGTCATGGAAACACCTTCACGTTATCAACATCACCCTAAAGTTTCCACTAACAACTGAGGCTTTATGAAATGAAGTTTGAATTTATGTCTCGAGTGCCTGGTGTTCTGGTTGCGACTTAACAACCTCACCATAGACCCTCTATCGGATAAATGGCCTATTGGATTTGGTGTTCAGAATGTTACCACAAACTCCCATAATGCGTTTTCAATAATGCTTTCAATACATACTTCCGGCCACAGATCTAAATGGCCTCTGTGATCTTCCACACAACAAGTTCACACGGTTCCAAAATGCATTTCTCTATTTGCGTTCACTGCACACTTCCGGCCTTACTATTATTCAGAGTAGAAGTTTGTAAGTGCTCTCCTTTGAACTGAATTAAAGTCCGTATTAGAATTACAAATCGGCACTCACTGCAATCAAGTTCATCTGAGCCACCCGTCTGACAATCTTGAAAACCATCGCATCGCGCATCACTTGACACACAGGAGCCATCGCCGCAGTCAAAGAGGTCATCGTATGGACATGTATTAGACTCTAATATATATCGAGGACAAGGAGTGGAAAGGAAGAAGCACATCGATAAACCACCAGCAAATGCAATTTGGTTTATGTTTAAAACTTGTTATATTTATAGAAGTGATAGAAACTGCTGCACAATGCTCATTAACCATCGAAATTATTTACAAGTTTGCAAATATATACCGACCGACGGACCATGGATGTAGGAAACACCCATACTACTGCAGGGTCCCCACCCGCCTTTTGTTCCGCAACAGAACAAAAAATACGTCAAACGCACTCTATACAGAGTGTCCCCCCAAAAAAAACGCAAATCTTGTGTCGAGAACTTTTATATTGAAATAAGTATTTTTTATCACTTCAAAATTCATGTGATACAACTATGTCTTGGTTATCACCATGTAGAATTTGAGCAAAATTTGACTCAATTTGAGTGAACAAACCTAGAATGAATTACCCAACCTCAAAACCCGATTTTCATGTTTCTGTCATACACATTATGTGTGTACTGACCACTATGCGTGTTATCCTTGTAAATTTTTTTTAAGGGGGTACTCCTTCAATTGGTTATATTTTCGCTAATTTCAGTCCCGATATGCTTAAATTCTACATGGTGATAGTAAAGACATGGCTGTATTACGTATCTTGAATCTTGAAGTGATAAGCATTTTAATTTATAACATAATGGTTCCCGACACAGTGTTGCTTTTTTTTCTTGGACACCCTGTATTGCAGAGTGTACGAACCCTATTCATTGGACAAACACCCTTGCCGGACAACTAGGAGGCGGGTACACTGCAATAATGGAGGACAGTACATCGTTCCGTCGGATTGGTGTATATATTCCTTTAAGGGACTTTGGCCTAACGTTTCGATTCAAGCAGGAGCTTTCTCAAAGGCTACATGGGAAATGACATTAGCTTCTTTCTGAAAGACTATTAGACGTTTCAGTACTAGCAGGATCTTAATCAATGGCTTCACAGAACATCATGCCCTCCTTATTCAAGCATGATTTGACTGAACTGTTTAAGGTTATAATTGTTGTAGTTTCTTCTGCAGATATTGCCATGGTACAGTCTGTTTATTAGTTTTTCTATGAGTCGTTCAGATGTGGTTGGTTCCGTCAATGTTACTGAGCGTGAAACTCAGATTGTTGCCAGTGCCGACGAAACACTTTGCCTCTTCTGAAAGGCTTAAGAAGTAGTTTTTTTCTTTATATCCTGGGAAGTAGAAGCCTCGTCAGCATCTCCTTCAGTTTCGTGGCTTAAATATTTCTCCAAGATGAATTTCAATTCCCACATTCAGTTCAACTAAACCTCTGCTCATCTCCTTCATTTGCCTGGTATTTGGTTGGAGTGAATGCGGGCACTTCACAATAGTACGAATCCAAGTGTCTGCTATGCGTTGACCTTTCAGAACACCCGCACCGCTTTTCCAAAATACTGGCCGAGTCACATACTAGTCTACTGTGGCCCTGAGATGACATGTTTCTACGTTCGTGTTAGACTTGTGTACGTTTGCCAATGGATATGTGCGTTCTGAACTGTGTACGTGAGGATTCTAGACCACTGACGTATTAATATGCACCGTTGGTATACTCACCTTGTGCAATACAATTCTCGAAGATACGAAGGTGGAAGCCTTCCTTAGTCACCGTGGAATCTGTCCTGAACTGTACTGTCACGATGGAAATAAAGGCGATGGTTCTCACTTTGGTGATGCCGTCCATCGTGAACACCATGCCAGCCCCTCCTTTGAGTGTGTCACCAGAAAGCCAGAGCTCATCCCGGGAGGTCTCGGTTGCAAATTCCAGTACGGAGATCATGATTATGTGATGGAATTGGAAGTATTGGCAAGCGTATTGCCATTCGCAGTCTAGATCGGAAGGATAGTTTGCTGGATATCAAGGAGAGTACATGTCTAAATATGATAATGGCTGTATGACGTATTCGCGATTGCCACATTCACCTGTAGGCGAGCAAGTAAGGTAGGAAGCAAACGAGCAAACAATAAATAAAAACACACCCTCAACGAACAAATGGAACTAATCTATTGTGAGGTTTCAATTCCCACAGAGCTTCATAGAGAACCCACGTCAGAAGAAAATGCAGAGTCATCAGAACACGGCCTTCGCTCTTACCTTGTTTGCAAACCCGGCGTCCATTCAGTGAGCTGTCGTTTCGTACACATACGAGGCTCTCCAAATTACAATCAATTTCGTTCTCACCGCAAGAAACTAATTGGTAAATATATACACATCAGTGTTAAAATTGTTTTGGGGGGTTATTTACTAGTTAAGCAACGGGGCTTTTTCAATTATTCGGGAAATGAACCTAGAACCTTAGGAGTGACGTATATGTACTTTAACGAACAGCACAAAAACCACAGTTCTAGATTTCCTTCAGTTCCATCAGAGGTGCCGATAGGTTTTCGGCAAAAAGGGTCCCAACGTTGATATTATTATGGCCAAATACCTGTCAGTCCAAAACGTGTCGTGTGAAATTTCCCAACCTTGGTTCTGGCTTTGACTCGAGAAAGGGCTGCAAATCGTGCATTCATTTTAAAAATAGAGGCTTTGGTTACGGCTTAGCTATATAATCTTTGTTTTGCAGGACGAAAAACCACACTCTCGTTTTTTACATATTGATAACAGGGTCGTAGCAGCCGTCAAGTTTGGTCCAGACTCCTTGTCGACATTACAAGAGGCTTATTTTACAGTCATTTTGTTTCCAAATAATTATGGCCACACTCTTCCACTTATGTGACTTTCTTCTGATTTCACAATTTTTTTTCACTCACCTGTGTCTGGAACCCTCTGTTCAACAAGAAGCCCAAATCCACGTTTTGTATCATCGTAGTTAGACTTGAACTTCAGGAACATTTTGTTGCCTTTGGAGGCAATCCAGACGGGGAACAACTCTCTTGAGAAAGTATTGCCATAACAAATAAATATTTAATCCTTCAAAATGTAGATTTAATAAAAAGGTTTATGAACTGAATAGGTACAAAAAGGTGACTTATGACGAAGTTCCACATAATTAATTATTTCCAAATCATTGAAAGGTGAACAAGGGCAAACTTATTGGAGTTAAACTCAAACCAGCAACCCCCGGAATACCATTCCGATACGCTAACAAAGAAAAAATCCAGTTCAAGTATGTGTGGTCTTTGTTCATCTTTCAGTGACTAATCCATCATTTTGACTTGAAATTAACCCGGTTAGTTTCAATCGTTGTTTTTAATAATTAATTGTTTTTGTTATTGGGTCTAATGATATATATATTTTTTTTCACATTGAAACACACACAAAATACTGAACCAATTTTACCCGGTCAATGTGAGAAATGCATCATTGAAATCGTCTCCATTGCCACAATATAGGTAGTCATAGCCGCGCGGCATCTTAAAGTCCACGAAGGTCAGAGCCACTCTGTATCCCACCTCTGCCACCACTAACCATAAGCATTGCCAATTGTTCGGATAGTCAGCGATGGGCCATCCAGGCGACGCTATCAACGATGATGCATTCTGCGTAACGTTGATATACGTATTTCCGCAAGATGCTGGAAGATTACATAGATAAATGATAGCATGAGGAACACCAATTTTGTAGCAAACAAACACACCAACGCCAACAAACAAACACCTCATCAAATGACAAAAAAACACATCTCACCTAGCCCAAACAAAACGTATCCAGAGAGACGGCCAGCCAACACAACAGATTGACAGACAAACCGACATACAGTCACCAGGGACCTCGACTTACAAGCAAACAAACGAATTGCTTTAGGTCCAACGGAGCTTCATTGAGAAAATACAGAAACGTCAGAGCATGTCGTTCGCACTTACCTTGTAAACAAACTTGACGTCCATTCCGTGAGCTGTCGTTTCTTACACAAACATGATCCTCCATATCACAAGCAATTTCGTCCTCACCGCAATGAACTAATCGATAAATGTACACACATCAGTGTTTTTTGGTTTTTTTTTTGTATATTCTACTATTTGGGGAATGCGGCATTTTCAATTATACAGGAGTTGAACCTAAAACCTTAGGATTAACGTTAGGAATTTCCTCATTCCATAAACCATATTTCTAAATTATCCTTAGTTTTGTTAAGATTGAGATACATTTGAGGCACAAGGGAAAGTCCATAAACTGTTATCAACACGGCCCAATATGCGTTATTCCCCCCCAAAAAAAACTACATGTTGTACCTTTTCCCCAAATCGGTTAAGGTTTGGCTCCGGATCGGGCTCCATTTGTTGCATTCATATTAAAGTACCAGGTGCCAAAAAGGCTTGTGGGTACCGTATGCGTGACAGTAGAGAGACACCACAGTCAGAGCCAGAACCGATAAGGAAAATGTTGCAGTCTAAATGTGCGGGATATGGTTTCCAAACTCTGACACTGGCGTCGTTCACTCTGCGTTTGTCTCATGTTTTCATCATTTTCTTCGCTCACCTGTGTGTGATAATCTCTGTTCAACAACAAGCTCAAAGCCACGATTTGTAGAATGGCGGTCCGACGTGAACTCCAGGAACATGATGTTGCCTTTAGAAGCAATCCATGAGGGGAACACATCTCTTGCGAAATTATCAGAATAAGAAAGAAATATATTGTTTCCTTTAAAATGTGTAGGCCCCCCTATGTTGTGAATGGTTACGGAATGACATGATATGATAATGGTAAGCGTAACCATAATGAAATAAATTCATGAAACTAATCCACATTAAAGCACGGAGTAGTATTAAACCAAAATTTACCTGGTCAATGTAAGAAACGGATTTCGGAAATTGTCTCCATTGCCACAATACAGGTAGTCAGTGCCTTCCATCTCAAAATCCACGAAAGTGAGAACCACTCTGTATCCCACCTCTGCCACCACTAACCATAAACACTCCCGTCTATTTGGATAGTCAGCGATGGGCCACCCAGGCGATGCTATCACCAAAGATTTGTTCTGCGTTACGTTGACATACATATCACTGCAATGTACTGAAAAATGATGAATAGATGGAAAAAAGAAATACCGATCAACAAAACAAATAAGGAAAACCAAACCACCCCAACAAACACACAGAGATCCGAGCCGATGGCCAGCCAACACGACAGATCAACTCACAGCCACCCCTTACGACATACAGACATCTGACAGGCAGATATACAAAACAGACAATTGTGGGGGTTTATTTCATAGTGAGCTTTATTGATGTTATGACATTAGAACATGTCCTTCACTCTTACTTTGTGAACAAGATTGGCGTCCATTCCGTGAGCTGTCGTTTCTCACACATACGAGGTCCTCCATATTACAAGCAATTTCGTTCTCACTGCAAGAAACTAAGCGGTAAATGTACATACATTAATGTTATACACATGTTGGGTCATGCTCTAGTACCCATACTAAATAAAGTAGAGTAACAATTTAAGTGCAGAAACCATAGTTCTAAAATAATACACTCTATTTCCGTATAAAGGAGGGTCCCTAAACGTGTTTTTAACCTGGCCGAATATGCGCAAGTGCACATTGGGAACGAGGACCTTTTCCCAGCCTTGGCTTCGTCTCTGGCTTCGGCTTTGGCTTGAGCTCAAATTTATAGAACCATTTTTAAGTAATGGGTGTCGCTATCGAGGCTTTCGCCTATTGATTTGAAGCAAATCTTCTCTGCATTTTTGACAGGCAAGAAAACGAGGCAAAAGGCGATGGGCGGCCATTTCGTTACAAAAAGACACTTGCGTATTTAACTTTGTATGCTAGTGTTTTTATCTGTTCCTGCACTCACCTGTATCTGATAGTCTCTGTTCAACAAGAAGCCCAAAGCCACGCTGAGTAGTGCAGCAGTCAGACCTGAATTTCAGGAACATTTTGTTGCCTTTAGAGGCAATCCAGACGGGGAACACATCTCTATAGAATGTTTTTGTCATAAAAAGACCAACATGTTTCCTTTAAAATGTAGATCAGATATAATGTTCATTACGTCATTTTCTCTTGAGGAACATTATGATTAGATGCTAGAGTTAATAATTGAAATTAAATTTTGTTTCTAAAGTGTAGCACTGAACAATCTTTACCCGGATACTGTGAGAAATGCGTTGCGGAAATCGTCTCCATTGCTACAATATAGTTTGTCGTCGAACAGTTCCGTCACAAAATCCACGAAGGTGAGAACCACTCTGTATCCCTCCTCTGCCACCACTAACCATAGGCATTGCCGTACATTCGTATAGGCAGCAAGGGGCCATCCAGGCGATGCTATCATCGATGATGCATTCTGCGTAACGTTGATAAACGATTGTCCGCAAGATCCTGGAAAATTAAACATAGACGAATGATACCACAATCTCGAGCAATCCTATTTTCGTAGAGTAATCGAAAACAAACAAACAAACATTTAATTTTTCATGTTCAAAAGATAACTTTAATTAAACTAAGTTCTTTCAGAAAATAGTACATTATAAGAAAAAAGGAAAACACACAAACAAACACCCCAACAAGCATACATATACCAACCAGCCCAACAAACACAGACCCAGACATAAGGCCAGCCCACCCGACGGACTGACACACTGAACGATACGCGACACGTTAAACTCAACGACACCCGTAGCTCGAAAGGCAGACAGACAGACAAACGAACAAACAAATTGTGGGGTTTCTGGTTGGACTGAGCTTCATTGAGAAACCGTCTTCAGAAAAAAATGAAGTGATGTCCGAAAACGGCTTTTGCTCATACCTTGTAAACAAACTTGGCGTCCATTCCGTGAGCTGTCGTTTCTTACACATACGAGGTCCTCCATATCACAAGCAATTTCGTTCATACCGCAAGAAACTAAACGGTACATGTCCATAGAACGGTGTTACAGATTGCTTATTTACTATTTGGGCAATGCGACATTTCCACTTATACGGGATTCCCTTCGATTTTGTCAGATACGTTTACAGTTAGATTTGCAAAACAGAGGAGGTTCCCCAATTGATATCAAGATGGCCAAATATGCGTCAGTGCGCATGGTGAACTAGGCCCATTTCTCAACATCGGTTCAGGCTTGGCTCTGAATCCTGCTCACTTTCGTGCGTTCGTATTTAAACTTAACTGGTGTGAAAGTAGTTTGTGGCTACGGCTTTGCAAAAGGTTCTTTGATTTGAACAAGAAACTACAGTCTGTTTTTATATGGGTGACAGAGCCGAAGCCATAGCCAGAGGTGGAGCAAGATCCGGTTTAAACAACGATACACGATACTGTGCATGTTCCTTCTGTTTCCATACTTTTCTGTACTCACCTGTGCCTGATAGTCTCTGTTCAACAAGAAGCCCAAAGCCACGCTGAGTAGTGCAGCAGTCAGACCTGAATTTCAGGAACATTTTGTTGCCTTTAGAGGCAATCCAGACGGGGAACACATCTCTATAGAATGTTTTTGTCATAAAAAGACCAACATGTTTCCTTTAAAATGTAGATCAGATATAATGTTCATTACGTCATTTTCTCTTGAGGAACATTATGATTAGATGCTAGAGTTAATAATTGAAATTAAATTTTGTTTCTAAAGTGTAGCACTGAACAATCTTTACCCGGATACTGTGAGAAATGCGTTGCGGAAATCGTCTCCATTGCTACAATATAGTTTGTCGTCGAACAGTTCCGTCACAAAATCCACGAAGGTGAGAACCACTCTGTATCCCTCCTCTGCCACCACTAACCATAGGCATTGCCGTACATTCGTATAGGCAGCAAGGGGCCATCCAGGCGATGCTATCATCGATGATGCATTCTGCGTAACGTTGATAAACGATTGTCCGCAAGATCCTGGAAAATTAAACATAGACGAATGATACCACAATCTCGAGCAATCCTATTTTCGTAGAGTAATCGAAAACAAACAAACAAACATTTAATTTTTCATGTTCAAAAGATAACTTTAATTAAACTAAGTTCTTTCAGAAAATAGTACATTATAAGAAAAAAGGAAAACACACAAACAAACACCCCAACAAGCATACATATACCAACCAGCCCAACAAACACAGACCCAGACATAAGGCCAGCCCACCCGACGGACTGACACACTGAACGATACGCGACACGTTAAACTCAACGACACCCGTAGCTCGAAAGGCAGACAGACAGACAAACGAACAAACAAATTGTGGGGTTTCTGGTTGGACTGAGCTTCATTGAGAAACCGTCTTCAGAAAAAAATGAAGTGATGTCCGAAAACGGCTTTTGCTCATACCTTGTAAACAAACTTGGCGTCCATTCCGTGAGCTGTCGTTTCTTACACATACGAGGTCCTCCATATCACAAGCAATTTCGTTCATACCGCAAGAAACTAAACGGTACATGTCCATAGAACGGTGTTACAGATTGCTTATTTACTATTTGGGCAATGCGACATTTCCACTTATACGGGATTCCCTTCGATTTTGTCAGATACGTTTACAGTTAGATTTGCAAAACAGAGGAGGTTCCCCAATTGATATCAAGATGGCCAAATATGCGTCAGTGCGCATGGTGAACTAGGCCCATTTCTCAACATCGGTTCAGGCTTGGCTCTGAATCCTGCTCACTTTCGTGCGTTCGTATTTAAACTTAACTGGTGTGAAAGTAGTTTGTGGCTACGGCTTTGCAAAAGGTTCTTTGATTTGAACAAGAAACTACAGTCTGTTTTTATATGGGTGACAGAGCCGAAGCCATAGCCAGAGGTGGAGCAAGATCCGGTTTAAACAACGATACACGATACTGTGCATGTTCCTTCTGTTTCCATACTTTTCTGTACTCACCTGTGCCTGATAGTCTCTGTTCAACAAGAAGCTCGAAACCACGGTGAGTACCACAACAATTAGACGTGAACTTCAGGAACATTTTGTTGGCTTTTGAGGCAATCCAGGAGGGGAAAATGTCGCTTGAGAAAAAAAGTATATTTTCTTTGAAATGTACATTAAAAACAAAGGTTTATGCAGTGAATAGGTACAGAGGTGACATACGGTGATTATGGTTAACCATAATAAAATGTATTAAAGAAAATACCACATTGAAGCAAAGTGGCCTTGAAGTAACTTTACCCGGTCAATTTGAGAAACTCATTGCTGAAACCGTCTCCATTGCCAACATAAAGGTAGTCGATGTTTTCAACCTCAAATTCCACGAAGATGAGAACCACTGAGTATCCCACCTCTGCCACCACTGACCATAAGCACTGCCGATTATTTGGATGGGCAGCAATGGGCCACCCAGGCGATGATATTACCGATGATGCCTTCTCCGCAAGGTTGATAAACGTGTCACTGCAAGGTCCTGGAAATATAGATGGACAATACCACAAATTCAAGTAACCGACTATCAGTAGAATGGGTGAGCTTTATTTTAAGGTAAACAAACATGCACTTCAACTAGCAAACAAACCCCCAGGAAACAAAGTGCCCAACAAACAGTCCGTCCATGCGACTGACTGACATACAACCCAAAAGGCCAGAAGCTCAACAATCAGACTGACAGACAAACGAACAAACAAAATTAATGCAAGTTTCAGGTCCAACTGAGCTTCATTGAGAGACCAAAACGAGAATGCACATTCCTTTGCTCTTACCTTTGGAACAAACCTGGCGTCCATTTTGTGAGCTGTCGTTTTTTACGCATACGAGGTCCTCCATATTACAAGCAATTTCGTTCTCACCGCAAGAAACTAATCGGTAAATGTACACATCGTCAGTGTTATGGATATATTTTGGGTTATTTTCTAGTTGAGGAACGGTGCATTTTCACTTATTATGACAGAGCTGTTGATATATTTCTGGCATAAAGAGGTTTTCCCAATTCTCAAAGTGGCCGAATATGCGTCAGTCCACAAAAAGAACTAGTGCAATTTCCTTGCTTACTGTGCGGCATTTGATTTCCAAACTCTAACACTGGCGTCGTTCACTCTGCGTTTTTTTTAATGTTTTCAACCTTGTATGCACTTACCTGTGTCTGATAGTCTTTGTTTAACAACAACCTCAAAGCCACGATTTGTATCATACATGTAGCTGTCAGACGTGAACTTTAGGAACATTTTGTTGCCTTTGGAGGCAATCAAGACGGGGAAGAAATCTCTGGAGATGCTTGCCCATCGATCTGTATTTCTTTGACAATAACCAAAACGTGATATTACCTTTAAAATGTACATGAAACAAAACTGTTTATGCATCGAATAGGTACAGAGGTGAGATTTGATGTGTCTGGTAAACCATAATACAATAAAATATTGAAAATTGCATGTTGAATCAGAGTGGCATTGAACAAACTTTACCCGTTCAATGACAGAAACGCATTCATGGGATCGTCACCATTACCACAATAGAGGTAGTCCGAGTATCCCGTCTGAAAGTCCACGAAGGTAAGAACCACTTTGTATCCCACCTCTGCCACCACTAACCATAAGCACCGTAAATTATTGGGATACTTATTATTAGGCCATCCAGGTGATGCTATCGCCGATGATACGTTATGGGTAACATCGATAAACGCAAGGTCCTGGACGATCAAAAAGAGATAAAGATTAATTTCGAGTTCATTGTTTTCTTTTAAATATGTTAATATAACTCACCATCATGTATAAGTCATTAAGCAATATTGTACTAATGAGTGTTTCAAATGTTAACGTATGTCTGAAAAAACAATTGACAAAACATATGATTTTGGCCTGTCGCTCCTTACCCAGGAACTGACGTGTGGTCAAGCTTGATTAACATGGGTTTTGTAATGGCTGCGTTTGTTTGAACAGGAAGTATAAAGATTTAATACTGGGCCTCGTATCTGGAAAGTACTTACCACAGTACGATTCGTCCATAAGGTCCTCGCAGTCTGCGATGCCGTCGCAGATCTGATCGGTTGCCACGCACTGTCCTGACAAACAGGCCAACTCTGACGAAGAACAGTTACCTGAAACCATGATAAAGAACCGTGAATGAAAAGGTGTATGCGGGAGGAACATGACAATATATTTTGACAATTGGTGCTTGGTTTTTCGGTCAGAATTATGTGTAAAATTAAACAAGTGCAATGATGGTGTTGTGAACGTTTTCCCTTAGCAATATTACTATTTGAATTTTAAATTTCATTATAAACTGTTATTTATACAAAAAGAACGCCATTATTTGTACGTTTGTAGCTGTATTTTATACATGACTTTTCGATTAACAAAGTGTGTACAAAGCTTTGGGTTACAGATGGGAAAAACACTTCGTTTGCAGATTATGTCCTTGAAAAGCCTTTTTTGTTACTTTTTTGTCTTTGTTTATGATTGTGTTATGAGCAAATATAAAACATTACCTTCTTTGTTCTCTGCCCGCAAAATGATTTCGAGTTCCGACTTCATTTTGCTGTTCGAATCGCGATCCGGACTAGAAATGAAGGTGATCCAGATGTTCCTCTCATTGAAGCTGTACGTTGTTCCAATCTCATATTTGCTTTCTAAGTAGGTTACGCTGAGCGCCAAGGTTGATATGTAATTATTATCCTGCCCAGTACCGAGGTAAAGTCGCTGGTATTCTCTCATCTTCATGTTCAACAGATCAACGTGGATTGCCATGCCCGGAGCCGTGGTTACCAGCCAGATGCATTTTTGGAAGCGGTTATTCGGAATTTGGGAGTTAATGAGATGTGCTTCGGTCAGATTGATGAGGGAGGGTCCACAAATCTGGTCTGAAAAAAAAACATAAATCAACATAGTAAAATCCATTACGAAATGGTATTTCCTTGACCTTAAATGAATAAATTGTGGTGCATTATCTTGTCGGATATTGCATTGTCTTGATTTCGTTGTCTGATATCGAAAAAAAGTGGGAAAATGACATCGATTGTGGTTAACCCTACAAGGAAATTAACCACATATTGCTGTGACTTTGTTTGTAGCTGATACGAATTGTGGTTCAGCAATTTGTTGTGCAAGTGTGCATTATATCTCTCTGGTTTTGGTTTGTAAGCGTGGAGATGGGTTAAGCAGAGTGTACACAGTCAACATTATCGGCAACAATCTGGGTAACATGTTGCCTAGGTACCTTGTTGCTGAAAATGTTGTCAGTGAACACAGATCAAATTGAGTTCTGTAACATGTCGCCCCACTGTTGTTCCGGTTGCTAAAAAGGGTTTGGGGTTATACTTGTTGTCACTTCCCGGTTGATCACGATCTTGTCTTTAAAAAAAAAATCGATACTGTTAATAAAGTTATCTACGGTTAGTTTGTTTACCTGTGATATCCGGTAGTGGCTTAACGTCACATGAGGCAGACAGATTGAAAACGGTCGTGTGAAACCTAAACATCACTAAAAGAGGTTTAGATGCTGAACGTATTTCGTTTGGGTACTCGTTATTGTAAGAGACATAATCTTCGTCAGTGTACAGATCGAGGTACATGGTGACCGCTGGTTCTGCAGAGATTTCACAAACCAGATGGATCTCAAGTTCATCAGGTGCAGTGATGTTCCAGCAGTAGTTACGAAACTCGCCGTAAATAACCAATGAATTGCTGAGGTTCATTGCGTTCCAATCGCTCGCGGAGAATGCAAAGGTCTGGTTGAAGTCCGCAAGAAACACATCAATGCATGCGGTGCCATTTTCTATAATATACACAGAAATGAGAGAAACATTATAATTATATGAACAGGTAACAGGGCGACAATTTCCAGTTAGTCACGTCAAGACTGAGTTTTATTATTTCCCGTTATTAGTTTGTACTGATTGCACAAAACACGTTTGGATTCAGTGACCTGGCCAAGAGGGGAAAGCATAATGGGAGACTTTGGAGAACCGGTTTTCAAGTCAACAGCGCACGCAATTGTGAGTATGCGCACGATGTTTTGCGCATATGTGTGCGCGTGCGCTGTTGACTTGAAGACCGGTTCTCTAAAGTCTCCCACTCCAACCCAGGGTGCTTCATGTACAAAGATGTTGAGATGTACAAACCCATCATTTGCTGGGACAAAACAACTGTAACGTTCAACGAGGTGAGTATCGCAGTAGGATCTGTCCAGCCTATATCGATCTCGGCAAAGTGTTTGCTTCGGTGGATCGAGATGCCCTCTTGCGGCTTCTGTGTTTTCAATGGGTACCGCAGACTCTGATTAATATACTAATCAAACTATACTCAGGAACGGAGAGTGCTATGAGGTTGAGGTTCAATCTCTGAATTATCAGTTGTGGAGGATTCAAGTTTTGGATTATCATTCGGTGACGTCACGGTAAACGCCCTTGACCTTGTCGATGAAGCTGTTTTACTTTTTTCGGAGACTCTGGAGCTGCTGGTGGGCGCTCCGTAGACACTGAGCTCCGAGTTTGAAACATTGACGCTGAAAGTGTCTTGGGTAAAACTAATGACTAATTGGGGATGCTTTTTAGTCAGTCCCCGTATGTGGTGAGAATGTGGAATTGCTGGATATGTTCACTTATCACATTTCTATGTAACCATACAGTCAACAAACGTATTGGTAGGGCTTGTGGAATGATGGACTCACTGGACCAGTATGTATGGCGTTCGTGATATCTATGCAACAGGACCATGGTCTTGCCCGTCTTGCTTTACGGTTTTGGACATGTGCTTTGACTGGGGGCATGGGGAGGCGACTCAATGTCTACGGTATCGGTAATGTATCTCTGAGAGGGACAATTAGGTAACGGTGGCAGACCATGTGACTAACGAGAGGTAACCCAGGTAGAGTCAGATGAGCACCTGTATACCTGCATGATACTTGAGTGCCGCACTGAGATGCGACTGCACAGAAATGTGGCTAGATTCCTTGCGAGTAAAACTGCCGGGCGAATTCTCTCTCTGAGAGAACATACTGCAGTGTGTTCTCTCAGAGAAAGAATTCGCCCGGCAGCGAGTACTGGAAGGACTCGCCTGGTCCCAATTTTATGGAATCCGTTACCGTTACTAAACATTCTTCGCTCACGGTGGCAGACTTTTTTGTTATGTTTAGCGTATTTCACGGAAATGTTGTATTTTTGGCAACAGTTAGGCATGTAATTTCTGCAGAATGCATACGACAGCGCGTTAGTAAAAAATAGTCACGGTTAGCAAAACAATTCTTCGATAGTCGAAAAGTCTTGCTTACTTGCGTATAAATGCCCGTTTTAACAAAATAGGCCGTAACGGATTCCATGAAATTGGGCCCTGGTAGGGCGTCCAAACAACACGTGGTTGAGTCAGATGAATCGTTATTTTACTTAGATGGGGATAGGTCACATGTCTGCCTTTGGCATGGCTGACTAAAGGAAATCCGCTCGAAGGTACATGCGGCAACTCGCTGCAGTGCTGCAGCTGGGCCCAATTTCATGGAATCCTCTAGCGTTAGCAAAAATTCTTCGCTTACGGTAGCAGAATTGTTTGGGTTACGGTTAGCGTATTTCAAGGAAGAGTTTCCTTTTTGGTAACGGAATTTGTGGAGGAATTTGTGCAGAATGCAAACGACAGCGCGTTGGCAGAAAATGATCACGGTAACCCTAGAAATTCTTCGCTCACCGAGAGTCTTCTTTACGGATTCCATGAAATAGATTTCACATGTAGCAGTGCCCGTAAGCACAAAAATAGGCCGTAACGGATTCCATGAAATTGGGCCCTGGTTGAGCGAAACCAGCGCACTGGTTTGGCTCAACTCGATTACTTTCACTCAGCAGAAATTAATGAAGGCTTCCCAGTTGATGCTGACGACAAAACGCAAACACATTGGATGACATCTAGGTATCCCGGGTGAAGGCAAGCCCTTAGGAAATGTACAAAATCATGTATTGATTTCTAACACAATGTTCGTATTCGGAAAATAAACATACTGGTGTACTTACGTGAAATGGCCACACGGCAAAAGAGAACGAGCATTAATATGATGCTGCTTCGAGATGAACCCATTATTCCCACAGAATCAATTGCACGAGAGTCCTGAAAAGAGGAAAAATTAGAACTTTGGTTGAAACAAACTCTGAGCTGTTTTATAATACACGATTGGCCTGCGATATAGAGCCATTGTCTTAACATTGTCTCAAACAATGTTTCACAAATCAAGCCTCCCCTAGCATCGATATTTGGTGATTAAATCACCTCGATATCTTCAAACGTGACATTTTTCTATTTGTCACGATAACGTCATGATAACAAACAAGTTTCGGGACACAACTACGCTATATGTAACCTGTCACGACAAAATCAGCGTAAAGTCGCACCCTGCAGTTTCCTGCTACGACGGTTCAAACTAAAAACAAATGAAGGGATTTTTTCTGTTTTTTTTGTACTCATTGGAAAGTTGATATATTTTTCTTAATGATTCCAAATTTATAGCGCATTCCGGAGCCTAGAAATGTCATTTTGAGACCAATTTCCAGCATGGCACTGTTCTTGTTCTGTCAGAATTGCAAAAACACCGTCGAAAATAAAGGCCCAAAGCCAGAAAATTTCGTAACATTGTCACCCTCTTATCTCGAGTTTTCTTGTACACCCCTATGCAATTTTGGTATCGTTCTAAAGCTGTTGACATGGCCTTTTTATTTTTAGTTAGGTCACCCTTGACCCTCCATTCATAAAACAAATACAAGCCATTAATTTAGGTTGTCATCGATGTAAACATACAGGCTTGTTGCTAACGGATGTGGATTTAAGCACTATGATTGGTTCCACGCTATCACGTGATTTTCTAGTAGAATCTACGCATGCGCATGAGTCGTTATCCGTGCACGCGGCGGTACTTCTGTATGCCTGGAAATGACTGTGATTATGGAGAATTCCTTAGTTTTATTTCTTGATTTTGATTCTAAAATGACCGACGAGGATCGAATCAGGATTGCACCCAAACGGCACTCGCATTTTGAGCCTCAATGCCACCGACAGCTAGTGTTGCTCTGGGTAGCTTTTTACGGAGTTTTTTCCCCAGCGACAGTCACGTCCACGGTGATGCTTCGGACACCTACAGTGAAAGCGTGTCGCCCACAGATTCAGAACCAGCTTAAGTTTCTGTTGTTTTAATAGTCCCCGTTATTTTAATTATTTCATGATTTATTTTTTTTTAATCCAGGAGTCTTAACCAATTTGATAAAATTGATTTTCTAAGCTTTCAATCCATTTTGATGAACAAGGAAATTATCGTTAACGTAGTCAAAAGGACCACTTGGTTTTCATGCTTATTAATAAAACTGCCCATTTGTTTCGATAAATTATTTAATTAACTAATTTATTTATTAATGAACAGTGGGTCTTTGCTCTACATTCTGATCTCTTCAGACTTCCTTCAGATTAAGTTTGGTTAAAAAGTGACCAAAAGAGGATATATAATGTCCCTGTGCTTTTTTCTTATAAGAAAAGAAAAAAAAAAGAAGTTTTTCCAATCAAAATCGGAAAAGCTAAATAAATGTCCCACCGAGATTTGAACTCGGATTGTGAGAGTCTCGAGTTTTACCCATTATATGTGGTATAATCTATATAGCCGTTAATGTGTATACATATTCCAGAAGAAGAAGAAATGGGACAATTTACCTCCTGCTGAAAATAACTTCCAATCTCAATTCAAATTATTGAAAAGTGAACATAGAAACATTTACTGTAGCGGGATTAGATCCGGCGACCTCATGAATACCGTACAGGTGCTCTACCAACTGAGCCATTCAGCCCTACGTTTGTGGTGAACCCAATAGTCAATTTTCTTTCAATTAAAATTAAAGTCAAACATAATAAGTCCTCTGAAAACAATAAAAAATAAAGGTCCCATTTAAATTTCCTTTACGATTTAAACTTTAAAAAAGCAGCATGTTCGAAAGTATATACTAAACATAATACAAGCGTTCTATTTCAAATAAGTACGACTCGATTACCTGTCAATTGCTATGTCAACAAGTGAAAGAAAATAGATAATAAAGATAATAAATCAACATCAATGTAGGCCTACATCGGCCACGTTATTTTGCCTGATTACGGATATAAACAAAAACTGAATTTAAATCAACCAAAAAGAGTCCACTTAAAACAAAATGCCACAAATTAACATCTTTCAAGGTCCCACCGAGATTTGAACTCGGATCGCGAGATTCAGAGTCTCGAGTGCTAACCATTACACCATGGGACCCTTGCACCAATTCACCAAACTGACAGGAAAGTGTAGTTAATAAAACAAAAAAAACAAAAAAAAATGCAGTTAAATGAATTAGCAAAATATCAATCTTGAAAACGAAGTGATTTAAACCCTCAATCTTCCGATCCGAAGTCTGACGCCATTAGGCCAGACGGCAACGATAAACAGCTACAGATATACAGTTACAATGCACCTACAGAAAACCTTACATCTCAAGATCAAATAAATTTTCACTAAAAATTAATAAATAATGACGCCATAATGACGTCATTGCCATTATTGAATATAACACCTTCCGATTTGGATACATTCGCGGACGCGGAAAAGCCCGAAAATAAGACAAACAAAAGCTGTTCCGATGTATTCGAAAGAGTGAGGGACGAATTGTATAGTGTGCATTTCATTCCTGGACATCTGAGGGTACAGTGAGGGTACTATAACCCACTGCAGGCCCTGCACTGAAGCCATGGACCTTATCGAAGATAGCCTGTTTTCCGCGCTGCGCGTGCGCGCGCAAGGGACAGTGGGTAACATTTGGTTTTCAAGTTTTACCACACGCGTCGACACGAGTATATTCGTATATCTGCCGGCTCGCAGTTTTTTTTTCCTAGAAGAAAGCTTGCTTTGAGTTGTTATACATAACGATGATGCACAACGGTCCATGGAATGTTACTGTCGAGTCACTTGTTCCAGCGGTGTAAAGTTGAGTACTTATTTATAGTTGAATTTTCATGTCCATACGTTTTATGCACTCAGCGCCAGCCCTAACAACCCTGCGTTTCCCAAAGTGCTTTGCGCACAGCCAGTTTTTGCGCTATCTCCGATAAGGTCCATGGACTTTTCTCTCGTTCGAAGTGCGTGAGCTCATCCAGCAAGACCCGGCGGCCGATGCCTTTAAGGAGTCTCGTTAAGGGGTCCTTACGGCTGAGCGTGAGTTTAGCAGACCTCCCACTAGAGACCTCCCCCCTCCCTCCCTCTTTGCTGATAGGGAGTCGTGCTGTGGACCTATGATTATCTAGTCTTGTTCAAGTCGGTATGACGTAGTTGTACCTGGCCAACAGATCGCACGTAAGTGTACGTGTAAACACAACAAACGACCCGAAATAACGTCTACGCCACACACACAAGGCTGTTATACCGTCTTGTCCATTTACTTCAAACTGCCCGAAAAATTCCGGGCAATAACCCCCCGCGTAGTCGGCGCATCATGACGTAGCCTTATTTGCATTAATATATTTTGAAAATTTGCATGGGGATGAAGTCTAGTACCGCAACGACGTCGCAAGCATTATATGCAGTACGCATACACACATGTACAGTACATGTAGGCCCGATACTGTACTTGTAAATTACATGTGCCGTACATGTATGCCTACATTGATATCGTACCATAGCTGCTGACGGATCGTATTGAATTTGGAAGCCTTGGATTTTGCAACACAAATGTCGGGGATGCGAGAGTTTTCCGGAGAACAACAAGGCTCTTAGACAACTTGGGAATGCGGAATAAATTTACTAACCGTGCCTTCATTCCGTGTCTTCATGGAGCCCGGTAACAGACTCCATGGTATCATAATTCAGTGAAATTATTTCATTCGTCCCTTCATTCATTCATTTATTTTGGCAACATACAAAAGTACTGTACACATGAAATACACAATAAATAACGAATAACAAAAGCCAAGGATAACCCAAACAGCTGTAAAATACGGTTTATTCATATGCTATATAATTTCTCGAAATCTTTTTGTGCCGCATGACAGTTGATCAAAGTACACTGTATAATCAAGCCATGCCTTTGGTAATGACCATGGAGCTATCTGTTGTTAAAGCTCCATAGCAATAACGGTTGCGGCCGAGTTTCAACCGACCGTCATTAGGTGATTTGCACACGGTATCACGCCATACCACGTGCGTGGATTGGACGCTGACCAAAACAGCGCATTGCACCCAGTTGTTGACCTCAATGAATATGCAATTTTTACCCACAGAGGTCACGCTCAGTCTTCGTCACGTGACACCACAGTTAATCAACAAGACGTTGTTTTTTCGTAGGGCGATGGAATGGTCCACTTTGTTCACGTGGGTCGGGTTATTGTTTGGAGGGACTGCGCATAATCAACGTATTGGACAAGACTAATGATTATCCCCTCTCGAGCAAGTGGGGAATCAACCTACTGTTTTTATCAACATATAACCACACTTTATGGGAAACGTCATTGAAAAATGAACAAAGAAAGAATGACTACAGCAGGATTCGAACCTGCGACCGTCTGGTGCTTTGTGTACTGGCGATTTGAACTTCAAATGAATGTCCATACTCCAGATCGCCTAGGTTAGACTGCTTGGCCGCATACAAAGTTACGGTTATCTGTGAAATGTTCAGTCATAATGCGGTGCCCACTTAATGTACACGGAGAAAACAGTGAACATGCTCACGGTAAAATCTGTTTAGTGGAGTTTTCATCTCATCTCGAGATCGAATTTGTTTTTGGTCTAGGTTGCACTCATTTGAGAAACAAAAGAAACACTGTAATTCAGGTAGAAAGTAGAAACAGTATTTTACAACCATCGCTAACTTCATACCATGTAAGTCAAATGTAAGTATGTGAAGGTTTCTGTTGTATAGTACCATCGTATGAATCGACCACTCCGAACACTGCGGAGCTTACAGAGCCCCTAAAGGGACGTACAAAACGAAAATAGTAAAACGAAATATTCGAATTTATATTTCGATCGTAAAACTATTTTGTTTCCTCGAAATGATTTCGTTTCCTCGAAACGTTATTTCAACACCTCGAAATGCTATATCATGGAAACGAAATAAATAATTCCCTGGTAAAGAAATGGGTTATTTCGAGGGAATGAAATCATTTCAAGGGAACAATATAGTTATTTTTTCGTTACCCCGAAATAATATTTCGTTCCCTCGAATTTGATTTGCTTTTATGGAACTCTTTAAAAACCGTTTATTTTATTTGGATAATACAACTTTGGAAATTGCAGCAATTCTGAGCGCCTTTTAAGGGAAAGATGGCAACAATCCTTGAAATACATTTTTTTTTTTAGGCCCTACAATTTTAGAAACTTAAGTAGCATATTTTTCACCAGTCACCTTCAATTTTGACTCCAAAATTCACGAACTTGTGTATGTTATGCTCACTTCCGTTGCTATGTTCCGTTGACATTGTAGGTTCGAGTCCCACTCCAGTCAATTTGTCTTTGTTCACTTTTCAATGGAGTTAATATCCAGTTAACTTCAAGTTTAACTCCACTTGCGTTGCTAGTTACTCATTTTACAATTTCTTTACTTTCAAAGCATGTTGTCGTGCATTATTTCAAAGAAACGAACGTATTCAATGTAAGTTAACATAAAATACACCGGCTCGTTTATCTTCGAGTCGAAATTAAGGCTAACCGGTAAAAAATATGATACGACAGTTTCTAAAATATCCGTTAATTCCAAATTGTTGTAAATTCTTCGTTGAAAGGCACTCGGTATTCCCGCAATTTTCAAAGTTGTCATAGCCAAATAAAAAGAAAAAGATTTCTAAAGAGCTCCGTAAAAGAAAGTCTGATTCGAGGGGACGAAATATTATTTCGAGGAAAAAAAAAAACAACTATTTCGATTCCCTTAAATGATTTCTTTCCCTCAAAATATTCCATTACGTTACCTCGAAATACTTTTTCGAGGTAATGAAAAAATATTATATCTTTTGAAAAATACGTCTATTGAGTTTAACGTTTATTTTTATACCCTGTATGTTATAGGTAAATCTGTCATGATTTACTGGCAGCTACCAAGTATGATACTTACTGTACCTTCGATTTAATACAATAAATTAATTACTTCACATACCTGTTCCTTTTCTTCCCTTCGAAGCATCAATAAAGTCATCTTTTTTGTATAACCACTGTAGTCGAAAATCACAAGCCAGGGTAGTGCGTTGCTGATGTGTTGCAATCAACCCGAGCAAGCCTATGGGATGTTGTATGCTTTAATTTTTCTCTGCAAGGATACTTGTAGAGTAACTTAAATCGTATGTAGTACTCGTCAATATAGTTCTGTAGCGTCCGCAATTCGTCAAGCAATCCACTGTGACTACGACGTTTCTAGTCAGACACACTCTTTCAAAGCAAACCTGTCTTGGAAAAGAATTCACGTCGGACGCAGTACACCACGACGAGCTTTCTGTTTAGTTTCCAGATGCTGTTTCAGCGTTTCAATACTGATTCGAGAGTTTCGGGCATCAGACTTGAGGGGCAGCTTGTGACAGTCAATAGGTATATCTACACGCCCGATTACCAAGGCAAAACATTCAGGGAAGGTTTTTCATCAAACGTTCCCCTCGGACTAAATCATTTTTTTATTCGTGCGCATCTATTAAAATCGACGAAATTGACAATTGACCTTCATCTTCAAAATTTCATAATAACTGGTTCATAGATACAGTAATAAAGACTGCCCCATCTAGCAAAGCGACGTTAGTTACATGCATTATGGGCAGTGAGAAGATTAAAAGCGGTTTCTGTTGTTGCAATGCACCGAGTGGAATAAAGTGACTCCGGTTATGATAACGCACTGAGCGTGTGGAGTCTGAGCAGAAAATAGAAATTTGATTGTTTAGATTGTCAGAAGACGAGAATTTCGGGCTGAGCAGTTTCCACCGTATCATGGTCAATATTTAAATCTAAACAGTAAAGAGGGATTTTAATTTTCCTTTTTGATGATTGCAGGCATCGGGATGAAAGAAAAATAAAATTTTAATTTGAGGAAAATGGCGACCAAAACAGACAGAAGGAATATTACTAGAGGCTAAAGGAGTCCTCGTGTATTTTTACGGTCTATTCAAAACAATTGCCAACTGCCACACGGAGGCACTTGCTTCGCTTTTTGCTCAGAGCAAAGCGGGACACAGCAGAGCAGAGCAGAGCTTTCGTTTATACAGTTACCCTTATTGTCAGTTGAAAAACTAAACTTAACTTTTCCTTCACATTTAAATTGAAATAAAAATGGATCGGTTTGAGAAGCCTTTAAGAGTCAAAATAAAATCCTTTGAGAATCGAATTTCTTTGATCCAATATTCCGAAAAGAAAAGTATATATTTTCCTTATGCACGAGAGACTGAGAATATTTACTTTATTTTTTCCGGCCCTTATATCCTATAGCATAAGCAATCCTTAACTATAAATAAATATAATATTATAAAACTGTCGGTAAAATATAAATGATCAGCATGACATACGAATAAAACTGCGGGTCCATTACCACATTACAGACATAGCTTGGCATGGACCTGGCTGTGTGTTTCAATGTGATAACTCGTAGCATGGTCCACGTACGTACATATACTGCAAGTTGTATACTAGACAGCGCGGTCAGTTAATTGAATAAGCACCCTGTCCCCATTTTAATTTGTTTTGCTTTTCCGAGGGAGGCGAAATAGCCTCGAAAAATATGTCAACTTATGCCCTCCAAATCTGTTTGTAAATATTTAATTAATTCCTAAAATTTAAATCATTTCTTGTTCTGAACAATATATTGTGAACTCGAAAACATTTGAACTCAAATATTTCGTGAACTGCAAACATTTCGTGAACTTATAAACATTCCGTAAACTCAAAACATTCCGTGAAATCGGTAATTCAGTATTTCTTCATGCTTTCCAGAAAATGTTATCGTGTAAAGCTAAAACGTACGTGTATCAGGTTTCTGCAATTCTCATATGAATATTATGCAAAAACTGTTTTAGTCCTAGCTACGATTACAAGTCTAAAACCTTTTGTGTGCCTTCCAACATTTGCTGAAGCTGGAAATGCGTATACGCTTACCTTTGAGCTTATTTTTTTTCGTGAATGTATTTTATTTACCTTAATGTAATAACGCACTATATTTATGATTTTTACTTTCACGGAAACCTTCATAACATGTTGTAGAAATGTTGTGTTACATTCTGCAATTTTTATTTGTAGATTTTTGAAGCCGATGTGTTCAATGGTTTAAATGTTTCCTAGGATTGAGCGACCTAAAAGTATTCAATTCTGTGAATTTCGGTCAGTGGGCATATCTTTAGTAGAACGGCCTGAACAATCATAGTAAATACATAAGGAAATGGTTGTGTGGTCAACACAATTGTATGTGTTATGACACTCAGGGACCAGTTGGTGAGGTCTACAAGAGAATAAGCAAGTGTCTTCGTGTGGCTCCTTCTCTCGCATTTAATTCGCTATTTATCTTTCATCTATTTGCCTGGGAAACCGTATACAGAGAATTATTCACACGGGATCCGCTGAGTAAGAAGTCCCCAATTGTACTAAAGATATAAATGCCGGCTGCCTTCCTTTTCTAAGCAACAGACTGAACAATCAACTTCAATTTCGCCCTAGTCTTCATACACGCAGTGATGTACAACAGAAACCGCTGCATACGCCTTGCATCTCGGGTAACGTGCTGGCTGTGATGCTGTCATGAAATACGCATTTCATTTGCTATGAGATAATTGGATCTGATTTGTTTTATTATTTGTCACCTATAATTAAGTTTGTAATGAATGTAAAGTTATCTTGATTTCTCTGTGTAATTACAGTATTTGAGTGCAATAGAGTACAGTATAGAAGTTTAGCTAAGCCAATAAAATAAAATGAAAACTAGAGGTTGTGGCTTTTCCGCATAATGATATAAAATATTTCTCCAATTTAAACACATCACTTATTTTGTTTGATTGAGACAGATTTTTTAAAAGTGACCGTATCTAAATGTAGAAAACTTGAGTTAAACAAATCACTTTTGGAGTTTTGAAGTGTGCCCCTTTAATCTTACGTCAGGTGTCTTGGCCACATAAAGTGGTTTTATAAAACTATGTGTGACTGTGTGCCATATAGATGCAAACGGGTAAACACTACTGTCTGACAAAAAAGCACCCCTGGCATGGCCTAACGAATAACAGTCATCCGAGCAGACGGTTTTGAATGGCGCCCTCTTTTGATTAAAACAAGCAACTATGTACTTTGATTAATCAAAAGAGGGCGCCATTCAAAACCGTGTGCTCGGATTACCGATTCATGCATTACTGAAAACGGTCTAAGTAGATTGTTGCGCGTGCGTGGTTGTCTTGTCAAAAACAGCATTTACGCTGTAGGCAACTTATGATAAGGAAAAGAAGGAGAACACGGCATATATAAAGCAGGCAAACAACCTTTCGCGCGCCTGGCATGAATGGTGTTTCAATCGTATGTTTCATTTTATGACCAATATTTTCACGTACAGAGCTCTGTACAAGTCATTGGGCTAGCGTGAGAAAGATTTAATAAATCATGAAAATTCAATTGATGACGCCGTCGTGACGTAACTTCATAATTACGATCCGCAACTTCCATTTCCCCAACCTACCAATTTTCGAGTCGATCGGCCGTTTCTACTGTGTGTTATAAAAAATGCAAGTTTTATGACGTCATGATGACATCACCGAATTTTTGTCTATGCAGTGTTCATCTATGGTGTATGCTTAAGAATTATCAAAAAGAAATTCAAAGATATCTTGTTTTGTTTACTTGATATCGTTAAAAGAACTTTAATAACCCAAAATTTCAATAAATCATAAAAAATCAGAGAATGACGTCATGATGACGTCATTGCAATTTTTCGATATAACACTTCCCGACTTAGATACATACCAAGTTTCAACTCAATCAAACTGAAGGTTCGGACATAATTGATGGCTGAAGTTTGCCCCTTTAAGACACTGTCACGTGACACCTGATGACGCCATGATGACGTCATTGAAATTGTTCGATATAACACTTCCCGACTTGGATACATACCAAGTTTCAACTTAATCAAACTTAGGGTTCGTTCATAATTGATGTCTGAAGTTTGCCCCTTTAACACACTGTCACGTGACACCTGAAGACGTCATGATGACGTCATTGAAATGTTTCGATATAACACTTCCCGATTTAGATACATACCAAGTTTCAACTCAATCAAACTTAGGGTTCGTTCATAATTGATGTCTGAAGTTCGCCCCTTTAAGACACTGTCACGTGACACCTGATAATGTCATGATGACGTCATTGAAATTTTTCGATATAACACTTCCCGACTTAGATACATACCAAGTTTCAACTCAATCAAACTTAGGGTTCGTTCATAATTGATGTCTGAAGTTTGCCCCTTTAAGACACTGTCACGTGTCACCTGATGACGTCATAATGACGAAAAGTTTCGGGAGACAACTACCCTATATGGACTTCCTACATACCAAGTTTGGTTAAGATCAGCCGTTTAAAAGTGACCAAAGTGGCGTGTAGAATGCCCCTGTACAAAGTCTATACGAAATCTGCAGGAAGAAGAGGAAGAAAAAACTAGAGGTTGTGTCTGTTGAAAACAGAACACATGGCTTTTCCGCATATGATATAAAATATTTCTCAAATTAAATACACATCGCTGATGTTGTTTAATTCAGCAAATAAATGATATCGTCTTCGGGAAATGATTTCTCGTTTTAATCAAAAGAGGGCGTTATTCAAAACCGTGCGCTCGGAAAATACGGGTGCAGCCAAGTAAATACATGTAGTGGCCAAATGGGTCCGCCGAGCTCATGAATAAAAGTTAAGCACTCAATATATTTGAAATAAGAGAGTTGTGAGAGCTATGAAAATGAAGGATTGAAGAAATACGGCACTGGACCTCCTGCCCGGTCTCTGGGCTTCCATTTGTGACCATTTTTGATGCAATTGGGTGAGAAAGCGGGTCTATTTCAGCCGCTTTGCAGAGGGATGTTTTTTTTTTTTAAATGGCTTCTTTGACTGGAGTGATCCGTACCTTGTTTTAGGGGTGGTCAGCTGAGAATGAGTATAACTCAAAAATTCAACCGTCACCCTACCATAAAATGAAAAGAAAATGAAAGGTTACATGTTCATCATCATTTTTCTGTGCAACTTGAACAGCTGTGAGAGTTCTGTATATTTTTCAACGATTTTTGAAGTTTGGGGATTTATCACTGTTGTCCGCGGGAGTTTATTTACTTGGGTGCAACCTTACGTACTGAAAACGGTATAAGTAGATTGCTGCGCGTGCGTGGTTGTCTGGTCAAAACACGGGTCAAAATCAGCATTTACGCTGCTTTGCTGGCAACTATGATAAGGAAGTAAATGAAAAAACAGCATATATAACCCAGGCAATCAAACATCTGATCGCGCCTTGTATTTATGTTGTTTCAATCGTATGTTTTTTTTAAGGACCAATATTTTCGCGTACAGAGCAACCTACATCGATAGCATTTCGATTAAGATTTGGTGCTGGTATTTAATGATATATAAAAGGAATTACGTGCAAACTATGGCAAGTGTAAACGACGTTTTGTGTCACGGAATCGGACATGTGCATTGTATGTTATACACAGTGAATTGCGTACGTAGGCCTACATGTACACTGTACATAGTGTATGGGAAATTGATCGAGCTTTATGTTTTGTACAACGACCACGTTCACGTAATCTGTGTACAAAGTGAACGGGCTATACAATATTTTAAAAAAATCATATAAAATCAAGTTTTGACGTCATGATGATGAAAAGTTTCGGGGCACAACTACCCTATACGGACTTCATTCAGGCCAAGTTTGGTTAAGATCGGCTGTTTTAAAGTAACCAAAGTCCGCGCAGAAAAATCTGTGTACAAAGTCTATGGGCCACAGAACAAACTCAAAAAAAATACTAGATATTGTGTCTGTTGAAAACAGAACACATGGCTTTTCCGTTTTATGATATTAAAAATTTTTCAAAACATTATACACAAAAAAACATTTGATTAAGATATTAAACTTTATACTTTTGAAGAGTGCACCTTTAATCTGAAGTCACTTGACTTGGTCATGTTTGTGTCACAGGGAAAGACCTTGCCTAACATTTACTTTTGCTGAAAGAATCATGATCCTAGCTCTTACAACTTTTAAATGAGGAGCTACTTCCTGTTTGACCGGAAGTAGAGGTCACAGAGGTCAAGCAATGTGACACAAATGAAGGAAATTGCCCTACATTCACTTTTGGTGAAAGAATCATGATCATAGCTGTAACCACTTTTAAATGAGGAGCTACTTCCTGTTTGACCGGAAGTAGAGGTCACGGAGGTCAAGCAATGTGTCACAAAGAAAGACCTTGCCTAACATTGATATTTGGTGAAAGAATCATGATCCTAGCTCTTACCACTTTTAAATGAGGAGCTACTTCCTGTTTGCCCTGTACAAGTCAATGGGCTATAGCGTGAAAAATATTCAAAAAATCATAAAAAAAAAAAAAATGACGCTGTCTTGATGTAACTTCATAATTACAACCCCGAACCTCCAATTCACCAATGTACCAATTTTCAAGGCCATCGGCCGTTCCTACTATGTGTTATAAAAATCACATTTTTTATGACGTCATGATGACGTCACTGAATTTTTGTCTATGCAGTGTTCATCTATGGTGTATGCTGAAGAATTATCAAAAAGAAATTCAAAGATATCTTGTTTCATTTACTAGATATCATTAAAAGAACTTTAATGACCCAAAATTTCAATAAATCATAAAAAATCAGGGAATGACGTCATGATGACGTCATTGCAATTTTTCGATATAACACTTCCCGACTTAGATACATACCAAGTTTCAACTCAATCAGACATAGGGTTCGTTCATAATTGATGTCTGAAGATTGCCCCTTTAAGACACTGTCACGTGACACCTGATGACGTCATGATGACGAAAAGTTTCGGCAACCAACTTCGCTGTGGGGACTTTGTTTTGACCAAGTTTGATTAAAATCGGCAGTTTAAAAGTGGAAAAAGTGGCACCTAGAATGCACATGTGCTTTGTCTATAGGAATTCCAACGACAAGAAGAAGAAGAAGAAAAAACTAGAGGTTGTGTCTGTTGAAAACAGAACACATGGCTTTTCCGCATAATGATATAAAATATTTCTCAAATTAAATACACATCGCTGATTTTGTTTGATTAAGACATATTTATGTTTCAATTTAGTAAACTTAAGTATTAACCATTTACTTGCAGGGTTTATGGAGCCCCTGATTGAAGACATTGTCATTGCAATGGACATACGATGACATCATGATGCGAATATTAAACCAATTGCGAATTCAAAATCATTAGCGAATACAAAATAATTTTCTGTATTCGCAAATTAATGATATCGTCTTCGCAAATGATTTATTGAAGATGATATCATTTGAAAATATAAAATCAGTTGCGAATATAAAATCATTTGCGAATATGAAATCATTTTGTGAATACTGAACATCAGTCTTATAATGATTGCCACGTATAGAACAAAATTAGATGCCTTCAAAGTCCAGGGGAAAGGACGTGACTTTAATTTGTTCATAAACGTCAAATTGCCACTTGAAAAAAAGACAAAGTCTATGGATCATTGCTGTTTTTCCATATACAGTATAACAATTACCAAGTATTAAGTTCAAATGCTTAAAGTTAGGAGGGCCTGACGCGTTTCGATCCTAGCAGGATCTTTCTCAAAGGCTAAATGACAAAAAAACACAAACATGCAAGTGAAGGAAGCATACATACAATGGATCAGAGGATATGGACAAAGGGAAGGGGTGGTATGAGAGTCAGGGTGGGTAAGATAGGTCAGACAAAGGGTGGGGGTCAGGTAGGCAAGATCAAAGGTAACAGACTACAAAAGGGGTTGGAAAGTGTGGTGCTGGGGGTGGGGGATTAACAAAGGAGTTAATTAGAGGATTGGAGATCAAGATGGGCAAGAGGGAGGAGAGGAATACAAAAATCAGGAGGGATTAGAGAGTACCTGTGGATGAATGAAAAGGAGATAAGTAAACAAGAATATTAGTCATTGCCTTCCTGGAGGTTTAGTCCGTTCGGCTGAATAGTGCGTAATTTCTTAATCCAAACTTCTCCCTGCTCAGCCGGACCAAGTCCCTGCGGTGGCCAAGTGATTCAATGCCCTGCAAGATCATATCAGAAATTGTATGGTTAGGGAGATTGAAGTGAAAACCCACTGGGGTGTCCAGTTTCTGAGTTTTGACTGTAGACCGGTGACCATAGAAACGTTTCTTGAGGGTGTTTTTGGTTTCACCCACGTACTGTATGTTACATACCCTGCAAGAAATGAGATAAATGACATTAGATGTAGTGCAGGTAATATTCCCTTTGGTCTTATGAGTGGAGCCATTGCCTGTGAAAGAATCAGACTCATGGATATGGTGCTGGCAGACTACGCATCTAGAGTTACATTTGAATGTGCCATGCTGGATTGGGGAAGAGACATTATTAGTGGGTGGGACCTCAGCCCTGACAATCAAGTCGCGGAGGTTGCGGGGACGTCTGTAGGCCAAGATGGGCTTTTCTGGGATAGCCCTGAGGAGACGGTCTGAAGTGTGAAGAATGTGATGGTATAGTTGCACATGTATAAGCTTAACACGACCCATAAAATGATGTACAATACTCCGCAACCTACATCGATATTATTCCTATTAAGATGGTGGTGCTGGTATTTAATATAAAAGACTTTCCGTCTTCCCAAATTTCAATAAAAGATGATGATAGGCGGTGTACAACATCATAAATTATACTGACACCACCGCAGAATCTCGTTTTAATCAAAAGAGGGCGCAATTCAAAACCGTGCGCTCCGAACACGGAATCATGCATTAGTGCGCGTGTATATATTGTCTTGTCAAAATCAGCATTTATGCTGCTAACTTAACTATGATGAGGAAGTAAATGAAAAAACGGCATATATAATCCAGGCAATCAACCATCCCAGCGCGCCTTGCATTTATGTTGTTTAAATCGTATGTTTTTTTTAATGACCAATATTTTCACGTACTCAGAGCAACCCTACATCAATAGCATTTCGATTAAGATTTGGTGCTGGTATTTAATGATATATAAAAAGACTTACGTGAAAATGTGTATGGCGACATGTAAACGAGTCACGCACTCGGACATTACATGTGCATGTACATGTACATGTACATACACACATACATGTATGTCATACACAGTGAATTACGTACATGTACGTACAGTGAGTGGGGAATTGAGCGTCGATATGTTTTAATTTGTACATGACCATCTCAGTGTAGAAATTGGTTTAACCCATTTTAGTTGCAGGGTTATAATAGAGCCCCTGTCATTCAGTTGGACATACGATGACATCATTATGATGACGTTGGAGAACCTGAGTGCTTTTGAGGATACATCATTATGCAAATGACACGAAATCATTTTGCGAATACAAAAACATAAGCGTAACATCATTAGCGAATACAACATCATTAGCCAATACAAAATCATTTGCGAATACAAATTCATTTGCAAATACAAAATCATTAGCGAATACAAAATCATTTGCGAATACAAAATCATTAGCGAATACAAAATCATTTGCGAATACAAAATCATTAGCGAATACAAAATCATTTGCGAACACAAAATCATTTAATGCGACTACGTAATCATTTTGCGTATTCATCTGTTGAAGACGATATCATTTGCTATTACGCAAAATGATTTTGTAGTCGTTATAATGATGATCTTCTAAGACTTTCTTGAAGGCGATATCACGATGCGAATACAAAATTGTTTGCGAATACGAATATGCGAATACAAAATCATTTACGAATACATAACAAAATCATTTTGCGTAATCGCATATCGTCTACGACAAATGATTGCGGGAAGACGATATCTTTTGTGAATACGAAATCATTTGCGAATACAAATCATTTGGAGAACATGATTGCATGAAACATATTTGCTTCCATAATGAAATTCAGTCTTAAACTGATTGCCACGTATAGAAAGAGGCGCCTACAAAGTCTAGGGCAAAGGACGTGACATTTACTTGTTTCATGTGTAAAACTGCGCTGACCAAATTGCCACGTACAAAAAGACAAACTCGATGGATCATTTCAGTTTTTCCACCAAGTATTTTTTTCCCAAGTATTATAGTTCGATACTTAACACGACCAATCGATAGCATTTCGATTAAGATTTGGTGCTGGTATTTAATGATATATAAAAGGACTTACGTGCAAACTACATGTATGGCAAGTTGTAAACGACGTTTTGTGTCACGCAATCGGACATGTGCATTGTATGTTATACACAGTGAATTGCGTACGTAGGCCTACTTGTACACTGTACATAGTGTATGGGAAATTGATCGAGCTTCATTTTGTACAACGGCCATGTTCACGTAATCTGTGTACAAAGTGAACGGGCTATAACATATTTTAAAAAAATCACATAAAATCAAGTTTTGACGTCATGATGATGAAAAGTTTTGGGAGACAACTACCCTATAATGGACTTCATTCAGACCAAGTTTGGTTAAGATCGGCTGTTTAAAAGTAACCAAAGTGACGCGGACAAAAATCTGTGTACAAAGTCTATGGGCACATTTTTACGTACAAGTCAATGGGCTAGCGTGAAAAATATTTTAAAAAATCATAAAAAATCAAATAATGACGCTGTCTTGACGTATCTTCGTAATTACAATCCCGAACCTCCATTTTACCAACCTACCAATTTTCAAGGTGATTGGCCGTTCCTGCTATACGTTATAAAAATCGCATTTTTTATGACGTCATGATGACGTCACCGATTTTTTGTCTATGCAGTGTTCATCTATGGTGCATGCTGAAGAATTATCAAAAAGAAATTCAAAGAAATCTTGTTCCGTTTACTAGATATCGTGAAAAGAACTTTAATGACCCAAAATTTCAATAAATCATAAAAAAATCAGGGAATGACGTCATGATGACGTCATTGCGATTTTTCGATATAACACTTCCCGACTTAGATACATATCAAGTTTCAACTCAATCGGACTTAGGGTTCGTTCATAATTGATGTCTGAAGTTTGCCCCTTTAAGACACTGTCACGTGACACCTGGTGACGTCATGACGATGAAAAGTTTCGGCAACCAACTACGCTGTAGGGACTTTGTTTTGACCAAGTTTGATTAAAATGGGCAATTTAAAAGTGGCAAAAGTGGCACCGAGAATGCACATGTGCTTTGTCTATAGGATTTCCAACGACAAGAAGAAGAAGAAGAAGGAAGAAAAAAAAAATCAGAACAAAAACAATACCTTTTCCGTTGAACACGGAAAAGCCAAAAAAATCAGAACAAAAACAATACCTTTTCCATTGAACATGGAAAAGCCAACTAGAGTTTATGGCTGTTGAAAACAGCACATAGGGCTTTTTCGCATATTATATAAATTGCTTATCAATAAGAATTATGTCACCATAGATCGTTCTTCCCTAACATTGCCTTTTGGTAAAAGATTTATGATCCTAGCTATTACCACATTTAAATGATGAGCTACTTCCTGTTTGACCGGAAGTTGAGGTCACAGGGGTCAAGTAATGTGTCACAAAGAAAGTCCTTCTCTAACATTGACATTTGGCAAAAGAATCATGATCCTAGCTCTTACCACTTTTAAATGAGGAGCCACTTCCTGTTTGACCGGAAGTAGAGGTCACAGGGGTCAACCAATGTGTAACAAAGAAAGACCTTGCCTTACATTGATATTTAGTGAAAGAATCATGATCCTAGCTCTTACCACTTTTAAATGAGGAGCCACTTCCTGTCTGACCGGAAGTTGAGGTCGCAGAGGTCAAGCAATGTGTCACAAAGAAAGACCTTGCCTAACATTGATATTTGGTGAAAGAATCATGATCCTAGCTCTTGCCACTTTTAAATGAGGAGCTACTTCCTGTTTGACCGGAAGTAGAGGTCACAGATGTCAAGCAATGTGTCACAAAGAAAGACCAGTTCTAGTATTGACACTTGGCCAAAGAATTAATTTAATATCTCAAACCGTTGATTTTTTGTTGATTTTTTAAGATTTTGATTATTAAATTTAAATTGTTTGTAATTTGACACCTGATGACGTCATGATGACGTCATTGTTCGCGGTACAACTAGGCCTCATGGACTTTACTTGGACCAAGTTTGGTTAAGATGGATTGCTTAAAAGTGACCAAAGAGGGTGCCAGAATGCCCGTGTGCTAAGTCTATAGGAAATTTGGCGACAAGAAGAGGAAGAAGAAGAAAAACAACAGAACAAAAACAAAGGGTTTTCGCTGACGCGGGAAACCCAACTAGAGTTTATGGCTGTTAAAAACAGCACATAAGGCTTTTCCGCATATGTTATAAATTTAATTGATTACCAATCAGAATGTTGTCACTAAGAACAACCTTCCCTTACATTGCCTTTTTGTAAAAGAATTATGATCCTAGCTCTTACCACTTTTAAATGAGGAGCTACTTCCTGTTTGACCTGAAGTAAAGGTCACAGAGGTCAAGCAATGTGTCAAAAAGAAAGACCTTGCCTGACATTGATATTTAGTGAAAGAATCATGATTGTAGCTCTTACCACTTTCAAATGAGGAGCAACTTCCGGTTTGACCGGAAGTAAAGGTCACCGAGGTCAAGTTATGTGTCACAGAGAAAAATATTGCCTAACATCGATATTTAGTGAAATAATTATGATCCTAGCTCTTACCACTTTTAAATGAGGAGCAACTTCCGGTGTAACCGGAAGTAAAGGTCACCGAGGTCAAGTAATGGATCATACTGAAAGACCTTGCTTTACATTGACTTTTGGTGAAAGAATCATGATCCTAGCTCTTACCACCTTTAAACGAGGAGCTACTTCCTGTTTGACCGGAAGTACAGGTCACATAGGTCAAGTAATGTGTCACAGAGAAAGACCCTGCCTAACAATCACTTTTGGTGAAAGAATCAACTTAATATCTCAAACGGTTGATTTATTGTTGATTTTTAAAGATTTTGATTATTAAATTCAAATCGGTTGTCACGTGACACCTGATGACGTCATGATGACGAAAAGTTTCGGGAGACAACTTCTATATAGGGACTTTGTTTGGGCCAAGTTTGATTAACATCGGCTGTTTTAAAGTGCCCAAAAAGGGGTCTAGAATTTTTGGAGACAAGAAGAAGAGGAAGAAAAAAAAAATAAAAACAGAACAAAAACAAAGGCTTTTCGCTTGCGCGAAAAAGCCCCAAAAAAAAACAGAACAAAAATAAAGGGTTTTCGCTTGCGCGGAAAACCCAATTAAATTTAAAAAAATAATTATTTTTTTTGCTTCACCATCTATTAAGACATAGTTCTAAATTATTATTCAAGAGAACAAATGAAATGCAGATTCATGGGCAACAATAATTAGGAAGAAAGAAAATAGTAAAAGTAATCTGTGAAATTCCCAGTCCCACACGGTGCCCACTTTTTGAAAAAAACAGTGAAAAATGCACACGACATTTGTTTGTTTTTTGTTTTTTATTTTTTTTTTTAAGATCAAAAACATATTCTGTCGTTGTTTTACTAATTTCTTGATAAATACACCATTTCAGGCAGAACGATGTTAATGGTATATACCAGCACAATCTTTATAGCCTGTAAGTTATAGGTAAATCTGTGAACATTTCTATTTGGTTTCCCTACCAAAGTATGATACTATTCCTTTAATACCTTTGAAACCCCCAAAATCAATTGCGTCTTTTCTTAAACCACCCAGATCAATAGCTGAAACATGGGGTTTGGAAAAATTAGGAATTATAGGAGTACGCAGTGGTACTAGTCTTAATTTGAAGTTACGTTTTGTAATGATGTGCTAAATAAATTGAAGTCTGATTAAAATCTTTAAAACTTTCGCAAAAAAAAGTGTGAAGAATGAGGCCAGGAATTGCCTTAGAATGCACCATAGAATCGATCCCCACGCACTAATTATTTCTTAACAAAGTCATAGGTTTGTGGGCGACCAGAGGAAACTGACCGGAACGCCGAATTATCAGGCTCTTTTCAGAGCTATCCCATACTCACACAAGAGTGTCACATGGTGTTACCAAAAAGGCGTTACTTCCACGATGCATACCCTCATATCTAAGTTATATTTTTCAAAGTTGGAGAACACTCGATCGTGATCGTACGTGTACAAGTATACAGTTGGGGCCCATCTACCTTACAACACGTTACGGTACACACCATTACGTGTTCATACATGGAAGCGTTTGCTAGGTTATAGGCATGGCACTGTATTGAAAGTTACTATCTTATGAAGTGTGAATTGAAGCCCGACCCCCCACCCCCCCCCCCCCCTCCATGGTCGAGGAGGGATTTCCGCCCATGTATGCAGGCTACGCTAAAATGGGTTCCGGATCCGCAGAATCTCTAATAATGTGCCTTAAACAAGCAGGCCCATAGATTCAACCCTTGTGTAAGTGTGTTTGCTGCAGTTTATGTGGAAGAGTGCACCCCTCCTTACACTGTGTCTTCCATTAAATCGTGTTCTGAGGAGATTCTGTACATGATTCTAGGGGATGGGTGTGTAAGGGTATAGGATCAATATTATTATGAATAGTCTTCAACATTGTGTGACAATGTGCATCTCCAGATGCACATTTCAGACTTTGCTTAGCATGAGCTCTGGTTGTGCATACATGTCTCTCGTTGTTGCCAATAGGACCCTGATCGCGAACGCACAATGTGAGTCTCTCAACGCGCGAGGGATCTGATTCCGCGGTTGCGTTCAAGCTGGAGTGACCCGATCCATGACGCGTTTACACTGGAAGAAGGCCTGAGTGCGTAGATAACGGGGTAATTGGAAGATTAAACAGTGAAGAACTTTGACCTATCTAGACAAGGACACGACTGTTTCTACTGTTACACAAATGCATTTTTGTTTTAGTCTTGTCTTGTCAAGTTAACACACGATTATAAGAAAACAACTCCCCATGAAAAACCTCCTTATTGATTTTGTTGGCCAACGAAGAATAAAATTCATTTTTTTCTGCCAAAACAATGAAAGACTAGAGCAGGAAAGCTACCATGAACCCCACAGTGATTTGAATGGCTTTGAGAATCAACCCACGCAGCCAAATGCATTAAGACTAAATTGGTCTATTATTATCTGTAAACGAACTCCGCCATGGATTTCTATCCAACGCAGTAACTGGTGAAAATCAGACCACCCAGGCCATGACAATTAATAAAAGGTAATTATTATTTTAACAAAACTAACCCAGATTTGGCACCAGCCAAGGTGAGCTCAATTATTGAATAATAAAGCCGCTGGATACGGTGCATCGTGTTAAGCAGCACGCGATACAGTATGCTGTGGATTGCTTGTTTTTTAATTCCATTGTATACGTCTTTATTTTATTCTAGCTTTCAATGTCCATTAATTCATTCATTCATATTGGATTATTCTTAAAATCCATCAATTCGCAGTAACTGAAAAAACTGAATTGCAAATATATATATATATAATACTGGATTAACAAAATATGAAAAAGTCATGGTCATAAAAATACAAAATATTATACATGATTTACATTATTAAAAAAAAAAGGCAGAAAAACAAATAATATAAATTATAGGACTTTGAAAACAGCACAGCAAGTAAAGTTAAATAGATAAAAGCTTCATCATAAAAAAAAAACAGACAGAATATTTCACTTATGCATTGAAAGACCAAAAGGTGGAAAACTAATAGTATCTATTAACGGACGTTGAGAACAGCACAGCGAGTAACACTAAAAAGAGAAAAAGTAGAACAATTGGGCCGCAGCTAAACCACTCGTCATCAGCTGTAAACAAAGGTAAGCATGGCGCAGAGTCAACAACAGAATTAACGAAAATTTTCGAAGAAAATTCCAATCCCGATCAAGTGACCAAAAGTTACGAAAGTGGTTTGTAAAATTCCCATTTGCAAAGTCTATGGGATTATGGACGACAGTAAGAAGAGGAAGAAGAAAACTAGACATTCATGTCTGTTGAAAAGAGAACATAAGGCTTTTCCGAATATGATATAAAACACTCTGCAGTAAAACACCTTGATGGCATTGTCATGTGGCATATGGTGATGTCATAATGAGAACACGGAATGTCTTCTAGGATGCAAAACGTATTTTGTAAAAACGAAAATATTTCGAGAACACGGAATTGTTTTGCGAAAATGAAATTATTTCGAAAACGCGAAATCAGTTTTATAAATGACACGAAATGCGTTTGAGAATATGAAATTATTTCGATACGAGACACAAAATAATTTTGTGAATATGAAAAAAACACAACATCATTTGAAAAAAACACGACATCATTTTACGGATACGAAATTTTTTCGAGAACACCAAATTATTTTACGAATACGAAATTATTTTAAATAATTTCAATTAAACGAACTTATTTTGAGATTATGAAATTCTCTAGAGAACACAAAACATTTTCAATGAAAAGACTTTGATGATACGAACGTATTTAGAGAGCCTGAGAAGATTTCGAGGACATACACCGATTTCCATGATTTTAATATGAAATTATTTTGAGGGCACAAAACAATTTGGCTACCATTTAAGCTACTGAATGTGTTCATTTCTAAATCTGATCTAATTGCCACGTATAGGAAATATTTGTACACAAGTCTAGGGGAAAGAACGTGACAAGTCTGTGGCTCATTGAAATTGCTCCATACATCACAAGTTTTACATGTATAAGCTTAACACGACAAATAAAGCGATAGTCCTTTGCCTACATCGATATAATTTCGGTTACAATTTGATGTTTGTAATAAAGGAAAAGACTTACGTGCATTGTCGATAATGCAAAGATGTATACGTATACAACGTTTTGTCAATCGGACATCATATCGTATGTTTTACACAGGGAAGAGACGTACGTACATTGTGCTTAGGGGAGTTGAGTCGCGCATCGCATCCTGTGTTGTATACATGCCTAATATTGCCACGTACTAAATTGTATACAAAGTAAATATGCTGGAGTGAGAAAGATATTTAAAATCATAAACATTCAAGTGATGACGTCGTCATGATCTAACGCCACATATTTAAAAATTATAAACATTCAAGTGATGACGCCGTTACAACTCCACAATATTAATACTCAACTTATATTTTACAAACCCCCGAAAACCCAACTTCTGTATAAATCATAACAAATCAGCACTTTGTGGACTTTCTTATAAGCAAGTATGATTAAAATTGGTTGCTTTGAAATCACCAAAGTGGGCCGTGACGAAACGAATAAAGGGCAAAGACATTTACAATGTTGCTCGAAAAAACCTAGAAAAACGAAATATTTTGACCTATTTCGGAGCACGACACGACTATGTTTATTTTTATCATGTCTTCGTGTTATTAATTCAGGTAAAGATAATAACATATATATCCATACAGTTTATCCAAGTTTGATCTTACTCAAGTTCAAGTTACCACCTGGTTATATACATCCCCACGAAAACCTTATCTAATGGCGCAGGCGGCTATAGGCCAATGAAGCTTAAAAAAATTCATTATTTCTGCCAACTCAATGAAAAACTTAAGCTACCATGAACCGCAGGGGGATTTAATTGCTTTGAATATCAACCCACGTATAGAGCCAAATACAGTGCGTCTAAATTAGTCTATTGTTATCGCAAAGGATTTCTAACAAAACTAACCTAGATTTGGCACAAGCCAAGGTGACCTCAATTATTGAATAATCAAGCCGCTGGAAACGGTGCGAGTCGGTATTGCATTAAGCTGCACGCGATAGAGTGGAGAGTATGGCTAGTTATATAGATGGCTGCAAGATCAGAGGTCAAAATTAACAGCTTCAAACCATTCTTATAATGGTTGTATTTATTTAAGTTTTCCTAGCAAAAACTGAATACAAACCAGACCATACGTCAGAAACAGTGTTCAGCAGATGGCTTATGGTTTACGATGACGTTGGTTTTGTATTTATAAACCGGTTCTTACCTCATCAGTATGAAAATTGACATTTGGAAATAACCAATACAAAGTAAACATAGACCGAATATAAATTCAAGCAAAATTTTCACCCAAAGCTCGTACAAGGAAACGAGAACAAAAGTTTAGTACAAGACAACTGTCAGATTGGCAGGTCCGTTTAGCTGGATGAGTGCCAGCATTTGTGACCATGCGCCATGCACAACTAAGACGGACTAAACCAGGAATATTAGGCCAGTCAAAATGTGGCCAGAAACAGCTTATAACTCCAGAAAACATTCATGCAAAGACCAAAGACATGTGGCCCCTAAAATGTGGCCATGCACCAAGCACGACTTCCCTGCGCCTGACATGCATAAACATATTGCAGACCCTTGTTCCCGTTTTCAGATGTTAGCTCCGTGCATGTGATACAAAGTGAACGGTCATTGTTGCTGAATATCATGACCAAAGTTTTACATTCAAGACAGTGTTCATGAAATGAAATTGCGGGAAAATAAATATAGGACTACAACATGTGAGTCTTGGGTCGGCATCTGGCATCTTGAGAAAAAGCCAGTTCTTAATGTTCATGTTCATCTTCGAGTCCGAGTATGAGACCTTGCTGTCAAAGTGTGATATATTATAGTCTGAGTCTGAGTCCTTACTTTCCGAATACGAGTCCTTACTGTCCGAGTGCGAATCTTTACTGCCAGGGTGCGTGTCCTTAACGTGGGGGTGTGATTCCCTATAATGTATGGGGTCGAGTCCGAATGAAATGTTCGAGTCAATGTCCTTACTGCCCGAGTAGGAGTCCCTGCTGTCCGAGTCCATGCCCGTGTGATCCGACTATTGCCTTTATGTTCGGGTACGAGGTATTTCTGTACGAGTCTAACCACTTGTCGGAATCCGACTACTTGAGTACGAGTTCGAGTCCTTACTTTCCGAGATCGAGTGAGCGTGTTTTACGGTTATGTTTTCATATCAACGAAAATGCCGAACGAATATAGGGGAAATGCGACACGAATAAAGGGGAACGAAAAGAACAAAATAAAGGCATTTCGCTAACGCAGAGGAGCCAAACATCCGAACGATTGCAGGTAAGGTATTTATTGACAGTTGATTGACCACTGTGACTTCTACGTCCGGTCAAACAGGATGTACCTCCTTATTTAGAAGTGTCAAAAGGTGGGATCATGATTATTTCACCAAAAGTCAATGTTAAGCAAGATCGTTCTTTGTGGCACATTGCTTGACCTCTGTGAACCTTACTTCCGGTCAAACAGAAGGAAGCTTCTCATTTAAAAGTGGTAAGAACTAATACCATGATTCTTTCACTAAAAATCAATGTTAGGCAAGGTCTTTAGTTTTGGCATATTACTTGACCAGTGTGACCTCTACTTAGGGTCAAACAGGAAGTGTCTCCTCATTCGAAAGTGGAAAGAGATAGGATCGTGATTCTCTCACCAAAGGTCAACGTTAAGCAAGGTCATACAACTGAAAAGCCCTTTGTTCTGTGTTTTTAACAGACACAACCTCTAGTGTAAGTTTGCTCTTACTCAAATTCAAGTTCGCATACGGCCATATGCAATTACCTCCCCACGAAAACCCCCTCTAATGACGCAGGCGGCTGTATGCCAATGGAGTAAAAATATTTAAAAAAATCTGCCAACTCAATGAAAAACTTAAGCTACCATGAAGCGCAGGGGAAATTGAATTGCTTTGAATATCAACCTACGTATATAGCCAAATGCAGTGCGTCTAAATTAGTCTATTGTTATCTAATGACGGAGACCGCAAAGGATTTCTAACAAAACTAACCTAGATCTGGCACAAGCCAAGGTGACCTCAATTATTGAATAATCAAGCCGCTGGAAACGGTGCGAGTCGGTATTGCATTAAGCTGCACGTGATAGAGTGGAGCGTATAGCTAGTTATATAGATGCCTGCAAGATCAGAGGTCAAAATTGACAGCTTCAAACCATTCTTATATGGTTGTATTTATTTAAGTTTTCCGAGCAAAAACTGAATACAAACCAGACCATACGTCAGAAACAGTGTTCAGCAGCTAGCTTATGGTTTACGATGACGTTGGTTTTGTATTTATAAACCGGTTTTTACCTCACCAGTATGAAAATAACCAATAAAAAGTAAACATAGACCGAATAGAAATTCACATTTTTCACCCAAAGCTCGTACAAGGAAACGAGAACAAAAGTTTAGTACAAAACAACTGTCAGATTGGCAGGTCCGTCTGGCTGGATGAGTGCCAGCATTGGTGGCCAGACACAGTGTATAACTCCATAACACAATCATGCTAAGACCAAGAACATGGGGCCCTTAATATGTGGCCATGCACCAAGCACCACTTCCCTTGGCAATGCATTTACATGAACATATTGCAGACCCTTATTCCAGTTTACAGATGTAACCCCCGTGCATGTAATACACAATGTACGGTCATTGTTTTCTGAATATCATGACCAAAGATTCCAGACAATGTTCACGAAACGACATTGCTGGAAAAAGATATAGGCAAACAACATGTTAGTTTTAGGGCGGCATCTTGCCGAGTCCTTGATAAAACCGAGGTGTTTTTTTTTACCTATACAAACATGGACCGAATGGAAAATTTTACACAATTGCCACCCAAAGCTTGGGCAGAGAAACTTCCTTAGAACAAAATGCAGGATCCCAAGTCGTTATCTGTAATCGCACACATCCACAAACTGTTTTCGTGGCAACAAAGACGCTATAAGGATAAGTTTCCGTTCAAATGTCCGTCGAAATACCAATGCTTTTAAGTTGTGTATTTGTCAGACCTGATAATAAAAAAAGGTCCACACAAGGTGTGTAAAACAAGTAATAGCAGTTACAAAAACAATAGACACAATAAAGAAACTCGCCGGCCAATGGGAGGACACGACAACAATGAATTCATACGCATGATGCGTTTTGTAAAAGAGATGAAAACATCATGGTAGTGGATAATCCCAAATAGCTCAAATAGGTAAAGGCTCATTTGTTTTGTAATGATTACTTGCTGCAAAGCAATGGTCGCTGAGATAAGATCCATTAAAATTTATCAGATTTTAACCTACAAATGACTGGATACGCCAGCTACCTATTTTCAATTAAGGTTAAGGTATAATGATGGAAAGACAAGGAAACTACATGATTCTTTTTAGCTGAGGGGCCATACCACGAACTATTGCAAACATTTAATCTACCCATGTGCAGGTGCGGAATGCAATGGCAAGACTACATGTTTCTATGTTTCTGGGAGATTTTCAAAATGAACATTTGGTGTGCATGCTGATGATTGGTCTTAGCATTGAGCAAGGGGATCTTTCGGTGATCCCTTTGTTGCTTTTTCAAATAGCAAAGTCATTCAAATCACACTTTCCAGATTGAAAATGACCCAATAAACTACTTATCTACCTCTCACTTTTACGAAACAGGACGCGGGCCAATATCATTAAAACAACAATAGAGTAGCTAGAGTGAGTTCGTTTGTTTCCACAAGTAGACATCAGTCAACCTCGTCTCCACCATTGCTTGCTTTGTGCATTATACACGATCATTCCCAGGTCAAGGCTGCCCTGTGGAAGCTAATCGAGCGCACCCAATGTAGCTAGTTCACAGTGATGATGAAACGAAGCTGACTAATCAAACACAATAGGAAAACAGCTTGTCACTGATTATACATGACGTGATCACATCTATCCAATCAGGGTGGAAGTAGACACACAAGGCGTCGTGTATGGGCTGGACGTTGCTCAGTATAAAGCTGACGTGTGACTAGTGAGGGAATCGGTTTGTCGACAAACGCAAGTTGTTGCAGGCAGTGGACTGATTCAAACATGATGTCTGCGCGTTGTGCAGTGTTCATCATTTTCACGTTACTTGTCAACGATTTCAAAGGTAATATACGATTAGTTAGGGCCCAATTTCATGGGAATTCGTTTAGACCTAGTTTGTGTTTACGGGCACTGCTACGCGTGGAACCTATTTCAGGGAACCCGTAAGCAAGACTTTCGGTTAGCGAATATTTTATAGGGTAACTGTGCTTATCGTCTGCTCCGGCGCTTTCCCTTTCTATTCTTCAGAGAAATTCCTTGCTTACCGTTCCAAAAAGAAAACTCTCCAGTGATATACGCTAACCGTAAGCAAAAAGAAAATGCCAACGTAAGCTAAGAATGTTAGCAAACGGTAACAGATTCCAAGAAATGGGCCCAGTTCTTCTTTGGTGAACAATTAGGTCGCTGCGAGAGGAAGCTTCAACATTTCACCTGAAAATAAAAATGTGATTCTTGAATGTGGATTCACGTATTCTTGAATACCCCCGTTGGCATAATTATGGTATCTGAACTCCATTAATTATTGACTGAGAGTTTTCTAGGTAAAGACAAGTCGTTCACATTATCTTGTTATCACAACTTCTCCTGACTCATTATAGGTCCCTACTCCTTGACTCTAATTCAAACGTTTATTTATAGCCGTGTTTACTAATTTAATTAATGATATTATGTTTTTCGATGTTTAATGTTTTCGTGCTTGTTCCTATAGTTAATGGTATTATTGTACTTGTTTATGTTTAAGATAACTGTGTAGTTTGTCTTAATATGAAAAAGCGATGATAGCACATTTCCTATATATATGCCTGCATATAATGGACAATAAATTTGAAATATGAAATGTGAAAACTTACCGACAGTAGGAACATAACTTGAAAAAAAATGGAATGGGAAAATTTGTTTAGACAAGGTGGGAACATTTTCTTATTGACTCGCATTTTTTTCAATTTAAGGTCTATTGTCTCGTGTTTCGCAGATCTCCCAGAGTGATAATTGATGACGTAATGAATACTAAACTCTTAAATAGAATTGAAACGTTCACTTTTCATTCAGAGGAATGTAACTATAATGAGTTGTACATTGTATATACAAAATAATATTTTGAAACGATTAACGATGAAAACTTATTCGATTGTAGTTGTGGGTCAGATAAGGACCTTGTACTTCGGTCCTCCTCCGAAGCCAGTTCCTGGGGAACACTGGATGCAAGCAGCCGTACGGGAGCTTAGCAAACAGCGTTGCACCGGTAAGCAGGTTTGTTTCCATGTCTACGATAACCATGCACAATAAGCTTATAAGCCAAACCAATGGCCTGAGAAATATAAGAATATTTACAGATATGATGCCTAACGTTTCGGTCTTAGCAGGATCTTTCTTAAAGGCCTTCGATAAAGACGGCAATACTAACTTCAAGCACAACAACAATTGGACGGGGTACTTCTCTGTCAAACTCCTGAAGATTCTTAGTGCTTAATAGGGGATGTACTGTGCTGGCTTTATGAATAAACGCAGTGGATGTGTATCGAATGAATTAAGCGTTTATATCCGATACCTAGAGGTATTGATTACTATATCAAATCGTGTTGTGCTAAAGTTGCAGTTAAGTGCGCGAAGGAGGAACCTCTTGGTATGGCGGATGGACGCATCCTGGATGGCAGCATCACAGCTTCGTCTTATTGGCTTAATCATGCAGAATATCGACCAGCAAGGGCGCGGCTTAATACCCAAGGTACATGTCTGCCTCCCATACAAATGAATACAAGAACTGATGAATCGATATTATTTTTAATCAAATCAGGCGCGGTTCTCGAGTCAATACTTTTGAGGCTAGAAGAGCCTCTTTATTTTTTATTTATTTGTGTTTTTTTTTTTTTTGGGGGGGGGGGCTAGAAAACCAACATTTTGGGGGATCTAGACCCCTCGCACGTGACGTCATCTTCTAACATTCGCTTCTGCTGTCTTATTAGATGTAGAAAAACAAAACATTGCCCTACAAAGCACGTTTTTTCAAGTAAATTGATGGGTAATAACTGAAAAGATCCAATATTTACACAGTTTCAAACATGTTCTTTAAATCTTGCATTTCATTTCTTGTGGGCTAACAGGGCGAGACACAATTGTGCGGGGCTAGAGCCCCCTGTAGCCCACCCCCCTCCTGCAGAGCCGCACCTGATTCAAATGATACCAAAACTCTTGCTTGTTGTCTTGTAAAAACGCGTAAAATTTTCATTTTCTTGCTACAATGCTTTAAGTTCTATTTGAGGATTGATCCAAAGCTTGATATCTCAGTTTTTAAGAGCGCTTGTATTTCATTCAAGTCAATGTTTCAATATTTACTTTCCATTGACTAAAAAAGAGAAATGAGACATACAAACAATTGAAAAGTGAACAAAGAAAAATTGACTGGAGCGGGATTCGAATAGGTGACCTCCTGAATACCGTACAGGCGCCCTACCAACTAAGCCATCCAGCCCGCATCCACTCTGCCGGTGTGTACGTGGTTTCATGGCTTCTGACTGCCAAACGAACAATTATAATTGACTATTGGGATCACCACCATAGTAGGGCTGGATGGCTCAGTTGGAAGAGCGCCTGTACGGAATTTAGGAGGTAGCCGGTTCGAATCCCGCTCCAGTCAATTTGTCTTTGTTCACTTTTTCAATGACTTTAAATTCAGTCAGTTTCCCTTGTGGGTATTTCTTGAAAATACAAACCAATTACAGACTTTTAAAAATACAACGCCTATACCCCATCCAACTGCCCTAACTATCTCCTTCTCTTTGTAATACAACCAATGTATGAGCAGGTTATGCCGCTGCATGGGCTGCCGATGACAGTGACGCCAAACCGTGGATTCAAGTTGACTTTACTACCACAGTCACTATCACTGGACTCATCACTCAAGGCCGTGGTGAAGATAGGTACTCTCTATCTCTCCAACGAGTGACCAAGTACCAGGTGGCGCAGAGTGACGATGGTCAATCGTGGCATCACGTGAGCCATGCAAATGGGACAGCAATAGAGGTCAGTAACTTTCAGATTAAAGGAAACGCGATTCAAATTCTAAACAAATTGAATAATGATTACTTCTTTAACAATTAAATCATATTAACCGAAAAGATACTCTTTATTATATTGATCGTTTGCATGCAGTTCCCTGGTAACATCAATGAAGGTACCACCGTGACCACTAGATTCCCGATGGCAATGCACACCAGATTCTTTCGTATTCTACCTACTGAATGGAACGCCGAATGCAGCATGCGCTTTGAGGTAATTGGCTGCTATTAAGCTTAAACATAACAAGAAAAAGGCGTTTGGATATATGTTTACTATTCTAAATTAAGTTCGAAGATCCAGTTTGGAATTATGTGCATAACATTTCACATAATTGAATTTCGTGAGTAGGCCCTATATTAAGCGATTATCCTAACATTAACATTAATTGTATCTAATTAATTTAGAACATTAGGTAAAACACCTGCATAGTCATTATGAAAGCAAATTCGGTATCTCAAGTTTCTGTGCAATATACAACTTGAAATCAAAGTGTTTATGAATTAATCAAACGAAAATAATGCTTCTTAACAGCATCATCCCTGGACTTAGTACTGGGTTATATGCACGATTCAACGTAATGAATACATCTGCAATATTTGTTCTCTTAATATTTTTGACAATTTCATCAACATTCTGCAAAAAAAAAAATCATAATAGAAGCAGCCAAAGTCATTAATATAATTATATTCAGTTTAAATATATGAATTCAGTATTTAATATCTGTGTTTTAGTCATCAGTGTTTCTCATTTTAATGGTGAATTAATTCGCTATTTGTGCACTATAGTGCTTTGCGTTGTGTAAATAAATAGTCGCTTTTCTCGGAATAATGTATACATAACAGATAATAACCTGCTATTTGTGGTAACTTTTGAAGAGAGCTAAGCCGTGTCCCAAATCTCTGGCTGCGGCAGCAAATTACACACCCCAATATGGCAGCCACTACCCAGTGACTGCAGCCGATACCATAGACTTGTGGGCTATACATGTATACGGCCTCAGCCAGAGATTTTGGACTGAAGCTATTTTATTTTTGTTTTCACTCAGTTGTGAATAATGTATGCAAACCTTAATTGAATGAATTCTGCTGATTTTGACGAGCGTATTCAATATAGAGTATTCAGCATTAATTTGTGGGTCTTACTTTGTGTACACAGAACATACAATGAAGTGAATAAATTATGAAGCACTTTAATTTGAAGCACTATTATCTGTACCATCGTGTCATTGTACAGCTAGGAGCAAGTTCGTTCATCTGTTAACTACTGGTCGATTTCGTTTGGTAACCTCTACACTAAATATTCCACGGGTACCAGGCACAATCGACCAGTGGTTGACAGATCGAACTTCCTCAATGTTTTCTCTTGGTAGTTTCATGATAATGAGACTTCATTCAAATGAGCTACTAGTTACAGGTTACTGACAATCACATAGGCCAGCTTCAACGTGGTTCAGTTGCTGAATTCTAGTACACGAAGAAAAATGAATTCGTTGCAAAATGGCCTACAATGACATGTAGTTGCGGCAAGGACCAATATAAAGACGAAACATTTATGACTCTTTGAAAACAGACGATAAGGATGTGTAATTAATACGTCATAACCTAATACTGTACTTACCAAGACGTTTGTTTTAAGAGGATGTTCAATTTGTTAGAATTATTATCCTCAAATTACTTGAAATTAGAAAAAAAATATTTATCTCACATTGCATACAGAAAGAGAGTCGTTTTTGACGATATTTTTTCTCAGACCATAAACTCCCCAAATTTCGTCAATGGGGGCAGCAGACACATTTTGTGTGATTTCGTGACGTCACATATTGGAACTTTTTCTTTTGACTTAGAAAGAGATTATTTTTGGATGATTTTGGTCAAAAATTTCTGCTGCCCCACTGCCGAAATTCAGAGAATCTGAATTTTGAGGAGCTTGGGGGTTGAGCATGTTGAGAGAAAAATCATCTTAACATACACTCTGTTTGTGTTCAGTGTAAGATAAATATTTGTTTTTCTTTTGTCAAGTAATTCAAGATTCATTATAGTTCTAACAAATAAAGCGAGGTTGTTGAGTGTCGAACATCCTCTTTAAACAAATACTTTGACGGTGTACAATATGTGCCATAGAACAGGAGATGGTTTAGAACTTCCAAGCGACCTCTCTGTTGAATAAGTATAAAGTAAGTAGTTGCTGCTTGGTATAATTATATGCAGTGGAATTGTATCATTAAACTCGACTACACTAGAAACACAAATATACCTCTATATGGAATTACCTCATTAAGCAATATAGATAACGGGATGGTAACCGCTGATTCGAGATAAAATGACAGGCAACTTCCGGTCATATTGACCCCTGTCAGGCAGCGTAATTTTTTTTACACCAAAGCCTGTGGCTTTTCGGTTTTGTATTAAATGTAACGGCTGGTGAATGCGTCTACGCCCACTCCCAAACACATCCATGTGTATGCAGTCTGGTCAGTATGCTACAATCATGATAGTGCATGTTATGCAACTGATTGGCCCTGTTCAGTTGAAGCATAACAAGCGCAAGTGCCCAGTTGCATTCCAAGTATCCCCCGGGAGGAGATTCCAGAGATCTCATGGCGCCGAGTTTAAATTGTTTTATACAGCGCTGGTTTGCCTGGTGACAGAACAACACTCACACTTATGTCTAATCCATCATGTACACTGTGGAAAAAAATATTAAAGGCTGTGAAAATTTGAGCTCATTGATCGGACATCTGAGTCCCGTGAAATTAGCGAAAACGCGACTCAATTTCTCTTATAAAACATGAAGAAGGATCTAGTCTTACCATGATCAAAACATTATTTGGTGTTTGGTTTTACTCTAAGTTCTGGATAAATACACCATGCATATTCCAAGGTTACTCGATCAGTGCAGTTTTAATAGTCAGTTCAGCAGACTCATAGAGCTAGTGACTGACCTGTCTTGTTTTATTGTGACCTCCCCCTTCTTGTTCGTCTTTGCTTATTTTTGTTTTGTTGTTTTGTTGTTGTATTGGTTTGTTTGTTTGTTTTTTGAGGGGGGGGGGGGATTTTCGCGCTCTCACTCATAAGCTCATGCGACGTATAGCAATGCCCACGGCATCATGCAGCAAGACTTTCACATACACCCACACGTAACGTACACAAGTCATGCAGAGAGAGCGTAGACGCATTCACCAGCCGTTACATTGAATAAAAAAAACCGAAAAGCCACATGCTTTGGTGACGCTGTCCGTCAAAATCCAAACCATCGACCAAAATTTCAAAGCCCGAGGTTGGTAGGACGTGGCAGTATTCCTATGCTAGGAATGGACAATGGGCGGTTCCAAAGAGTGCGCCCCAAGAGTTTGCAATGCAATGGCCAATCACATTGCGCAGAATGTGTCAACCCATTGCGCACCAGTCTGTATGGGTGCAGACCTGTAAATAAATTCCCATAGGCTCCCACGCAAAATGGCAAATAAAAAAAAAAAAAAAAAATACTCAGAAGTTTCTTAGGCAATCGACCAATACGGCAAAATAAAGGTGGAAACTTCAATTTTCATTTTCTTTTCAATTTTCTATAGGTTAACCGATGACTTTTTGCCGAAAAGTACATCCAAAGAAAATACCCCTAAAACGGCCGAATTGACCGGTGCCAGACCAAAAATAGTACCCCTCCACTACAGGGCAAAAATAGAGCGAATTTATGGCCTGATTTCACCCAAACGGCTCAAAGGTGGAAGTCAAAACTCTGGTGATCGGGTTCCATCCATTTTGTCTACAAGACTTACCACGTACGGCTCACCTGACGCTTTAAGAGAAAACATTTTGAGGGTATACAGAAAATTAATGAGCTCCGCGGACCGATTTGGGCCTATTCACTGGTCTGCACCCGTAAAGGGCACGGACGTCATAAATACAAAATCTGAACTTCCAACGCTTTTGTATCGACCGAAGTCACCAGCGGCCATTTTACCGTGCCAGATACAATGCAGTAACTATTGTTGCCAGACGGATTTAACTAACAATGGTGAGCACGTCTTTGTATTACCTTTGTATTTGGCCCTCCGAGATAGTTACTTGTGGTTTCAGTGAACTAAGTGGGCTTATAGGGAGTATTGCGAGTCCGTGGTCAAGGGTCTGCAATTTTCGTTCATTGTGTGATTGGCCAATCTCTTGGGGCACACTTTTGTGAATCGCCCATATTCATCACACATGATTGAAACTTGATAAACAGTTTGTCATGAGTCCAATGCGTTTAGAGTACTGGTGAGAGATCACCTAAACGAACGCATTACTTGTTAAACAAAGCCCAATGTAATAAACACAATGCAATCATTGTTAAAATCACAATTGTTTAACTATTTTTAAATGGCTACATTGAAGGAGTGCTTACTTAGTTTGTGTATGTGTGCTGTCGTTCAATATAAATACAAATGTGCAAGAAATGTGTTTAACGGTTAAATTTCACAATTTAAGACTCGATTGACACACTTCCATATTTGGCAATTCGTGTGGATACCGCAAATTGTAAATGCTACTTGTTCATCACTTTAAAAATCGTGCGTATAGCTTTAAACACTCAATATTCAGTCTCATATTAATTAAATGAATAAGTACGTTTAACATGTGTATAATGTGTGACTTAAAGGTATTATCATACTTTGGTTTTTGTCCAAGAAATGAAGATTAATGGACAAAATCATTAAGGAAGATACAGGAAAAGTCACCTGTAAAATTCCCATTCCCATACCGTGCCGACGCTTTGAGAAAACAGTGAAAAGTTCCCACGGAATTTTCTTAATCTTTTCACCATTATTTTTTATCTTTTAAGATCAAAGATTTCGGTCGTTGCTTTCGCTAATTTCTTTACAAATACACCATTTCAGGCGTAATAATTTTAACGGCATGTTTCTACCAACACCATCATCATACCCTGAAGTTATCTGTGAACATTTGTGTTTTGGTATGCTACCAAAGTATGACACTACCTTTAAGATGATTTTACTGTCTGTTCGGGAACGGTTTTAGCTTGAAGAGCAGATCCACCTGCTGCGCATGATAGCTGCGTGCTCGTTGACAGAGTCGAGATCTCGCGCTTTGGCCGTTTTTGGCAAGCCAAGCAAGCCAGCTTCTTCTTCCACAGCGCCCCAACGCGTCGATTCAGAGAGAGCGCCACGAAGAGGAAGACTCCCTGCAGCGTGTTGATGATGACGTTGGTGTAGGAGAGGACCACGTGGTCTACGGCATCGGACACGAAAGCAAGGATCCAGGTCAGGGCAAACAGCAACGTCAGCTGGAGAAGCCAAAGAAGATCTACAATTTAGTACGAAAGACTAGGGCACTTGGCATGTCAAGAATGGATCTTGCTTCTCGATCTAAGGGGTTTTACGAAACTGAAGCTCAGGCTCAGGCTCAGGCTCAGGCTCAGGCTCAGGCTCAGGCTCAGGCTCAGGCTCAGGCTCAGGCTCAGGCTCAGGCCCCGGCTCCATCTCGTGAATCCATTCTAACGGGAATGAGTATCAAAGTAGAGACTTTAGGCTGCAGCTCAGAAGTAGATTATCTGGTTTGAAAATGAAAACAGTCAATGAAAAACCACAACCTATATTTTCAGCATATGGGTAAGAGACCCAGGGCCTAAGCATGAGCCTACTAAGAGAGGGCATTTCCATGACGATAGGAACCTTAGGGCCAAGGTAAAACGACTAGGAATGGCAAGTCTGTGGACAGAGGTACGCTGCCAAAGACTAGACAAACATAGGCAGTGACTAAGCTTAGGAAACTATTAGGCAGTGACCGTGCAGGGACCGAAGCAATGTCCTGGGACATCAAGACAATGACAGTATGCGTCAAGTCACGGACGAGATGCATCAAGATAGGGTCCAGGATAGCCCGGTGGCGACCAAGATCACTGGTGCAATGGTCATTATCACGGTAACAATTGTCAGGGCTACCAAGACAATGGGCAGTGGAACCAAGGCAATGGCCAGGGGCACCAAGACAATGACCGGGGTATCACGGCAATGACCAGGGGCATCAAGGCAATGACCAGGGGCACCAAGACAATGACCGGGGTATCACGGCAATGACCAGGGGCATCACGGCAATGACCAGGGACACCAAGGCAATGACCAGACCCACAGGGGCATCAGGGCAGTAACCACAGGAATCATGACGATCATCTTCGTTGCCTTTAGTGAGTTTTTGCTAGCCTGGCAAGGAACATGTCAACACCAGAATTGAAAAATTTAGATTATTTTATACCTAGTAGGCCTACTAGTATTTGACTAGCACAAAATATGGAAGCTATTAATTTTCGCTCCAAGGCCGTCCTGGTCTCACAAGGGAAAGGACTCCTCCTAATAAATTACATAATGATTTTTCTCTAAGCAACGTTTTAAATGACATGCCTTCCACCATTCCGGTGGCAACATAACTGGAAACGTTGATGCTAATTTCTGATACTCGAGACAACAGTTGATTCAAGCGTGATATAATTACCTTGGCGTAGATTTTCATCTCGGTCAAAGTCTCTTCCACTTGCCCAGCATTCAACACCATGTTGTTGTCTTGTTTGGTCTCGCGTGCCCTTCGTATCACCAGGATGGAGAATGCCGTGCTGACGAGGAGCGAGAGTGCCTCAGGAATCCCGAAGACCACAAGAAGCTCCAGCCCACTGCTGATGAAGCAAGATGGTGATTCTACGTATATGGATGGGAGGCTGGTGCACTCGCATAGACTCAGAGCAAAACAGACAGCGGCAATGACGAAGGCACAGCCCCAGACGAGCACCATCGTAGCCAGGACCCGACGGTATCCCGCTCCTGCTACTTCTTGCTTCCCACTGAATGTCATGGCCACGTTGTGAGACAGCACCGCCATCCAGAAGAAGGCTGCCAGCCACGACAGGTGTATGAGAGAGGCAACAACCTTGCAGACGACCCCACTGAGGTTGAGGAATCCAGACAAAACCACCAAGATGATGGCAAGAAAGAGCGCCACCAAGAGGTTCATCGTGTAAAAGCCGGCCATGTTTCTGAGCTTGGCGAAAACGCAGTAGGTGACGAAGGTTGCGGCTAAGGCAACGAGTGACAGACAACTGCAAACATGAAAAACCACGGCCATTGCAAACGCATGAGGATCAGTCCAGGTAACTGGACCGCATATGACAGCCTGACCACCAGCTAGAATAACGAATTCCTCACGTAGGAATTCTACACCAGATGTGATGTGTTGGATAGTTGACGAGTTAGTGTCCGATGCGTATTCCTCAGGGTCCAACATCAAAATCTCCGTGCAGTTTAGTGTCAGGATATCAAGGCAATCTGGGTCGCTGCTTCTGACAGAATTGGACATGTTTTCTCCCCAGACGAAAGCAGGGAAAATGGTGTAGTCTAAGTTAGAAGCATTATCTCCCGACGTCCGGAAGATGTCACTCGCTCGCAGAGTGACATTCGAGCAGCTGTCTACCTGTGACGCCAGGAGAGTGTCCTCACGGATGTAAAACTCAACCGTCCCCATGTTACAGGGTGAGCCATCAAGGACACGGTTCTCTCGGAGATCACTCATGACTCTTTCACCGGTTGCAAGCCCTCTGACGATAGCCTGGACGTTCATGCCTTCGCCAGAGTTCTTTACCGGCGTGTTCGAGATAGGGGTAAATTGCCAGTGCACCAAATCTGTACCCAAGCTATTTTCTATGAACGCGCTGCAAGTGGACGCCTGATTGAAGCCTCGTTGAGAGGTCTTCGTGCAGTCTGGATTCTCGTCTGTGACACCGGGAACACAGAATACGTTGCGGCAGCTGTCCTTGAAGGGGTCATATAGCTGGCCCTGGAGACAAGGGGAGACCTCGTCATCGCCTCCCCAGGCAAAATCGAACGGAATTTCTTTGTTCGGGGAGTTGTTCTCGTAAGCACATCGCCAGAAACAATCAGGGAAACATGAGTTATCACAGTACAGGCCACAACTGTCCTCCGGCACTAGGTTGAAGCCGTGGCACATCGTGCAATGGGCATTCCTAAATCGGTTGCGGTTAAAAAAGAAAGGGGCGAAGTAATCAGAGCAAGCTTTGTCTAGGATGGTGTTGACAAAGTGCTCAGGGCACGAACCAACCGTATTTGCAGGACAACTGCGGGCTGTACCAACGGACCCGTTGTGGCTCGGTGGTTGGAACAAGTATCTACCGGTAGGGTTACCATGAATTACTATATTAAATCTAGGGTAAAATGTTTTATCACGCGACCTGACATACTCTAATCTCACGTTCCATTTCTGAATATGAGCCGGTTGGACGCCGTGGCAGATCGCACAGTAAACATTTTTGTAAACAGCGCCCTCTTCGGTGTAAACGGGGAGGGAACCGATGACGTCATCGCCACTGGCCGTCAGCTCACAGCTCTGTTTGACTGCTTGACCGGTCCAGCTCTGCGGACAGAAACTGACCAATGCGAACCCGAAGTATTTATATCTTATAAGAATATCCTGACCCGGCTGCCAGAGGCATGCGTAGTATTCGATGGCAACCCCGTTGATCTTCACTTGGCTCCGGTGTGGAGCAGTCCCGCATCTTGCCTGGTAGTCATAGCAACAGTCATTGAAGTACCCACACGCGTCGTCGCATTTACACCGGTCTTGTTTGATTGGCCTCGAAGTATCACGTGGTCCTTCATGGCAGACGGGACCACATGAGTGAGCCTCACCACAAAGAAAGGCTTTGACGTCATACCGCTCAGTTTCTAAAAACAGAAAGAGAGAATAACATGGCATTGCATGATTCCTACAAACATGCATTCTCGGGCCTGTTTGTTTAAAGGTAGTATCAAACTTTGGTAAGAGATCAAAACAGAAATGTTCACAGATTTACGTATATTTTTAAGGGTATGAAGATGATTCTAGTAGAAACATACCGTTTAAATTTTTCCGCCTGAAATTGTGCATTTATCTAGAAATTAGTAAAACAATGAACGAAAATCTTGTTGATCTTTTAAAAGATCAAAAATAAAAAAAGAAAGACTTAAGAAATACTGTGGCTGTTTTTCACTGTTTTTTTATCTTCAAAAAGTGGCTACAGTATGGGACTGAAATTTTCACAGAGGACTGTTGCTGTATCTTTCTTGATACTTGTGTCCATGAATCTGTATTTCTTTGATAAAAACCAAAGTATGATATTACCTTTAACGTACAGGATCACGGATTCTACTGATCTGGATCCCATTTTAGCGTACCCTGCATGCATAAGACGCGGATCCCTATATCTGGAATCCCGTGCGTAAAACAATCAGGCCAATAGTGTATTACAACTATTGTATTCCGTATTCGTTGTACAATCAATGTAAATTTCAGTTGTGTGGCTGCTACAATTTGGATATGAACGCGATGTGTACATGCAATGACATTTTGTGTATGAAACAAGTACGAAATAAGACTTGAAGCTATGCATGGTGGAAATACACAAAGAAAGTATGTTTGCGGTGACACCATGTAATCTTTTCTGTGAGAGTATGGTTCTGAGAAGACCTGGGGGTATCATCTCCGGAGGATGGACAGAGCACACTGTTCTGAACGTCGAGATGATACCACCGGTTCCTCTCAGAACCACACAGATTACATGGTGTCACCGCAAACCTATACTTTCTTTGAAACACGTACCTGTTTGGCATTCAACGTACAGAGGGGAGTCGCAACTTTGGTTTTCATCAGCCAATAGCAGACATTGTGAGAGATTGGCTTCGCGGCCATGGCATCCCACTGACGAAATAAACGTCTTGGTCTGCAGGTAGGCTTGATCGGAGGAAGGTCTTTCTGGCTCAGGGATACTGATCTGGTAGCCGAGATGACGGCATATGGCTTCTGCGTCAGCTACGTTGTCGCCGTCAGGGCAGATCTTCCCCAACTCGTCCGTTGGTTCCCGTCTGCCAAATACCAACCCGGAACCCTCGAATAGCGAGTCTGCAAACCTAAGCTCCAAATACTCACCAGCTGTTACGAGAATGAAGCATACAATACATTAAAGGTTTTTTGTAATCAAAATTGGGAAAGGTGTGAAAGTGCTTTAAAATTATTGCTTAATACATAATTAATGACCATATAAATTCATATGTTCATGGAAGCGCTTACTTTTGACTAAAAAGTTACAAAATCAGCGCATGTATGCCCCACCCCAAAAAGTCCCCTTGGAACCGATCCACACAACATCAACGAGTGACGTAACCTACATAACTAGTATAGGCTCGCACCACAGTATACTGCGTGGCGTTCTGCATGCGACGTAAGCATGGTTTTTCGTTGCGAAAAGTGGGGTGTTAAATTATGGGTCTAAAATACCTCCTTTTTCTATTACATTGTATACAATATTTTGTAGCACAAACAATCATGTGCTCATGTGTTGAGTGTATAAAAATACAGATGTGTTCATCAGTTTTGATAACAGTAAACCTTCAACACTTTACAACCGGGGACAATTCCAAGGAGCTGATCCTGCGCCAACATTTGCTTAAAGGCATCATACAAGATTGGTAAAGGTAACAGAACAGTATTCACACTTTGTCTAATCCAACTTGTACATAAAGTAATAAACCTGTGAATATTTTTTTAGCTGGATCGGACATTCAGAGTCACGAGAAATAGCGAAAACCCAACTCAACCTTATAAAAACATGGTTTTGATCTTACCCCGAGATCAAAACTGTTTTTGGTCTTTGTTTAACTAATTTCTGGATAAATAAACCTTTTCAGGTGGAAATATTTTAACGGTATGTTTCTCCCAGCACCATCTTCACACCCTAAACGTAAATCTGTGAACATTTCTGTTTTAGAATGTTACCAATCCTGTACTATACATTTAAGCACCAAAACAATGATGTAGATAACTGGGTTTAGTTGTTTTAGTTCACTGCACAAAAGGAAATGGTAGCTTTAGAAACTGGTACACAGTTAATGATACATTTAATAATTCGCACAGAAATGTCAGTTTTTCTTTAGGAAGTTGAAAAAAAATGAAAACACGATCACCATGGGCGTTAACGAAACGGAGGCTCAGGCTCCGTCTCAGGCTCTGGTTTCAATCCATTCTAAAATTACTGGTATGAAAAAGGAGGCTTTTGGCTGCAGTTGTAAAGTAGATTCTCTGGTTTGAACACGAAAACAGAGTTTCGCCTGCAGTGAAAAACCACAAATTATATTTTTGACATATGGATGACAGAGCTGGAGCCTGAGCTTGAGCTTCCGTTTCGTAAACATCCTAAGATTCGCAAACATACGAAATGTGATTCCTTTGTGGAATAGTGTAATGCATATTGACAATTTGACAATTGATAATCATGTTCAGAACTCACCATACGTATTCGTGCATTTCAGACCAGCATAGTGGGAACAAGGTTGAGAGAACGTCTGTTCAATTTCACAATGCTCAAATGCAGCCTCCTCCCCAGAGCAACTCACGTTCAAGTGGAGGATGTCGTACGTGGCGGACAACTGACGCGTTGGTGCAGCAAAGGCCTTGGCCTGCCACGAGTTAGTGAATCCAAGATGACGACACGCGACTTGGTGGGCTTCGGTGGACTCCATCCACTGGCCACCACACAGGGCTTTCCACTGCTGGTTATTTTGGCAACGTGCCAATAGAATCCCTTCCCTTTCGAAGACACCGTAATCCAGTTGAATATCCAAACCTGGGATCAACAAGTAAGATCAACAAGGCGTCATTACGATACAAACGAAATAATTAGTCGATGGGGAAAGTTTTCAACCAAAACGAAATTGGTTGGTAGTCACCATTGATGAGACGAATGAGGAGTGGAAGTCAGTAAGGTTCGAATCCTGTTTCAGTCATCTTTCTTTGTATACCCGTAGAATGATTTAAGTAATTTTTCCTTTAAAATGGTTTACATGTATTTGATGGTTTTGTATCAGTTATGGTCATGTCACAAGAGGCAGGTTTTCCAGGCAACTGGAGGCAACCACTAAGTCCACCACATGCAAAAGGAAAGTCTTGGTAGAACAAAAGGTCATTCTTCTGTCGGTTTCGTATTATCCCCTATACAGTTAAATAAAGATTTAAAGATGAAGAATATTTATCTTTTTCTTGTAGATTGCCTGGAACAGGGCTGCCAATAAAAAAAATACTCAGAATTTCGGTTTGTAAGTCTATAGCGCAGTTACGGTATTCCGAAAGTCGCTTGTTCGAATCCCTCTTCAGTCAGTTGTCTTTGTTCACCTATGTGTTTATATTTGCACCAGTCTGATGCATGCCTGCTATGCGTTCTCATTGAAACTTACATTAAAAATAAGGCTTACCTTCGCCACACGTAACCCATACTGCATCTTCCACAGTACACGTGGGTAGCTCCTCCGAGTCCGGTGCCAGACCACAGGTGAGACCAGTCTCCAACGACAGCGAACAAGACGAAGTTATCCTCTTCAGCGGGTAACCTCTCAACAACTCGCCCGATGAATCGAAGCTTTGAACGGCGGACACTGCGTCCATACTGCAAAGCATTTTGTATCCATCTCGCCTGCAAAGGTCCAAACTGGTCTGCTGCAGGGTATGGGCGGATAGATTCGAGATGCACACCGTGTTCCATGTTTCATTGGCCGTATTGCGGAATTGTAGAGCGCCCTCGCGCGGTGAACTTTGACCCCAAAGGCGAAATGAAATCTCTTCTAATGCACACACAAAAAGTGGCATTCAACCAGAATCTATTAAGCTTTACACTTAGAATTGTTCAGCAATTTGGCATTTGTCCCGCAAAGTAGTAACATGTTACCCACAATGTAGTAACCTGTGTCCAACAATGTAGTAACCTGTGTTCCACAATGTAGTAACTTGTGTCCCACAATGTAGTAACCTGTGTCCAACAATGTAGTTATCTGTATTCTGTGTTCAACAATGTAGTAACTTGTGTCCCACAATGTAGTAATCTGTGTCAACAATGTAGTAACATGTGTCCCACAATGTAGTAACTATTAAAAAATAAATGTGTCTCACAATTAATGTAGTAACTTGTATCCCACAATGTTGTAACTTGTGTCCTACAATGTAGTAACTTGTGTCCAACAATGTAGTTTACTGTGCCCCATAATGTAGTAACTGTGTCCCATAATGTAGTAACTTGTGTCCCACAATGTAGTAACCTGTGTCCCACAATGTAGTAGCCTATGTCCCATACTTAGAATTAAACTTCAGGGTTAAGTGAAGAAAGGCCCAAAACAAGTTACCTGGATTGATAATGGTACTGTCGTCACTGTTGGTCCCATTGGCACAAACGACCCCAACGTCCTCGCTGTGGCTGCAATCATGGCGGCCCCAGCCCGCGTGAGGGCAGTCTCCAAGTTCCTTCTCCTCACCAGTACAGCGCACGTCATCCAGGAGAATGCTCCCGGAGCCTTCGCCGAACTTCTTGTGAACGGAGACGACGGAGCTGTAGCCGAGTTGACGGCAGACGACTGTTGCATCTCTCAGGTTCCAGTTGTCATCGCATATCGTGCCCCACTGGTCCGGCAAGTAGACTTCCACACGTCCTTCTATTGGTGACCCTCCTCCAACAAGTCTAACACTAGCCACTGCCAAAGAATAACGCACCGGCCAATAATTATACTACAACATTGCCTCGTATGACATTGCATTAAGAACCAGAGGCTATACGTAATACGACTAAAACACGGACGATTCCAAAAAGTGCGCCCTAAGATTTTCTTTTTTAATGCGCTGGCCGATCAAACTGCATCGTGGCCCTTTTCCAAACCTCGGCCTCGGCTCCGGCTCAGTCTCTGGCTTCGGCGCTGTCATCCATATGTTTGAAATAATTATAGGTTATGGCTTTTCTCTGAATCTGCGCTGAATCTCTGTTTTCTTGTTCAAAACTTAGTCCGGTAGCCAAAAGCCAAATATGTTGATACGCATTATTTAAAAATTGATTCACAAATGCTCCGGCACCAGAGCCGGTACTGAAGCCGGGGCTGGTAGCCGGGGCCGGAGACGGCACCGGAGCCGGGCCGTATCCGGCACAGGAGCCTGGGCTGGAGCCGGGGCCGGAGCCGGGGCCGGAGCCAATGTTTGGCCAAAAGGGCACTGAAAGGGTCGAAAGATTCCGCGCAATGTGATTGGCCAACGCAAAGCAAGGTCTTGGGCGCACTAGTTGAAATTGTCCCTTATTGTGGAACTGGTGGGTTTTTTTTTCGCCGCGTACCAGAGTACTGTCTTGCATCTGGGTCTAGAAGCTCGTCGGAGCAAACGGTGCCGGCGACTCTACGATCCTCACATGTACGAGTGCCAAAACCAGTCAGCGAGCAGTTCCCAAGATTCATCTCGGTCCCATAGCAACTGACGTCATGGTAGAAGACGCCCTCTAAGCCCGCGAAGGCGACGGCTGATGAAGCGTAGAGGGCGTATCGGTAGCCCAGGTAACGGCAGACGACCGTTGCGTCAAGCAGGTCCCAGCCACCGATGCAGAGGGCCTTCCACTCGTCGATATACTGCACCTCAACGCGGCCAAACCGAGTAGCATTCCCGTCATCATCAGAGAGACGCAAATGAATATTTCCTAGCAGAAAATTAGTTCATTACAAATTACAAAGAGAAAACAGTTCAATAATAACAACCTATACATTAAATAAGACTTGAAGATATGCATGGTGATGCAACAAAGATAATTGACTATTAGGGAGCTGGGTAAACTGCAGTTGGTAAGAGCTAATGGGTACGTTCAGACAGCGTTTTAAAGTCGCTAAAACTACTGTTTTATCCCGATCGGTTTTAACAATTTGTGTCTGGATGCTCTAAAACAATTTTATATTTTAAAACCGATCGGTTTTATCCCCGCTAAAACACCGAAGTTAAAACTGCTCGGGAGGGTTTAGTCTCCTTTATTCCCTTTCCAATGTATCAAAAACTACTAATATTTTTTTCTTGTCACTAGTCATTAACTTTCGATTGGAAAGTGGAAAAAGGGGTTTTAAGCAGATTATCCTGAATGTGTTTAGTACCTTGTAAATACGTTTCCAGTAAAGGTGGATCTTGAGGGAGTGCGCAAATCACGCCTGCTATTTTGTAGAGTATAGTTGGACACAACAAGTCCCCATCGGGTACGTGGGGACACTCGGCTAGACTCGTCTCGTCCCCTCTGCAGATGACCCGTCCCATGTGTCTAGGGCCATCTCCCGATCTGAAGGGGCCATGGTCGGCGACTGCGAAGGGAAAGCCGAGGTATCGGCATACGACGTTAGCGTCCCGTATATCCCAGTAGACACCACAGACGCTGCCCCAGGTGCCGCCGAAAGATACTTCCACCCGGCCCTCCCTTTCCGATCGCCCGCCAACCAGACGAATATCCACCGTGGGTGTTGTCTCTGCATCAAAAGAGAGGTTTCGCAGCGTCACGGATTTCAGTATGCAAACAAAAAGAAAAATTTAATCAGATTTTCGCTCTTTTCTCGAGACTCAAGTTTTCACATGTTTATTATTTAATGTATGTTTGATCAGACAAAGTGTGAGTGCTGTTCTTTGACCTTCACCAATCATGTATTATACATTTAAGCCGACTACCATACCTGAGCATACGACCCCAGCCACCTCTCCGCCGCTGCAGTAAAAATTACGCACCGGAATGTAATTGCAGTCCTCAAGCAGTAACTCGTGCCCCGTGCAGTCCGCAGTCACCAGGCGAGTGGTGCCGGTATCCATGCCGAACTGGACATCGGACGAAGTGGCTACCGGGTAGCCCAGTTGACGGCACACGACTAGAGCGTCGTGCAAGTTCCAGCTATGCCGGCACACCGTTCCCCACATCCCCTCGTAAAACACCTCCACACGGCCCTCCAAGGACGAATTTCCGTCCGCTAGACGCACTTCCATTTTCCTTGTCAAGTCAACTTTGTTGTTTTTTTGCGAGTTCAGTCAAGGAATAATAAAAATAGTATAATCATCAAATAATCACAAGGGAAACTGACTGAACTTAAAGTCATTGAAAAGTGAGCAAAGAAAATTTGACTGGAGTGGAATTCAAACCGGCGACCTCCTGAATACCGTACAGGCGCTCTACCAACTGAGCTATCCAGCTCTATGTTGGTGGTGACCCCAATTGTCAATTATCTTTGTTCGTTTGGCAGTAAGAAGCCATGAAACCACGCACATACCGCCATACCTTCAATAAATGGTATAAGATAGGTATACATGGTTTCTTGTTTTGTAGAAGAAAAGTCGAAAGTTATTTGTACAGTGTACCCCCAAAAGACGATACCCATTTTAAACAAAATGTCAAAAAGGTAATACAAGTTTTCAGCTATTTGATTATAAGTCTGTAGCATTCAGTATCTCTCAGGGCATCGTCTGACGACATTTTAATACAATCCATTCATGCATCACCGAGCAATTACTGATTTTCTGGAAAAGTATTTTTTCCTGTCATTACATTTGTTGTGAAAATGGTGGTTATCTTTTTATACTATTCTTAGTTGTGATCTGTAAATATCCACTCGGCGTGGCCGCCCACATTTACTACACACAGATCGCCAGACAATCAATGAATGTATGTGGAAGAATAGTTTGAGCTAAAATCTTTAATACAAAATTCCACAGGCTTGAGGTTTTACGGCATAAAGGTCAATAACAAAACGACATACCTCCGGTAGGCGAGTCCTGGTCCCCCTCAGCCGGTGAGCAAATCACGCCAGCATCCGCTTCTCGAGGACAGTATCCAAAGTCCCCTTTCCCGTAGGGGCAGTGCGCTAGACTGGTCTCGCTCCCTTCACAGTTGACATTCATAAGGAGGGGATCGCCACCTTCCCCGAAGCGAACATTGGTCGTGACTGCAGGGCCGTAGCCCAAGTATCGACAGGCGACCTCGGCGTCTCGGATGTCCCAACCGTAACTGCAGACAGTTCCCCAGACGCCCTCGTAATTCACTTCCAGCCGGCCCTCTATTTCGGATTCCCCGTCGACCAAACGTATGTCTACCGAGATCTCCGTTTCTGTCAATGATTCAGAGAAGTGATGTTGTGATCGTATTTGATAGAATACCGCCCTCTGTCGTCGGCGTCAAACAAGGTGACGCCATTTTGGATTTTACAACTTCGAGATTTGGGCCCTTTTCCAAACCTCGGCTCTGGCCCAGGCTCATGCTTCGTCTCTGTCATCTATAATTGTGCTGGAAATATAGGTTGTGGTTTTTCGTTGAAGCTGATAATTAAAACTCTGTTTTTCTTTTTTCAAACCAGAGAATCTACTTCCGAACCTCAACCAAAAGTCTTTAGTTTGATTCTAAAATGCATTCACGAAATGGTGCCGGAGTCGAAGTCGGAGCAGGAGCATGAACCGGAGCCGGAGCCGGAGCCGGAGCCGAGCTTTGAGAAAGGCCCATGATAACTGTTGCCGAAGATGAAAGCTTATTACCATAAACTGAATCGAAAACATTAGACTTACCCGAACATATGACACCAGCATCTTGGGAGTGGTCGCAGGAGTGTTCTCCCCAACCGTGGTGAGTACACGATTCAAGGCCCATCTCATGCCCATTGCATTTCACTCTGCTTAGATAGATGGCCCCCAATCCCTCGCCGAACTGGACGGTTGACGACACGGCAGAGCGGTACCCTAGGGAGCGACACACAACCCAGGCATCAAGTAGATCCCAGAAATTATCACAGACAGTCCCCCACGCCCCGTTGTAGTACACCTCCACGCGCCCTTCCAAGTGGGAACTTCCATTCTCCAAACGCACTGGTACATGTACCGAGTCCCCTTCATGGAACAAAATGACAAAAACATTGAACAATTTTACCTGGATGCCAGTAAACTATGGAAGTTAAACTTGGCCGCCAATAATATTAATACGTGCACAGTCAATAAATCAATTAAAAGACATTTTATAAAGTGCCGGGGGGGGGGGGGTAAACCCCCAGAATTTCATGTTTATATATTCATGTATATATGTATCACTGCGTTAATGCGATAATCGTGTAACCGTATTGAGAAATACTGCGATTAAATGTGGTAAAAATGTTAACGTGAAACTTTGTTTACCGCTGTCATCAATACACTCTGCCTTTTCCTAGAGGAAGAGAAAGAAGCTATTATTTCTTTTCCCCTAAATCTGGTTGTCTATCTTCCTCTACGTGAGATACTACTAAATATTTGGGAAATATTTTCATTAATTTTGGTTTTCTATCTTCCTCTAAGTAAGATACTACTAAAATATTTTGAGAATATTTTCCTTCATTCTGGTTGTCTATCTTCCTCTACGAGAGACACTACTATAATTTTTGAGGAATAGTTTCCTTACATCTGCCGCTGGCTATCTTCATCTACGTTAGATACTACTATAGTTTGCGAAGATAATTTCCTAGATCTGGTGGTCTATCTTCCTCTATACTTGAGATAAGCCTACTATTACAATTTTCCATAATTCTGGTCGTCTATAATTATATCTTCCTCTACGAGAAATACTACTAACATATTTGCAGAATACTTCCCCAAATCTCGTTATCTATCATATCTTTCTCTACGTAAGATAGAGAAAAATTTGTTGAAAAATATTTTTCTAAATCCCGGATTGTGCATATTCCTCTAAGTGGGATTGGCCTACTAACATTTTTCAGACAATCTTTGTATTATTTCAAGACGTTTTTCCTAAAACATTTTGTAATATTTTAAATGTTTATAAATTCATTAGAAACAAAATCAAAGATCATTATCTTCTGAAGGAAAATGTAGCTATTTTCATGAGTACAAGGTAGTATCATACTTTGGTATAGCATACAGAAACAGATATCTTCACAGATTTACCTATAACTTACATGGTATAAAAATGGTGATGGTAGAACATACCGTTACAATTGTCCTGGCTTAATTCTGTTTTCATTAAGAAAAGAGTAAATATCAAAATAATGGTGAAACTTAAGAATACTGTAAGTATTTTTTCACTGTTTTCTAAAAAAAACAATGGTCTCCGTATGAGACTGAACTTTTCAGAGATGACTGTTACTGTATCTTCCTTTATATTATTTTTTGCCCAAGCATCTGCATTCCTTTGACAAAAATGTAAGTATAAAATTACCTTTAAGATGTAAAAACGTCTAAGACTAATATTTGTAATGCATACGATCATACAATATGATGCACTCACCACTTAAGACAGCAATTTGTGAAGCAGCGAAAATGAGAAAGATAACCCATGGGCCGGCGACTGTGATTTCCCTGATGGCTCCCACCATCTCACCCAGACAAAAACTCGTACGAATTGTTCGTAAAATCATCAAGCAAATTTCTCCTGCTGTGTAGCCAAGTAAGAAACGTCTCTGATGTAATGAGCGGACTGAAACGCGAGAGGAATTTATATAAAGCAGTGCAGACGAATAGGCCGCGCAACAAACGTGGAGTGATCAATGCATGGTACAGCGCAGTGACCGAACCTCAGGTTCGAACGTCGCACCTGATTGGACAGCCTGTTGAAGTCCCAGCCAATCAAATTGCATTTTTGACGTTCGTTTCCTTAACGTATTTAATATTCACCGCATAGCCAATAGAGGGCGAGTGACAACACCTAGACTGGCTCCCAGACCCTAGTCTGTTTTTCGTTTTCGATTAACAAAACGAATCTCCAATGCAGGATATTCACACTAAATTGGAAAATTAGCCTTCCAAATGCAAATTTCCACTCATTATTTTAATCTCGGTAACATGTTGACCAAATGTTGCTAGTGTACACAGGGCCCAAAGTCGTGTTGCCTGTGTGTGTTGCCCTAATAACTGGGCAACATGTTACCGACAATTTTGAAAGTGTACTCTGCCTAAGGGTCATATACCACATTGGAAAAAGTTGTGTTGCGGGTAACTTCAAGACAACCAACTATACACTGTTTGCAAAAAACTTCGGCAGGACAATTTACTTTCTAGCAGTGTCTTTCTATCCCCAAAGGAATTGTTATATAATTGCCAAAAGGTGAAAGTTATTTCGGCTTGGAGATTGCCTGGAACTGATTGCCTGTAAATTGCTACGTGTGACGGTGCCTAAAGTGAAACCCATCAAGTATAATAAAATATAATTGAAATATTGTTGATTGAAATGTTCAATTTGTGTCACCATGCTTTGATTAAAGGTAAGTTTATACTTTGTTATTTTCAAAAGAAATTCAGATTCATGGGAAACAATATCAAAAAGAGATACAGTAACAGTCATCTGTGAAGTTTCTAGTCCCACTATTTGAGAAAACAGAAAAATACTCACGATATTTTCAAATCTTTTCATAGGAGTTTTTATCTCTCTAAGAACAACTTTTTTTTGGTTTGGTCAAGAGTTGTTCTCTTTTCCAGTTAAATACAACATTTCTGGTGATATCGTTAACGGTATGTTTCTACATCAACATCTTTATAACCCTGTAAGTTATAGGTGAATCTGTGCAGATTGCTGTGTTGATGATAGTACATTTAAGTGCAGAAACTGTATACATTTCCTATACAGTTTCACGCAGGACGATTCTGCTTTCCGTTTTCCTGCATGTTTTCCTTTGATTTGTCATCTCCCCCATATTGCTTAACCACAAAACATCGACCAAATGTAACAAATATGAAAATGTATTCAGATGTTAATAATTTAGGAAATGTATATTGCGCAGCTACGTTATTAATATACTCTACTGCGCATAACACATTTTTTATCATCCCTGGTCATTGGGCCATAATTTACATTCCTGAACCATCTCAGCTCCCTGGGGAGTATACAGCCCTGTGGTACCATAGGCTAATCAAACCACAAAACCATCACAGGTACCCATTTACTCCTGGCCAGTGGGTGAAGAGGAGCAATATGTAACACCCCATCTTGCTCCAGGACGCAAGCACCACTTGCCAATGTCTGGATTCGAACCCACAATCAGTATATTGACCGCAAGATCTTGGGTATGACACGCCAGACCACTAGGCAACAGCACTCTATATAAAATCGATGTCTAACAATGGAGGTATGCATCCAAGGCAAGCGCCGACTTTACAAATCACTCCATTGCCGATGCAAAATTAATCACTGAAACAAGTCCGTCAATCACGATAGTCCTTGTGTAACAAAAATCAGGGAGAAAACAAATCACACAAGAAAGCAATTAATTACCTGCTGCGATTGGCGTTTCTAATTTTAATTTATTTCTACCGTCCACACGGTGCTAATGAAAAACCAATCACCACGTTGGTAGGCAACGTACAGTGCAAAGCGGCATAGGGTTTTTCGATGTTCACCAATGCATTCCATGAGTATACTTTGCTCCGCTTGCTGTGAAATATTTATTGTAAATCTTCCATTTACGGGAGAGGTAACAACAGCAGCAAACAAGTGTAGTATTGCATCAACAGCAACGGTAGCAGCAGCAGCAGCAACAACAACAACAACAACAGAAAAAGTAGCAAAGGCAGCAGCAGCAGCATCAACAGCATCAGAGGCATCATCAGCCGACATCAACAACAGCAACAACAGCAGCAACAACAACAACAACAACAACAACCGAAGCAGCTACAAAACCAACATCAGCAGCAGCAGCAGTAGCAGTTCTGCCTTGCGTACAGCGGCAGTAATAGTAGCAGCAATTTGGAATTATTATAATACATACATCACCAAGCATAAGCCAAGGGCCGATTTCACTAACGCTTTGCTATCATCGCTAAAGCCCAAATCCATCGCTAAACGGAAAATTGCTACGCAAAGTAGCGATCGATTTTCCGTTTAGCGATGGATTTGGGTTTTAGCGATGATCCCAAAGCATTAGTGAAATCTGCTTCTGGTGTTCTTGGCGAAATTTTATCACATCATCAGGGGCCAATTTCACTAAAGTCGTAGTTTGCGATCATCGCTATCATCGATATGAGATGGCTACTTTACGATCGATTCTCCGTTTAGCGATGGATTTGGGCAGTAGCAATGATCGCAAAGCGTTAGTGAAATCGTCTCCAGGTTCTCTCATACTAGGTCTACTGGTAGAGAGAGGCAATTATTTACAAAGTGTCTTGCACAAGGACACAAACACCATCCCAAATCCACCCAAACCCATTTCAAAATCACAGCCTGTCTACGAGGTACGAACTAACAAAATGATTACAGCTGCATTGGCGTTATTGGTAATGAATATTTACAAATGAGAAGGATAAAATGGTAAAATATGAAGGCAACCAGTTCAAGCACGGCTTGAGTTGGGATCCCGGAATTCCATATACTGTATATAGAATAATGGACATTATGGAGACATCAGATAGATTATAAAAACACTGAAAGACTGGAAATAAGGCCGTGTCCCAATTCTCTGGCTGCGGCTGCAAATTACGCATATATCTCTGGCAGCCACTGGCCAGTGACTGCAGCCATTTCCATAGACTCGTGTGTTATTTGCGATCGCAGCCAGATAATTTGGACACGGCCTTAGACAAGTTGGTCAATCATTCTAAGACGATTAATACTACTTTGCACACTTATTACGTGAGATATCAGAGACACCCTAAAGCCCATGCACACACCCACTATAGGCTACTATACTACACTGCATACCCTGCAAAAGTATTATAAGGTATTGTACATGTATGATTATGTATATGACACCATGCACCATGTAATATTCAAATGCTACTCAAATGAAAATAATAGTCATGTACTAGGCATTATAGCCACTTACGGGATGACAGTGTATAGTAATTACACTGTGTCGAATGCATAATGCATAATAATCAATGTAATTGATCTATCATTTATACCATCCAAATAAATAAAGAAATAGTGATTTAATTATATACAGTGTAGTGTAATGCAATGCTATTTTCACTATAGACTGTTACATTGTATACTCATTGCATACCCAAACCTCTTCATTGTGCTCAATTGATGTGGATTCTACAAAGTGGCAAAGATGACATGCAAAATAATAGACAAGTTAAAAACATTGGCATATCGATTATTTACATTGTACATTAGGCCTATCTAATAATCAGTACGAAATGCCAAGGAAGGGTTGGAGCAGACTTCTTCGTGCTGACCACACCAAATAATACCATCCTCCTCGACATGTGGTGTAATCCATCATAGGTCAATGACCTGGTTATGAGGGGCAGGCGAAACCTAATAGGCCCTATGTACAAACTTGTGCACAAAATGCTTCAGAAATGGGTTACAACGAAGACGAGTATTTTACATCTAAGGACATCAACCTATTTTTTAAGCGAACCTATTAGCTGCCTACATGCTGAATGAATGATGGTAATCTACCTTAGGACAGTGACATGGTTATGAGGGGCAGGCAAAAACTGATATGCCCACATCCTTTGTGCACAAAATCCTTCAAAAATGAGTTACAAGGAAGGCAAGTATGTTATACATCTAAGGGCATCAACAAATGTTAATGCGAAACCATTTGATAACTACCTACATGCTCAACGACAATTATCTTTCTGGATTCTGATAGACCTTTGCGAAGGAACAAACGTCACCCCATTACTAGACACGCCAGTCAGTGCTGGTAGCCTAGATTTTCCCAGAAATAGTTTTTGGTTGGGAGCTTTCGCCGTTAGACTGCGATCCAGACGCTCGGGTCTGTTGCGTACAAGGTGATGGCAGCACTTGGGGTTTACGTTTAGGCCCTTCCCTGCATGCGGCGCATGGCATTTTAGCCCTCCACAGCGCCCTCACGCGTTGGCTGAGGCAAAACGCCAAGAAGAGGAAGACCCCCTGCAGCGTATTTACAATAACGTTGACGTAAGATAATACCACGTGGTTCACGGCCTCTGAGATAAATGCAAGCACCCACGTCAGTCCGAAGAGCAACGAAAGCTGCAACAGAATAGGTTGGACGAAATTAGTATTCAAAACGAACAAGGCCTCCATTAAAAATGTTAAAACTGTCCCCCTCTAAATGTGTCCTCCCATGTACATTTGTCCAGGGACACATTTACACGGTTGTGGCCATTTAGATTTGTCCGGGGGACATTTGTACCTGGGTAATTCTGTCCCCGGACACATTAGAAGGGGACAGATATAACCTTTACACCGGCTCATTTCTCTCTTCAAGATACAGACGACACAAAAAGAGGCCGCTGTCCATGTTATTCCAGCCATTTGTAAAACCATACTTCTACTAAGAGCTGACATTCAGGTTTGCACTTTCCACGAAAACAGGTTGTAGCTCCCCTTAACAGTTAAAATTAAAGCAGGCCTATCAAAAATACAAGTGTAGCCAATAGGCTCTACTTTGCTTTATTTCCTTTCAATTTTACTTGTAGGAAGAGATAAATAGAGCCGTAATTGGCACCAATAAAATACAAGCGGAGGTTTGGTAAAGAGCCGCAGTGTGTCCAATAAACAGCGCCCTCATTCTGTTTCAATCACGCCTCTGACAGTTCAACAGTACCAAAATGCAAGGGATATTCATTGTACCGAATTTCAAAAAAGACCTTTCCAATAGTGTCACGTACAACGCGGCCCTGTGATGGCAAAAGGGTGTAACTAATTTTACACCCTTTTTAGGTGTTCGGGTTCAAGCCGAACACCTATTGTTATTGTTCGAGTTTTTTTTTTTTTTTTTTTTTTTTTCCTTCTTCCCAAACTTGTCCGCAAGACTTCTTGATGATAGTTACAAGATATTGACTTTAAACTTGGTGGGAACTTCGGTCATGATGCCAAGTTGTATTTAGAAGATTGACGTCATGATGACGTCATCGGGTATCAAATTACATGCGTTTTAAGGAAAAACTTTGGTGCTCTGTAACTTGAGAACCACATGACCTACAATTATGATTTTGACATATGTTACTCAACACGTGAATGTCAACAATTAACATATTTAGTGTTGTGTACAAATGACCTTCACTTCCGGTGTTACCGGAAGTTGAAGCTTGACTCAAAATAACTCAAAAACGGAAGGATTTGGGCACTTAAAACCTCGTTGGGTAAAATATAGAGTAGGTCTTGGGCTTTCGGAAAATCTAAATGATGACGTTATACACGCTGTATAGCGCCCTCTACGGTGGATTAAAGATATACAGTGATTACGTAGTCCAAAAGTAAACAACGGATTTTCGCCAAATTTGGTGAGTGTGAAGCACTAATGCACCCTGACATGTGTGTGAAGTTTGAAATCTGTGACGTCATTCAACCAGAAGTTATGTGTTTTTAAAGGAAACATGATGTTATTATTCAAATACTGTTTATTCGGTAATTACATAACGTACATCAGTGCAAATTGCAAATTGTTTACATCGTATGCATTCAATGAATTTTGCAAATTTTCAGTTGTTTGTGATTAACTTACCGGAAGTTAGCGTCCGGGCAATTTTACATTATTTAAACGTGACACCATTTTCTATACGCTATCAGTCAGTGTACATATAGGCCCCTAATAGGAATACACTGCACCCAGCATGATCAGTATTTGCTCAGTCACACAGTTTTAAGTGTAGGCCTTTTTCAGTATGCCATACATGCGTTCCAACAGACATTCTCATAACAGTTCCTGTACGAAATGAGACCCCGAACACCTAGTGGTTGTTCCCACAACCACAATGTCTAGTTGATATTGTAACGGTTTTAGGCAAAGTGAGGGCGCTTTTTCCATTGAGCGAAATCTCAAGCATCGTTTTAAAGCTAGCATGTGATAGCTCATTGAGGTCACTCACCGCCATTTCAGATGCATCTCTTTGCTAAAACAGAAACGTATAATATGAATTGTGTAACTCAAGATATACCATTTTGCTCTACATATCATTTGTATTGAGTTTTTGTAACATAGATATACACCCTTTTGCCGAGACAATGTATACTACATGAGCAATACCAACTTGACATAAACCCTTTTGCCAAAAATGTGTTGAGATGGTAAACATTGATTGTGCTGTCAAAAGGGAGTATCAAGTTTTATATGCCTCTAATGAGAAAAATAATCATAGAAAATGTGTGAAACTTGAAATATACCTTCAGTATATCATTAATATTTATTTCAGCAACCTTTTCACTGAATTAAATTGGCCAGAAAAAAAGTGGTTCTAGACGGAATATTCAAAGCCGTTTTTCTGAAAACATGATTTTTCGAGAAACACCCTTTTGCCATTATAGGGCCGAACGGCATTCTGCTTTAGCAAGACAAGAGATATTTTACGTCACCATGTAGCGGCGTTACGAAATATTTTAAGAGCAGCTTGCGTCCCTAGTTTGGTGCCCAATTAGAAGAGCGATAGCAGTGTAGATAGCTAAGATAAAGCCAGCAGGTGTTTCTTCTGTTGGGCACTGTTTCCCTTTGTTCTGCTCATCTCAACGTTTGTTCTTGTACTCGTGTCAATTTGAGATAGATCCTGCTGGATGGGATCACAAGGACTCAAGTAACTCTAAGCACAAAGGCCGGTTGATATTACAATTAATTACCTTGACGTATATTTTCACCTCAGCCAGCATCTCGTCCAGTTTTCCCGCATTCTGCACCATCTTGCTTTCTTGTTTGGTTTTACGGACGCTCGTTATAACCCGGACGAAGCATACCGTGCTGACGAGGAGCGAGAATGCCACTGGAACCCCGAAGACCACAAGAAGCACCAGCCCACCGCCGATGAAGCAAGAGGGTGATTCTATGTATATGGATGGGAGGCTGGTGCACCCACATACACTCAGAGCGAAACAGACAGCAGCAATGACGAAAGCACAGCCCCAGACCAGTGTCATCGTGACTAGGACTTGACGGTATCCCACTCCTGCTCCCCCAGGGAGAACGTGCTTCCCGCCGAATGTCCTGGCAACGTTGTGAGACAGCTTCGCCATCCAGAAGAAGGCTGCCAGCCACGACAGGTGTATGAGAGAGGCAACACCCTTGCAGACGACTCCACTGAGGTCAAGGTACCCAGACAGAACCACTAAGAGGATTGCAAGAAAGAGCGCCACTAAGAGGTTCATCGTGTATATGCCGGCCATGTTTCTAAGCTTGGCGAAAACGCAATAGGTGACGAAGGTTGCGGCTAAGGCAACGAGTGACAGACAACTGCAAACAAGAGAAACCACGGCCATTGCAAACGCATGAGGATCAGTCCAGGTAACTGGACCGCATATGACAGCCTGACCACCACCAAGAATAACGAATTCTTGAAATTGTACATTCGTTGAGAGATGTCGGATCAAAGTTGATGAATAACTAATGAGCACATACTCATCCTTGGTCAACATCACCACCTCCTTGCAATTAAGTTTCAAGATATCAAGGCATTTGTTGCTAGAGTCATTGCTTCGGACAAAATCACAATTCGGAGTCCAGGAGAAAGCATGGGCGACTGTTACATCCAAATCAGAAACATTATTCATTGAAGCCTGGAAAACCTCACTTGCTGGCAATGTAGAATTCCTGCAGCTGTCGATCTGCGACAAGAGCAGGGCGCCCTCGTGAATATAAATCTGAACAATCCCCACGTTGCAACGTGAGAAATTGTGAGAGCGGTCAAGCTCTTGCAAATCATTGACGAGCTCTTCAACCAAATCGAGTTTCTCGGCCAAGACGAGAAGTCGGGAGTCTTGGCGAGAGGTGGTCGTCGTAGTGCCGTCGTTTGGGCTGATTTGCCAGTGTAGAACGCTGGAACCTAGAGTGTCTACGATATGGTCACTGCAGTTGTCTTTCCTTGTGGGAGGCCACTTGTTCCGTCGGATAAGTTGAAAAGTGGGATGAGGAGACTCCACGCACTGGTCATTTTCGTCTGTAACACGTGATGCACAGAAAACGGTGCGGCATCTGTCCAGGAAGGGGTCAAATAGCTGGCCCTTCAGACAGGGGGAGATCTCATCACCGCCCCAGCCGAAGTCGAACAACGCTTCTATGGTTGGAAAATCGTTGTGTGGACTACAAACAGCCCCACAGTGGCCCCAGTTGTCCTCGTGGTTGCACAATGGTACGCACAGCTGCTTTCCACACGCACTAGTGGGACTCACTGGTGCCCCGTTGCACACGGCACAATGGGGATTTCTAAACTGGGTTCCGTGCGAGTACAATGGGGCGAAATACCCCGAGCACGCCCTCTCGAGGGTTGCATTGGCCAGGTCCTTAGGACACGAACCGAGGGTGTTTATCGGACAAGTGCGGGCTGCACCAACTGACTCAATGTCCTTGGGTGGATTGATGAGATACCTCCCCGTTGGCGTCCCCTGGATGGACAGGTTGAATCGAACATCAAATGTCGTGTTTCCTGTATATTCATACATCAATCTCACGTTCCATTTCTGCATATGAGCCGGTTGGACGCCGTGGCAGATCGCACAATAAACATTTTTGTATACAGCGCCCTCTTGTGTGTAAACGGGAAGGGAGCTAATTACGTCATCAACATTGGCCGTCTGCTCACAGCCTTGCTTGATCGCTTGACCAGTCCAGTTCTGTGGACAGAAACTGACCAATGCGAACCCGAAGAAGCTATATCTTATCGAGACATCCTGACCCAGGGTTTGGACGCATGCGTAGTATTCAATGGCAACTCCGTCGATCTCCACTTGGCTCCAGTCTGGAGCTGGTGCGCATCGTTTCTGGTAGTCATAGCAACAGTCGTTGAAGTACTCGCAGGCGTCATCACATTTGCATGTCTCAAGCCTGACTGGCCTCAAAGTATCACGTGGTCCCTGATGACAGTCAAACCCACATGTGTGAATTTCGCCACAAAGATGGGCTGTGACGTCATACTGTTCAGTTTCTAAAATGAAGACAAAGAAAAAGACCGAATCAGTCGAAAACTCATGTAAGATTCAAAGCATTACTATTATACAAACATTTCAAGACAACACTTTTTCGACAAATATCAGCCACAAATTGTAAATTCTGCAGTGCCTCATGTACATGTAGTCTGAGTATCACCCGTTCTACTCCGTGCCATTACGTACGCTCACTCGCTGTATGGCGAGAGCGTCTATCACATAGACTTTGCTTCGTGTGGGAAAATGTTGATTTTGGTCATTCTGCGCTTATCTTAAAATGATCCATCGAATATAGCGGTATGTGAGTGGCTTCGTGGCTTCTGATTAATACCAAACGAACTAAGGTTATTGACCAGTTGGGACACCACCAACATTAGGGATATATATTATCTGATAGATCTTAGAGAAGCACTCGTGCGGTGGGTGTCGCGCGGGTTCGAATCTCGCTCCAGTAATTTTTCTTTGATCACCTTTCAATGACTCTTAAATAATCCAGTCAGCCCCCCTTGTGGTTATTTTAATTTGTTTTATACATTTGTATAACTCTCCTACTTCAATGACATATCTTCAAGATCTGCAAACCTGTTAGACATTCGACATCTAGGTATCCAAGACAGCTTAAGTCGGCATCAAATACCAAAGAGCACTGAGACAGCTCAGCCTCGTTGCCGTAGCAGCCCACTGCAGAGATGAAGGTCGTCGTTGGCAACAGGCTTTCATTCGTGGGCAATCGTCCCACGGGTATGCTCGAGTGGTATCCAAGATGGCGGCATACCACGTCCCTGTCACGCTCGTCGAAGGATTCGCCGCAGATGGCGCCCCAGTCGTCAGTTGGTCTGGCTCGGCCGACGACAAAGCCGGAGCCTTCGTACTGAGAGTCCACCAACCGGAGCTGGAAATCCTTTCCTCCTGCTGATTAAAGAACATAATGTGAACGTATAAGAAAACAATATCAGCGTCAAGGGTATACATTCTTAAATCAGGGTTCAGTTCTATGGTGTTGAACTCTCTATTCAACACACAAAAAATATTTCCTGTTCGAGCAGGCGCAGTTCTAGAGCCAATATTTTTGCGGGCTAGACCCTTCTTCTAACTTTTTCTTCTGCTATGTCTTATTATGAGTAAAAAAAAAAACATGCACCTATAGCCTACACAAAGCTTTTATTTAGGTAATTGGCGCTTAATAACTGAAAACATCCAGTATTTTCCAGAATTTTATTTTTTCAATTGCATTTTTTTTTGGGGGGGATAGGCAAGCCCCACCCCTAACCCCCCCCCCCCCCCCCTTAGATCCGCGCCTGTGTTTGAGAGGAGGTGAACAGCATCGGTTAGAACCTGGGAGAAAATGAATATTTCGAAATCAGGTGTTCGCGGACTTATCAATTTGTCAACGTTTTGCTTGCAGCATGGCGCACAATTTGATATAACCAAAATTGCCGTTTTCGATAATGCTACAAGCCAAAGGTTACGTCATCTTTCTAAAAATAGAACAAACTCTTAACATTATGCTATTTATCAGCTAGGCTTCATCTCAGGCTCCGGCTCCATTTCTTGAATCCATTCTAAAGAAAAACGGCTAAGAGGCTTCTGGCTGCGGTTTTGAAGTAGATTATGGGCAGTTCCGTATTATGTCAACCAAATGGTCAACATTTAAAAATCGTTGAAATTCCTTAATTTTAAATCATATTGAAGGTCAAAGCATCTCGTTTCTTAAAATGATATGCATTTTTATCAAACATTCATGTTTTCTCATTTTTGAGGCCGTAATGACTCAAAATGAATAACAAAATACCCATTTCTTGTGCAAAAAGTACATTTAAGATTTTTGTTGCGGATATACACTACCAAAACTGCAAAGTTCAATGACCTTGCTCAGGGTCCTCTTTTTATTTCAAACAAATAAAGTTTACATTTTTTGAAAGGTGGTAACTGGGTGTCTCTGGTTGATATGTCTTTACTTTCCACCCCCTATTCAGTATTCAGAAATTATGTAATTTTATCGTTGCGGACGTACAAATTGAATATTTTCACAGTGCACATCCGCAACGTACATCCGCAACAATGAACATTGAGAAATTCTAACCTGAAGGTAAAGATTGAGGTTAATTTCTCTGCTGGTTTTCTTTAGTTTTGGTTCCTCTTCCAAACAAAACTCTATCAGTTTCGATCAAAGGTGTGTACACTTCAGAGCAATTGTGATGAAAACGCAAGCACCTGAAAAAGTACACTTTCTGTAAATACGTCCGCAACGGGGGTGTTTTTGTGATGTGCTGCGCAAACCGAGAATGGGATTGGAATTAAATGTTCGGGTTTTATACTTCTATCGGAGATACTTAAAATGCAATTGCTCAAAATCCAAAAGCCTCACTAAATTTGAGTTCTGGGTTCTCATATTCTCTGAAATGCACGTCCGCAACTACGGAACTGCCCTTATATAGTTTGAAAAGGACAACAGAGCTCCAGCTTCAATGAAAAACCACAACCTTAATTTTCAGCATATGGATGTCAGAACTGGAGCCAGAGCCTGAGCAGCCGTTTCGTAGACCCCCATAGTTTGCAATTTAACACAGCCTTACCAGGGTCACTGCATCTCAAACCAGCATAGCGCACACATTCTGCGCTGTTGAAGAAGGGCTGGCCTATCCCACAATGCCCTAAATTCACCTCCTCCCCAGAGCACATGACGTTCACAATGAGAGAGTCGTACGACGTTGAGAGCTCGTCCGGCAAAGTGAACGGCGAGACGTGCAGCGTGCCGTTGAAACCAAGATGGCGACAGGCGACTTCGTGAGCACGAGTCGATTGCATCCAGTTCGTTCCACATACAGCTTTCCACTGCTGCTTATTCTGGCAACTTGCCAAGACCATACCTTCGCTCTCGATAACGCCATAGTCCAGACGAAGATCCACACCTTGGTTTATGACAGAGATGCACACAAATTAAAAGTTGGCAAAGAATAATATAAAAGCAGTGTTTCAAAACTCGGGAACGATTGTCGGGGAACGTTTTGACTGGGAGCACGTACCGAAACAAAACAAAACCAAACGTTTGGTAAGAGAACGAATGAGATAGACGGGTTAAAGCTCATCTTAAAAATGACGGTCTTAAGACATTTTCTTTACACTAAACTTGTTGACAATTCTACGGAATTCTACTTTCCCCATTTAACATTTGAGTAAGATCCTGCTAAGATCTAAACTTCAGGCCCTCCTAACTCCAAGCATTCTACTTTTGGTAGTTTAGGGAAACACTAAAAACAATGCCACCTATACCAATCATTTAAACAAGACTTGAAGCTATGCATGATGGAGGTACTAAAAGATGGTAGGTTTGCGGTGAAACCATGTAATCTCTTCTTTGACCGCGTGTGCTTCTGAGGACGAACAGAGCAGCACAATGTTCGGAACGTCGAGAATTAAACCATCGGTTCTTCTCAGAACCACACACTCTAACCAAAGAGATTACATGGTGTCACCGCAAACCTACTTAATTTTTTTGATACTCATTTGCTTAAAATTAACAAAAACATTATGGGTTAATGTCGTGTAGTAAGTTTACCTTCGTCGCACTCAAGCCACATTGCTTCGTCCATCGTGTACACCTGAGAGTCGTCAAAGCTTGGAAGCAAACCACAGGTTAGACGATTCTCAGCCGGGGAAAACTCACACCACGTACTCGCCAACATCACCGGGAACGCAGCTAGTTCCCCGGAGGAATTGAAGCCTTGCACGGTGGACAGAACCTGCGAACTGCAGTAGATATTGTACCCGTTCTTCCTGCAGATGTCGGTTCCGACGGCTGGTAAGATGGATGATTCTGACATGCACACTGCAAACCACGTTTCGTTTGTCGCATTGCGGTACTGTATCACGCCTTCACCGGGCATACGCCCTCCAAAGAGCCGGTATGAAACGTCGTCTCCTGCACAAGAACAAACAATTATATAACCAGTAATAATTGTGTACTGTAAGTTCTTCTCCTTTAATGATACAACTACTGATGATAATATTATGGTATATACAGCGTGTCCCAAAAAACGCAAAATTTTGTGTCGAGAACAATTATATTAAAATGAAACTGTTTACCACTTCAAGATTCAGATATGTGATACAGCCATGTCTTGGCTATCACCATGTAGAATTTGAGCAAAAATGGACTGAAAGTGAGGGGAAAAAACTAAGACTAAATTACCCAATTACTAAATTTCAAAACCCAATTTTCATCTTTCTTTCATAAACATTATGTGTGTATTGAGCACTATATGCGTGTTATCCCAAATTTGTTTTTAAGGAGTACTCTTTCAATTGGTAATATTTTCGCCAATTTCATCCCAAATGTTATTAAATTCTACATGGTGATAGCCAAGACATACTAGTTGTATCATATAGCTTAATCTTGAAATGATAAACAGCTTAGTTTTGACAAAATGGTTCCCGACACAGTGTTGCATTTTTTCTTGGACACCCTGTATAGAGCCTTTAGCAAGATCAAAGCGCTGAACAAGGAAAGTAAAAAGTAAAGATACATAGAGCAGCCGCGCAGGGCTACGGAGACGATGTAAAGAGGAAAGGTTTGGGAAGTTTCTTGAAAACTGAGATAGATGTGGCGTCCATGATAATTATGTTAGGAAATTTGGTCTTCAGTCCTTTCACAATATGGTAATTTTAAAATCTTGTACACTTAATACACTCTTTAAATAGTGAGCATGTCAAATTTCGTCTCAACTACACGAACAACATGCACATTTCTTAGCTTCCCAAGCAGTACTATACTTGATCCTAAAATGAGGCATACGAATTTTCCTCTACACATTTTGTGACACTTTTGGGGTCTATAGTGTATTCTATTCATTCTATTCGTTAGCACATTGATTCCAGTCTCCGTGAGGCATGTGTAGGTTCTTCTTGGTTTAGTCCTATCACGTACGAGCCAGTGACATGGTTAGGAGGGGCATGCAAACATCTCTGCCAGTATCCTTTGTATAATGGTGGGTAGCCGTGTCAGTCAGAAAACATATAAAATATAAAAATACAAGTAGCACTATATTGACTAACTAGAGTTTAAAAAGAGCATGAGCTTTCGAAGCAACAACTACTTCATCTCATGCTCTTTTTAAACTCTAGTATCCTTTGTGTAAAATGTTCGATGACATGGTCTATATGCATAAGGCAGCTACCATTTACTTTTATGACTCTATCTGATATGTTGCCTTCTGAAAGATTTTTTTTTAACATTACATGACTTTAAGACATTAACAAAAAACATCTTCGGTGTCTTTATTTGAATAAAAAAAAATTAGTGATGATGCAGATTATTTGAGGGTAGGCCTATAATGTCGAGTCACTTACCAGTTTGTGCTGCTGTGAAGTGACACACCAGGTTAGCAAGGAAGATCACAAGCGGTACGGTTACCTGTCCACCCTTCATTTTACCCTGACTCGCTCAAGAGGCTAGTCGAAAGCGAGACAGACTACGGCTTGTCTGGACCAGCAAGGCGCGGTAGTGCTATATGTCGTCGGGTGAGGACACAACTAATACCATGTCTTCTTGTAAACCCAGAAGATCTCGATCCGCAACTATATACTACTCTCATATCCCGTGTAGAGTTTATCACGACCAGCAGTTAACGCTATAAACGACTGATACACACTGAGCAAGGCCAAGGCAAGGCAAACAGTCCAGACAGAACCTCGGCTAGATCTGGAAAGGAAAACACCAACTGACAAAAAAGACAAATGACCAAACCACTTCTAACAAAACAGGCCATAAAAGGACAATGATCAGGGTATGAAAAACGTGCGTTTTGTGCCTCTTTCATGCCCTTGGCGTACACGCATCAGCAGTAAAAAGCACAGATTCACTGTTAATGTTGTATTTGTTTGATAGTCTGATGGTTTTTCTAGTTGACTTTTCACTTGGTCTGGGGTTGTTTTCATACCTAAAGTATTTGTATTGGTGACTTTGGATGTGAAATGAGCATCTATACAAACATGCAAGCGTGCACTATGTTTATCTTAAAAGTTCAGGGTAGGCCAGTCTCAAACAGGAAAGCTGTTACTTTTGCATGCCAAAAAAAAAGCATTTTGTTAAATGTTATCACCACTAACTGTCTCTTGTTGATTTGAATATTTTGTTCTATTGTAGGCAAATAATTTTTTCCACATTGGAGAAAAAAAAACAGTTGCATCAATCAAGGTAGAAAACTCAAATTGGTATTTAGTTCACTTACATAAAGCGTGTTTGGTAAAGAACAGCACTCGTTTAATAAACCTGTAACAAATCTGAACTCAATCGGACATCTGAGTCACGAGAAAAAAAGCGATAACCCGACTCAATTTTTCTTATCAAACATAATGATCAAAACTTTTTCCCGCACATTTTTTGTTACAAATTTCTGGATGAAATGCACCATTTCAGGCGAAAATATCTTAACAGTATGTCAGTTTCATCAGCACCATCTTCATACCCTGAAAGTTATACGTATCTATGAACATTTCGGTTTGAGAATTTTACCATGTGCTGTAAATTTAAGAGAAAATTGCCATATCATCCCTGGTCTACGCTCGTGTTTTTCTTTATGTATTTTTATGTATTTTTAAAAACATTTTTTCTCTGCAGTTTTTAAAGTAATGATCGTGCATGAAGGCCTATCGCGTTTGTTGCAGTGACAACAAAAAGTCCATCTTCTCAGTGTTTGGATTCCAAATATACGGCTGTCATTTTGTCACCAGCTTATTTAAGATCTTCAGATAAAAACACACTTCACGAATGTGTTAAGTGTTGATGGCTGGCTACGGCATGTAGTCGTTAGCCTGTTTTCTCTGTACATAAATAAACAAGGTAACCTCCACTTCTACATACACAAAGTTGCTTTTGTCATCATGGTTTCTTTCTGTGATTTTTATGATGCCAAGAGAAAAAAAACACATTCGTCAAAAAAACTCCATTCAACAGTGCAAGGCCATTGGGTAACTGAAATTGATCGATGTATGCAACTGTGTACCAGCATAAAATTTCAGTTCGATCCGATTTCTCATGAACGTAAAATTATATGACCATAGTCAAAATGGGAGCAATACCTCTCATCAACCAAAGTAATTATTTTGGTTGATGAGCAGTTTGCAGCGGTTCATTTATACCATGATATTTCTTCTTCTGTTGTTATAATTATTCCTTTGTGGTGATCATCTAGTCTGAGAATCCCCCATTCTGCTCCGTGCCACACTACGTAAGAACGTCTGATACATGCGTGCATGCAAATTTCATGCAACGCGGCACATCAGCCAATCAGATCTGTTTAGAGAACATTTCCGTCAGGATCGTGACAGACGATGTTGATTGGTCAATTGTCTATCCTCATTCACGTGGCAGCTCCCACATAGTCTGGTTCCCCGACCCAAATGCTCCTGACTATTGTCTGTCAAATAATGGGTCCGGTATCGGCTAAATTCACTGGAGGGTCACGTGACCAAAAAAGTCAATTTGTGACTTTTTACGGATTTATCCGAAACATTACGAACTCGTTTTCGTCTAACTTCGGATAGTTACGTCATGCTGTCGTCTATCTCCGAAAAGTCACAACAAGTCGTGTCAATTCACGTACAGGACAAGACACGTCGTGTAAACATGTTTGATCGCGTGCTACAGTTAGCCAAAATAGAGCATGATTATTGTCCACATACAACAGATTATTGTCCACATACAACAGAGCACTCTTCATGTATGAACGTTTTGGGGATTTTGTTGCATGGCTTTTTTCCCACTCTTTCAACCCTTATTTTGCCCAGATAAAATTGCATGTGATTACAAAAGTGCAAAAACTAATGCTAAAATGGTAACTCGCCAGACTCTAAAACTAGCGTCCGCGCAGGCGCAGACATGACAGCTGTGTCATGTTCTATTTCTAACCGTAGCCGATATACCTGACCTAAGATTTTTAATAAGAGTCGTCAGGGAATCTTTGGGCAGGGAACCAGACTAGCTCCCACACTAAATGCGCGTCTGATACGCGTTTCCCATCCAGTGTTTCATTCTTCCGATATCTATGGCTAGTCTATTATGATTGTAGCAAAACCGCTTAGCCCGCAAGCGCGCCCTCTTGTGTTTATGCAATATACAGCTTGCCTTCCGCATCCCGCATTTCGCACACACGTTGTTGGGTTGGATCGGACGGTAAGTTTATGTCATAAATGTCTTGTTTTATGTAATTTACCACCTGAAATTGATGATTAATATTGTTTTCCTTATTGATAGTATATTTTGAGTTATAAATCAGCCCTTATAAAATCCCAATCTTAATGTTAATTAGGACACGATCGCCAAGGTGTCGGAAATAAACGTATTTTATTATGATTTGTTCCCATAACATTGTGTATAGCTTGCTACGGCCGAAACCTTATAATTTATTCCACTTCCTCTTTGTTTTTGTTATATTTCAGACCAATCCCACTCACATGGTTTGTCCACCAACTCCCACAACTTGTTTTCATCCAGTACCAGAGAATGAATAAATAATTATGCACTATATGGACAGGCAACCTGCTAGAATATCTGTCTGATTATTCCTCGATATTCTACATTTTGGTGACCCAGACGTGATTTTCCTGTCGTGCATATCCCACCTTCGTGATTTGTTCCTCTGACTGTGCGAATGATGGCTGACCAGGACACCGGGCGAGTTTTGAGATCAAGACGAACTGCATCAGAACGAACTGCAGTACCAGAGCCGGAAGCCTCTCCTGAGCCATCTGAACATTCTCTACCTTGTCCACGTCACCGGACTGAAGGACATTCCCAAGCTGTTAGCCGCACTGGTAGCCATGCTGGTACCAGATCCAGTGGCAATTCCGGTAGCCATGCTGGTACCCGATCCAGTGGCAAATCCGGTAGCCATGCTGGTACCCGATCCAGTGGCAATTCCGGTAGCCGTACTGGTACCCGATCCAGTGCTCGATCCAGAAGCCGCGTCGGAACCCATTCCGATGACCGGGTGAAAGCCACCGGAAGCCACACCCGTAGCCACGTCAGTAGCCGTACCAGTTCCCAGGTCAGTGCCCCGGACAGCTCAGTCCAGTCGAAGATACGAGTTGCAGCGAGAGAGAAAGAGCTTGCTATGGCTCGACACCACCTGCAGTGGGAACAGAGTGTCCGCATGAAGACTGAAGAACTGGAAGATCAGTTGCTGTTCGCACAACAGACACGAGGAGAGCTGGCCCTGAAGGAGAGAGAGCTGGAGATGAGGCGAGAAAGAGAAAGCAGAGGAGGAACTTCGGCTGGCACGAGAACGACTCCAAGCTGAACAAGAGGAGCAACGTATCCTAAAGATGAGATCAAGACTCACAAGACAATATGAACTTGAGAGACAGTGCGCATACGCCGAGTTAAATCTGGCCCATGCTAGAAGAGACTCTGAGATTATTCACACTGGCTCTTGTCAGCCCATACCGTTTTCAGTTGAAGCTGATGCCCAAGCTACCTCAATTACGAATTCTCCAATTGCTGTCACGACCACTGCTTGCCCTCCGATCCAGCCTTCGCCTGCGATGCAGCAACAAAATGTGCCAAATTCAGCTGCTTTGCCCATGCCGATTGTCCATGCTAGTTCTGCTTCTTCGCCGAAACCTGCTGCCGGCAGTGCTGACCCAAAATTGCCAATCTCAGTGCGTAGCCAGAAAGTTGCAGAAAGCGATGCGCCCCAAACTTGCTACGGTAGTACATCGCTCCCTTCTGGGACTACCCCGTGTAGCACCCGTTTCTTTTCCATTCCTAATGTCACTGTATGTTCTAATTGTTCTTCCGTTTCCAATGATTCAGGTAACCATTCTCCAGCACAGGTGTCCATGACCACGCCCACACCGAGTGAACCATCACCACCCGGGCTCCCTCCGTCTGCTACCTCGGTAGGCACCTCCTTTGGTCAAACCGTGACGTCTAGTGCTAACCCAGGTAACCTCAATCAAATGCTGAGTTCGATGCTGGCAGCCTCAGCCGGTGGAATCAGCATGGAAGTTCCTGTATTTAGCGGAGGCGATCCCTCAGAGTTCAGATGCTTTGAGACGATGGTTGATGGCTGCATCAAGCCACTCATTCACCTCACTGAGCTACAGAAATTCTTCATTGTGAAGTCCAAACTTCAAGGTCAACCCAAGAAAGATGTCCTCGGTTTTGAGCACGATGCTTATCCATTTACCCGTGCCATGTCAACCCTACAGAAGCTCTATGGTGACATCGGCATCCTTATCCGTACCAAGATCGATCAGATCACTTCCTGGCCCAAGCTGGTGGCCCATGATTCAAAGGGGCTGGTGGAGTTCGCCTCAACCGTCTCGGCATTAGTCGTTCAACTAAAGAGCACACCAGAAGGAGAGGCCGAGTTGAAGGCGAATTTGACTGCCTGCATCCTCTACAGCAGGCTCCCTCATGTTCACCAGTCCGCCTTCTTGAGGGCCATGAGTTCGAAAGGCGTCCGTAACTTCTCCTTAGCAGACATCAATGGGTGGTTACAGGATACCGCCGCCATTGCTCGCCAGAAGATACAGTTGAGTTGAGTTGAGTCTGAAGTCTGACGCCTCACCCAGTCATCGTGATAGACGACCGAAGGGCGCTGCTGCCTACCATGCCAAAGCTGGAAATCAGACGAACAGTGTTGGCAACAAGCCCAATCCAGAGTCTGGTGGAAACCCGAAGTACCAACAGAAGAAACCATTCCGCAAGTATTGTCCACATTGTGAGGGGGAACATTGGTTGTCTCGTTGTGAGAAATTCGACAAGCTATCTACCGATCAGAGAATTGGGTGGATCCGAGAAGGTCGCCGCTGTTGGAAATGCGCCCGTAAACACCCAGAGGGACGGGAATGTGACCTACGAAAGCCCTGCCGTGAATGCAACGAGATCCATCTGACGGTCCTTCACAATCTGCTGAAGCAACCTGGGTGTGGCGCTTACTACTCCAGTTTTGACCCCAATCTCTCCATTTATTATGGTGATGGCAATCCTTGGCTCCCGAAAGAGGTGAGCCTGAAGATCATTCCAGTCATTCTGTATGGTGAAGGTACCCAGCTCGAGACATACTGTCTATTGGACGATGGGTCCAATTTCTCCATGATGCCCATGGAAGCAGCCGAAGCTCTTCATCTTGACCTGGCCCCAGTCAATGACCCCGACCTGCGAATTACCCTGACGAATGTGTTTTCGTCCCCCATGCTCCGATTGTCGGAACACTCCGTCCCTGCTCGAGATTTGCAGGAAAAGTGGCCTCATCTGCAAGATATTCCCTTGCACGACTGTAGAAACGTGCGACCACTCCTTCTCCTCGGTAGTGATCGTCCCGACCTAATGATACCAAGAGAGAGCCGTTTTGGCCCAGAGAGTGCCCCTGTTGCTGTCAGGACAAAACTTGGTTGGGCGGTGCAAGGCCCCTCTCTGCGTCCAGAAAAGCATGGGACCATCAACTACCTGTCTACCAATCAAGATACTTCACTGCACGAGAACGTTTGTCGGCTGTGGAACATGGACGTTCAGATGTATGCTGAAAGGAAACACGCCACCCGGTCAAAGCAAGACCAGCGAGCAGTTGAAATGTTGGAGACCAAATCGACGTATGTTCAACTGAATGGCGTTAACAGAGTGGCGACTCCGCTTCTCTGGAGGCGTGACAACCCAGCGTTCTCCAGTCCAGCCAGCACTGTGCTACCCTCGTTGAAGAGGAATGAACGGCGTCTTTTGAAAGACCCTGACTTGGCTAAGATCCATAGCCAGAAGATCAGTGAGCTCAAGGAAGCAGGTCTTGTTCGAGCTGTTGATCATCAAGATGGTGAACAGGAAGCAGAGTCCCAATGGTACATTCCTCACCATGTCGTGCGTCAGAATGACAAGTCCCGCCTAGTTTTCAACTGTGCCTTTCGCTACCGTGGTGAATCCCTGAACGACAATCTCCTACCTGGTCCCATCCTCGGATCATCCTTAGTTGGCGTTCTGCTCCGATTTCGGAAACATTTGGTGGCGATTTCTGGAGACATTAAGGCGATGTTTCACTGCGTTTCTACTCTGCCGTCAGATCGACCCATGCTGCGATTTCTTTGGAGGGATCCAAATTCCGAGGATGAACCAGAGAAACTTGAGTGGAATGTCCTGCCCTTCGGGACAACATGTAGTCCATGCTGCGCGTCCTTTGCACTTCAAAAGCATGTAAAGGACAATGTAAGAGACCCCGATGTCCTGCGTAGTGTCCTCGAGGCATTCTATGTGGACAACTGCCTCGATGGGAAGCCAACTGTCCTTCAAGCCCGACAGCTCATGGAGAAGCTCCGTGAAGCCCTCGGCGCTGGGGGATTCCCAATTGTCAAATGGGCAAGTAACAAGGCTGAGGTGGTTGCTGACCTGCCTACAGAAGCTCAGTCAGACAGCACAGAGCGTTGGCTCACCCTGGGTAATGATTCCCCGGAAGAAGTTGCCTTGGGCCCTCGTTGGAACCTGGAGAAAGATACCCTGACCTACCGGCTCCAGCTGACGGACTGGCCGGTACTCACTCGCAGAGCAGTGCTGAGTGATGTTATGCGATGTGCTGGGAAGGATCCCCTTGGATATCTGATGCCATTCATGGTGAGAGGCAAGATGTTGGTCCAGGAGTTGTGGAAGCGACCCTGGGGTTGGGATGATGAGATCCCTGAGGAGGGTGAAGGAGGTATACGTTTCAAGCATATGAGGTGGAGAGAGGAGCTCGTCGACCTCCCTGATGTTGGATTGCCTCGCTGTTATACCCCTCCAAGTTTCAATCCAGAAACAGACACCTACCAGCTACACGTATTCACCGATGCTTCAGAGAAGGCTTATGGTGCAGTTGCATACCTCCGAGCAGTCAACCAGGCTGGCGAGGTCTCTGCTCGATTTGTGATGGCGAGATCCCGCTTGGCCCCCAAACGCGTCCAAACTATGCCCAGACTGGAGCTTTTGGGTGCAGTCAGCGGGGCAGAGCTTGTAGAGCTACTGGAAGACGAACTAGCAATGAAGATTCCCCTCACATGCTGGAGTGACAGTACCACTGTACTCGCATGGATCCAGTCCGAGTCTTGCAAGTATAACAGATTTGTTGGAGCCCGCGTTGCTGAAGTGCAGCGGCTCACAGATCATGTAACTTGGAGGTATGTGGAGTCCGAGAATAACCCTGCCGATGACCTCACCAGAGGTCTCCAGTTGAAGCAACTCCATGATGGTAGTCGATGGCACACACCGCCATTTCTTCTGCTGCCTGAAGCAGATTGGCCGAGATCACCCCCAAAGCCTACGCCAGAAGAGGCTGGTTTGGAAGTGAAACCCGACTTCTTCACTGGACTGATGGTTACTCCCCGCGAGAAACGACCAGATGTTGACCTTTCCCGTTTCAGCTCATGGGGAGAGCTGGTTGAGGGGTACGGTGAAGCACTCTATGAGTCTAGAGGCAAGGAGAAACCCCCATTTCTGAGTGCTGATGACCGTTCCGAGATTGAGAAGTTCCTTTTCCAGCAAGTGCAGTTAGACTGCTTCCATGGTGACCTTGCAACTCTCTCTGTTGGCAAACCAGTGTCCAACAAGAGCCGATTGAGTTGTCTTTCTCCCGAGCATGACCCCCAGTGTCAGCTCATCCGAGTTGGCGGACGTCTTCGTCGGGCATCCGTGCTGGACTCCGATGCTAAGCACCCAGTGGTACTGGATCCCAAGAACCCGATTACCCGCTTACTCATCAAAGAGGCTGATTGCCGATTGGGACATGGTGGTACTGACAGGCTCCTTGCTGACCTACGACGTCGTTTCTGGTTGTTACGAGGACGACAGTCTATCAGAAGCCTGCAAAGTCACTGTGAAGGCTGCATCAGACAACGTGGGAAACCCTCTATTCTGAAGATGGCGGATCTACCCCCCTCCCGACTCCGCATAGGGAAACCTGCTTTCTACTCTACAGGAGTTGATTGCTTCGGCCCCTTCACAGTTTCTCTTGGCCGAAGATCTGAGCAGCGATGGGGAATTGTCTGGCAGTCTACCTCGATTTGCTCGACTCCCTTGACACTGATGCCTTCCTATGGCATTCAATCGTTTCCGCTCTCGAAGAGGTACCCCCCATGAGATTTTGTGTGACAACGGGACCAACTTCAAGGGGGGACAGACAGAGTTGACGAAGGCCTTCAGCGAGATGACGCCAGGCCTGCAGGAGAAGCTTGCAGAGTCCAAAGTCCGATTCAAGTTCAACCCCCCATCTGCTCCTCACTTCGGTGGGACGTGAGAGAGGGAAGTGCGTTCAGTGAAAACCGCGCTGTATGCCATCCTTGGCAACCGGACTGTATCTGCTTCTGTCCTGTACACCAGTCTGGTTGAGGTGGAAGCCCTCCTCAACTCCAAACCTTTAGGATATGTGTCCTCAGATGTGGCAGATCCGGACCCCATTACTCCCTTCATGCTGCTCATGGGGCGGCGAGATCATGCTCCACCCCAGGTAATCTACCCAGAGCAGTACGTCCACGGTCGTCGTCGGTGGCGTTTTAGTAAAGTTGTATTTGATGATAAAATAATCCTTACTAAGATTTTATAATAAGCTCGCGTCTGCAGAGTACTTAAAGAAAATAATTAACTTGCCTGCAACTGCCAGGGCTTACAAAAGATAAATAATAAGAGTAACTTACTAATTGAAATTCAACTGCGTGGACTCGTCGGCTGTGAGGGGCAAACGCCGCCGAACCAGTTTCAGAAGGCCACGCAGTTGAAGGGGATCTCTAGATGAAGACTAAAAGAGGACAGACACTTGTCCTGACCGTCGTGAAGGACACCGCTGGTAGGAATGGAGATAAGGGAGAGACTCCGTGTGTGTAGCCGCACGTTGGGCTTTTCACGCGTCACGTTCCGCGTCAGTAATTAACAAAAGGGTTCTTGCTGGAGTCCAGCTTTTATTAGGTGCCACCTGGCCACGTTCTTGGGCCTTTTAATAAGCTTAAGAAAGAATCCACTACAGCGTCAATGTCAGGTACTGATACAACAGTTCTGGAAAGAGTTTGTGAACTCTTATCTACCTGCAATGCAAGCCCGCCAGAAGTGGCGAGGGGAGGCAAAGGACTTGGCAGTGGGGAATGTCGTCCTGATGATAGACCCACAGCAGGTCCGAGCTTCCTGGCCCTTGGCGCGAGTCATCGAGGTTCTACCTGGTCCTGATGGACGTGTACGTGCCGTGAAGGTGGAAGTCGACGGTCGTGTCAACACACGCCCAGTTGCCAGACTTATCCGACTGCCAGATGAGTCCGAAAGTGACGCTGAAGCGACCCATCCTATCGTGGCTAGCTCAGATCCTGAATAGTCAACTTGCTGTTCCTAACTGTGCGTTGGCACAAGGGGCGACCATCTTGTTATTGTAATCCACAGTGTTAGAGTTGTATTGTTCTTAAACTTTTGCCTGTTCCTGAACCCTTTTTGTTCCTGTCATATCCTACTTCATGTTTTGCTTGTATCAAGTAAACTCTCCTTAGTTTAGGGGCGGCTGTGTAGCAAAACCGCTTAGCCCGCAAGCGCGCCCTCTTGTGTTTATGCAATATATAGCTTGCCTTCCGCATCCCGCATTTCGCACACACGTTGTTGGGTTGGATCGGACGGTAAGTTTATGTCATAAATGTCTTGTTTTATGTAATTTACCACCTGAAATTGATGATTAATATTGTTTTCCTTATTGATAGTATATTTTGAGTTATAAATCAGCCCTTATAAAATCCCAATCTTAATGTTAATTAGGACACGATCGCCAAGGTGTTGGAAATACACGTATTTTATTATGATTTGTTCCCATAACATTGTGTATAGCTTGCTACGGCCGAAACCTTATAATTTATTCCACTTCCTCTTTGTTTTTGTTATATTTCAGACCAATCCCACTCACATGGTTTGTCCACCAACTCCCACAACTTGTTTTCATCCAGTACCAGAGAATGAATAAATAATTATGCACTATATGGACAGGCAACCTGCTAGAATATCTGTCTGATTATTCCTCGATATTCTACAATGATAGAAGCACTCGACATACGGTATACGATAATAGGTGCTCCTTACGTAGAGGTCAGTACTTGGTTGGCCTGCATAATTAATCAGGAAATCTGCACGCATGTGATAGACGCTCGCTCGCTGTGTGACGAGTGCGTCTATCACGTAGACTAGTGATCATCCTCGTCTCCTTTGAAGTTCCTTTCTTGTTTTCAGTCATGTTCTGTTTTGCTCTGTTATATTTAGTTCTGTTATTCTATTGATAGTTACCTTCTCTCTACATCTGTGACTTCCTCAATTGATTTTCTCATTCATCCATGTGTATCTTTACTTGTATATGTTCTTGTCATCATGTCATTTAGCCTTAGAGAAAGATCCTGCTAGGATCGAAACATCAGAAACTCTTTAAAGGTAGTATCATACTTTGGTAAGAGACCAAAACAGAAATGTTAACAGATTTACGTATAACTTACAGGGTATGAAGATGGTGGTGGTAGAAACACCGCCTGAAATTGTGTATTTATACAGAAATTAGTAAAACAACGACCGAAATCTTTTTCATCTTTTAAAAGATCAAAAATAAAAGAGAAAACACTTAAGAAATACTGTGGCCGTTTTTCGCTGTTTTCTCAAAAAGTGGGCAACGTATGGGACTGAAATTTTCACAGATGACTGTTACTGTATCTTCCTTGATACTTTTGCCCACGAATCAGTATTTCTTTGACAAACAACAAAGTATGCTATATACTACCTTTAACTCCAAGCAATAAAGTAGTACTAAGAATTAAGTTAATATTGTTCATCAGTGGTCATATTCGGAAGTTTTTTTTACATGTAATTAATAATGCATATTAATAATGATTAATATGACATAATAACACCAATTACTAGTTGCTATGTAAATTAAGAAATGTTTTTAAAATCATTCAAATAATTATGTTTTCCCACAATACCAGAATCATTTAGAACTTGTTGTACCGTATATACATATACTTGTATAAGTAATTTTATCAATATTATGGAAGCACCTTGTTCAAATCAACATCAGTCCCTTTGATGGGGTAAAGCGGGATTATTGTTGTTGTTTTTCTACTATTACGAAACTAATTGTTTACAACTTTTAACAATCCACAATTAGTGGACAGACTTAGACAAGTCGAGTCTTGCTCCGCGTACTTTCATTGCTGGGTGCACCACACTAAATAGCTCAAAAATCAAGGCGCCTGAGCTGATTGTGTTCCCTCAGATGTGTTTTTATTTATAATTCAGCCTGTTTTGTAGAATTTTAGTTTAAAACCTGGCCCTACATTGTTTAGAACGTGGAGGGTTGCTTCATGAAAACTGGTAACAAGTCGGTTACGGAGAAAGGAGTTTTTCCCAAGTTGGGGCAATTATTAAAAAACGTAATCGGCTAACAAACAAACAAATTGAAAATATTTTGGTAGATGAGGGTTCGAACTACAATTTACAGTATTGAACCAAAAACTCAGAGACTACGAATAACAGGTTATTATTAGGTACAATGGAACCCCTAACTACTAAGACTGTATGAAATCAAAATAATGATGCAAATAATAATATAGGACATATATATTGAGCAGCTACTGTATAGGTATTTACTCTACAGCGCATTACAAACTACAGCACATAATTATCAAAATCATTAAACTATCATTCCTGGTCATCGGGCCATAATTTACATTCCTAAAATCATCTCAACTCCCTTGGGAGTATACAGCCCAGGCTACATGTAAGGTGCACAGAGGCTAATCAAACCACAAAGCTATCTCTACCCTCGCATGAACCCTTTTTACTCCTGGGTGAAGAGGAGCAATTGTGTTACAAAGCGTTTTGCCAAAGGACGCAAGCACCCTAGCTATGGCTGGATTCGAACCCACTACAATCTGTGGATTGACCACAATGCCTTGAGTGCGTAAGTACGACACGCCATACCACTTGGCCACAGCACCCCACCTAATAATCAGTGTCAAACAAACAAGTTCCTTGTTATCGGGAGATGCTCAAAGAGGTTCCCCCGGCAGATGTTACGGCTTTCTTTCGGCAGCAAAAGACCGACTTAAAGGCTTCGCGGTAACGTGAGTTTGTGAAATTTTACACGATAGGATTGATGGCTGAGTTGATGTAGGACAGGAAACGGCACGTCCAAATCACCACTGCCTCCTGCTCGCTGGTCAGGGGATAATACTCAACCACTTCGGCGATGGAGACGGCAATGTAGTACGCCTCCATTGGGGACAGAAGCAGGAAGAACAGCACACCGGTGACCAAGACCATTCTGTCCACAGAATTCTTTGCCCTCTCAGCTACGCTAACCGCGCTGGCAGATGCTCCTTCTAGGATCTTCCGTCAGCGTATGCCTCTTAAAATCCCCACGTAGAAGACAAGGTTCACAAAAAGGCAGCAAAAGAAAGGGAACGTCTGTAAGATCTTTCTGAGATGATATAACCAACTGGGGACGTCCTCGCTTCCACAGATAAGGAACTCAAAGGGAAATTCCTCCGTGAAAGAGGAGTTGATTGAAGGAACGACGCACATCCTTGTAAACGTGGTGGGAGTGAGGACTGCCGTCACTGCCACTGAGAATGCCCACACAAAGACACTGAGCTTAATCCGAAAGAGATTGGTGAAGCGACGTAATTGGAAAGGATGACAGATCGCCACGTACCTGTCGAACGTCATACCATGGTTATAAAGAGGAGCGAGGCGAAATAGGCGATCTCGACGAGACCGACAATCAGGATGAAGCCACCTCGGAAGCCGAGCGAGGAGACGTCATGCCGAAAAGGTGACGTGAACATCAGCACCATCTTCTGCGTGGACGCTACCAGAAGGAACATAGAGTCGGCAACAGCTAGCTGCACCAGATAGCAGCTCGTGGGAGATCTCATGAACGGCACTCGCTCGACAACCAAAATGAAGGCAGCGTTGCAGAGGATGCCGAGCACAGAGATGATTGGTATGGCGTACAGCGCCATGATTCTCTCCACAGTGTCGTAGAGGAATAACGAAGTGTCACCTGGATCATCCAGGTAGACGGTACTGTAGCGTGTGCAATTGGCAGACGCCATGATGACGTCAATGCTTTGAGGGAAAATATCGAACGACTGTGGGCACTACGGTTCCAGTTCAACGCTGTGCCGATGCTTAGACCTGTTATAGATGTAGTCAAAATCATCTGTTTGTTCAAATTGTGTTTTTCGGCTTACTAGTCGCATCGAAGTAGTTCTGGTCACACAAAGGCAGTGCTGGTCACACTGAAGCAGTACAGGTCACACAGCCTGAGGTACGTAGTCACACTAAAGTAGTGTTGGTCACGATGAGGTACGCAGTGCTGGTCACACAGAGAGAAGTGTTGGTCACACTGGAGCAGTGTTGGTCACCCTGAAATACACAGTGCTGGTCACGCCGAAGCAGTGCTGGTCACATAGAGAGAAGTGTTGGTCACACTGGAGCAGTGTTGGTCACCCTGAAATACACAGTGCTGGTCACACTGAAGCAGTGCTGAACTCGATTTCATAAAGCTCTGCGACGCGTCGCATCTATGCGGTGAGTCCATAGAGAAAGGATGCGTCTTAACTCTGCGACGCGTCGTAAGTTTTGTGAAATTGGCCCCTGGTCACACAGTATGTAGTCACACTGAGGTAGTGCTGATCACACTGAGGAAGTGCTGGTCACACTGAATCACAATGTTCTAACCCTCACCCTCTGCAAGGATCACACAAGACATGTGCTGCTTACCACACACTACCACAGTCTCCACATCGGAACTGGATCTCAAACGGCACATTACCACACAAAACCATGCATGGTAAATTGTGATAGGGAGGTGGGTTAGGGTTTCGAGTTTTGGGGAAAAACACGCCTGTTGGCAACACTTATCTTGCTGCGTGGTCAGTTTCCCAAGTAAAAAAAACCCAGAAATATTGCTTGGGAGAACAGAATAGTGTACATACACTATTTGACTGTTTCAATGCCGTACTACGTGTGCTGCAACGCATTTAGGCCTTCTTCAGTATTATGCATGCAGTCTTGAACCAGTTAATATTCAATCTGCTATACCAGCTAGATCTAATTCATTATGACGTATCCATGGTCATAAACACGAGCTTTAATTTGCACAACGAAATTAAAACTAGTCATGCATAAATGAAGTGTTTTGATTATGAACCAATGATCCGATGCGGGTCGGCCTCCATACAGGACTGGTGAATAGTCATTATTTCACCATAATTAGTTGCAATAATTCATCAACTTAATGATCTGTTTGATTGAAGTTCTGTTTGTACTTTATATTGGATGTGTCTGATGAAAATATTGACTTATTTCTTATTAATTCCACTATATAACTTTAAAGATTATGATTATATTATTATTTTATACTATAATCTTACTTTATTCATATTTTTCATCAATGCATATTTTCTACTTAAGAATCTCATTGTAAGTAGAATATTTTAATTGAATGATGAGTTATGTAGGAAACTATTGTTGAAATTGTTAAATAATTTCTAATGTATATAATCCAACCATTATTTGTCCTTGTTTGCTATAATAATAATAATATAGGTTTTCCCGGCCAAATTCAGCAAAAGAACGTTCATTTTCGTGAAAACGCATTCAGATTCGGACAGATTTTTTAACATTGTGCAAACTCAGCTTTCTTTTTCCTCATTATTACATTCTATTTCGTGTTCGTGCATTCAGGATTTGTTTCTTATCATTCAGGTTCGCGTTGGTGCGTTCTATTTCGTTTATAGACATTCAAGACCACACTGCCACCATTCAAAATAGGATCTTTTCTGTCTTTTGACGATTGGAGCAATCAAATTAAAAGCCAGGGACGCGAGCACGCTATTTTGTCTGCGCGTGCTTTTCTTTTTCGTTTTCAGACACTCTATTTAGCACTTTAAATGTTCGATTTAGATATCACTAGGCGCAGTTCTAGAGCCAATATTTTTTGGGGGCTACAACAGCAAATTATATATATACATATATATATATATATATATTTTTTTTGGGGGGGGCCTTATTAGGGGAGCCACGTATAACAGGAGCCACTTATTTTTGGAGGCTACACTTATTCTAACTCTCGCTTCTGTTATGTCAAGCTCCCCCTAGCCATCTCCCGTAGAAACGCCACTGGATGTAACGTGGATAAATCAAGTAATCTGTTATTCATTTCTGGTGAAACAAAGTTGGCCTTCATGAAGCATGTACATTCTTTCAGTCAACCTCATCGTTGTGAGGTAATGCCCATACCTCACTCATAGACAGTAATTTTAATTAAGTTTAGGCAGAGTTTTGTGTTTTCACAAAGTCGTGTTAAAACTTTTTTAAATGGGCAAAACATAAGGGGTAATTGTGTATTTTACAACGAAAAGCTTAAATGTCTAATTATGTTTGTAGCCCTTTATACATATTTCGTTTGTACGTGTTTACTTTCTCTTCAGTATTTTGTTTTTGCTTAGCTCTCGATTTCCTGACGTGCAAGGCATCTTGCCATGTATAGATTTTAATTTGAATGTACATGTTTGGAAAGTGAATGCTTATTCACGAAGTAGAATGCTTGTCAGATCGCCGTTTAAGGCCTTTGACGAATTTGAATGCACGATCTACGTTCTGAATTTGTAAGACCGGTTTCATGGAAAGAATACTTCAATAACGAAATTGAACGACTTACTTTTAATTTCGAATGCCCATGTGGACGAGCATTCAATTTAAAACGAACTTGATTGAACGCCGTGTTAAAATGAATGCTTCTTTGCTGAAAATGGCCGAGAAAACATATAGTAAATAGTGATATAATAGTTGGTATTCCAAAAGATATTGCACACGGCATGGCTGCGATCAAGACATGTTTTGGGTTCAATTAGATATATTTGGATAGAACTGACTGTTGAGCAACAATGCATTAAAGCCTTGTACATTGGTTTAATTCCAAGTATATGGATATTTTTTAATTCCGAGAAGTGCAAACGATATAGAAGTGTGAAAGTACGAAGAATTTTCACATGGTGTTTTCGCAAACCGATCCACAATGGGAGACTTTGGAGTACCGGTTGACTTGTAGACCGGTTCTCAAAAGTATCCCATTGTGACCATGTAGTGCCTCAAATATAAGGACATCGTTGTTAAGTGCTACTCGTATGTGGGGCACTAAATTTTGAATCGCTTTTGTACGAAAGCCCGTTAGTGCCACCAAGTATGTATATTGAAAAGTGAAGTATATGTTGAAAAAAAGTGAAGTATATGTTGAAAAAAGTAAAGTATATGTTGAAAAAAGTAAAGTATATGTTGAAAAAAAAGTGAAGTGTATATTGTGATGCAGGAGGTCTATATTTAGAACAGAAAGTCTGTGTGTTGTAATGGCGCGGGGCTATTTTTAGTAACAAGTCGTTTTTCGGAAGTATATGTTCAACCGAAAAAGTAAAGTATATGTTGAAAAAAGTAAAATATATGTTGAAAAAAGTAAAGTATATACATTAAAACTGTTTTTCGGAAGTATATATTTACAATGCGTTAACTCGTAATTACGAGATAATAAGTCGTAATTACGAGATAATAGGTCGAAATTACGAGATAATAAGTCGTAATTACGAGATAATAAGTCGAAATTACGAGATATAAGTCGAAATTACGAGATAATAAGTCGTAATTACGACATAATAAGTCGAAATTACGAGATAATAAGTCGTAATTACGAGATAATAAGTCGAAATTACGAGATAATAAGTCGAAATTACGAGATAATAAGTCGAAATTACGAGATAATAAGTCGTAATTACGAGATAATAAGTCGAAATTACGAGATAATAAGTCGAAATTACGAGATAATAAGTCGAAATTACGAGATAATAAGTCGAAATTACGAGATAATAAGTCGAAATTACGAGATAATAGGTCGAAATTACGAGATAATAAGTCGTAATTACGAGATAATAAGTCGAAATTACGAGATAATAAGTCGTAATTACGAGATAATAAGTCGAAATTACGAGATCATAAGTCGAAATTACGAGATAATAAGTCGAAATTACGAGATAATAAGTCGAAATTACGAGATAATAAGTCGAAATTACGACATAATAAGTCGAAATTACGACATAATAAGTCGAAATTACGAGATAATTCATGTCAACTTGAAGATGGGGCATTGCCGACGGACGGATACATAAACGATCGATTGAAGGAGGGCGGGCTTATGTATCAGTAGCAATTTCGCACTGTCATGACGCGTACCGAACGGAAACATTTAATTAAATTGTACTTTAATTTGGGCCTAAATTATGATGAAATTCTCGCTATATTATTCACTAATAACACCATTTTGATAAGCAAACGACAATGACACGGTCGCTGCAGTGTGGGCCAGCTATATTTTTATGTACACGTACATGTCGTTGTTAGTTTTTCACTTTGCTGCTACTAATAATAATAATAATAATAAACATTTATATAGCGCTTAATACAGGCGTTTCTAAGCGCTGACCAGATAATGAATGGTGATCAAGGTTTATTAAAAAAGTGTGTTTTCAATAGGGATTTAAAAATATCAACAGATGGGGCGTTTCTTATTTCTAATGGTAATTTATTCCAAAGCTTAGGGGAAATTAAGGAAAATGCTCTGTCACCATATTTTGTGTTAGGACGGGGTCCTTGAGATAGTGTAAGGGGATGTGTAGAACGAAGTTGCCTGACCGATGAAGTTGAACGTAAGGGTATCAATTCTTTAAGATAATTGGGGGCGATTTGATGGAAAACTTTGTATGTAAGGAGGAGAACTTTAAATGAGGTTCGATGATGAACAGGGAGCCAGTGGAGTGAGCGGAGTAAAGGTGTGATATGATTTGTTTTTCTGGACAGGGTGACAAGTCTTGCGGCAGAGTTTTGTATTCGTTGTAGTGGGGTGGTATGAGATATTGGGAGGCCAGCTAAAAGAGAATTGCAATAATCCAGATGTGATGATATGAAGGCGTGAACAAGCCGTTCTGTTGATGATTTATCTAAAAACCGCCTGATTTTGCCAATTTTATGAAGTCCCCAAGATGCAGCCCGGCAAACATTCTTTATAATTATGTTGAGTCATTGTTAAGTGTTTATCAAATGTCACGCCAAGATTTCTGACATGATCTGAATACTGGATAATAGTTCCATTGAAGTTGTAGTCTGGCAGCGGTAATGTTTTTCGGAATTTTGAGGATACATGGAGAATTTCAGTTTTTGATTCATTCAAGCAAAGTGTATTGCGAGTAGACCACTCCTTGATGTCCTTTAAACAATTGCAGATTTGGTCAAGAGCAGTACTTTGATTGGTTTGATGCATGGTTATGTAAATTTGTGTGTCGTCTGCATACATGGTAAATTTGATGGATTGATGATCATTGATTACTGTGGAGAGAGGACATGTATACAGGAGGAAGAGCAGAGGTCCAATAACAGACCCCTGTGGAATACCACAATGAAGAGTGGTAGCTGAAGATCTGGCGTCACCAACAGCAATAACCTGTTTCCTGTCCTGTAGGTATGACGTCAACCATTTGAGCACTGTATCGGCAATTCCATACTCATGATGAAGGCGATTAAGGAGCACTGTGGTTTAAAGTGTCAAAGGCTGCTGAATAGTTCAGGAGGACAAGAATACCCTCATCACCTTTGTCAATTGCTAGGAGAAGGTCATTCTGGACTTTAAGGAGTGCTGTTTCCGTCGAGTGAAAATGACGATATGCTGATTGATTTTCGGGAATCAGATTATGAAAATTAAGATGCTCTCTGAGTTGAGAAGCAACTATCTTTTCTAGGACCTTACCGAGGAAGGGCAGATTTGCAATAGGAGGGTAGTTCACTAGTTCATTCCTATCTAAGTTCGATTTTTTAAGTCGTGGAAATATAATTGATGTCTTGAAAATGTCAGGGACACTGCCAGAAGAAAGTGACAAGTTGATCATGTTGGTAACGGGTGCAAGCAGTTCTTGAAGGCACTCTTTCAAAAGCGACGTTGGTAGAGGATCTAAACTGCATGATTTGTTTGGAAGTGACCTGATGAGCTGCTCCACTTGAGTACACGAGAATGGAGTGAACTCAGACATACTGACGTCAGATAAATAAGAATCAGTCTGTGTTTGTGATATATCAGACTGACAGTTTGTATCCACTGAGGGAAGCGAAGCCATGATTCGGTTGACCTCTCCGGTGAAGAAATCTGAAAAGGCATTTGCAAGATTACCGTCAGATGTACGGTCTGGAAGAACAGCAGATTGAGGTGGTGAAGAAAGTTTCCTGACAAAATTGAACAACCGTTTAGAGTCGGACCCAGCAATCTCGTTCCGGAGATGTGTGGACTTGGCCTCAAACAACTGCTTGTTGTAAGAGTCCCATTCCTCACGATACAAGTCAAAATGAACCTGAAGACCTGTCTTAAGCATGCGTCGCTCAGCACGCCGTCTGCGCCTTTTGGCCTCCCGAAGTTCATCTTTGTACCAAGGTGCATTAGGTCTTAATGTGATAGTCTTCACCTGTAGTGGGGCATGCTTATCCAGGAGATCTGTAATGATTGTATCGTATCTAGCAGCAGCATCTGAGGCAGAAGATGACTGTTCAGAAGTATCAAAGGCATTTGCTATGACTTGCCTAAGATAATTAATGTCAAGATTGCGAAAATTCCGAGTTGTTATTTGTTCCTTTTGATTTTGAGGAGGTTTTAGATCCAAAGTCGAGAGCACGGCAATGTGGTCAGATGGGAGCGTGGAGAGAAGTGTGATGCTGGTAACGATGTCATCAGTTTTTCTACTAAAAATAAGATCAAGTGTGTGCTTGGCTCGATGGGTTGCTCCATAGACATGCTGTTGAAAGCCAAGGTCCTCACATGAAGACAGAAATGTCTGGGCAATCCTGTCTCTGGTGTCGTCGACGTGCATGTTGAAGTCCCCAATAATCAGTGGAATAACTTGAGAAACTGCTGCCTGCTCAAGAAGTGAGTTAAATTCACTTAGAAATGTACTGTTTGTCGCATTATATCGAGTTGAAGGGGTGGTCTGTAGATAACATATATTCTCAGGACAGAAGAATGTGAAAGGCTGATGGTAAGGTCTAGAAGCTCAAATGTAGAAAACTGATGCGATTCATTGACTGAGACATGGGCTGAGGAGCGGGAGAGCACGCAGATCCCACCTCCTCTCCCCTCCTTTCTGGGACGATTGATAAAGTTAAAGTTCGGGAGAGAACATTTCAGATCCGCAATAACAAGATCATCCCTCTGGTCACCCATAAGCCATGACTCCGTTATGGCAAGGATATCAAGCTTGCTTTCCATGATAAAGTCACAGATACAGGCTGTCTTTCCATTTATTGATCGGGCGTTCCAAAATCCAAGTCGAGTGCCGATTGGTAGGTCATCACCACTCTGATCACCACTCTGAATTGGAAGCTGATGGAGCCGTACATGTTGATTATTGTTAAACTTACTATACTAGCACCCCGAAAAGAACGCCCCCAGTCGGCAGTATTTTCATACTCAAACCCGGACTTATTATCTCGATCGTTATTTCGACTTATTATCTCGTAATTTCGACCTATTATCTCGTAATTTCGACTTATTATCTCGTAATTTCGACTTATTAACTCGTAATTTCGACTTATTAACTCGTAATTTCGACTTATTATCTCGTAATTTCGACTTATTATCTCGTAATTTCGACTTATTATCTCGTAATTTCGACTTATTATCTCGTAATTTCGACTTATTGTCTCGTAATTTCGACTTATTATCTCGTAATTACGACTTATTATCTCGTAATTTCGACTTATTATCTCGTAATTTCGACTTATTATCTCGTAATTTCGACTTATTATCTCGTAATTTCGACTTATTATCTCGTAATTTCGACTTATTATCTCGTAATTTCGACTTATTATCTCGTAATTTCGACTTATTATCTCGTAATTTCGACTTATTATCTCGTAATTACGACTTATTATCTCGTAATTTCGACTTATTATCTCGTAATTTCGACTTATTATCTCGTAATTTCGACTTATTATCTCGTAATTTCGACTTATTATCTCGTAATTTCGACTTATTATCTCGTAATTTCGACTTATTATCTCGTTATTTCGACTTATTATCTCGTAATTTCGACTTATTATCTCGTAATTTCAACTTATTATCTCGTAATTTCGACTTATTATCTCGTAATTACGAGTTAACGCATTGTAAATATATACTTCCGAAAAACAGTTTTAATTTATATACTTTACTTTTTTCAACATATACTTTACTTTTTTTCAACATATACTTTCCTTTTTTCAACATATACTTTCCTTTTTTCAACATATACTTTACTTTTTTCAACATATACTTCACTTTTTTCAACATATACTTCACTTTTCAATATACATACTTGGTGGCAGTAACGGGCTTTCGTACTTTTGGGATAATTATTCATATTCTTTTAATCATATTGTAGGGTGTTCTATGGTAGACTCTTATTTGCGATTGTAAGCGTATTTTGATAACTTGTGACAAACCCGCGGCATCCATTGTTGTTCGTTGATCCGATCAAATACTGACCACATTTTTGCCAAAACGCAGCCATAATTATAAGCTGTCTTGTGCGTTAAATTTATCCGCAAAAGATTGCAGCTGCTTCTACATTGATATTGCTCCTGTGTCCACTACTGATGTCATATCTTTGTGTAGCATAAAGATTCCATTGTTATAAGTATTTACCAATTATGTTTAATTCTACACATTTTGGGTTTCACCACTCGACAAGCTAGCTTTTTGGTGATGCCCACCGCTTAATCTTCTTTGTTTATTCCAATATTGTTCTTAAAATGTTTCTGTTGAAACTGACTGAGAGGAAATAAATATGAATGAATAAATGAAATGAATTGCTGCAACGATTGCTGCTGTGACTGCTGCTGCGGCTACAGTTGCGGTTTTCTGCTGCAACTGCATGACGCCACCAGCCGTACATGCTACTCATGTTGATTGTGGTTGTGCTACAGGCACAACTGCTACTGAGACTGCTGCTGCCGGGACTGATGCTATACTATACTGAGACTGCTGCTGCTATGAATGCTGCTGACTTTGCTGTTGCTGCTGATATTGCTTGTGATACATATAGGCCTACTGCTGTTGTTGCTTCTACTGTATAGTTGTTACTCTACATGTATAATAATGGAATTCAAATCTTGCTTGTGAAAATTTGAAATCATGATTTAATGTTTGGAAATGTAATATTTGTTTTAATTAGAGAGGGTACATTCTCAAGCTAGTTGACTGTAGAGTTAAGTGGTACAATGTAAAAAGTTTCTTAATAGAATAAACAGGAAAAGGACAATCCATCTTTCTTTCCTAAGACAGTGGATCTTACTTTCTTATATTTGTACCTTACACGTTATTTTTAAGTCAGCATCATATTCTTGTCACTTTGTACAACAGAAACCTTGATAACCTTGTGATTACAAACTAAGCCATTTGAGTCATTAGATAAAGTAAACAAGTCGATTTCTTACAAACTACCATTCAATACAAGTAATACACTTCTGCGAACTGCTCATCAGGAAAAAAAAGTGACCTGAATTTTATAAAATTACTTAGAGTTGAGGAGGGCCTGACGTGTTTCGATTCTATTGGGATCTTTATCAGCTAGGATCAAAACGCATCATCAGGCCCTCCTAACTACAAACATCAATTCAATGTAAATAACACATAAGTTAAGTGAGTTAAGTATTTTCTGAACAATTCTTATAATAGCTTTATATCTTTATGCTGTTTAATTCATAAAATTTATTTATGTCAACGAATAATTTAATATGTTTAATATATAAGCGTAACGTAGAGAAAACGATGACAAGATGTGTCAATTATTATAAATTGCAAATTACATTCCATGTATTACAGTGTGCCGATTACAACCATGAGTTATTATACCGGTATTCACAAAAAAGTGGAAAAAAGCATTGGCTGCTTTGCTGTGGGTTACACACAGAGCCCACATGGCCCGGTTGGCCCACATGGCCAACATAAGCCCACATGGCTTGAAAAAATAGGCCCACATGGCCAAAATAAGCCCACATGGCTTGAAATAATAGGCCCACATGGCCACTATAAGCCCACATGGTATGAACAGATATAGGCCCACATGGCCAACATAAGCCCACATGGCTCGAATAGATATAGGCCCACATGGCCAACATAAGCCCACATGGCTCGAACAGATATAGGTCCACATGGCCAACATAAGCCCATATGGCTTGAACAGATATAGGCCCACAAGGCCAACATAAAAACAAACATGTACCCAAGGCCCAGTGGCCGAGGATCACGTACAGGAACAGACAAGGCGCCAACATCGAACACGTGGGTGACACATCCAATTCAGGTAGACCCACACGGTCTCAACATAAACACAAACATTGAACAGGAAACAAGCACATTATAACGTTTGGCCTTGGTACATTCGTGTCAAACCAAATCCTTCTTGTGGAACATCAAGAAGGCTTACAATATTTACATTATTAAATGTTATAGTGAATATAATAGAAACAGAACGTATGTGTCAACCAGTAAATATGCACTATAAATGGCACAAGCAAGTAGGAAAATGGCTATTGGCTTTCTGAATCCCGAAACAAAATGGCGACCACTACCGACACCCAAGGTGAAAAAAAAAACAGTAAACACGCCCTATGATGCCAAATTAAGAGCCAGAGCCTGGAAAAACCCTGAGTGCTTTCAGAAGAATCGCCATCCCCATACAGGTGGAAATTAAAGGAGCCAAAACAAACGATAATTGAAAATCGATGGTGGTGTTAGGGGTGGTGGTGGTCAACAAAAATTAAAAAAACAAAAAAAAAATACACAGTAGTATACAAAGTAGTCTGGTCAGTGTATGCTACAGGAGACTGCAACTGACTGGCCCTGTCCAGTTGGAGATAGCGCCTATACAAGCAGTTTGCATGCCCTATCAGCCAAGGAGTGTCCAGTTGCATTTCAAGTATCCCCTCGGGGAGAGGGGATTCAGGGATCTCCTGGCGCCGAGTATACATGATTTTATCCTTTAGAGATAAAATGAATTATGGATTGAAAGAAAATTGGTTGATTGATACAGGGAACAATTATCTTTGTTAAATAAAGATAAGAGAAGGTAATTATTTTGATTAAATATATAAAATGATTAATGATCATATCGGTGTAAAATATTTTAAAAATAAGAGCAAAAAAAAAGAGAAAATAATCACGAAAACCATCAGATATCCAATACAACATTAATTTAGGTAAACTTAAAACCCCTATACAATTATAAAGAGGTATTTTTCAGTGTTACAACAAATGTCAAATCTTTCTTTTTGTGAATTCCAGGAAAATTTCGTATTAATGTTTGCCCCCTCAGAGTCCAACATTTCCTCTATATGTAAATTATGTAATGTTACCTGACTTCAATGTTTAAATTTCATTGAAGTTAAAATATAGATGAAATTCATTGAAGTTACACGATGAAACAACATCCAGGTCTTTCTAGCTCGCAACATCATACCTTAATGCGGTTAATAGCTTTATCTCATTGTATTTATAGCATTCTATTGTATTCTATTTTATTTGATTACGTTCATAACATTCAAAATAAAGTCATCAAACTTGGTCAGTTGACACATAGACTACATGCAATTGGTTAATGTTAGCAACATCTCCGTAACATAATGCATTTCCATTCTTTTATCAACATTTGAGCGGTTAGGCGACATGATACCCAACATACTTTATTCGGTGTACACTGACTTCATTTTTGCATCATACAACCTGGTCAGCATGTTTAATACCAAGAATGTTATCGAAAATATTGACACGGTATATACACGGAGCTTAACCCTGCAAAACCTCAGCGACTGTAAAACCCTCACAGTCACACCTTTGATTTGTAATGAAGTCATTAATGGTCCTAGTATATGACTCAAATGGAATGTGTTTCTCCACAATTGCATGTAATATTACTCTTTTCCACTGTATCACTTGCTGTAGAAAACGTAGCCTGAATGATAAATGTGAATGTATATCATGTCATTTAATGTGTTTCAGTTCTATACGACCCATATGTTATATAGTGTTTGACTTATTGCACAGTCAAAATTGCCCTCTATAACCTCAAACTGTCATGTACAATTTCCCTTTTCAACTGGTTATGGTTGTGCCTCCTGATGCATCATGGGAAAAAAAACGACAAGAAAAACCTTACCGACACCTACAGTGTACCCACTTTATACTTGCAAACTAACTTGGCAAAGGCTAGTTAAAAATATTCAGGACATATCATATGCCCACTACCACTGAGCAAAATCGAACACTCGTAAAACTATCTAAACGCTATCTACATGCGAGTACACACTGTATACAGCCCTGGCTGTAGGTTGACCAAGCACAAAGCCATCTATCTACCCTAACAGGGACCCATTCACATTGGAGGGCAATAATGCATTACTTAGCGTTTTTGACTGAAAACAATTTGTAAATTGATTACAAGGTCAAGTAGGCAAATAGTTTATATTCCAATTTAAATATTATATTAATTTCATAAAGAAGGTGATTCTAAGAAGAAATTATTATATTTACAATTCACTTGTTCGTGACCAGATATATAATTATTGGTGGTTGCTCCTCCAACTTGGACAATTCAAGCCTTACCGATCATTTTGTTTCAGGCACGGATAAGTGACCCAGCGCTCAAGAGCTGTTCCGGGAATCATTAGCATTTCCTGCCCGCGACGTGGATTTGTAAGGGAAAATATGGCGACAAAAACCCGCGGCGAAACAAACCGACCCACTGATTAATTGAAATGTGCAATTATTATTACCAGATAACGTGTTGTTCAACTTTGTACGGAAATTCGATCGCTTCGAATAAACAAAGAACTTAATTCTGGAATTAAAACACAAAACATGCACCAATTCGGTACTTAACAATGCACATAGCATAGCATCTACGTTACAACTTCCTCTTTCAGCATTACACCGGTCACATCACACGTCACAGCAGTTGCTAATCAGACGTTCAACAGCGAGGATGACGGCACCTATGCCAGAAAACGCCCCAAGCGTCATGAAGATGACTTCATAGCTTTCAGTAATTTCATATGCAAAACCTGGTAGGATGCAAACAAAATAAAAAAAGGTTTGACATTATTTTGTGTTGGTTGAAATCAGAAAATAAGGCTTTTGCGATCATGATTTAAAGATTTGATCATAACCTCATACACACTAAGACAAGAAGTGGGGTGTAGAATTTGGTTTGGTTTAGATATTTAAAGGTTGAAAATTGACCATATCTTGAGCTAAAAACATATGGGTCAACCCATAAGGTTGCAGGGTTTCTTGAAACTGGACCCCCTTGAAGGCATTGTTATATGACATATGATGTCATTACGACGTTGGATGACACGGAATGCTGTCGATGAAACAATTGTATTAAAATAATTTTGCGAACAGTAGAAATAGACGTATGCAATAACTAACGAACATTGCAACTTTCCCATACAGCTGTTCGCAACTAAGTTGTATAAGCTTTAAAGTCCCGTGAAATGGCATTCTCTGCAATACGGCAATAGCGTTCTGGTTAGGGTTTTATGACTGAAAATGATATAAAAAGACGTGGATGCATTCTATAGGGAAAAAATAAATAATTCTTGAAGAGCGAAGGAACCCTGTCTTCAGAGCTTGGACTTTAACGTTTGAGTTGTTTGGATGAAATCCGGTCCCAAATTCGGTCTACGTATGCCATAGAGAGATAATACAGAAAAATCTAATTAGACGAGGGATCGAACGTTAGAGGGCGTCTTACCAATTTTCTTTTGCAGGAAAAGACTTATGTACGTACATTTTGCTTGACAACTCATCCAACGCAGGGCTCCCCAAATGCTTTGAAATCACCCATTTTAATGGTATTCAACTCGAAAACATTTCGTCAACTCCCAAACATGTCATTAACTCGAAATTATTGCGTCAACTGCAAAACATTTCGTCTACTTGCAAACAATGCGTCAACTCCAAAAAATTGCTTCGACTCAAAATTTTGTTATTCTAAAAAGCCTTATGTTTTCTACGCCTAATTCAGTAATTGTTTATGTTTTGCCGATTATGTTTCCATCGTGTACGGCTATAACGTACGTGTACCGCCATCGCGTTCCTGTAATTCCCATACGGCAGATGCAACGCGATAGGCTGGAAATGCGCATACGCTGACAATTGACCTCATTTCGTTTTTCTGTTAATTAACCTTAATAACACAATGTTATTTCTATTTTATTTTTCACGAAAATCTTCATCAAGTGTTCTAGAAATATTGTTTCATACTTTGCAATGTTGATATTAAAGAACTTTGAAGCCGGCGTGTTCCTTTAAGAGAAATGCGTATCGGACCTAAAATTGGGTACACAAAATCCCATATGCCGGATATGCATAGTAGCTAGACCACTCAAACATGTTGGTCCGTCGTGTCGTCGATAGCGAGGACGTCGTTACCAAACTGGGGATGATTTTGCATGCATGTAGGCCGACTTGTTTCAGCCCGAGGCCACAAAATACACAAACAAAAACGAAGCTCAACATGATCTTGATTCATCCATAAAAACCCGTTATCCATGTAAAGCTCAAGTATAGTGTACGCAAAGATGTAATAGATACCTATTTCATTATTTACACGATGCAGAGAAATGAACTTATGTTAAAATGACGAAACTTGTCCCCTTGACATTATTTTTGCGATGAAATTAAAGCTTTTGGGGCACTAAATGGTAATCGTAAGATAATTGTTGTATCGAACGCATTGCGTTGAGAAATTCATCACAAAGTTTTAATGAAAACCCTTTGCTGGATTCCAACCAAGCACTAAACGGCTACTCGAATATAAGACGCACCTGCGCGCGTCTATACCTTACCTATGAACCTAAATTATAACTATACTCGTGTTTGTTGGTAACGAACCGCACCGAGCTGTTTTGCGTAATACATGTAGTTTATGAAATATGTACACAATTGGCCCAGTACAGAGCGTCGCCACCCGTCTATTAATTCACGTACACGTACATACACATGCCAAAAAGGAGCGCAGAAATGGGCTAGTATATTATACGCCGGCAAGCAGGGTAGGTAGGTTTGCCTGTTTGACCAGAAGAAGAGGTCGCAGATGTCAAGCAATGTGTCACAAAGGAAGACCTTCCCCGACATTGATATTTGGCGAAAGAATCATGATTCTAGCTGCTGCTCTTACCACTTTTGAATGAGCGGCTGTTTGACCGGAAGTACAGGTCTCAGAGGTTACGCAATGTGTCACACAAAAACCCTCGTATAGGAGAGAAGCAACTAACTCAGGTCATATTGGTAAGAGTGCCTAACGCACTTGCCACCTACGCCCCTACTAAACTTGGAATAAAATACATATTAATAACCTCCCCCTCCCAACGAAACGTTTTATAGCACTATAATAACTCTGTCGTACTCATCCACGCACCTCCAATCTCATTTTGACTTACCCCATACAACGATACAGAATGCGAACTGAGCAACATTTTGCACAAATGAAATTGCGAGAAAAGAAAGAAACATGATGGCTCCCCCTCCGATGATAAGTCGTCTTGGGCCGTACTTCTCCGTCAAGATGTTCACCACCGGCCCTGTATTGAGAGGATAAAACCAAGCAAATATCGAAAGCGAATGTTTTCTTTTTTTTTCTTTTTTGTATATCCAAAGACGCATACTTACAACAATTATTACTTCCTTTTAAACCATTAAAAACAATACTTGTGTACCAGCATTTTGGTGTGCTAAGCAGCAATGTTAATCATACATTCTTCAATATTGAACTTTGCAGAGATTTAGGTTCCAAACTGATATATACATGAAACTTTACTTAGGGAAATTCAGATACCGACGGCCAACGTCGTCCCCAATTTTCAGCATGATAGGGTTTTATAGGTGGATATCATTTTGACATAACATGCCTATATATTGACGGTATAAAATCAGGCGCGGTTCTACGGGGGGCTAGGGTGGGGGGAGGGCTGTAGCCCCCCAAAAATTTTGTCTAGCCCCCCAGAAAATGAAAGTGAAAAAAAAACCTTGAAAATACTGGATTTGTACAGCTATTAAGCGCCAATTACATAACAAAACGCGTTGTGTGGGCTCTAATGTGCTTGTTTTCGACCCCTAATAGGCAGCGGCGTAGCTGCGGGGGGGCCTGGGGGGGGCACGTGCCCCCCCACAAATTCGGCGTGCCCCCCCAGGTGCCCCCCCCCACAAAAAATCGTGGGTATAGAAAAAAAATAAGCGTTATCTGTAGGGCATGATTTCTATAAAGGAAATAAAAACAACTTAACAGCTTTTACTGTTCCAAAATGATATTTTTTACTATCAGCAAATGTTCCTGAGCCCTTAAAACCCTACAGTGAAGAAATCTGTGCAACATTTCGGTGTAAAAATGCAATTTTCTTACGCGCTTACGGTTGCGAACTTCAAAACAGCCCATCTGCCATTTTGTCTGGTTTGGCTAGTTAGTCTGGTCCCCAGATTGAATTTCTCCTGCTCAAGAGTGTTGGATTAAAAAGAAATAATGAAGTAATAATATAAATAAATGGATAAATTTATCGGAACAATTGCTTCCAAAATAAGGCTCTGATTGCACCAAAGAATATCTAGAACCCCTGAGCTTCCAGGGCCCTTAAGCGGGCCCTGGACCCCGGCCGCGAGGCTTTCGCGCTTATCCATGATTTTCCAAGGAGCGTGGAAATAAAATACGCCAATTCAATAGCGACGGATGCTTTTCGGGGCGATCAAAGCTAGCTAATGTTGTCTTCCCCCTCTTTTTCAGCTCCTTTGGAGTCTTTCTGTTTCCCTTTTATTTTATTTTTTACTGTTTTTTTTTCTGTTTTTTTTTTTTTTGCTTGAAGAAAAGGTTGCCCCACGCCCGCTGGATCCGCCCCCCCCCCCCCCCGCATTTCTCATATTTTGCAAATCTCCAGTTTTGAAAAAATTCCGGGTGCCCCCCCACAAAATTCCAAGGCCCCCCCAGTGCCCCCCTGCTGAAAAAATCCTAGCTACGCCTCTGCTAATAGGACATAGCAGAAGCGAGTGTTGGAAGAACCCAAAATATTGGGTCTTCTAGCCCCCCCCCCCCAAAAAAAAAAAAATTATGGCTCTTCTATCCCCCCCAAAAAAAAAAATTGGCTCTAGAACCGCGCCTGGGTATATTGTGTTATTAAGGACTAAATACATTCCGAAAGAATCCCCAGTGATGGATGTTTTGAACGCCGCATTTGCAACGAGGAAAACATACCCAGTTAATGCAATGAGCCCCTTTAGTTGAGCATACATGTACTAACCGAGAATGTAGCATGTAGTGTGTGCCGCAGCCATGGCAATTCCAACTTCCCCAATGGAACAACCCAGAGATTCTTGAATGGGCAATATGAGAATACCAAAACTCTTGAATGTCCCCAACTCGAAGAAACCAGTTAAGAAACACACAGCCGTCAGTTTCCATCCATATGTGTCTCTTCCACTGAAACATTCCTAAGAAATTAAAACGATTCAAGTAGTCACAGAAAAACCCACTGAGCAATGAAGCTATGCACGTTAACTATTGGCTTATAGTTGCCATTAAAAGTTCTTCTTAAGGAGAATATGTGTAGCTAAGTTGGGTAAGCAATTACCTCATGTCGCTTTTTATGCAATAATTTATTAAACGTTCTTGGGATTATTATCGTGTGAACGTCAAAATAGATTTTATTATGGATAAGCTATATGCTGATACCGTAACTTTACACCACTAGTATTCTGGTGGGTGTGTTCTCAAAACTCAATTTAGTCGGGAAGGGAACATTGCACCAAGCAAAAGCAGCAAATAGTCATGAGATCAGAAGTCCCAGGGGCTATAAATATCTACCTTCAAATGAATGACTGTCTATGATCATCCGTGAACAACTATAATGCATTGCACCGAGCCAGTATTAAGCTCTACAGAAAAAATAATATATATACGCCTTACCATCATGGTGAAACTACTCGGAAACCCCTTCAGGTGCTGACTGTCACTAACAAGTAGAGTTTAAAGTCGAGACCAAGAGCGAGACCGCACGTGTTGAAAACCAATTGGAAATCAGTAGGGAGATCAGGGCTAGCAATCAACCTGTAGATCCACTCTATGCATGCTACCTCGTTTTCACATAGCAATTTTGTCTTTTGATCAATTGCACCTTTCAGCGGAAGGTATTGTCTCTGTGTTCCGTGAGACCTCTCCATACAGCACTAGCGCCAATGTTTCGAGGCCCTTGGACCAATCACATGGTAGGATTTTCCCCACGAGACGCAATTAGCATAAAACGAGTAACGGGAATCTACCACTTTGACCTGGGCTGTTTACTAATGTAGGGTTCGACCGTGCCAACTGTTTCTATTAATGATCAATCGTGATGTTCAACCCATCTTTCGAGTTGGGATTGATAGTTTCAATATGGAAAGGTCTCTTCCAACGCAAATACAGTACGGACTGTAAACAAAAACTTATCCCTTGAAACCAGGTTAGGCGGAAATTGATTGAAATTGTAAGGCATTACGGCATTACAGCAAAATGGCGACTACTGGATTATGACGAATTAAAATCCAAGGGGAAGAAAGGGAGTTTTTGTTTTTCAGAAAAAAAAACTACTATGGTTAACTTATATGATAATGAATTTCGGCAAGGACTAAAGCACTGCATTATTCCACTCATTACATCAGTGGAATAATCACGTTGCCCAGCTCTTATAAATAAGGCCATAAACGAACTACACTAATCAACGGGAGGAATTTGGTAAGCAAAAGCAATGAATTCATGACCCGCACGGACTGTGATATTCGTGGTTTTATTGGTTGCCCCTCGTTATGAATATTAGGATGAGAAAATGCTTTTGTTCCATAATGTTTGGAACTGGTAACGTATACATTGCCCCATGTGATATGGGCCTTAGACATTACTATGCAACCCATACTGCGTGGAACCAATAATTTTTTTTTTTCTAAATTGACGTGGGAAGCCTATAAACATATCCCTTGGTTCATAATAGCGCATAGATAATTAGGTTAAGGAAACAAGTGTTTGGCCAGATAAAAAATACAATAGACATGGCAAATATCCAAAATGTGTAATTTACGAACACAGAACATTTTACCCGCTTGAAAGAATTGTCTTGTCTTTCAAGCTTGTCTTTCAAGCGCGTAACGCAACGCTCTAAGTTATCCTTGTTTATTGTGTCCGATCAATCAGTTCAAAAGCGAAAAAAACAAATCAATCAGAATATGCAGCAAAAATACTGTTTTTGGGGGTATTTAAGGCCCACATGGTTGATAAATTAATTGGCTTGTTCCTTGTGTTAAAAGTTATCTTCACACTTTGGTTTGCACGGATGAACCGAAATACGTTATGGGAAACCGCGGGGAGATTTCAGATAATAGCACAGAGGGCGCGGTAAAAACACGACGCCAAACAAAATGTTATGAAGTCATGAAATCTAAAGACAAACTAAAGAAAGTCAATCACGCTAAGAACGTGCAAAACGGAATTATATTTTGCAGAACTGTGAAAAACCGATAGGGTGACAGGGGCAAAACCACAAAACGACAAAATAACATAATAGGATGACGGAAGCACAAAAACAAAAAGCCGAGATAACATAATGCTGAGAAGAAAACAGAAATAAACATGAGGAAATCACCCAATACGGGCGATTCACAATAGTGCGCAACCACGAGTTTTCAACGCGTTGTCCAATCTCAATGCGCGGAATTCATTGTATTGACAAACTGTGCTTGAGGAAATAATTATGCGCAGTTTGTCGACAAATTGGCCAACGTGTTGCAAACTCATGGTGGCGCAGTATTTTGAATCGCCTGTATTAAATGGTCGTTCAATTACCGTAATATAAAATTGGGAGTGACGGCACTTGACAAGACAGGCAAGCATAATTCTTCCAGCATTTTGAGAGGAACATGGAGCAGGATCGGGCAATAGCTCTTGGGGTTGTCAACGGATATGTTTGACATTGGAATGGGTAATGATTGCAGCTTTGCGTCAGATCTTGGCTAGACTTGTACCGAGTCGGGTTTCGTATCAGCGCTGCTGTACAGCACTGGTACTACCCTACGCGCTAGCGAGTTGCTTGCACAAACGCGCCCTCTGTTGTCCGCAGCTGCTCCATTGTTGAATCGCAACGTGGGATCTGCCACAAGTTTGTGCACGTCCTTTGGCGCTTATCTAACGTGATTGGTTAACAGTAGAAACACAATAATGCATATTCAACATATTGCATATGCATTATGAATAACTACATAAAACGATGCTGGGGGTCTACTGGCAGATCCCACAAGTCGGGTATTGTGAAAAATTAGCAGCTGCGGACAACAGAGGGCGCGCTCGTGCAAGTAACTCGCTAGCGTAGTACTGTAGCGCTGATACGGAATCCGACTTGGTACAAGTCTAATAAGGAAACCAGTTGGAGATGTACAACACAGTTTACAAGGTTGCTGTTCAAGCGATGACCATCCACTTTGCATTTGTGGTGCAACACAGGCATGTGATAATCCAGTGTTTTTCTCCAAATGTGAGATTTAACACCAAGCCTGCTCTTTGTCCGGTAGTAACACAGTCACTTTAGCACACACATCAGCACACGCCCCGCCCCCAACCCCCACACAAAACCAATGGCCAAAGCAACGTGATTTGGCGACATGATATCGGAGGACCATAGGGAGCCTACAAAACGACCAGAGTTACAATGTCTGAATTCAACCATGGAGCTAGGAAGAGGAGATCGAACTGCAACCTATCACTAATCCAATCACTAATCACCCAATTAAGCCCTGTTGGAAAAGCACTGCGGCCGGTCACGCGTCTGTTACATAACACAACCGTAGTCGATCCTTTGATCATAATGATGGTCGCCGGAATTCCCTGGTAACCCCCAAAATGGTTCATAACTGAAATTGCAAATTGGAGTAACAAAACAAACGAACCAGATATAAATGGCAAGCACAGTTGATACTGAAAGCCCCTGAAAGATTACATGGCAAACCGAAAGATGCGCAAGAAAATTATGTTTCGATTGATGCGTCGAACGTCGAAAACAGGCATTAAACGGCAATTTGTCGTCTTTTCTTGACATTTTATAGAAAACCAATTATGCTTAAAAAGGGTAAATTGATTTCTTGTTATGCGGCTTGACCCGAACATTTTCTACGGTGAGGCTGGAGGCAGGCTAAATTGTAGATAATGTCCTGCCAGAAAATATGGTTCATGTGTGTATATGACAAATGCCCAGCCAGCTATGGCCAGTTGTTGAAAAGTCCGGTCAGTTTTTCATTTTGGCCATGTTGAGTCCACTACGTTTGTATAATACAAGCGCAAGGAAATTAGACCTTTCCACGGTGCCGGGACGAAGTTGGTTATGCCGGCTCACAGCCAGACTACCGCAATGATAAATTTGCATAACTACTATTTTCCACAAAGCCTGCGGTTGCAAAATGCATGAATGCGGCGGCGATCATTGCACAATTGAAGTGCCTTGGTTCTCACTCCTTCTCTTCCCAGCCCCATGCTTCAACGAAGCATGAGGACGAACAGAGCACACTGTTCGGAACGTCGAGATAATACCAACGGTTCTTCTCAGAACCACACACTCTCACAGAAGAGATTACATGAGATTACCGCAAACATACTTCTTTTAAAGCATGTAGGGGTTGTCCGCAATATGCTCGTTGAATTAACAACCGGTCTCATATTCTTGTATCATTTACTTTGTAACAAAGATCGTCAAAAGAAACAGTCTATAGCTGGCTTTAATTATCAGTTTATTCAGTTAAATGTAGTCGCAGTACTATGCTAATTTCTTTGTCATCTGTCTCTCTAGAGGTGATTTTTATCCAACCATTTGAAGCACATTTTTGTATCTCCCGTGCAACATACTTCTTTATATTCGGATGCAATCGTCCCACGCCGCTTTCCGTTGACAATAGATAACCTGGTCATGGTAATTGTCTTTGTATGTTCGTTCGTGTTTGGAAACGAAAGTTTTCTTCTTACATTATTTTAATGTCACTGAAGCAGCTGCAGCTGGAAACGATCGACCGGAGTATGCAGTCCACGTGCGATCCAATCGTCACATTTAGCCAAATCGGTACAAGCCTTCGTAAAGGCGTTGATCGTATTCGTACCAGGTGCATTATTATTTTGTCCCGATCCCACGCACGATCGTTCGCTTGTACAATAATATAATGCACATTAAACAGCGACCTCTCGCGGTCTGTGCGAAAAATGCAAATTAGGTCTACTGGTATAAACGCCTTGTACCGCTCGTCCACGAAAACGTATACGTGTCTCTTTATTTTTTTACTGGATTATACCAGCGAATATGAAATATGGGGGCGGGCCATGTGTATGCAGTATCCAATCACATCACAGTGTACAAGCATAAATAATGTAAGAATGGCATTTTTGTCGAGACGATTAGCTTTTGATGTCGCACAATGTGCATAATGAATGTACATGTATATGGGAGATTTTGGAGAACCGGTCTTGAGTCAACAGCGCACGCGCAAACCAGGCTTGCGCTATTGTGAGCATGCGCGCGTTGTACTACAAATTTTCCCATTACTGTTGGAACATTTTCGTGGCAGCAACAAACCTTCAATACTTTCTGCAGGACGTCATGTCGCCTTTCGTGAATTTACCGATAGGCAACGGGGAAGGTTTCATGTACGTTGGTGATTGGTCAAGTCAAGGTATTTGGTAAATCTCAAGCATTGGTAACCCTTCGCACGAGTACAATTCGATAAGATCTGTCTTAGGGTTTGGTTTTGTTATTAGCGTCTAGTGTGAAAAGGCCTTAAGGACAACAACTTGTTTGTAGTTTAGGTCAATCAGATCTCACAATTAGTAGATTGACGTATCAGCAAGATGACTATATCAATCTTTTATCATGATTATTTAAAGCCCTCGTGCAGCGGAGTCATTATTCAGTTCATACCACTAGTCCATGGCTGGACTCGAACCCACTATGGGGCCGTCCATAAAGTACGTACGCACGAAAGGGGGGAGGAGGGGTTGTTACCGATGCGTACGCCATGCGTACAGGGGGGGGGGGGAGGTTCAGGCCAATGCCGTACGCAAACGAAAAATTTGCATAGCATTATCGCGCGAAAAGAGAGGTAAAAAACGTGAAAAAAGCACCGGGATTGTTAAGTTTTTTTCCTTTTTTTCCTATTCAACATTAGTAAAATACATCTGTAAATGTACAAAACCTGTAAAACTTTAGTCATTCATTACATAATTTGAAAGTGACGTCCCAATAACGGTACCGGCCCAGATTACTGTGACATTTTAATGATGCTAAAGCAAGGGACCACGAGAAGTGAAAAACCTAATGTGCAATGCGTATGCGTACGGGGGGGGGGGGGGGGGGAGGGGGGGACCGCTGCGTACGCCTCGCGTACAGAGGGGGAGGGGGGGTCAAAAAAGTTGACGTACGTACTTTATGGACGGCCCCTATATGTCCAGACTAACCACAATTACAAAGTTGGCAAGTCATTAATAATTATAATAATTATAACTCACAATAATTTCAGAAAGAAGATGATCTGTAAGAAGAAATAATCATATTTACGTAACCAGATAGATTATTAAGCGAATAAAAACAATGGTGGTCGCTCATCCTAATTTTACAATTTAAGCGATGGTCATTGATTTATTTAATATAAAATAATAATGTTTCTTACCCAGTGAAGTGTTGTTCATACCGTATACGCAAAATCGATCGCTTCTAAATAACAGTGTACTTAATTTTGGAATAAACAGAAGATAAAACACCGTCATAATACGCGTTCACAATTAACATCATAATTTCTTGCTTCGACAGCACCGGTCATATTACACCTTGCAGCACTTGCTAGTCAGACGTTCAACAGCAAGGATGACGGCGCCCATGCCTGAAAACGCCCCAAGCATCATGAAGATGACTTCATAACTTTCAGTTATTTGATACGCAAAACCTGATAAGGTTCAAACAAACAGAAAAAATGGCTTTTAAGGCCTGACATAATGCTTTAGAGCCATTATACAGTATGTAAACCTATACAGGGTGTTCCAGTAAAAACGCAACACTGTGTCGGGATCCACTATGTTTAAATTAAACTGTTTACCACTTCAGGATTCATTTATGAGATACAGTAATGTTTTGGCTATCACCATGTAGAATTAAAGCATATTGGGGCTGACATTTGCGAAAATGTGACCAATTGAAAGAGTACTCCTTAAAAACAATTTTGCAAGGAAAGCTTAGTGGTCAATACTCACATAATGTGTATGAAAGAAAGATGAAAATCGTGGTTTGAGACTGGGTAATTCAGTCTTAGTTTTTTTCACTCAATTAAAATCTAATTTTGCTAAAATTCTATATGGTGATAGCCAAGACATAGTTGTATCACATATTTGAATCTTGAAGTGATAAACGGTTTAATTTTCATAGAATATTTCTCGATACAAGTGTTGCGTTTTTGGGGGACACCCTGTATATCTTTAGGGGCCGGAGTTACACTTTCTTTCCAATATCTTCGAACAATATATCCGAGCGAGTAAAGCGCGTGTTCAAGTAATTGAAGCTAATATGGATAGATCAAATACTTTCTAGACTGTTTTTGGGGGTTTTTAATTGATTTTTTGGAGGGGGGGGGGGGGGGGCTAGACACTGAACCGCATCCGTAGAGCAGAGCCCTATGCACACTTTGCATAAAAAGAGCTTTGACCTGCGTGAGATATTACTGAACCGAGTGTGGTGCGATTGATCATTAGTTCATACAGCAAATAATTTAAAGTCGGATTCCATCGAATATTGGGTTTTTTTCTTACCTGCCAATGCACCACCAGCTAATTCGCCCAATGCAAAGAAGACATATAGTGTAGCCACGCCCCGATTAGAAGAAACCGTCTTAAGGATCTGTTCGGACACGGTGGGTAAGACAGGTGATACCATCCCAATACTCATGCCATTTACTACGGCTAATATCCCAAGACCAATGTAGTTCCCTGCAACGACGGAGTCCAGCATGAACGCACCACAGTTCCCAAGAGCAAGACAAATGTACATCTGCACTGGAGTGATGTACTCAAGATGAAGGATTGGTCCACATAGGATCCGACTAACAAGCGTACCGATTCCCCCCGCTGTGGATAGGAAAGCTGCCTGCTGGCTTTCAATATCCCTAGCTATGGCGTGGGGAACAAGGTAGATCATCCATGCACTGTACAATATTCCAAGGAGAAATGTGACGAAGGCAAAAACTGTAAATTTGGGTTCTTCCCATAATACGTCAATGGACAGGATCTTACAAAGACCCTTACTGATGTTCCCGCATCCGTTCCATAGAATCTCTGTCTTAGTCTTGCCAATATGTGGTGCCTGCTCTTTATCAGCATGTTTGCATTGAATAGCCACATAATCCGCCAAAGGTGGTTTGAGCAAAGCTCCAAAAACGCACACATTGGTGTTTACCGCAGCAAATATTATCATGGTTCCTCTCCAGCCGTATATCGCGATGAGGAATTCCGTCAGCGGAGGGTAAACCATCATTCCCAAAGCACTTCCAGATGCACGTATCCCCACTGGAATCGCCAATTTACCACGATAATGCACTAGCTGGCTAACGAGTGGGGGAACAAAGGCCAAACAGACACCGATCCCTGTGGACGAATTTGCGAAAAAATTGTACACACAATAAATATAATGACAAAACCAAACAGTACAAGTACTGCAGTACATGGCGTGAAACTAAACGTGAACTAAATCACAACCAAGTGGCTCTCCAAATGCTGCCACGCTTGATAACACTTATATTTAAATACAATTTTCAAACCCCAAAAAGCAAGAAAAAGGAGAGAGAATTTTCAATAGTGAAAGCTAGTTTGACCACCCAAGACCCAAACCCAATATTAGATTACCTTGTTCCATGCACAGCAAAAGAACGCCTCTGCGTGTGAGCTCTGAGATGGTTCCATTTCTACCATTCTCACTAAACCACGTAAAAGTGAAAGCATACAGTGAATTGTGCAAATACTGCTATCGGGGAATAATTCCTGCATTTGTTGCCTTTAAGCACAGTTCTCATTTAGCTAATTTGGTTCAACCTAGCAGTAAGCGTTTTCCAAGATTTGGCGCCGTGCACCTTAATTGTCTTGGCACATCACGGAACATTTGTGGTATATTAAGTAGAACGTTGCTACAACGAACACCACTGTACCAAACAGCTGGTTCACATTAGTCGAAATAACCAGTCGTCCTTGCAAATTATAATATTGGTGTATTCCCACGGTTCCAATTTTGTTTCGACTTACCCCATAAAACAACAAAGAGTGCGAACTGGGCAACATTTTGCACGAATGAAATTGCGAGAAAGGAAAGTAACATGATGGCTCCCCCTCCGATGATAAGTCGTCTTGGACCGTACTTCTCCGTCAGGATATTCACCAGTGGCGCTGTATTTAGAGGTTCAATCCATACAAAAAAATCAAAGGAAATTATATTTATTGATTGCTTGGAGTTAGGATGGCCTGACGCGTTTGGATCCCAGTAGGATCTTTATCGAAGGCTAAATGACAAGATGACAATGACAAGAACATTCATAAAGTTCATTCATACTTTCTCGTTGCCAAAACTAACCAAGACTCTGCGGTGCCCAATTGATTCAATGCCCTATACAAGATCACACCAGAAATCGCGTGGTTATGGATATTGAAGCGGAGATCTCCTAGCTGGGGTATCAATAAGTTTCTGAGTTTTGACTGAAGACCTAGCCGGACCATAGATTCGTTTCTTACATGTGTTCTTGTTATAATAATTCAATTCAATTCACACACATTTATTTCCATTAAATACAAGCAAATTGAAATGCAGGAGACAACAATAAATTAATGAAGATACACACTGTATACAAATAATCAATGCAGGTACATAAATGGAGGCATGTTCAAGAAGCCGAAGCTTGTATAGATATGCCTTCAACATAACTAGCTTAAGAGATGCTAAGTGAAGAGGTGGGACAAAACAAATAAGACGAACACAGAACATAATCGTGCATGTGGCCGTGACAGACCACACATATCGAACTGCACCTAAAAGTGTCATGCTCGCGGAGGTTGCTGGGACATCTGTAGGCCAATATGAGGTCTTCTGGGATGGCCGTGGGGAGACGACATTTGATTAAGGAAAGATAATCGCTTCAGGGGAAACACACGCGTAGTGACAACAGTGATTTCCTCTAATACAAATTATTAAAGACAAAATCCTTATTGTAAACTCCCAAATCACATTGATCATTAAGCATAAATGTTACTTGTCACTTTGGAAATAGAACTTTGCAGATGTTTGTCTTTCAAACTGACCCTCACATCATTTTGTTATAGGAAATTCGCATACCAGTAGCCATCTCCGTCCCCCATTTCAAACAGGGTAGGATGTTGTCATCGATATGATTGGTATTGGAGACTGGAGGTATATTGGGGTCAAGAAGTAATGAAATACTAAAAAAAAAAAATAATCTACGTCGATATTGATTTGCTTAGGTGATGGGTATTTTGGGAGGCGCATTTTAGATAAAGAAAACATACAGCTCCTGCAATGTTACTAGTATGATTATGTTTAACATACTTACCGAGAATGTAACATGTAGTGTGTGCCGCAGCCATGGCAGTGCCAACTTCCCCAATTGAACAACCCAGAGATTCTTGAATGGGCAATATGAAAACACCAAAGCTCTTGAATGTCCCTAACTCGAAGAAACCGGTGAAGAAACCCACAACCGTCAGTTTCCATCCATATGTGTCTCTTCCACTGAAACATTCCTAAGAAATTAAAACGATTCAAGTAGTCACAGAAAAACACACTGAGCAATGAAGCTATGCACGTTAACTATTGGCTTATAGTTGCCATTAAAAGTTCTTCTTAAAGAGAATATGTGTAGCTATGTTGGGTAAGCAATTACCTCATGTCGCTTTTTATGCAATAATTTATTAAACGTTCTTGGGATTATTATCGTGTGAACGTCAACATATATTTTATTATGGATAAGCTATATGCTGATGCCGTAACTTTACACCACTAGTATTCTGGTGGGTGTGTTCTCAAAACTCAATTTAGTCGGGAAGGGAACATTGCACCAAGCAAAAGCAGCAAATAGTCATGAGATCAGAAGTCCCAGGGGCTATAAATATCTACCTTCAAATGAATGACTGTCTATGATCATCCGTGGACAACTATAATGCATTGCACCGAGCCAGTATTAAGCTCTACAGAAAAAAATAATATATATACGCCTTACCATCATGGTGAAACTACTCGAAAACCCTTCAGGTGCTGACTGTCACTAACAAGTAGAGATTAAAGTCGAGACCAAGAGCGAGACCGCACGTGTTGAAAACCAATTTGGAAATCAGTAGGGAGATCAGGGCTAGCAATCAACCTGTGGATCCACTCTATGCATGCTACCTCGTTTTCACATAGCAATTGTGTCTTTTGATCAATTGTACCTTTCAGCGGAAGGTATTGTCTCTGTGTTCAGTGAGACTTCTGCATACAGCACTAGCGCCAATGTTTCGAGGCCCTTGGACCAATCACATGGTAGGATTTGCCCCACGAGACGCAATTAGCATAAAACGAGTAACGGGAATCTACCACTTTGACCTGGGCTGTTTACTAATGTAGGGTTCGACCGTGTCAACTGTTTCTATTAATGATCAATCGTGATTTTCAACCCATCTTTCGAGTTGGGATTGATAGTTTCAATATGGAAAGGTCTCTTCCAACGCAAATACAGTACGGACTGTAAACAAAAACTTATCCCTTGAAACCAGGTTAGGCGGAAATTGATTGAAATTGTAAGGCATTACGGCATTACAGCAAAATGGCGACTACTGGATTATGACGAATTAAAATCCAAGGGGAAGAAAGGGAGTTTTTGTTTTTCAGAAAAAAAAAACTACTATGGTTAACTTATATGATAATGAATTTCGGCAAGGACTAAAGCACTGCATTATTCCACTCATTACATCAGTGGAATAATCACGTTGCCCAGCTCTTATAAATAAGGCCATAAACGAACTACACTAATCAACGGGAGGAATTTGGTAAGCAAAAAGCAATGAATTCATGACCCGCACGGACTGTGATATTCGTGGTTTTATTGGTTGCCCCTCGTTATGAATATTAGGATGATAAAATGCTTTCGTTCCAGATTGTCTGGAACTGGTTACGTATATATTGCCTCGTGTGATATGGGCCTTAGACATTACTATGCAACCCATTGTCGAAGACAATACACGGGTTTACACTTCGGCAGTTTTGATCGCGACTTCAAAACGAGGCACTATCACGCATGCGCTTTTTTGGAAGTGTAAACCCGTGTATTAAGCCCTGTTGGAAAAGCATTGCGGCCGGTCACGCGCCTGTTACATAACACAACCGCAGTCGATCCTTTGATCATAATGATGGTCGCCGGAATTCCCTGGTAACCCCCAAAATGGTTCATAACCGAAATTGCAAATTGGAGAAACAAAACAAACGAACCAGATATAAATGGCAAGCGCAGTTGATACTGAAAGCCCCTGCATGCTTACATGGCAAACCGAAAGATGCGCAAGAAAATTATGTTTCGATTGGTGCGTCGAACGTCGAAAACAGGCATTAAACGGCAATTTGTCGTCTTTTTTTGACATTTTATAGAAAACCAATTATGCTTAAAAAGGGTAAATTGATTTTTTGTTATGCGGCTTGACCCGGAGATTTTCTACGGAGAGGAGTCAGGCTAAATTGTAGATAATGTCCTGACAAAAAATATGGTTCATGTGTGTTATTATGACAAATGCCCAGCTAGCTATGGCCATTTGTTGAAAAGTCCGGTCAGTTTTTTCATTTTGGCCATGTTGAGTCCACTACGTTTGTATATTACACGCGCAAGGACAGTCAGTGCGCAGTGTTCCCGAAAGTGCTTCGTTTTATTTGCAGTGTATGCATGACTGGTTTTATTATGAATATTTAATGAGATCGGTGAACGTATTTTCAAAATTCGCTCTCTCCTTATTTTGTCTTTGAAAGTATAAATTTAATTGAAATAGTAGAAGAAAGGTTCCTTTCGTGTCGTTCAAAGAGATTGATACATTTCTAACGTTGCAAAATGAGAAATAAATAGTTCAAAAAAATGCCGAAATTGTTCTAAAATTAAGGCCCTGGAAAAATGCAATTTTCTCTCATTAAATGTTATTCTGCAGAATAAACATACAATTGTATACCTAGTCACAACCTTCGTTTACCATGTCGTCTTAGTTTCGTTTCTCAAACCCATTCAAAACAGTCAGGATATGTAAAAAAGTCCGGCCTTTTCGAAGTTTTCGAGTAAAGAAATGCGTTTTTCGTGAAACGCTTGTGAATAATATGAGTGCGCTTGTCTGATTGGCCAAGAAGCGGAACGATCCCATTGCTTGACCAATCATGCCCACGTAAAGGAGCTTCTTCAAGACGGGTACCTTGCTTTGTGTGCCATTGTACAGTGAACGTATAGCCTCGAAGGCCTATACGATGTTCAGTGTATAATTGCATAAAGGCATATACACCATTCATTCGCGATCCGCACTTTAAATAACAATTCAACAATTCGCTACACGCAATTCAAATACATTTGTGACGTCATAACTTTTTACGCTGCCGAATATTTTTGTGTGCTTTTTGCAAAACTTTGGCATTAAACAAAAACCCACCAGCGAAACCTGCAGAAATGAAGTTAATATTGATCGAAAGGAAAACTCGTTAAGATTTTGCAAATCGATCATTTTTGTCCCTAAATATCTCGAAACAGTCAGGATAAGCAAAAGATTACATCCACCCTAAAACAGTCTTAAAAATATACCTCAATTCAAATTTCAAAATAATAAAGTTCTGTACATAAACAGCTGTAAAAATACATATTTTTGACGGAGGTAACGTTGAGCTTCATATCCGACTCCATGTTGGCACAACACTGCCATTTTAAATGGGTTTCCCGCTCAATTGTCAGGCCACTCCTGAACTCTCGTGAAAGTTCGCGAACTCTCGAAGGGTCCGAGAGCGTCTGCACCCTGCAAATAAATTTCGCTGTGTGCCTCATTATCGCGTACGCTGCGCACTGACTGTTGCTGTGCATGGAACACGGTAACCTAATATTGGGTTTGGGTCTTGGGTGGTCAAACTAGCTTTCATTATTGAAAATGTTCTCTTCTTTTTTTCTTGCTTTTTGGGGTTTGAAAATTGTATTTACATATAAGTGTTATTAAGCGTGGCAGCATTTGGAGAGCCACTTGGTTGTGATTTAGTTCACGTTTAGTTTCACGCCATGTACTGCAGTGCTTCTACTGTTTGGTTTTGTCATTATATTTAATAGGTCCGTATATCATCCGACCAACAAGAGTACCAATTCCCCCGGCTGTGGAAAGGAAAGCTGCTTGCCGGCTTTCAATATCTCTGGCTATGGCGTGGGGAACAAGGTAGATCATCCATCCGCTGTACATTATTCCAAGAAGAAATATGTCGAATACGAACACTGCGAATTTAGGTTCTTCCCATAATACGTCAATAGACAGAATCTTACGAAGACCATTACACGTGTTCCTGCAGCGGGTCCGTAGAATCTCTCTCTTGGTCATACCAATCTGTGGTGTCTGCTCGCATCCGCCAAGATCGCAGTGAAGAGCCACATAATCCGCCGAAGGTGGTTTGAGCAAAGCTCCAAAAACGCACACATTGGTGTTAACAGCAGCAAATATTATCATTGCTCCTCGCCAGCCGTATATCGCGATCAGGAATTCCGTCAGCGGAGGGTAAACCATCATTCCCAAAGCACACCCGGTTGAACTTATTCCCACTGGAATCGCCAATTTACCACGATAATGGATGAGCTGGCTAACTGATGGGGGGACATAAGCTAAGCAGACACCGATCCCTGTGGAAATAAAATGGCGATGAATTGTACTTTAGAACGACTTTTAAATTGCATTTGAAGTAACTGTTCGTTGCTCTTTCAAGTTATATCGGTGATTTAAAAGTAAAATACATGATTTGTAAATGTTGTAGGCCTAATCATTGCCACACCCCGGTTTGGCTTACCCCATATAACAATAAAGAGTGCGAACTGGGCAACATTTTGCACGAATGAAATAGCGAGAAAGGAAATTAACATGATGGCTCCCCCTCCGATGATGAGTCGTCTTGGGCCGTACTTCTCCGTCAGGATGTTCACCAGTGGCGCTGCATTGAGAGGGTCAAAGCAAACAGAAAATCAAAAGGGAAAATTATGTTTACATTCATTGATTATGGAAAAAATAATCACACCGCTGCAGAATAAATCGTTATAGATTGACAGTTCGCGATAAAATATCATTTTACCTCAAACATGTAGGGTGATGGGATTCCTTCCTGTTTTAGGAACATCCGACATCACTTTCTTTCTTTTTTTGGTCAATCAGATTTTTATTAGCAAGTCGCACAGTCTCTGAGTGACTCTGATACGCTTGCCCCAGCTTCTTAATTTGAATGTATTTAAACGCAAGATTTATTTTAACTTATCAAGTCTAAAGGCACACGCAGGTCTCGTTTGGCGATTTTGGGCGCTTTTTTACGCCAATGCATGCCTTCACCATGGCTTGACAGGTCTTCCAAAAGTAGAGTAGAACATTCCACACAAATAAACGGTATAATGTAGCCGTTTTTATGATAAATACGAACAAACGTAAGTGACATGGGTTTTCTAAGTCAAATTTTTGACTCAGAAAACCCACGTGATCATATGTGTTAGTACACAATTTGAGTATACAATTTAAGTATAACTTTTTGTTTACTAGCTGTTTTTTAACCAAAGCTTAATGGGATGGTACATAACTGGTTTTTGCGACAAAACCGTTGCTGACAGTGAAAGCACATTATGTAAACTATCAAATACCTTAACTGACAAGCCTGACAAGTACACGACAATATTTTTTTTTACGAAAATCGCCATTAGGTTTTCTATAAATATTGTGTTATATGTGATATATAGTGATATGAATGTGTAGAACTCGTATCTGTACTCGCAATGGGAGATTTGACTTGAAGGCCGGTTCTCCAAAGTCTCTTATTGGATCCCGTATGTTCAGCATACTTACCGAGAATGTAGCATGTAGTGTGTGCAGCAGCCATGGCATTGCCAACTTTTCCAATGGAACATCCAAGAGATTCTTGAATGGGCAAAATTAAAATGCCAAAGCTCTTGAATGTCCCTAACTCGAAGAAACCGGTGAAGAAACACACAGACGTCAGTTTCCATCCAAATGTGTCTCTTCGACTGAGACTGTCCTAAGAAAAACCAAAACGATTCAAACACACATTGAGCGATCAAATAATGAACGCGCACAACAAGCTGCTTCTAAAAGAGGTGTTGTGTACACGATTATTTCCTGTCGCTCTTTCATGCATTTTGGGTTGGGAAATATCGTGGAATTCTTACTATATGAACGTAAATTTGGCAATTAATTAGTATGGCTAAGCCATAACAAGGTGTAGCGATTACTTCACAACGCCTGTGTTGCTACGTTCTAGCACACAATAGCGCTCCGCACAAATGACGTCACGTGAGTGTACAAAATCCCCGGATGTCAGGCAAACATCGACTCACACACGTAGTGTACTCCATGCATGCACGCGCGCGCAAACACCACACATTTGCATGGTCGCAATGTTTGTCTGAGGTAGTGTGCTATTTTTAGCGCAAGTGCGGAGTGCTATTAACATAAGTAGGGAAGCCTCAGATATAACAGTATGGCAATACACATTCTCGAAAAACGACCGATATCTGCAGAATGTCGATGATCAGCGGTGTAGAAATAATGCCTTACACCGAAGCAATACTCAGCTCTGAAGTAAATGTAGTCCTTACCTTCATATTGTTTCTACTGGAGACCACTTCAGGTGCTGAATGCCATTTACAATTAGAGTTTATAGTCAAGAACAGGAACGAGACAGAGCCGTGTTGAGACCAATGGAAAGTCCAGTGTGGGATCAAGCTTTTTGTAGTTTCCACATAAGAATTCCACTTTACGTGAGCTTCCACCGTACACAGAGAAGTATCGTCAGAGTGTTGAGAGAGACCCCTGGATATTTCACTAGTGCAAATGAGATAGCCAGATTTATTTCCACGTGACCCCCATTTGCATAAAACGAGAAACGAACTGGAATCAACCAGTGTGAGCTGCAACGTTTATGTTTTAATGTACATGTATGTATGTGTTTTCTGGGAGATCTGTGTTCACACTATCTCAATTTGCAAAAGAAGTCAACCGCACTAAACCCATATTTCGAGTTGGATTTTAAAGTTTCAACAGGGAAAGGCCTACGGCAGTGCTGCTCTTTCAACGCAAACACAGTACAGAGTGTACAAAGGACTTCCCTTGCCCCTTAAAACCAGGTGAAGCGGGAATTTATGGAAATTGTAAGGCATTACGGCATCACTGCAAAATGACGACTGAATTAAGACAAATTTAAAACCACGGGATAGAACCTCTGCATTTTTCTTTATTTCGAAGGCTTTTTTTTTCAGAAGAATATAACAACAACAACAACTAAGATTTACTTATATTAGAAATAATGTTGGCACGGACTAGTGCACTGCTAGGAATGAAATGCTTCATCACATTAGTGGAATAATCGCGTCGTTCAGCTCTTAAAGAGAGGGCCATAAACAAACTACAGAAAAATCGTGGGCTTGGGCCTTTGTAAGCAAAACATAATTGAATATATTCCATGCACGAATGATCTTTTTTCGAAGTTTTATGGGCTGCTTCGAATCACCTCATTATAAATAATCCGATAATCCATGTTGTCTGGAACTGATTAGCTGTACATTGCCTAGTGTGATATGGGCCTTGGATATTATTATGCTGTCCACACTTCATGGGACCAATAAATGTTAATATTTCTAAATTGGCTTTGAAAGCCTATAAACCTCTCCCATATGTTAGTTGTGCTGGCAATAAACATAAATATATCAATATCGCATAGATAATTAGATAGAAGACAAAGTGTTGGCCCCAAAATACGATAGACATGGCAAATATGCAAATGTGTCATTTGCAAAAAGACATTCCGCGGCTTTTGTAACGTCAGCTGCAATGTTTTCATTAAGTGTATTTCTAAATTTGAATCCTTCGATCCTTGTTTTTTACGCGAATTTACGAAACGCTCCAAGTAATTCTTTTTTTTATGTAATTGTCTACGAATAAAAATCTCAGCGAAGGAGAAACAAATCAAACGATGTATGCAGCAAAAAGAGGAATGCTGATTTACTGTGCAACCCGTAATTCCGGGTTATTATATGCTTACGTTGTTGCTAAGCTTGACTTGTTCCATGCGTTTAAAGGTAACTTCACACTTTGGTGATGCAAGGGCGCACCGAAATAAGTTACCGAAAATCGCATGTCGATTTCGCATTATGGCACAAACGGCGCGGTGAAAACACGATGCCGAAACATTATTCGGAAAATGGTATCGAATTGTTGAATCGAAACACAAACGCACAGAATCACGCTACAAACTTGCTGAATGGAATGATATTTAACATTACTGTAACAAAATGACAGGACTGCTTACATATTTGGCATAGTCGTGACAGTGACAAAAGCTTGAAATTGCAAAATAACATAGTGGGATGACGAAAGCACACAAACCGAAATGCCGAACTAACTGCTGAGACAATACCAGAAAAGGACATGACAAAATCACTGAATACGGACGATTCACAATACTGCGCCACCCTGAGTTTGCAATGCGTTGTCCAATCACAATGCGCGCGATTAATGTTGTTGATAAACTGCCCTTGTGCATTTTGATTGGCCACACACTTTGCACTTTGGGGGTAACAAATTGACGTAGATTTAACATTTTATATACAATGTTGGTGTTAACCTCAATAATATATACCTGGGAACCAACGAGTGTTTTAAATGATTATCATCAACTACTTACTTTTCCATCATTTAGGGAATTATCGATATGTTTCCGAATTCGTACAACTGTTCTCCCTGCGTTGATATTTGTCATGTGTTACATTTTCGTGCAACTTCTTGAAAGCTAATTAGCTCCCTATGTCTGGTAATATCATTTAATATACGGAAGCCACTACCCTTTTTTTGTGGGGGGGGGGGGGGGGGGGGCTAGGAGACCCAATATCTTTGGGGGCTAGACCGTTCCGCTAACACTTGCTTCTGCTACGTCTTATTTGAAGTAGAAAAATGCACCTATAGCCTACACGTTTTGTTTATGTAATTGGCGCTTAATAACTAAAAAGATCCAGTATTTGTTATTTTTCAATGGCATATTGTTTAGGGGCATTTTGTTTTGTTTTGGGGCTGGTCGGGCAGTGTAGGACTATAAAATGTTTAGTTACAACAGTGATGTTAAATAATGTAACTTCTAGGCATTCAAAAACTGTACTATAATTGCGTAACGCCTTATCATCAACATGTTGAAGTTATTAAATCGACATATAAACCTGTAGACGACATGGCGAAATATTGATATATTGGAACCTTTACTTTTTGATCTATATTGTGATTTAGTCTTTATATTTTAATTAAGGTGATAATTCCAATGAAATACGTTTATAATGAAATTTATTAGCATAACTAGCGTATAGCCATTTACGTCACAATGTCCTCTTTCCGCGTAACACTAATCATATCACACCTCACAGCACATGTTAATCAGACGACGAACAGCTACGATGACGGCGCTCATGCCAGAAAACGCCCCAAGCGTCATGAAGATGACCTCATAGCTTTCAGTAATTTGGTACGCAAAACCTGGAAAGTTTTAAACAAAACAAAAGCATGTTTTGGCTTTAAGGATTGACATAATGCAGAGGCACGGATTGTGTAAAAGAGAACTTTGACCTGATAATGTTATCATTGAACCGTGTGGTGCCATTGATCATAACTTTATATAGCACACGTTTAACACATGAATTAAATGCTTAAAGTTAGGAGGGCCTCACGCATTTCGATCCTAGCAGGATTTTTCTCAAAGGCTGCTAGGATCGAAACGCGTCACACCCTCCTATCTTCAAGCTTTTTATATATTTCAGGCCATTTTTGCCGATGAGCAGTTTGCAGCAGTTTATTATTTGTACATGAATTAAATGTTAGTCCCCGTTTCAGACAGGCGTTCCAGAGCCGTGCCAAACTAAACTGATTACGAACGACCCTGGGTCGACCCAATTCAGATGTCTGGTTTCAAATGTGCAAACTTAATAAACAGGAGTCCAAGTATAGGCCTACAAACAGAGGAATACGGTCATAGCAGCCAAGTGTAGACTTCTAGGGGTTATTTACGTTTCGCACAATACCTTCGTGACCCTTGGTGTAGTTGGGTCATAATAATGGGAAGAGGACAAGGCATCTTATTTTGTTCTGATGGTCTGGATTGAGTTTATTCTGAAAGTAAACGGAGATACAGGGAAGGGAGTCAGTAAATGTTCCCTCGGCTCCGGTCAGTGTCGCAATAACATAATTAAATTAAACAAATATTTACAAAAAGACAATTATACTAGAGAGATGTGTGACATTAATAATAATACTGAAACAATTCAATAACGGATGAAAACAAAGGCGGCGGTTTCCCGCCATTATCAATCTGACGACCGCCATCTTGGAAATTCGCAACGTTTGTACATTAAATATAAACAAACTTAATTTAGGCGAGTAAAGACATGATATTTTATAAGTTACTGTAAAGGTGTTTATTAAAAGGTTGAAAGTCCGAATGTCTCAGAATGTCTTAGTCTGAAATTAAGTGGAAATTTGGCATCTCTCAAAGTTGAAAATGTGTCAATCAAACTTGGGTCTAATTCAGATGTCGATTTATCTACAAAATACAGTATAAGCCGATTATCAAGAAAGCAAAATATAACGATTACATACATTATGGTTGAATATTGAATAAAGATGAAAATTAATAATGTAGCTAAACAGAAAATAGTATAATTACCTGAAAGTAAACGGAGATACAGGTAAGGGAATCAGTTAATGTTCCCTCGGCTCCGGTCAGTGTCGCAATGATGCCACCGGCCGGAACCCCAAAAGTCTATTGTTATCACGAATGACTGTGATTGGATAAGGTGATGATTAGAAGAATGAATATTTATGAGGTAACAAAAATAGAAATCTAAGGGGGTATATTTTCACATGGGTGACATATAGGAATCGCATCCGTGCAAAATTTGAAAATTCGAAAAGTGCTGTAGTGTTAAAAGTCCAGAAGAAGAAGGAGCACTATGTGAAACTCAACATCTTGAGATTCAATGAATGTTTTCAAGAGTAAAGCAGAGTGCACACTGTCAACATTTTCGGTAACAATCTCGGTAACACGTTGCCCATGTACATTGTTGCTGTCAGTGTACACAGAGCAAAACTAGTTCGGTAACATGTCCCACAGACATCTTGGTGACAAATTATGCTTTGCAAAAAGGGCCCTTACTAGTCTTACCCAGGTTTGTTGCCCTGTTCAACATGTTACTGAAAATGTTACCGAAATTGTTGACAAGGTACACGCTGTTTTATGGAAACGTTTTGTTTAAGTGCCAGTGCTTCATATATTACTGACTGTGTAGCGAACAATAACCTTGTTTCTGAATCTAACTGTGGTTTCTTGGCAATGGATTGTGGCATAATTCACATTAAGAACATATCAGACAAAAACATAAAACCGAAAAAAAAAATTATAAGGTTGATTCTCAAAAGATTTCATTTTTGACGAAGCCGTTGGTAATATACACAAATAGGCATAACACAAATTTAGTTTTGAGTTTCTGGCCATTATTATAGCAAGACAATTTTCATTGTTTCCCCTTTCTCTTCAAATGAAGAATCTTAATATTGGTTTATCGTTTCTTTCATTGATTTGTATTTATAATTATACTAGTAGTGTATGCACATAATACCTTTGGTATTAAGTCCATGCACTTGCCATTTGAGACACGCACAATATATTAAGGGAGCTCATCCAAAAGGTCGCCGCGGTCTGACCGCACGCGGCCACCGCGGTTTAGGCTTGTTGCCAAGGACCGCGGGGAACGCGGCCCTTTGCACAAAAAATCACCCATGCGGAGACAAGTTAATGAGGCAGAGCCTCAAGACGAGTGCTATTGTTATGTTGATACTTATGAATTATGCACTAGCGAACGCGGTGGTCGCGGTTCATCAATGAAATTTCCCGCTGGCCGAAACTGTATCCTGTATTCAGCCAGGGAAATAATAGTTTGGTAGAGACAAAATAATGCAGGTCCCAGAGAAAATGGTTGGCCAAGTCCCTAAAAGACGTATTTTCCCCCGGGGGTAATAATAGTTTGGTAGAGACAAAATAATGCAGGTCCCAGAGAAAATGGTCGGCCAAGTCCCTAAAAGACGTATTTTCCCCCGGGGAAATAATAGTTTGGTAGAGACAAAATAATGCAGGTCCCAGAGAAAATGGTCGGCCAAGTCCTTAAAAAACACATTTCCCCCCGGGGAAATAATAGTTTGGTAGAGACAAAATAATGCAGGTCCCAGAGAAAATGGTCGGCCAAGTCCCTAAAAAACGTATTTTCCCCCGGGGGTAATAATAGTTTGGTAGAGACAAAATAATGCAGGTCCCAGAGGAAATGGTTGGCCAAGTCACTAAAAGACGTATTTTCCCCCGGGGAAATAATAGTTTGGTAGAGACATAATAATGCAGGTCCCACAGAAAATGGTCGGCCAAGTCCCTAAAAGACGTATTTTTCCCCGGGGGTAATAATAGTTTGGTAGAGACAAAATAATGCAGGTCCCAGAGAAAATGGTCGGCCAAGTCCCTAAAAGACGTATTTTCCCCCGGGGGTAATAATAGTTTGGTAGAGACAAAATAATGCAGGTCCCAGAGAAAATGGTCGGCCAAGTCCCTAAAACACGTATTTTCCCCGGGGAAATAATAGTTTGGTAGAGACAAAATAATGCAGTTCCCAGAGAAAATGGTCGGCCAAGTCCTTAAAAAACGTATTTTCCCCCCGGGGAAATAATAGTTTGGTAGAGACAAAATAATGCAGGTCCCAGAGAAAATGGTCGGTCAAGTCCCTAAAAGACGTATTTTCCCTCGGGGGTAATAATAGTTTGGTAGACACAAAATAATGCAGGTCCCAGAGAAAATGGTCGGCCAAGTCCCTAAAACACGTATTTTCCCCGGGGAAATAATAGTTTGCTAGAGACAAAATAATGCAGGTCCCAGAGAAAATGGTCGGCCAAGTCCTTAAAAAACGTATTTTCCCCCCGGGGAAATAATAGTTTGGTAGAGACAAAATAATGCAGGTCCAAGAGAAAATGGTCGGCCAAGTCCCTAAAAGACGTATTTTCCCCCGGGGGTAATAATAGTTTGGTAGAGACAAATAATGCAGGTCCCAGAGAAAATGGTCGGCCAAGTCCTTAAAAAACGTATTTTCAGCGGGGGTAATAATAGTTTGGTAGAGACAAAATAATGCAGGTCCCAGAGAAAATGGTCGGCCAAGTCCCTAAAAGACGTATTTTCCCCGGGGGTAATAGTAGTTTGGTAGAGACAAATAATGCAGGTCCCAGAGAAAATGGTCGGCCAAGTCCCTAAAAGACGTATTTTCCCCCGGGGGTAATAATAGTTTGGTAGAGACAAATAATGGAGGTCCCAGAGAAAATGGTCGGCCAAGTCCTTAAAAAACGTATTTTCAGCGGGGGTAATAATAGTTTGGTAGAGACAAAATAATGCAGGTCCCAGAGAAAATGGTCGGCCAAGTCCCTAAAAAACACATTTTCCCCCGGGGGTAATAATAGTTTGGTAGAGACAAAATAATGCAGGTCCCAGAGAAAATGGTCGGCCAAGTCCCTAAAAGACGTATTTTCCCCGGGGGTAATAGTAGTTTGGTAGAGACAAAATAATGCAGGTCCCAGAGAAAATGGTCGGCCAAGTCCCTAAAAGACGTATTTTCCCCCGGGGGTAATAATAGTTTGGTAGAGACAAAATAATGCAGGTCCCAGAGAAAATGGTCGGCCAAGTCCCTAAAAGACGTATTTTCCCCCGGGGGTAATAATAGTTTGGTAGAGACAAAAAAATGCAGGTCCCAGAGAAAATGGTCGGCCAAGTCCCTAAAAGACGTATTTTCCCCCGGGGGTAATAATAGTTTGGTAGAGACAAAATAATGCAGGTCCCAGAGAAAATGGTCGGCCAAGTCCCTAAAAGACGTATTTTCCCCGGGGGTAATAGTAGTTTGGTAGAGACAAATAATGCAGGTCCCAGAGAAAATGGTCGGCCAAGTCCTTAAAAACACATTTTCCCCTGGGGAAATAATAGTTTGGTAGAGACAAAATAATGCAGGTCCCAGAGAAAATGGTCGGCCAAGTCCCTAAAAGACGTATTTTCCCCCGGGGGTAATAATAGTTTGGTAGACACAAAATAATGCAGGTCCCAGAGAAAATGGTCGGCCAAGTCCCTAAAAAACACATTTTCCCCTGGGGAAATAATAGTTGCGGTGATTGCGGTGCCACCGCGGTGTAACCTTTTGGATGAGCTCCCTTTAAAGACATAACTATGCTCAATGCACACCAGTGTGAAATGTCCAGTCCTGCATAAACAAAAAATCAGATAATGCTCACTGCGGGGTGTGGTAGAGATGATTGCCATTTCTCGCTCATTGGGGAGCTTTTACATGTCAGGAATAATATTCAGCCCATAAATTTCCCTTTGTGGTGTTGAAGAGAGGAGTCATTAGGTTTTTTGTCATTAGTTTTTCTATTGTGGGTATATACTCCTAATGACTCCTCTGCCTGTTTCCATATACAATTTGTATTTCACAAGCCAGGATGTGGGGGACATGTACCATGACGAAATACATTTGGCTATTAATTTACCTTTGTATGACGACTTTTGCATAATAGTAATCACATTAGGCATAACATGTCCATATATCATACCTTTTCATAAGAGTGCAACAATTATATTTCAGCAAAACCTGATGTGGCATTTATCTATAATTTATAATGCACTTGGTGGCCCATCATTACGGCTACAAATAGGTTTACTCTGGACAACTATGAGCTACCATGGAAAAGCTCTATGTGATGCAAGGTGATGTACAGTAATAAAACAAAGACCCTACATCCTTGATTCAATTCCTCTCTGGAAATTTCTTACTAGTTTAATTGTTTTGTGTTTAATTGGTCTATATTATGCCAATTAATCAACTGTCGAATCACTGTTTCGTATAATGTTAATATAACATAAACGTGTTATCATGCATTTTCAGGTCAGAGCGCATGTAAGCCTCAGCACCTTGCCGCCCCTGGATCTGGTTAAGGTACATTGATGATATTTTCTTTATCTGGACTAGTGATGAGAATAGCTTAAGGTCTTTCATTAACCACATTAATTCATCAACATTTTGATACTGAATACAAAGGGAAGGGGCGTTTTACAGCAATCCCCATCCAAAATCGTATGCAACTGATTGCCAAGGTAGGATTTTCAGTTTCAGTATTCAAACGACTGGGATGTTTTGTTCGGATTAATTGCTTAAACTTTAAAGGAAGAAATCCATTGAACCGTGTTGAAGCTGGCCTATGCTATTGCAAGTAACCTGTAACCAGCGCCTGATTTGAATAAAATCTCATTATCATGGAACTTTCAAGGAAAGCATTGCTATACAATGGCACAATGGTACAAATATAGTGCGTCGTTATTTATTCACTTCCGTGTATACACCTATACAATTTACTCGCAGTAAAAACTACAACCCAATGCTGACTATGCCACCAATAGTGGTGCTTACCAAAATCTTCAAAATCTTTTCAATTAGTCTTTGCAAAAACTTATAACAATTTAGCGAAAAACAAAGGAAAAACCACTTTTTCAGTTCACACCCATTAGTTACCATGAATTACAGGCTATTGTTTTTTTTTTTTTTACAATATTAAGTATCTGAAATGGGGACTATAAAAGCACTATGATGATGTACTCCAATAGCGATTTCATTCACCATAAAAGCCACAACATTACATAAACAAACATGTTTGATATTTCATTAAAATATTAAAACTCTGATTTTATGCATAATATTGACGAAATGTATAGGCCTACTTTAATATTTTAAAGAACTGCATTCCATATAAATTCATTACGTTTACTCGTATTTATCATCCAGTTATAAGTGCATGTATTATCTGTTTTGATATCTAAGTTGCTGTGAGGATAACTCTAAACTGTAAATTTGTCTAGTTCTTTTTTATAAACATTTAAACCCACACGAAATTCAACCATGTGAAATATTGTGCTAAACTTTCAAAACCGCATGTTTATACTTCAATAATAAAGACAACCAGATATCTGATTCTTCCTGTCACGTTTGCTTTGTTTAATAGCAACCAATCACCTCAAAGCGCATGCAGCAGTTGGCATTCCATCCAGTGGGTAGAATACGAATGAATCTGGTGCGCATTCCCATCGGGAATCTAGTGGTCACGGTGGTACCTTGATTGATGTTACCAGGGAACTGTATGCAAATGATACAAATGATGAGGAGTTCAGGTATATGTCCAATTGGAAATAGTAATTATTGTTTTATTTGTGTAGAATTATTATTTTTGTTCCTTCGATCTCAAATTGACTGACCGTTATTGTTGTGCCATTTGTATAGGTCACGTGATCCCAAGATTGACCATCGTCACTCTGCGCCACTTGGTACTTGGTCACTCTCTGGTCATTGGTATGTCCATCTTCACCACGGCCTTGAGTGATGAGTCCAGTGATGGTGACTGTGGTTGTGAAGTCAACTTGAATCCACGGGTTGTCGTCACCGTCACCTGCATGCCATGCAGCGGCATATTCTGCTCATCGGGAGAATCAAGTCGTAAAACACATTGATTACATTACAAAGAGGGGGGGGGGGAATTTAGGGGAAGTGTTTGGGACTCTGTTTAATCGTCTTTTGATCAAGTTTCATAAAGTCCTTTTTTTACGAGTCTTTTCACGACTTTTAGCAAGAGTTTCGTCTTCATTTGAAGTATCATAATATCGATTTCTCGTTTCTTCATTCATGTTTATATACTAATGAATGGAATGCAGACATATACCTTGGGTATTAAGCCGTGCCTTTGCTGGTCCATGATCTGCCCAGTTTGCATAATAAGACGAAGCTGTGATGCTCCCATCTAGGATGCGTCCATCCTCCATACCAAGAGGTTCCTCCTTTGCGCAATTAACTGCACCTTTAGCAAAACGTATCATTAATATAATATAAACTGTCCCTCCAGCCACACGTGTAGTTATCAGACAGAAAAGCCTAATTCATCGATACCTATCCACTGCGTGTAAAGGCATCGTGCAGATATCCTAGTACGAAATAAGAATCATCAATTTGATAGAGAAGTACCCATTTCAAATGAGCGTCTATTTTCTTGACTAATTATCAATGATAACTGTGCTTAGAGATATGAGGGCCTTAAGTGTTAATCGTTGCAGGATCTTTATCAAAGGCCTTTCATAAGATCCTGATAGAATAGAAACGTCAGGCCCTCAAAACTCTAAGCATGCTATAGATTTTAGGTCATTAATCTGGCTGATGAGCAGTGTTACTTGTATCATCATCATTATTTAAGGTTTTTTCGAAGACTTATAGAAAATCTGCTTACCGGAGCAACGCTGTTTGCTAAGCTCCCGTGCGGCTGCTTGCATCCAGTGTTCCCCAGGTACTGGCTTCGGAGGAGGACCGAAGTACAAGGTCCTCATCTGACCCACAACTACAATAAAATATTTTGTTTAATAAAAATGATTTTTTTTGGAAAATGTACATTTCAATATAAGCTACATTAGTCTGAAAGAAAATAACACGGTATATTCCATTTAAAACTTCAGTATCCATTTCGCCGTCATATATCACTTTATAGAAAAAGCGAAACACCAGACAAATATTATTACTTTGAAACAAAATAATGCAGGGCCCTTTTCTTCAAAGGTAATATCGTACTTTGTTTTTGGTCAAAGCAATACAGATTCATGGGCAGAAATATCGAGGAAGATACAATAACAGCCATCTGTTAAAATGTAAGTCCCATACGGTGCCCTCTTTTTGAGAAAACAGTGAAAAATTACCACAACATTTCTTAAGTCTTTTCTCTCTTTTGGTCACTGGTTTTACTATTTTCTGAATAAACACAGCATTCCAGGCCAAAACAAATTAACGGTATGTTTCTACCATCACCATCGTGAGTTATAGATAAATCTGTGAAGATGTCTGTTTATAGGCATGCTTTCAAAGTAAGATAGTACCTTTAAAATCAATAATAACATATATTGTCTTTATCTATAAATCCCTACCCCTGTTTTTACCTCAAGTTGGAGTTAATGTTGTTGTTACTTCTGTATTGTTGCCTCAATTAATATCTTTCGGGGCCCAGACATTATATTCCTACAATGGTATTAAGAAACGCATCAATTCATTTTCCAGAATCAAATTATTTCAGGTGGAACGATATCACTTCCTCTTGCAGTGACCTAATTTTCACTAGATAGCTATATATACAATCTTACCTTTGAAATCGTTGACAAGTAAGGTCACAACGATCAACACGGCACAACGAGCAGATGACACCATGTTTGAATCAGTCACTGCGTACAGTATCTCAGAGATAACGATTACTTCAAACACGTCAACTTGCAATTGTCGACAAACTGATTCTCTCACGCGACTCATGTCAGCTTTATACTAATAATGCCCAGGCTACAGACGATGGCTTGTGAGACCACATCCATGCTGATTGGATAGATGTGATCACGTGATGTATAATGCAGTGATAGACTGTGTGTCCTTCAGTGTTTCGATTGGTCGATTTCCTCTCAGTATCATTATCTATATGTCATAGTAGTGCCTCATTTAACAAGTCTCATTATCATGGAACTACCAAGGAAAAACATTGCTTTACAATGACACAATGGTATAAATAATAATTTATTTACTTCCTTGGTAATACATGTACTTTGTACTCGCAGTAAGACCTACAACTGAATGCTGACTATGCCATATACAGCGATGCACTGTGATGCTTATCAAAATCTTCAAAATATGTTCAATTACGTTTTGCAAAAATTGTGACAATTGACAACACTTACTCAATTCACACCTATTATTTACCACGATTTGCAGGCTATTGTTGATCATGTATACAGTATTAACACGTATTTTGTTCTGTACTATAAAAGAACTATCATGACGTACTTAAATAGCGATTTCATTCACCATCAAAGCAAAAGAAAATAACATAAGCAAACATTTATGATATTGAATTTAAATAATAAAACTCTGATTATATGCATAATATTGACGAAATACACTTAAATATTTTAAAGAACTGCATTCCAGATGTATTCATTACGGTTACTCGTATAATTATATTATCGAAATATATAGGTGCATGGATAATTTGTTTAGTATCATTGCTAATGTTTTATCAATGGGAGACTTTTGGAGAGTCGGTCTTGAGTCAACAGCGCACGCGCAGACCATGCTTGCGCAATTGTGAGCATGCGCGCGTTGTATTGCGCGTGCGTGCGCGTGCGCTGTTGACTCAATACCGACTCTCCAAAAGTCTCTCATTCAGAGCCACTTGAATTTGATTTCATTTACAATCATTTTTCTCGGTGCACATACACTTCAGATATATAAGTTGATGTTAGGATAACTGTAAACTTTAAAATGTTCTACTAAATGTTCCTTGTTAAATACATTTAATGTTAATGTTTTGATAATCATTTTAAACCGTCACGAAATTCAACCAGGTGAAAGATTGTGTAAAACTTTCAAGACAGTATGTCCATACTTAAATTTGAAAGAAAACCATATATCTGATTCTTCCTGTCACGTTTGCTTTGTTTAATAGCAACCAATTACCTCAAAGCGCATGCTGCAGTAGTCGTTCCATTCAGTGGGTAGAATACGAATGTATCTGGTGTGCATTGCCATCGGGAATCTAGTGGTCACGGTACTGCCTCTCACGATGTTAACAGGGAACTGCGTGTAAATGATCAAATGAATAGTTCGGGTATGATTCACTTTGAAATTAATCAATATTTTTTTTGTGCGCAATTATAATCGTTAATCCTTCAATCTCAAAGTTACTGACCGTTATTGCTGTCCCATTTGTATATGTCACGTGATCCCAGGACTGACCATCTTCACTCCGCGCAACTTGGTACTTGAGCACTCTCTGTTCAGTGTTCAAGGTATATACATCATCCCCAAAGTAAGAATCATTCTTACTTTCGCACTTCTATTTCATTCGCACTTCTCGTAAGATGTGGGCGTTTCCACTAGCCTGCACTAGTCATCATCAGGATACCCGAGCAGGCTACTCGAGACCTACGTTGAGACCTTAATACGAGAACGACGAACGCAAAAAGACCGTACGAGAAGTGCGAACGAAATAGAAGTGCGAAAGTACGAACGATTCTTACATAGTGTTTTCAAAGTCTGAAACCTTTCTTGTATCAATTATCATTGTGCAAAGTTGACAAAGACTTATACCAATCTGCTTACCGGAACAACGCTGCTTGCTAAGCTCACGTACGGCTGCTTGCATCCAGTGTTCCCCAGGAACTGGCTTCGGAGGAGGACCGAAGTACAAGGTCCTCATTTGTCCCTGGTTCTCAGCCACAGCTACAATCAAACATTTATTTCAATTTATTATTATTTTTTTTTTAATGTAAAACTCCTTGCAATCTACATCAATTTGAAAGAAATGAAAATGAACTGAACAAATGTTATATTCCATCTGATTTTTTTTTTCATTACGTTATTAAATAAAACTTTTTTTTAAGAAATGTGAAGAACCAGTTGAAACAACTTGATTCGAAACGTTTTCCATTATTTCATTTTTTCTTTTTATATAATTTTCCATGTTTACGTAGTTAAATTGTGACTAAAATGAAATTGGTTTAACTCAAGATGATGGGAACATCTTTTCTCTACCGAGAAATCTCTTCCTCGTTGTTAAAATTGACTCATTTGGTTGTAACTAAGGTATTGTGGCCTCGATCAATCACTGACGACGTTCAGACATTATAAGCCTACGGTGCCATAAATGAATGCGTAAATTCACAATCTAGAATCAATTAATTCAGGTGGAAATATGTCACTTTCTCTTGCAGTTGCCTAATTTTCACAAAATAGCTAAATATACAATCTTACCTTTGAAGTCGTTGACAAGTAAAGTGACAATGATCATCACAGCACAACGAGCAGATGACAACATGTTTGAATCAGTCACTGCGTACAGTATCTCAGAGATAACGGTTACTTCAAACACATCGACTCGCAATGATCGACAAACTGATCCACTCATTCGTCTCATGTCAGCTTTATACTGATAACGCCCAGCCCACACACTAAGCATTGTGTGCCCACATCCATCCTGATTGGATAGATGTGATCACGTTATGTGCAATATAGTGACAGACTGTGTTTTCCATAGTATTTGATTGATAAATTTCATTTTGAAATGTCAATGAAAAGACTTATTGGAATCTTCAATTAAGAGTTTAGCATTAATCAAAATCCTGCCGCAAATTTGCATAGTGATTGATGTTCGATTTTGTCCTATTGTTCACATTCACAAGGCGTAAGTGATATACTCGCTATTACGTGTCATTGCCAACGAAGTGACATTTACTTTGTTTAGCTCAGGGGTCACATGCCTCATACATATTCATGACCTAGAGCCGAATCCCAAATGCTCAATACACCATCACGTGCTAGTGGAATTCTCATCACCAGCGAGTAGGCTGCTGAATCTCCGGAGGACCTGTTACACTAGTAACATTTCACTGTGCATGAAACATTTTCGACAACATTTTGGACAATGAAGACCATTAATATCACATGGATTTTCTTTCAGGTGAACTGTCGGTTCTAGATTCCCTCAGTGTTGGAAGTTGACAAACAAAAAATTGTCTTAACAATTCCAACACCTCTAGGAGCTAGAATCGACTCAATCAAACCATGTGATATTTGTATACCATTAAATAACAATAATAATTTGCAAATAAAAACCACGCATGCGTACAGAGTGTGGAAGAAATATATAAATTGCTGAGTATCTGGTCACATGTATAAGCAGTATCTATTTAGAGTCAGCACGTGCAGTCATTGATTAACGCATACGTACAACGTTCACGTTAAGATCGCTGATGACTTGTTTGCTAGTAACCTCAGTGTGTATGCTTGAGCAATGTGAACAGAGCAGAACAATACACGGGCCGAAGCTTACACGTGTAGTGCGACAGTCAATATTGTGTAGTGTGAACGCGATGAATGTTCTACATTTAGAAATAATTGAAGAGTTTATACGAATCGTGCCCGTGCAAAATTCGAAAATTGCAGAAGTGCTGTAGTGTGAAAAGTCCAGAAGAAGAGGGAGCACTATGTGAAACTGAATATCTTGAGATTCAATGAATGTTTTCAAGTCTTGAGTTAAGCAGAGTGCACCCTGTCAACATTTTCAGTAACAATCTCGGTAACACATTGCCCAGGTACGTTGATCCTGAAAATGATTTCAGTGTACGCATAGCAAAGCTAGGTGGGTAATATGTCACAGCAACATATCGGTAACATGTTGGGCAAATATTGCTTTTGTACAAAGGGCCCAAACTCGTGTTGCCCAGGTGTGTTGCCTTAACTGGGCATTATGTTGACATGTTGAAATGGTTGACTGTGCACACTCTGCTTTACGGAAACGTTTTATTTAAGTGTCTGTGCTATTTTACTGACTGTGTATACCGAACATTAACCTTGTTTCTGAATCTAACTGGTTTCATGGTAATGGATTGTTGCAGAATTCACATTAGGATCGGGAGGGCAATTCCAGTAGAAATGTCACCCAAGACAAATATCGGACGAAAACATAAAACCGAAAAAAATAAAAATAAGGCTGATTCTCAAGAGATTTCATCTTCGACGAAACAGGCATAACACAAATTGAGTTTTGAGTCTCTGGCCATTATTATGGCAAGAACATTATTATGTTTCCCCTTTCTCTTCATATGAAGAATCATAATATTGGCTTACGTCATTGATTGTTATTTATAATTATCTCAATGTGGTAGATGAACGCATATTTTTGGTATTCAGTCCATACACTGCCATTTGAGTCACGCACAAGAAATTAAGATAACTAAACTCAATGCACACCAGTGTGAAATTTCCAGTACTTCAAAACAACGTTAGATAATGCTCACTGCATGGTGTGGTAATAAAGATGAGTACCACTCCTCGCTTATCAGCGTAAAACATGTGCAGCATAATTTTCAGTTCATACATATCCCCTTATGATGTTAAAGAATGGATTCATTAGGTTTTTATATTGTGTGTTTATTCCTAATGACGCCTCTGCCTTTTGGGGTGTTTTTCATAAAGGCCATGAGGACATGTGTCATGATCGATGGAGATATTGGTCCTATTTGCTTTGTATGGTGATTTTGTGAAAAATAATAGCATTGCCTTGTTCATACATCATTCCATTTTGTGCAACAATAATATATTTCAGCAAAAGCTTGAGGTGGCATTAGGCAATGTTCAAGCAAATACACACAATAATGCAATTCATAAGGCCTATCAATATGTCTTGAAATACGTTCGCTCTTTTAGTTTCAGACTCCAGTAACTGACTTCAGATAATATTGGCCTCAATATAAATATTGAAGCCATTATAAGGTACATTGCTGTTATGGGAGACTGGAAATGTCACACTGGTATGCATTCAGTGGAATTTATAACATGGCTTCCACAGAGCATTGCACAAATCAAGTTCATTTTGTGCATTTCCCCATTGTGAACAACAAAGACAAGCTAACAATTAAAACAAAGAAAAGCCTTATCTAAATTAGTTCAAACTTTTGTTAGTTGTTTATTTTTTTTCGTTTCGGTCTACAGCGGTGTGGTTGGGTTTGATTTTGTGTAGTTCGTATTAAGTTCGTAAGTCGACATCTTTGGATCAAGCAACAACAATAATTCGCTACATTATTGCAAGAAAGGTATCATTTCAAACATCATTTTCAGGTTTCTCATTATTATCTAAAGAATTATCGTACATCCATAAAAACATAATGTACACCGTGCCATATTTGGAAAATTCGAGGTACATATGCTTTGAGTTTGCCATTGCAACTGTTTACACTAATCTTACCACTACGCGATTTACCTACCTTGATTTGTCGTGTGCCGGACGTGGGGCCAGTGATTCGTGCGACCGGTCAACATTCAGCGCGGGCATATATGCTACCTATACTTTGCACGAAATCTTTGTCGTTAAATATCTCCATGAAGGATGTTCAATTGTTCATATGATCTAGTGTTATGGGTTTAGTTTTATTATTTGTCATCTATCATCACGTTTGTAATGAATGTAAAGTTATCTTGACTTCTCTGTGTAATTACAGTATTTGAGTACATTAGAGTACAGTATAGAAGTCTAGCTAAGCCCATAAAATAAATTTGAAATAAAATTTAAAAAAATAATGAAATTTTTGCTTCACCATCTATTAAGACATAGTTCTAAATTATTATTCAAGAGAACAAGTGAAATATAGATGCATGGGCAACAATAATTAGGAAGAAAGATACAGTAAAAGTCATCTGTGAAATTCCCAGTCCCACACGGTGCCCACGTTTTGAAAACAAAAACAGTGAAAAACGCCCACGGAATTGGTTAAATCTTGTCACGGTTATTTTGTCGTTGTTTTACTCATTTCTTGATAAAGACACCATTTCAGGCAGAACGATGTAAATGGTATACACCAGCACCATCTTTATAGCCTGTAAGTTATAGGTAAATCTGTGAACATTTCTGTTTGGTTTCCCTACCAAAGTATGATACTATTCCTTTAATACCTTTGAAACCCCCAAAATCAATTGCGTCTTTTCTTAAACCACCCAGATCAATAACTGAATCATGGGGTTTGGAGAAAAATAGGAATTATAGGAGTACGCAGTGGTACTAATCTTAATTTGAAGTTATGTGCTAAATAAATGGAAGTCTGATTAAAATCTGTTAAACTTTCGCAAAAAAGTCTGAAGAAAGAGGCCAGGAATTGCCTTAGAATGCTCCATAGAATCGAACCCCACGCCCTAATTATTTCTTAACAAAGTCATAGGTTTATGGGCGACCAGAGGATACTGACCGGAGCGCCGAAATAACAGAGCCAACCAAGAGTGTCACATGGTGTTACAAAAAAATCGTTAAATCGACGATGCATACCCTCATATCTAAGTTTAATTTTTCAAAGTTGGAGAACACTCGATCGTGATCGTACGTGTACGAGTATATAGTTGGAGCAAATCTACCTTACAACACGTTACGGTACACACCATTACGTGTACATACATGGAAGCGTATGCTAGGCTATAGGCATAGCTCTGTATTTAAAGTTACTATCTTATGAAGTGTGAATTGAAGCCCGACCCGCCCCCCCCCCCCCATGATCGAGGAGGGATTTCCGCCCATGTATGAATGCACGAACAATTCACCTGAAAGGTCTAGTCTCTGAACATAAAGATGATGCTAAAGCAGTGTTCAATATTGTGAAGGGGCTGCTTAGTATGTCAAATAAACAGCCCACTATACCTTGTAATGTCAGTACACAAGAGTTTGTCAACAACTTAGGGAAATTTTTCATTGATAAAGTGCAGAAAATTCACAGTGACATTGATTCAAAACTCAGTAACATAGACACACCGATCAGTGATGAAGCTCCAGAAAAATCACAAAATGAAATGCTAACTAATTTTAAATTGCTATCAGAACGAAATGTTGTTGAATTGATATCCAACCTTAGTAAAAAGTCTTGTCCTCTGGACCCATTACCCACCAAGTTGTTGTTACAATGCCTTGATGTATTGACACCTATTATCACCTCTTTAATAAACCTATCCATGTCAACGGGGCAGTTCCCTGCACTGTGGAAGGTTGCTTTAGTAAAACCATTACTGAAAAAACCTGGTCTTGAATCAGAATTCACTAATCTTAGACCCGTCAGCAATCTGAGATATATTTCTAAGTTAGTAGAAGGCGCTGCTACCCAACAAATCATAGAGCACCTTGAATCAAACTCATTGTTACCATTCAATCAATCTGCATACCGAAAATTTCATAGTACGGAAACAACATTGCTCAGAATCAAAAATGATCTTCTTATGTCAATGGACAATCAGAAGATTACCCTGCTCCTTTTACTTGATATGAGCAGTGCTTTCGATACGATAGATCATTTGAATTTGTTAAAAACCTTGAAAAGCCATTTCTGGATTAGTGGCAATATTCTAGATTGGATTGAATCCTACTTGTCTGACAGAAAGCAGATAATTGAAATCGATGACATTGTCTCGGAGGAATTCAGGGTGCCCTTCGGTGTTCCTCAAGGGTCACGTCTCGGCCCTTTGTTGTTTACATTATACACGAGTCGTCTCCTGACAAATATCCAAAATAAGTTTCCGGGTATCAACTGTCACTGCTATGCAGACGACACACAATTGTATCTTTCGTTCTGTCCTGGTTCACCAAATGAAAATGATTGTATTTCACTTCTGGAAACATGTATTAGTTATATTAGGACCTGGATGTTACAAAACAAACTGAAGTTAAATGATAGGAAAACTGAACTCTTGGCCATTGGTACTCCACGTCAGGTTTCAAAATTCAGGGCACGGGATATTTCAGTAGGCGACTGTGTTATAACTCCATCTGATACTGTTAGGAACCTAGGTGTTTTATTTGATACCAACCTAAATATGGAAGCCCATATAACTAGTACTTGCAAATCAGCCTATTTCATGATATATAACTTGAGACGTATTCGTAAATACTTTGATAAAGATACAATGAAAACAGTCATTCATGCGTGTGTCACTAGCAAATTAGACTACTGTAACAGCCTACTGTATGGGCTGCCAGATGCACAAATTTCCAAGCTTCAAAGGGTCCAAAATACATGTGCACGACTTATCTATAATCTCCCCAAGTTCTCTTCAGTCACCCCTCTCCTTAAGGAACTACATTGGTTACCCGTTCGACAAAGAATCACTTTCAAAATACTAATGATAATTTACAAAGCACTGAATGGTCAAGCCCCAAATTACATAATTGAACTACTGAATCTAAAATCTGAATCACATGGTCATAACTTACGTAGCAGACATGACAAATTTACACTACAAATACCCTCATATAGAACAAAAGTTACTCTTGGAGATAGGTCATTTTTGTGTGCAGCCCCCAGGTTATGGAATGTATTACCACTTGATATAAGGAAAGCCCCTTCTCTCGCAAGTTTCAAATCTAAACTGAAATCTCATTTGTTCAATAGCATTAACTAGCTTCTATGAGCTCTTAAAGCGCAATAGAATATATTTAAATAATTGTTGCGCTTTATAAATCTTTATTATTATTATTATTATTACGCTAAATGGGATCTGGATCCGCATAATCTCTGATAATGTGCCTTAAACAAACAGGCCTCCAGATTCAACCTCGTATTCAACCATTGTTTAAGTGTGTTTGATGCAGTTTATATGGAAGAGTGCACCCCTCCTTACACTGTGTCTTCCATTAAATCGTGTTCTGAGGAGATTATGTACATGATTCTGGGGGATGGGTCTGTTAGGGTACAGGAACAATATTATTCTGAATACTCTTCAACATGTGTGACAATGTGCATCCCCCAGATGCACATTTCAGACTTTCCATAGCATGAGTTCTGGTTGTGCATACATGTCTCTCGTTGATGCCAATAGGACCCTGATCGCGAACGCGCAATGTGAGTCGCTCAACGCGCGAGGGATCTGATTCCGCGGTTGCGTTCAAGCTTGAGTGACCCGATCCATGACGCGTTTACACTGGAAGAAGGCCTGAGTGCTTAGATAACGGGTTAATTAGAAGTTTAAACGGTGAAAAACTTTGACCTTTCTAGACAAGGACACGACTGTTTCTAGTGTTACACAAATGCAAATTGTTTATTTGAGTCTTGTCTTAACCCGGGTCAAGTTAACACACGATAATAAGAAAACAACTCCCCATGAAAAACCTCCCTATTTATTATGTAGGCCAACGAAAAATAAAATTCAATTTTCTCTGCCAAAACACTGAAAGACTAGAGCGTTAGAGCTACCATGAACCCCACAGTGATTTGAATTCCTTTGAATATCAACCCACGCAGCCAAATTCATTAAGACTTAAGTGTCATTGCATGGATAGACCATGCAGAGGGTGATAACCTCAAGTTAGCCGATTTCAATAAAATTTGTTGGACATGTACACTTGACCAACTTCTACAAGAATGTAGAATATGAGCCAATTCTATTCAGTACTTTTTGGATAAATGCCAACAAGTGAATTTTGGGGTCTTCGGCGCCAGTTTTCAAGGATTTTCAAGCGGTTTTGGACAAGTTGCCATGAATCAAAAATAGTAAAAGCTACATATTGGTTTTTTTGCATGCAGCTTTCTTAACATACTGGCTAGTAAAATTCAAAAAATTGTTTGAAAAATAAACTCTAATTTTGGAGTTATGGTCCTGAGAACAACCCTTACCCTAAGACATGGTGTTATGAATAGGTAGGTTTAGGCTCCAATAACTCAACTGCCACAGGGATATAAATAACAAAACTTGCTGGAAATATTACCAGTATAATGGGATTCCACAATCAGAAAGAAAAACTTTGGGCGCTCCTTTCAGAAGGGTAACCATGGATATTATCATGAATTTGGAGCATTTTATAGTGTTGTCACCTATCAGCAGAATGCAGATGTGTGCGTTCAAAGCATAGGAGAGTTCCACATAGGATGGGGAGGGAAGGGTGGGGGAGGTGGAAGGTGGTAAGAATGGTATTTTCTATTCTGAATGTGAATATATGTAATAATAGCAATGTGAAGACAATTTTAACTACCTTAAAGGAAATCATAGCTTATTACCAGATGACTTGACTCATTTTTAATGATTTTCCATTCCATACAATTCAACTCGAGAGAGCAATAGAGAAGAGGACAAAAATCTGTCGTGGGAACTATTCTTTATAAATCTCTTATTTCATGTTCATGTACATTCATAGGATATAGATATATGCCGACGTATTTCGCAATTAATATCACAATGCAAATTTCTCAATAAGAGTAAGGATAATCTATCCGACTGTAACGACACATGCACATAAACATTACTGTAATTACAAATGACTATCAGCCAAGCATATTTAATAGGATGGAGATATTGTCTTAACATGTCATCCTGAGCAAAACTGTAAATTTGTCAAATAAAGTAAAAAATTGGACCTATGGGGCAGTTTATGAATAAAAAAAACCTGTTCACAAATCCACTTGATGGATGACCTCAGTGTGCAGCCTGGACCTGGTCATCATATGGTTGGCAAGTTGATGCTGGTCATCAGAGTGACTGTCAGACTTTGTCAGGTGGCCACATTTCTGTTGGCAAGCTAGGCGAGAAAAGTAGCTTGCCATCTGCTGTACATATGTTGTCAGCTAGTCATCTTGTGGAAACCGGGCTTTGATTTTTCAGCAAACCAGTCCAGGATTTTCCTTCCTCCCAGTCTCAACGCCTCTGATGAATTCTTCAAAGAGGAAGTCTTTTACTGCAGCTGAGACCGCTTTGTTGTTTTCTTCTTTGCCTTAACTGCCAATCCATTTTTATTCGGACTGGGAGCCACATACATCTTGGATTCAGTTGAAGTGGGCTGGTGTGATGATGTTGCCATTTGTAATACCTTTTCAGGCCACTTCCTTGCAATGGCATCCAACTTACTGTCAGAAGCCGAGTCTGCAGTATGTCTTCCAACTGTCAAATGTTCAAACAAAGCCTCCTGAGTTGAAAAGGTCTTGTGACACGAGTCTTCAGTACAAGTGATACAAGTACCTGACCTCATACCACATCCAACTACTTTCTGTCTTAGAGCTCCAGCAGCCACCGCCGGATCAGAGTAGTCCCCATTGATCTTGACCTTAGTGGGACCCTGGGGCTTGGTCTTCTTGAGAATGGCTTTGTAGGGGTAGAACTCTGGTTTTTCAAACTTGTACCCCCGAGTCACACTCACTCCATCCTCCTGAAATTCAAAGTTAGTGAACCGGGTGATGTCAGGCCAAGTCACGCGCTCTTCCATAGCCTCTTCACATATTTCAAGTACCGTAGGGTAGCATCCCCTAACCCCACCATAGGTCCCCAAGGCAGTGTGCATTTCCAATGCACTGGTCACACTGTTGTCATCATTTACATAGCGGGTGATGTGCGTTTTCATTGGGGTTATCTTCCTGTCACACAGATCTTTACCGGCCTGGGCCTCAGAAAAGTCATACTGGCATATTTTCACATTCAGCCTCTTTCCAAGACCAGGAATGGCAAGTAAAAGTGGAGCACTGTGGTAGCATCCTGCGTTGTCTGATCTGAAGTAGTATTCAGTGATGTGTGGAAACCTTCATCTCCATCAGGGTAGCTTCAATCACATACAGCATAGAAAACCAATTTTGTGTACACTGTTGCACAATGTTGACGAAGCAGTGGATCTGCAATAAGGAGAATAATCAGACACCCCAAGAACGAGTGAAAAATATATCGATATGATATTCCGACGCACAAACAGGCACAACGTATCCTCTGTGCCTGGTTGTTGGTGAAACTGTGCACAGGCCTATCATATCCATGCATAAATATCAATTTAAACTATCTATAGACATCTCCGACTCACATTCAAAGCATGTCAATACCAAGGAGATAATTGCATAGGGAGGAGAATATTTGTTACTCTAGAACAACACTTTTTGAAAAGTATCTTAAATATCATGTCAACATTCTATCATGGCTGCCAGTATTGGTTCCACTCACCTTGAATTCATCGTCTTCTGTCTTGGTGACTGCAGCAGACACATGCCAGGAGATACTCTTTTCGCCATACCAATCCTGCTGAGCCTCTCTGAATTTGCAGGGCAGAAACTTCATGGCCCAGTCCATGGTGATCAATGCCTGAGATGTTGTTAGATTATCCAGTATGTCTGATTTTGCCTGGTCCTGGCATATCTGCCGCAGAAGGTGACCCTTTAGAATGAGGTTTTGCTCTTCTGCTGTTTGTTTGTCATACAGCAGATGCGCTTGCTGCTTTGGATACCTGGTGTGAAAGAAGACCATATACATTTTATGGCATAGCCAGAAATATTTTTGCATTACTTCACAATTGTAATGTAGCCATGGGACTATAACGGTAACATTTCCACCATCTAGATCACGCATGCTTAAAATGCTATTGGTTAATATATCTAGACGTTGCCCAACGAATGTAATAATTTGCACCTACCTGATCCTATTGGCAATAAAACAGTCCATATCTCAAACACTTCCTTTGAGACTGATGCCTGAATGGAACGGTCACGGCGAAGCTGTCGTTTTGAAGCTGCAGGATGGAGTGGGTGATGACATTTTCTAGATGGCTTCCAGTTAAGGCCTAACTTAAAGCGATGGGTAGGACAGATGGTTATCTCCTCAACGTCATCAAACAGCCCAGCACGCAAGGCAATAAGTTCCCACTCAGTGTTTGGTGTGGTAGGCCGAGTAGGCCTAGTGTCACTACTGCTGTGTCGGGGCACTTTCTGACCGGAAAGATGACCAAGAGTGTCCTTGTTTCACTTCGACAGGGTAATGCAGCTACATATAGTTTCCTTTGGGTACTTTCTCATCAACCCACATGTCAAATCAGGCTGAACATGGTCAAACCCGCATTTAATGACCCTCAGGGTCTGAATTTTTCGTGATCCTCCTTTTGCATGCCTAGCACATACTGCATGGCTGCCATAATGTCTATACTCAGTAGACTATAGCGCCACAAATTAAGAGTTTCCCCACAGACAATCAAATTTTCAACCCCTATGTGATACGGTATGCATGTTGTAAGAGTAAAGGACTGTGGGAATGTGGTTGAATAGGCTTGGACATAGTATGATAAGGTTTCCTGCTGAAAAACTGGAAATCAAATAAATAAATCATCTCAAACTGGTGCAAAAACCGGTGCAAACTAGAGGTTTAAGGCCTAAAATACTCAAAATAAACGAGCACGAAACTTCAAGGGCGACATAGCGCCCAAAGTTTTTATAACTTTAAATGAAGTAACACTACTTCAGGTCTGTTGTAAAACAAAATTATGATCCCAATCCCTGTGGCAGTTGAGAAATCACAACGTCAAGATGGTGTACTTTTCACAATTTTAGGAGGGGGGGGGTGTCTACTAATTGAAAGGACATGTGACCTTCCATGCTGCGGGTTATAAACAAAAGATGAAAATTGAAAGATACCTTAAGACCTCTAATTTGATCTTGAAGTAATTGTTTTGTGGTCCTATTGCAGGGTAAGAATGAAAAAACTTTTAAAAATCGGCATAATGGGCAATTTTGTCAAAAAATTGCCATTTTTAATAGAAAATGCATTGAAATTGTTAATGCCAGTAAATTCAAAACGGCGCGATGTTTCACCAAACGGCTTTACCTGCCGTAATTGTACCCTAACACGAAACTTTTGTGCAAATTTGAGCCAGATCCGTTATCCACCGGGTTATCACCTTCTGCAGATTTCTGCATGGTGTACTCATGCAATGACACTTAATTGGTCTATTATTATCATTTCTAAAGTGAGACCGCCATTGATTTCTATCCAACGCAGTAGCTGGCGGAAATCATACCACCCAGGCCGAAACGGTTAATACAAGGTTAATAAAAGACTTAATAAGACTTAATAAGACTTAATTGGTCTATTATTATCATTTCTAAAGTGAGACCGCCATTGATTTCTATCCAACGCAGTAGCTGGCGGAAATCATACCACCCAGGCCGAAACGGTTAATACAAGGTTAATAAAAGACTTAATAAGACTTAATAAGACTTAATTGGTCTATTATTATCATTTCTAAAGTGAGACCGCCATTGATTTCTATTCAACGCAGTAGCTGGCGGAAATCATACCACCCAGGCCGAAACGGTTAATACAAGGTTAATAAAAGACTTAATAAGACTTAATAAGACTTAATTGGTCTATTAATATCATTTCTAAAGTGAGACGGCCATGGATTTCTATCCAACACAGTAGCTGGCGGAAATCATACAATCCGGGCCGGTTAATAAAAGGTATTTTTTATTCAAAAAGACTAACCCAGATTTGGCACCAGCCAAGGTGAGCTCAATTATTAAATAATAAAGCCGCTGGAAACGGCTGCATCGTGTTAAGCAGCACGCGATACAGTATGCAGTGGATTGCTTGCCATATAGATGACTACCCGGAGATCAAACTGAACGGTTTTTTATTCCATTGTATACGTCTGTATCTTTTGTTTGTCCAATCCCAACCAAGAATTTTCCGAAACTTAAGAGTAAGGGACTGTAAATATCAAAGATATTTTGAAAATGTTGGCCATGGCCAAAAAATGGATTTCCTTTATACTTTTATATTTGATAGACCTTAGCCCCAAACTAACAAATATGGATATATTTTTGGAAAAATAACTTTGTTGCCATAGCAACAGCCAGATTACCATTTTAAGCGGTTTTCGCCATTTTTTCAACTTTCAATTTATGAAATTTGGCAATTTTCAAGGCCGTGTTACTCCCACACAAGATACATCAAATTGTTTTCTTTCAAAGTTATGGATAGGATGGTCCAATAAAGGCCACATTTAATGTATTAAAATGTTCACTAGGCATGTGACTGGGTTATACCATTTATTTGAAATAGGGGTGTTTTTTCACTTTTTTAAAGTGTGAAAATGTACCTATTTTTAACGGGTCATAACCCATATGGTAGTGCTTCAATTTCATCATAGACCACATATTATTGAGATGAGACATTGGTCTTGTGGAAAATAAAAAAATTAGCTGGGGGAAAGTTATCCTTTATTCACAATATTGCTGGACATTTTGTAATTTTTTCAAAATTCTTTAAAAGGCTAGCTTCGAGTTTTATGGTAAGAAAACGCATTTAAATTGTTTTAATCACGTTTCATTTAATTAAAAGCCAATTCATACCAACTAAGATCATCTATATTGGTCACAGTTACAATAAACCACTGGTTTTTGTGGTATTTAGGCTTCAAAACACTTTATCAATGGGGGAGGGGGGTGGAGTAATCACAACGCATTCTCCCCTGAATTATTAAATCTTCCTTTTCTTGACAAATGTTTTTAATTTCCAAACATGTAAGGGTCATTGTGTCACACAAGGTGTTTTTTAACCTAATTATTGTTGTCATGGAAATGGCTGATCAAAGTAACATAATAGTGGTAGGAACTAGGCCTACATACATGATTAAATGTAATGTGTTTATTCTTTGTGGCTGGCTACCTTGGATTTTCATTTAAAAAATATTGTGAAAGTTAATTAATTATAATGTTGAGGATAAAAAAGAAGATTTTGTCCTTAGAATTAGAAATGCACCCATCTTTTTCAAAATTATTATGCAGTACACATTATAATTAATACTCAAAGTGTTATTCTTTTCTGCAAAGAGCGCCCTCAACTGGTGAAAGTGAACTGTCTGGTATAGTTTTACTAAACTGGTAATACTAGGCATATGGCTATTATGCATGTGGGGGCATGGTTATGTTTCAACCTGTGTCTGAGAACAAGGTAAGTGAGTTGAAGAACTTATTTAGGAATGGGATTAGCCTATTTGAGTACATACATTTGCCCATTTGACAGTATAATTTATGTAAGATGTCATCATACACACTGGCAATTACATCACCGTGTTGGTTTTATCAAAATATTATCAGTTTAAATGTAGCATGCATGCTTAGCAATACTAATGGTAATGCATAGACTGCTTGCTTGCTATCTCATTTCATATTTCATATTGTCAATAATACAATAGAGGTAGGCTTGCGCCTACACATCATGTCTAATCTTTTTCTCACAAAGCTTAACTAAATCAGTGAATGCTCTGTTTTGTATGTTGTACCATCAGTCTGAAAATCTGTTGTTGTTGTTGTATCACTCTTGACCAACAGGTAGCCTGCACAACATGTCATGTTCATTCGCAAGATACAGTGGCACTCCTTGTGGGGTAAACCCAAGAATAAGACAAGAGACAGACACAGTACCTCTTGTATCTTGTAAAAAAGATATCACTTCGCATGTAGCGTATTATAAAATAGCCGGCATCCAAAGTGAAGCAGGACTTATTTTGGCCAGAACTGGTAACTTTTCTGCTGAATCACACGATTACACCATTTGCCCAATGCATCGAGACATGTTTGGTATTGGATGGAAACGGATGAGTGGACTGTGTTCCATTCCCCAAGGCTTAGCATTCCATAAGAAGCCTGGAAAACTGGAAAGGGGAATAGGAAAAGCACTTTCACAGAGCATTTTCAGCAGGACGCACGTCTTAGTTCCTGTGGGTGCAGGTAGGAACAAAAACAATGACTTTACTGGTTTATTTTGATCTATAAATTAGGGGAGGAATGGTGGCAGCTAATGGCAGATTGGGTTAAAGGTAGTATCATACTTTGTTTTTTGTCAAAGAAATACAGATTCATGGGCAAAAATATCACAAAAGATACAGTAACAGTCATCTCTGAAAATGTCAGGCCCCTATGGTGCCCACTTGGTGAAAAATGGCCACAACATATATATAGCATATCAGGCAGAACACTTTTCATGGTGTGTTTCTACCATTACCATATTTATACCCTGTAAGTTATAGGTAAATCTGTGAAGATTTCTGTATGTTACTACCTTTAAAGTCACAGAGTTTTAGTTGTTTCAATGTGACATAAGCTGTAAATTTAGTGCACATAAGAGCAGGTCTGATACAGCAGGCTAAAAAGAACATGTCCTCATTTTCACTGATGTGTTGTTTTTCCCCTTTGCTGATGTAGGAATATGTAGGACATGCCGCAAATGCCTGTCAAGTCAAGAAACACCCATGGAGAAGATACCAGAAGTTGATTTACATCTTGATGAAATCGCTGCTAAATTTGAAGAAATGAACCTTGTACGTAACTTTGAACATTTCAAAAAGGGGTGGTGTGTGTTGGAGTTGGGACCATCTACATCTGTCACAGAAACTCTCATCCAAACAGGACTCAAATTATTTAAGCCAGACCTGTAGAGCACCAGATACTGGACATTTGCCCCAAAGATATTTCATAAATTTGAACTGTATTTAGAGCATTGTACTTAGGGGCTGTTGATTTCAATAGATTTGTGTATTTGTATGTATGTACTTCTGTTGCAAGCCCTAACGTGAAACAAATTAACAACAAACTTATCAGCAGTTACATTCTCATTTGTATCACCTCACTTGATACTCAGATATTACTCGTTTGCATTTCAGGAGAACTCTGACAGGGAAGCTCCAGAAGATAAGAGTAACGGTAGTGGCGATGCATCTGAAGTTTCAGTTGGGATACTTTCAAGTACATATAGCTCACAAGATGAATCAGAATCTTCAAATCAGAAGGAACTGCAACTTTTGAATGACTATCTCAATGCATGTGGCAAGAAGCCAGTTACACCAATGACAAAATCATGGGAAGATCTATCCGAAAGGACCAAGCGTCGCCATTCCAGTCAGGCAATTGAAACTGTCTTTACTGTCTTACAGACACTAGCACCACAAAATGCAGATCAATTGTGGAGTTCTATAGTTTCTGCTGGTGTGAAAAGGGAAGAACCAGAACTTTCTTCTAGGGACAGGAATCTCATGGAGGTGTTAGCTGAATGTTACCTCAATGCTGCTGAATGGTCAACCCGTAGACAAATATTGTCTATAATGGCAGGTAAATTGGAGTTCAACGAACTGAAATATTTTCTGCCAGAGGTAACACACTATCGGTTTAATGTTGCTAGACAGCATCAGGTTTTGTATGGACATGGTGCTCCAGTTCCCCTAATCAAACAGAAAAGAATGAGAGTTGATCCAGCTAAACTTGATCACTTTCTGGCATTCATAACAAGTCCCCATGTTATCCAGGACATGCCTTTTGGGGAGAAGGTGACCAAGCTGACTTCAGGAGAGGTCTTACATACACCTCATGTCATTCGCACAATGATACCAAGCACAATAATACGCCAATACATGAAGTACTGCAATGAAAGTGCTTTCCCCCATCTTAGTGAGAAGACTCTTCGCAGAATCCTAGATGTCTGCCCTGCATCAACACGGACATCTCTTCAAGGCCTTGACTACTTCACAGCTGATGGTATGTTAAGCATAATATAAACTCATTGTTGACATTTTACAGGGATGATGGGTCTGTTGTATTGTTTAGTGTATAAAGACACTATACATCATTAGAGGAGTGTTAGCATTGGGATTAGAAGCTCAATAATAAGACACATTTGTAAAGGTTTCAACAAAATTGGATTTCCTCTAACTTCATTCATTACTTGAAAATAATACCTCATCTGGAGAAAGGGGATGCATGTTTAATACTATGCACACTTAGTGTGTATATTATTTTTGGTGGTAATATGTGAATTTGTTTCCTATCATCAATCCTTTATCCTTCTTTGAAGCTACATTCAGTTTGTTTTGAGACATTATCTAACTTATGATTTAATTAGGAGGGAAAGCATATGATGAACTGCAAGATGTCATCTCAAGACTTGTACAAGGTGGAAAAAGCAGCAGTTGGGGAAGAAAGCAAAAGGATTTGCTGAGATCGTCAAAGCGGTATATGAAGACAGACTACAAGGTATATGTTCTGTTAATTTTTATTGAAATAAAAAAAAATCCCAGAAGCAACTTCTATTGTGCTAGAGAATGGGATGGTGATCCTAAGATGATTATAGATCATGATGATAATGGATATGACAATTACAATGCAATCAGTAGTGATTATGACAAACAATGATGATGATTTGTGTTGATGATTGCAATACAATTGTCAGAAGACATCACCATGATCTTGATGATCATACTGAAAATAGTGATTTTAATGTCCTCACAATGAAAGAGGTTTTGATGGTGATGAATGATTAACAAAGAAGTGAAATTAGATTATAAAAAAGTAACTAATTAATCATGATTTCAACATGTTATTTCTTCTGCAGATACACACATGTGATTCTTCGACTGTACCAAGCCATTGCCGCTTCTATGCCCTTAGTGACCCAAGAGACACCGATTTCCAAATTATGTGTGACCACGAACACAAAGATGTTTGTAGCCAGTGCCAGATTTTGGATGAAGTTGTAAATGAAATTGAAGGGGCACTTCAGCAATGTGAGATAAGTAATGATGATAAGGCAGATATTCAGTTCTTGGTTGCAAAGTGTCTGGAAGATATCCACTTATGGAAAACGCATCAATTGCGTAGTGTGCAACAAGAGAGATGCCGAACTGACATTCTGGACAGATTAAATGATAAGTCTGTACTAATCACACAAGACTGGGCAATGAAATTTATTCCCCGTAAGTACCGTGAAAGCCAGAGTGACTGGTTCGGAAAGCGTGGAATATCATGGCACCTTTCAGTTGTGCTAACAAAATCAGTCTGTGACGAGTTTGAATCTCTTACCTTGGCTCACATCACTACAGCTCAACAAGACAGTCAAACAGTTACTGCAATAATGCATCACACTGTCAAGCAAATCAAGCAAGTAATGCCAAATTTGCAAAATGTGTACTATAGACAGGACAATGCAGGGTGCTACCACTCTGTAAACACCATAATGGCCTTAAAGAATATCCAAGAGGAAATGGGTGTTAGGGTAAGAAGAATTGACTTTTCTGATCCACAAGGGGGGAAAGGAAGCTGTGACAGAAAAGCGGCCAGCATCAAGTCCCACATTAGAGTACACATCAATGAAGGGAATGATGTAGAAAATGTCAAACAGATGAAGGCAGCAGTTGAATCAAATGGGGGACTCAATGGGGTTGCAACTTACATCACATCAGTATCCAAAAATCCAGAAGAAACACAAAAGCAGATGTTCAGCACTGAAAAAATAAGTCTTCTAAACAACTTTGACCTGACTGGTACTGAAGTTAGATTCTGGAGAGCATACAATGTTGGGCCTGGAAGGTGTATTGATATGAGGGAAAATGTAGGAGTTGCCAAATATGAAATTGATGAAATGCCTGTGCATCAAGTTCAGTTTGCTTGTATCAAACCCAGGAGAGAAGCTGCTAAGAGAGCGAATGAAGAAAACTTGTTTTGTTGTCCCGAGGATGGCTGTGTTATGGCATATCCAACATTGTCTGAGCTAGATCATCATGTCATTTCCCAGAAACACAAGCTAGCTTCCGAGTGTGAAACAATGCTTGATAAGGCATGCATTGCCTACTCCTGTAAATTAATTCAGGCTGACACTACAGTTCCTTGCCAGCAATCTTCAGCAACTTTCCAAACTGATCAAACACGGATAGAAATGGGATGGGCATTGAAAGTCTCCAAAAAGGCACGGAGATTCACTAACAAACAAAACACCTACTTGCTAGGGAAATTCCAATATGGTGAAGACACTGGAAAAAAAGTGGACCCAGCAGATGTTTCAAAAGAAATGAGGATTGTCAAGGATAATAATGGAGAGAAACTTCTTTTCACTCCTGAGGAATATTTAACAGCCAAACAAATAACGGGCTTCTTCTCTAGAGAGGCAGCACGGAGGAGGGTGAAGGGGACAAAAGAATGTCATGATGTTCTCCCGAGTTTACCTTGTGAAGACATTAATATTGAAATTCTACATGAAATTGTTGAAAAATCACTTTCACTCCAACACCCTCTATGTGTTGAAGATATTAATTTGTGTAATGTAGTGAAAAAACAACAACTAGGGAAAATAAGGCTTGTAAAACTGAAAGAGTTGTGTGAATATCTCAACATTGATGTATCAGGAATGAAAACAAACAAAAAAGCACCATTTTGTGCTAAAATTGAACAGGCTGTCCACGAATGTTCTTGTTTTAAGTAGAAGAGAATGGTTGAAGTGTCAAGTAATACAATTTTCGTACAGGTGAAACATGTGTTTGTGTATACTTTGCGGCTCAGGTTAGTCAAAGTTATGGTTACATTCCAGTGGTTTATTGCAATTTTACGCAGACCAAGTTTGGTATACATTTATTTAAATGAAAAAAAAAAAGACTCGCAGCATTTTATATAATGTTCTTTTTCATCATACCATATTAAATTTGGTAAGCTGTGAACGAAATTTGAAAGAAAAAAGTAAATAATAATCAGGAACTAAATTTAAAAAAAGTTCTTTTGTATCACAAAGTCCCTTGAAAATGTAAAAAGTTCAGTACTTATATTGGTGAAGGAATATAAGACCGCAAATTGACGGGGAACACGTTTGCAATATCGCTGTACCCCCCCCCCGCCCCCCCCCCCCCCCCAATAAAGTGTTTTAAAGCCTAGATACCATAACAACCAGTGGTTTGTTGTAACTGTGACCAATATAGATGATCTAAGTTGTTATAAATTGGTTTGTAAATAATTTAAACATGATTATAACCATTTAAATGTGTTTTCTTGCCATAAAACTCAAGTGTAGCCTTTTAAAGAATTTTGAAAAAATTACAAAATGTCCAGCAATATTGTGAATAAAGGATAACTTTCCCCCAGCTAATTTTTTTATTTTCCACAAGACCAATGTCTCATCTCAATAATATGTGGTCTATGATGAAATTGAAGCACTACCATATGGGTTATGACCCGTTAAAAATAGGTACATTTTCACACTTTAAAAAAGTGAAAAAACACCCCTATTTCAAGTAAATGGTATAACCCAGTCACATGCCTAGTGAACATTTTAATACATTAAATGTGGCATTTAAGGACCATCCTATCCATAACTTTGAAAGAAAACAATTTGATGTATCTTGTGTGGGAGTAACACGGCCTTGAAAATTGCCAAATTTCATAAATTGAAAGTTGAAAAAATTGCGAAAACTGCTTAAAATGGTAATCTGGCTGTTGCCATGGCAACAAAGGTTTTTTAAAGATATTTTGTCAATTTTTGTTAGTTTGGGGCTAAGGTCTATCAAATATAAAAGTATAAAGAAAATCTATTTTTGGCCATGGCCAACCTATGTTTGATATTTACAGTCCCTTACTCTTAAGGTTCAATTTGTTGAATAGTAAATTGTGCTTAAAGTTAGGAGGGCCTGACGCGTTTCGATCCTAGCAGGATCTTTCTCAAAGGCTAAATGACAAAATACACGAACATGCAAGTGAAGGAAGCATACATAAAATGGATCAGAGGATATGGAAAAAGGGAAGGGGTGGTATGAGAGTCAGGGTGGGTTAGATAGGTCAGACAAAGGGTGGGGGTCAGGTAGGCAAGATCAAAGGTATCGGACTACAAAAGGATAAGCCTTTGGTTCCCCGCATCCCCTCGTATATTCATGACACCCCTGACTTTCTCCGCAAACATGAACAGGTGAAGCACCAGGTCCCCAGTACAGCCATCATTGGGACATTTGATGTCACATCCCTCTATACTAATATCCCTCAAGAGGAAGGCATCGCAGCCTGTGCATCGGCTCTGTCCAGGAGTGGACATACCACACCTCCCATCCGTGATCTTGAATCTCTCATGAAACTTGTACTAACTAAAAATAACTTCTCCTTCATGGATAAACACTATCTACAGATACATGGCACAGCAATGGGAACCCGCATGGCCCCCTCCTTTGCATGCATCTTCATGTCAGAACTTGAAGAGCGCATGCTAGCCTCAGCACCTTGCCGCCCCTGGATCTGGTGAAGGTACATTGATGATGTATTCTTTATCTGAACCAGTGATGAGAATAGCTTAGGTTCTTTCATTAACCACATCAATTCTTTCCACACGACTATCAAATTCACAGCAGAAGGCTCTCACCATGAGGCCCACTTCCTTGATGTCACCATCCGCAAGGAAGAGGACAAACTAACCACTGACCTGTATTTTAAGCCCACAGATACCCACCAGTACCTCCATGCCACCAGCTGCCACCCCAAGCACTGTAAGACTGGTATAGCATATAGTCAGGCCCTCATACTCAGACGAATCTGTTCTAATGACTCTGATTTCTCCAAACACACACAGGAACTGAAGAAACACCTAGTTGCAAGAGGCCACAGCTCTCGCAGGGTGCGGAGTGCCATTGAGAGAACTCGTGCTCTTCCCAGAGCGGCAGTTCTCCAAGAGAAAGCCCCCAACGATGATACTTGTACTAATAACAAAGTTGCTCTTGTGACTACTTTCCATCCCTCTCTTCCCCCATTACGCAGAATCACTAATGATAACCATCACATTCTTCACACCTCAGACCGTCTCCTCGGGGCTATCCCAGAAAAGCCCATCTTGGCCTACAGACGTCCCCGCAACCTCCGCGACTTGATTGTCAGGGCTAAGGTCCCACCCACTACTAATGTCTCTTCCCCAATCCAGCATGGTACATTCAAATGTAACTCTAGATGCGTAGTCTGCCAGCACCATATCCATGAGTCTGATTCTTTCACATGCAATGGCTCCACCCATAAGACCAAAGGGAATATTACCTGCACTTCATCTAATGTCATTTATCTCATCTCTTGCAGGGTATGCAACATACAGTACGTGGGTGAAACCAAGAACACCCTCAAGAAACGTTTCTATGGTCACCGGTCTACAGTCAAAACTCAGAAACTGGACACCCCAGTGGGTTTTCACTTCAATCTCCCTAACCACACAATTTCTGATATGATCTTGCAGGGCATTGAATCACTTGGCGACCGCAGGGACTTGGTCCGGCTGAGCAGGGAGAAAGTTTGGATTAAGATATTACGCACTATTCAGCCGAACGGACTAAACCTCCAGGAAGGCAATGACTTATATTCTTCTTTGCTTATCTCATTTTCATTCATCCACAGGTACTCTCTAATCCCCTCCCCCTTTTTGCATTCCTCTCCTGCCTCTTGCCCATCTTGATCTCCTATCCTTTAATTAACTCCTTTGTTAATCCCCCACCCCCAGCACCACTCTTTCTAACCCTTTTGTAGTCTGTTACCTTTGATCTTGCCTACCTGACCCCACCCTTTGTATGACCTATCTTACCCACCCTGACTCTCATACCACCCCTTTCCTTTGTCCATATCCTCTGATCCATTTTATGTATGCTTCCTTCACTTGCATGTTCATGTTTTTTTTTCATTTAGCCTTTGAGAAAGATCCTGCTAGGATCGAAACGCGTCAGGCCCTCCTTACTTAAAGCATTTGATATATTTCAGGTCATTTTGGCTGATGAGCAGTTTGCAGCAGTTTATTACTTGTACAGACTACAAAAGGGTTGGAAGGGTGGTGCTGGGGAAGGGGGATTAACAAAGGAGTTAATTAGGGGATTGGAGATCAAGATGGGCAAGAGGGAGGAGAGCAATACAAAAAGCAGGAGGGATTAGAGAGTACCTGTGGATGAATGAAAAGGAGATAAGCAAACAAGAATATTAATCATTGCCTTCCTGGAGGTTAAGTCCATTCGGCTGGATAGTGCATAATTTCTTAATCCAAACTTTCTCCCTACTCAGCCGGACCAAGTCTCTGCAGTGATTTTTATTCAACGCAGTAACAGGTGGAAATTACACCACCGAAGCCATACCGATTAATAAAAGGTTATTATTATTTTAACAAAACTAACCTAGATTTGGCACAAGCCAAGGTGACCTCAATTATTGAAGAATATTGCCGCTGCAACCGGCTCGAGTCTGTATTGCATTAAGCTACACGTGATACAGTGGAGCTTATGGCTATATAGATGGCTGCACGATCAGAGGTGAAAATTAACAGCTTTAAAATATTGTTTATATGGTGGTATTTATTTTAGTTTTCCTCGGGAAAAAATGAATCCAAACTGGACCATACGGATCCCTAGTCAGAATAGTGTCTTCATGTAAACGAAGATGCCATTTCCGTTTAAATTTCATCATATAAATTGTTTATACTCGCCGGCCAAGGACATGACAACACTAGGCACGTTCACACAGACACACCAAAAAGCGCGACTTTTTGGCTCGCACTCCAAATCGCAACCCAAATAGTCACAATTTTTGTTGTGTCCACACAGGCAAACTAGACCTGTCTTTGACAAACACTGAGCTGTTTCGCGTATGATTTTAAATGATACGAAAAACACACAGGCCAGTATGTATGGTTGTGCATTTTGGCGGTGGAAACAGCAAAATTATTGCTTTTCTAGCTCGTCGTGCTGCGTTCACGTGTACACAATTGGCCCACTACTTTAGATAGCCATATCAGCGGTCCAAAAAGTTCCAAAGACCGTGTTTTGAGTCATGTTTGACTCTAAATGGCACAAATAATTTTTTTAAAAATCAATACAAAATCAGCCGATGAGGTCATCGTGACTTCACTTCACATTTGGGATATCAGTACCATTCCCTACCTACCCACCAAGTTTCATCACCATCCGATATTCCCTTATGTTTGAATCTGAAAATCGGCTTTTTGATGATGTCATCATGACGTCACAACTTTTTGGTATTTTGTGGCATGTGCCTATAGCCTAACAAACATTTTGCCGAAAAAATCGCGCTCCAAATCGCGATTATTTGTGTACCCACACAAAAAAGCTCGAATAATATTTGGGTCGCGCTGCAAATCGCGACCCAAATAGTTGCAATAGAAACAAATTATTGATCTCAACGAGAAAATGTAAATGTAAATGAGCATGATCTTTCATTGTGAGATGAGCGTGAAAAATCATATTAGTAATTTGTACCAGATTGGGCCTATTGTTCGTATTCATAGTTATTGCTTGTATGCGTCTTTTTAGCTGAGGTGCAATACCACGAACTATTACAAACATTAACCTACCCATGTGCAGGTGCGGAATACAATGACAATACTACATGTTTGTATGTTTTTGGGAGATTTTCAAAATGAGCATTTGATGTGCATGCTGCATGATTGGTCTTAGCATTGAGCAAGGGGATATTCCGGTGATCCCTTTGTTGCTTTATCAAATAACAAAGTCATTCAAACACTTTCCAGAATGAAAAAGACCCAATAAACTACTTATCTACTTCTCACTTTTACGAAACAGGACGCGGGCCAATATCATTAAAACAACAATAGAGTAGCTATATATACTGGGTGAGTTCGTTTGTTTCCACGAGTAGACAGCAGTCAACATTGCCATACCCGCCTGCTTGTTTTGTGCAGTATACACCATAGATATATATAAAAACTAGATGACGAACCCGTGCACAAACTAATGGGAGCTATATCCGTCATGCAGGACGTGGTCATTTTATGTAGGACAAGCACTTATTTAGAACGATTGCGCAAACCGCGCGGTACGCATAGATAAAGAATAATAAAAACTAGATCGGACGCGCGTCTGATACGCGCGTTTTAACTGGGCGCCGCCATTAGTCACGTGAATGAGGCAAAACTTTGAAACGCGCATTTTGTCGGCGTGGCGATCACTTTGTAGAATGCTAGTATTTCTGCTGGTCATGAACCTTCATGGGGCCCATAATGGAGTCAAATTGTGCAACAGCAAGGTGCCAAAATAGAAAACGGAGGAGGGGTCCTGGAGGACAGTTGCTCAAGAAGCTAACATTTCATGTGTGAGTACCTTAATACATAAAATTGACCTTTTCGGACCGTATTTTCGAAGAAGATAGTTTCAAGCACGCGATGTGGTCAGGATGCATTAATGCGCGACACCAATGGGGATTAATGCAACAGTTGGGTGTGAAGAATGCTGCATTGCTTGAAGGGCTAGCTTGAGGAAAGTAACATAATCCACTCCTGAACACACACCTATGATTAGGTCTATAACCTATTAGTATATTTCTTATTTTTCTTTACCATGTCAAGGAAGATTAACTGTATTTGGAAGTGTGCCGTGAAATGTGCCATGGGTCTGCTGAACTTTGTATAACTTTATAACTTTTTTTAACTTGCAGACGTGCATATCGACAGCTCCTGAAATGTCATTTATGTGCGTCTTCAAACACCAATGCGACTGTACAAGATGACACCGAGCTCCTCACTCCCCCACATTCCACAGATCCTACATGTACCACCATCCCATCTGTGCCTAAATTTCTCAGCCAATTCAGCTGTAATGTGGTTGCCTACATTGCTGGGTATGTTGTCAAGGAGCTGTTAAATTATGTCAAGTGTGCGAAATGCATGGAGGCACTTGTGCGGCACCCAACAACGATGTCCTTGCACCTTCCCCGCCTGACCTGTACCTATAGTTCATCTCAGAGAAAATGGAGGTCTCGTATTGAGGCAGTGTGTAAAGTTGCAGAGAGCGTGTTTCGGACGTACAACAACAACTATCCATCCCCGATGTCCGGGCTACTGGCCACAATGAAAGTCCGTACAATGGGGGAATTGATCGGAAGTGGTGTGTTCCTGACTACTGACCATGCTTCCGACGCATCCACGGGCGAAGCTGGTCATAGCATCACCCTGATACGCCAAGTTGCCGGGCAATATCCGCGAATTGTGTCATTCGACTTCGGCAAGAAAACTATATACCGAGGAACTTCAAGGTCAAAAGATAAGAAGACTGTACTCTAAGCTGGTTCTATTCAAAGGTCAATGAGAACAGCAGAAAGCAATGTTTATAGGCCGAGTTACCCTCTAAATCTTCCAAGAATTGTATTATCAACCCCAGGGTTCATGGAGTGGGTGCATAGTTGAGGCCAAATCCCCCTCAGGTAAACTTCTAGATTTTGCGTAATTCCTGGTTACTATTTCCTGGAGCATCAGCCAATGTATAACGGTGATTTTCGTGCAGAAGATAATGTTGAGAGAGCCCATTCGTAAATAAATTCCGCCCTCAACAATTTATATAATAATTTGTTGTGCATGCCCATCGTATTACTCAACCGTCTCACTGTAGTTTTTCGGCTTGTTGGGCAGAATAAAATGTTTCCGTAATTCTTGCAGTAGCTCGCACTAGGACGATTAGTTTGTCGTGGAAAAGAGAATAATTATGCACAGGGCATTTTTGAAGAACATTGCTATCTCCCAAGAAAGTATAGAACGCAATAATATCATTGTATGCCTCGAAAGTACGTGGGTAGGTCAGGAATATTCTTTGAAGATTAAACTGTGTTCTCTTTACATCAAAATGAGTTTACAACAGCTTTGTTTTCTTTGGTTCATATAAAACAGTGTTTTCTTATTGGTTTTTATAAAACGGAGGGCATCATTTACACGCTTATTTTGGTGATCGGCCTATGCTTCCTTCTCACATTCAGCAGTAATCCTTTGCGCGTTGCCTCATTCACGTGACTTTTTAGCGCGTCCATGGAGAACACAAAAAGTTTGTGCACAGTGAATGGCGCGTGTGAACGCGCGTCCGATCTAGTTATTTATTCTTTTGATATCTATGGCGGTACGCGGTTCCGGCTGTTACGCGTTACGCGGTACGCAGTTACGCACCAGAAACAATGATGGAACCATAGATATTATTAAAAAAAAACTAGATGACGCACCCGTGTATTAACGAATGGGGGTTGCACTACGCTCACGCGCTAATAACAAGCCGCGCCGTTACGCGTTACGCGGTACGCGATGCACCAAGAAACATGATGGAACGCCGTAGCTATATTCGGTTGCTTAGATTGTTTGTCGGTTATTCCATCATTTAATTTGCCAATTTCATAATTTTATTTGCAGTTTTGTCATTCCGGTCGGCAATTCCATCATTCAGTTTAACATTCTGTCATTCTGTTCGAAAATTCCATCATTCAATTTGGCAAAATGAGTAATGGAATTACCGAAGCAAACAATCTAAAAAGATAGCTACGGCATTCCATAAAAACGGATTCGAACTAGTCCTATCGAAAATGGCGCCTAAAGACGCGGCCAAGAGCAGCCAATGCAACCATTGATCTCCATAATACACTGGATAGGACATCGCGCGCCATCTTGTGCAACGCGTGCGTTTGCTCAGGAGGGTTTAGAAACTTCAAGCGCGGGTCGGCGCAGAGACCGTACGCAACACAAACAAATGAAGTTTGGGGGTTGGGGCAATAAATTTACCATATATTTTGCTGATTTTCGAGTGGTTTAGAATTAAACTTTTGGAGGAAATACCTTACTATGGATTATAGGATGTGTTATGCGTTTGTGGATGTAGGCCTACGAATACCGGGTGCACGGATGACACAAAAAGAGGGATTTGATTCCATAAGTAAGCGTTTTAGTCTGCAGAACAATAAGTTTAAGTGTGTGGGAATAATTATAACTTTATTTGAAAAGAATTCTAGAATCCTTATTTCATTTGCCCTTTTTTGAATGATCTTAGTAAGCTGTAGTTTGCCGGTAACTTTTTTTAACTGATTTTTTTAATTTGGAGCAAACAAAACTCATCAACTCAACGATATTGTATTAAGTTAGCCTTATTTTATCTATAAATAACTACTGTGAACTATCATGATGGCATTCATCAGCGCATGCGCAACCCTCCTAAACGGGGCCGCGCGTTTTTACAGGAAGCGCTGTACAAAAAGAATACGCGTGTCCTATCCAGTGTATTATGGAGATAAATGAATGCAACATCTAGTTTTTTTTTTATATATCTATGGTATATATGGCCATTCCCAGGTCAAGGCTGCCCTGTGGAAGCTAATCGAGTGCACCCAATGTAGCTAGTTCACAATGATGATGAAACGAAGCTGACCAATCAAACACAAGAGGGAAAACAGCTTGTCACTGATTATACATGACGTGATCACATCTATCCAATCAGGGTGGAAGTAGACACACAAGGCGTCGTGTGTGGGCTGGACGTTGCTCAGTATAAAGCAGACGTGTGACTAGTGAGTGAATCAGTTTGTCGACCAACGCAGGTTAAGATGTTGTAGGCAGTGGACTGATTCAAACATGGTGTCGTCTGCACGTTCTGCCGTATTCATCATTTTCACGTTACTTGTCAACGATTTTAAAGGTAAGATTATAATAATCAGCCAGGGCCCAATTTCATTGAATTCGTTAAAGCCTATTTTTGTGCTTAATACGGGCACTGCCATGCGTAAAATCTATTTCAGGGAAACCGTAAGCAAAATGTTCGGTTAGCCAAGAATCTCTACTGTAGCCGTTATCATTTTCTGCTAGCGCGCTCTCATGTGCATTCTGCAGAAATTCCATGCTTACCGTTACCAAAATGCAAACTTTCCCGTGAAATACGCTAACCGTAAGCAAAAAAAATGGGCCAAGTGTTTCGTTGGTGAACAATGGGAGACTTGTGAAAATCGGTCTTGAGTCAACAGCGCACGCGCAAACCATGTTTTCGCAATTGTGAGCATGCGCGCGTTGAATTGCGCGTGCGTGTGCGTCCGCTGTTGACTTGAAGACCGATTCTCAAAAGTCTCCCATTAGGTCGAAGTGAGAGGAAGTGTCTTTATTTGCTCCTGAAAATAAAAATGTGATTCTTAAATGTGAATTCATGGCTTCTTTGATACCACTGTTGGTATAAAATATCTGAACTCCGTCAATCATTAATTGAGGCCGCGGCAGTGCAGTCGTAACAAACCATTACATCAATATAAAGTAACAACTGAGGTTTTCTAGGTAAAGACAAACCATTTCAATAATCTTGTTATCACAATTTACCGACACAACGAACATTACTTGAAAAAAATGGAATGGGGAAACACATTTTAGACAACGTGAAAACATTTTCTGATTGACCCGGATATTTTCTTTCAATCTAAGGTCTATTGTCTCGAGTTTCGCAGTTCCTCAAAAGTGATAATTGATGACGCACTGAATACTGAACATTTAAATGGAATAGAATCTTGAACTTTTTATTCAATGCAATGTAGCTAATAATGAGATGTACATTTTATATAAAAAAAAATATATATTGAAAACAATATTTCATTGTAGTTGTGGGCCAGATGAGGACCTTGTTCTTTGGTCCTCCTCCGAAGCCAGTTCCTGGGGAACACTGGATGCAAGCAGCCGTACGAGAGCTTAGCAAACAGCGTTGCCCCGGTAAGCAGAATTGTTCCATTTGTACGATAACCTTAAAGCTCAAAAGCCGAACTTATGGCCTAAAACATATAAGAATGTTTACAGATATTATGCCTAACGTTTCGGTCTTCTTAAAGTCTTTTGGAAAAGACGGTTATCCTAACTCCAAGCACAGCAACAATTGAGCTGGATACTTCTCTATCAAACTTCTGAGGATTCCTAGTGCTTACTAGGGTTTGTACTATGCTGGCTTTATGAATACACGCAATTGATGTGTATGGGATGAATGTTTCTATCCGATACCTACACATATGGATGTTTATACTATCAAATCGTGTGTTTTGCTTAAGGTGCAGTTAAGTGCGCTAAGGAGGAACCTCTTGGTATGGAGGATGGACGCATCCTGGATGAAAGCATCACAGCTTCGTCTTATTGGCAAACTCAGGCTTATTGTAGACCAGCAAGGGCACGACTTAATACCCAAGGTATATGTCTCCATTCCATTTATTATTACATATACAAAATAAATAAAAGAAATGATGAATCCACAATATTTATATTCAAATGAAACCAAAGCTCTTGCTGTGTGTCACGTAAAAAAACCTACAGTGATAATGTTCTTGCTATTGTGGTACAAGTTCTTTACGAAGTTTGATCTTAAGCTGGACAGCTCAGTTTGTCAATTTTTCAATTGACTTTAAACAGAAATGATAAACAAAAACAATAAGAAACTCTTACAAATACAACGCCCCCATCCAAATCAACTGCCCTAAATCTCTCCTTCTCTTTATAATCTAACCAATGTATGAGCAGGTTGGGCCGCTGCATGGGTTGCCGCTGCTGGTGACGTCAATCCGTGGATTCAAGTTGACTTCACTACTGCAGTCACCATCACTGGACTCATCACTCAAGGCCGTGGGAAAGATGGACATACCAATGACCAGAGAGTGACCAAGTACCAGGTGGCGGAGAGTGACGATGGTCAGTCGTGGGATCACGTGACCTACACAAATGGGACAGCAATAACGGTCAGTAACTTTAAGATTGAAGGAAAAACTATTCCTATTCTAAACTTAGAGCTATATTAAAATATGACTACCTCGCTGGCTCCGCGTTCTCTGTGCTTAGACGCTTCAATGGTGTCCTGGGCACAGTCATAATGAATACGGGCGATTCATAATTTAGAGCGCCACCAAGAGAGCAGCAGGGAGAGGCCGATTTACGCGGTGCATGATGGGAAATTGTCGACATCGGAGTTTTTTCCCCTATACGCTCAACGTTATTGCTGACTCTTGGGTCGTTTTGTGCGTTTATTTCACGTGTTATCACTATTGTTTGTTTGCGAATCTTTCCGATACACAGCACACACATCCAAACTGGAAAACATTGAGAAATACCAATGGATGAAAGATATTGTAATGTTTGCCACAAGGTGGCGCCGTTTGTAAGTAGCAGACAACAGCCGCCGGTTGGTGGCATGGGACTCGCACGTGAAAAGCACATGTGAGATTTAGGGAGACGATATAGCGATAAGCTACAGGAAGGACGGGTTTCTGGGTTAAGCTAAAAAAGGAAGAGAAAGACCGGCTAAATAAAGGTTAGTTTACCTTGTGTTTCAATAAAAACTGAGATTGTGACATGTGTACTTATTTGGCTGTCAACCCGTGGTATTGTAGCTAGGCCTACTGTATTTCACATAAATATTACCGAGGACCCGCAGAGGAAAACTCTACATTGGTGGCAGCGGTTTCCGGTAATACATTTTACGTTGTACAGGAGTTGTCCATTTTAGTTGTTTCTAGTGCATTTTCCGCTGCTTTGCTTCCGCCGCTATGTCTGATGCTGGGAGTTCCCACTGGCCTCCGCTAGACGGTTGCCACTCGCCCCCTTGGTTTCATACGCTCCCGCCTTTGCCGGCGTCCGGGCCCCCAAATGACTGGCTTCACTGTGTTGTAGATATGGCTGACGTCCCCGGCACGGGCGCCGTAGGTCCGGCAGCGGATTTCAGTTGCCCAACCGCGGCGTACACGCCGGTACCGGCCGAGGGTGGTGGAGCTCATGGGTCTGACAGCTATCTCGTCGATGGACAACCGGCCACCGTTAGATCATCGACGCCTGCATACCGATGGCCAGCGGGCGGGTCGCCACCTGGGACGCTGGCACGGGGCCTATTCGCCGGTGCACCTGCCGGGGCACCGACAACCACAGACACTGTGCATGCGGCGCCGGCGGGACAACTACCGTCGGTGCAGGAGAACCGGGCGATGGGTATACGCTCGGCACATGCACACCGGCTGCAGCATAGCCTTGTCGGTGGACCGACCTGTACCCGACTCATGGCTACGGATGATGCGGTGGTGCAGCCGTCGGTACTGGAGTACCGGGAGATGACGCGCCAGCCGACCCCTGGACAGCAGCAATTGCCTTGCTTTGTCGGTGCACCGACCGGCGCACCGATGGCCACGGTATATGGGGATATAGCCGGACAGGGGCCGCCATCGGTGCCGAACTACAAGGATATGACACATAAGCAGATACCGGGACAGCAGGATTGGGTTAGCTTTGTCGGTGCACCAACCGGGGCACCGATGAACACGACAGGTGGGGATGTGGCCGGACAAGGGCCGCAGTCAGCGCCGGAATATCAGGAGACGACACACAGGCCGATGCTGGGACAGCAGGATTGGACAAGTTTGGTCGGTGCACCGACCGGTGCACCGATGGGCACGGCATATGGGTATGTGACCAGACAAGGGCCAACGTCGGTGCCGGATTGCAGGGAAATGACACACAGGTTGGCGCCACCGCGGCAGCAATGGAGCAGCGTTGCCGGGGCTCCGACCGGTGCACCGCAGCTGGCAATGGCAGGTGGGAATGTGGCCAGCCAAGGGCCGCCGGCGGTTCCGGGATACCGAGGAACAACACACAGATCTGTGCCAGCACGGCAGCAATGGGGCAGCGTTGCCGGGGCACCGGTGACCGCGGGAGGTTCACCAGCGACGGTGCGCCGGGGCACACCAGTAGTTTCTCCACTGGGAATAAAAGGGCAGTACGGTTATCCCGTCGGTACACCGGACGTTCGACCACCGCATACTGCGCGTGAACGGCCCATTATGCGACCAGATCGGTATTCTGGTACGTCGTCATGGTCGGCGTACCAGAGACATTTTGAGATGTGCGCCAGCATCAATAAATGGCAAGACTATGAGAAAACAGAGTATTTAGCAGTATCCCTGGCAGGACCGGCACAACAAGTACTGCAGAGCTTACCGAGAGATGGCACGACAACATATGAGAGCTTGGTCAGAGCATTAAAAAGTAGATTTGAACCGGATGGGCGTAAAGAATTTTACAGAGTTCAACTGAAGAATAGACGCCAACAGGCCAACGAGTCCCTTTCAGAACTGGCCCAAGCAATTCGTCTTCTGGTAGACAAGACATTCGGTGATTTGTCTGCAGATGCACAAGAGACAATGGCCAGGGACTATTTCTTGGATGCCCTTGCAGACAGCGACACACGAACACGTGTTTTGCAAGTGCGACCTCATAGTTTGGAGGAAGCTGTAACGGCCGCCACTGAATTTGATGCCATTATGTCAGCAGAGAAGGGCCAGGGCCTTCGTAGGGTAAGATTTCTAGAAAGCGATGATACAAATGGCGCAAAGACCGAAGACTTCGTGTCAAGCGACAGAGTGACGAACCTAGAAAAATGCCTGCACGAAATAAGCCAGCAAATCAAAACACTAGCCACACAGAACGCAGAGTTAACCAAGAAGAGGAGAGGATGTTTCTCATGCGGCGAACAAGGCCACTTCAAACGGGACTGCCCGAAAGAGAAAGAGAAGAAACAATCTCGGTCGAACAACGGGAACCAGGAAAACATTTAAGGGCTGAGTCCGAGGGCCAGGGATCAGCTCAGAAAACGGGGCCCACCCAGAAATTGTATTTTCATGGCACGGTTGCACACATTGGAGCAGGAATCCACATACTTGGGAAGATGAACGGCGTAGATGTAGAGATGCTAGTAGATACAGGGGCAACGATATCAATTATATCCCAAGCGTTGGTTGATACAATGAGTGCACTGGACAGGCCGAAGATCACACCGTCGACCGTGCAAGTATTCTTAGCAAATGACGAACGACTGAAAGTTTATGGAAACGCTACAGTGGAGCTACAACTCGGTGGGAAGTTAGTTCAACAAGAGGTTATGGTAGCTGATATTCACAATGATGTCTTACTGGGATTGGATTTCTTGGACTTGCAGGGCTGTGCGATAGACATCGGGAATAAGAGTCTACATATAGGAGGCCTGGAGGTTCCCCTGAGAAAAACGAAGGAGAGAGAGCAGAGCTGCAGAGTAACAATTAAAGATACAGTAGCTATCCCACCTACCTCTGAGATGATTATTGAGGGTAGTATGAGCAAAAGTGATTTTTCTTCAAGCTATGGCATAGTGGAACCAGTTCAAAGTTTTCTCTCAAAGAGTGCGGTGTTACTCGCACCGACTCTCACTAAGTCAAATTCATCGGAGGTGCCCTTGCGGGTCATGAATCCAACTGACGAAACAGTTGTCCTCTATAAAGGAGTGTCGGCGGGCGTATTTCAGACCATAGATGCAGTTGGCCCATATATTGCAGGTCGAGGCGATTTTGATCACCCCACGGAGGGACGGCTTAACCAGATGATGGGGAGAGAACGTGAAGATGACCAAGTTAAAGAGCCCACAGACAGCGTCCAGAAGATGGTGGAGCGAGGATCAACTCATCTAAGCACCGAGGAAAGGGAACAGTTGTCACACCTTATACGGAAAAACCGTAGTCTGTTTTCTCAAGGAAAAGGAGATATCGGCCTCACTACGCTTGTACAACACTCCATCGATACCGGTGACGCCAGTCCAATAAGACAGTCACCGCGGCGATTGCCAATATTCCAGAAAGAAGTCGCCGAGAAGGAAATCGAGAGGATGGAGAAGGCCAACATCATAGAGCCAGCATCTGGACCGTGGGCCTCGCCGATAGTACTCGTCAGAAAGAAAGATGGTTCTGTTCGCTTTTGCGTCGATTATCGACGGCTCAACTCTATCACTAGGAAGGATGCGTATCCAATACCTCGTATCGATGACTCCATCGACACTTTGGCGGGCTCCAAGTACTTCACAACATTAGACTTAGCATCGGGGTATTGGCAGGTGCCAATGAGTGAAGCAGATAAAGAAAAAACAGCCTTCACCAGCCACCGGGGACTCTTCCAGTTCCGTGTCATGCCCTTTGGGCTATGCAATGCTCCTTCAACTTTTGAGCGCTTGATGGAGAAAATTCTACATGGACTGCAGTGGCAAATCTGTCTGGTATATTTGGACGACATCATAATCTTCTCCAAGACCTTCGAAGAACACATGGAAAGGCTCCAATTGGTTTTCAGTCGCATCCAGATGGCGAGTTTGAAGCTTAAGCCAGAAAAATGTCACCTATTGCAACAGGAGGTGCTGTATCTGGGGCATATTGTCTCCGACAAAGGTGTGAGAACAGACCCAAGTAAGACGAAACAAATCCGAGAGTGGCCGGTTCCGCAAAATGCGCAAGAGGTCCGAAGCTTCCTTGGTCTGTCTTCTTACTACAGGAGGTTTGTTTCCGGGTTTGCCGACCTCGCAAGGCCACTACATAGACTTACGGAAAAGGAGAAGACCTTCCAGTGGACAACAGAATGTCAATCGGCCTTTCAGCAACTAAAGCATCGTCTAACCTCTGCGCCTATTCTTGCTTATCCGACTCTTCATGGCAAGTTTATACTTGACACTGACGCAAGTAACTTCGGAATCGGTGCAGTACTCAGCCAAATGCAAGATGGCAAAGAGCACGTCATCGCATATGCTAGCCGTGCCTTGTCGAAACCAGAACGGAATTATTGTGTCACAAGAAGGGAACTCCTTGCAGTAGTGCACTTCATCAAACACTTTCGACCGTATCTGTATGGCCAGCAGTTCCTCCTTAGAACAGACCATGGGTCCCTCCGTTGGCTCTTCCATTTCAAGGAACCCGAAGGCCAAATTGCTAGATGGCTGCAAGTCCTCGCTGAATACGACTTTGACATCGAGCACCGCCCAGGACAAAGGCACGGAAATGCAGACGGTATGTCTCGAATCCCTTGTATTCAGCCCGAGACAACCAAGGAAGCTGCCGAAAAGGGGCAAGAGCGTCTATGCTGCTGCACTCCAATCACGTCCAGCCAGACGTCAGAAGAACAGAAAGAATCATCAAGCACACAAGCGAACTGGAGCTACCGTATACGAGAGGTCTCATCATTTTACTGGTTACATGGCTACACCCCTAAGGATCTGAGAGAGAAACAACTAGAAGATACGACTCTACAAAAAGTGATAAGCTGGCTGGAAAACAGTACCCAAAGACCATCGTGGGCAGAGGTGTCAGTCGAGGGTACGCGCCTCAAAGCATTGTGGGGTTCTTGGCAGCAACTGTGTCTTCGGGATGGGGTACTGTATAGGAGATGGGAAGAGGACTCTTCAAAATCACGATGGCTTCTGGTGGTTCCCCCGGCACTAAGAGAAGATGTGCTGCGGCATCTACACGACTGTCCTACAGCCGGACACCTGGGAATCAACAAGATGTATGCTAAGGTCAAATCACGATTCTACTGGGAAAATATGAAAGAGTGGGTGACTAGATGGTGCAGGCAATGCCTGGAATGTGCAAGACGTAAGTCTCCAGCACGGAAGGGTAAAGCTCCGCTTCAACAAGAAATTTCTGGGGTCCCAATGGAAAGGATCGCCATGGACATCACTGGACCATTTCCAGCTACGGAAGGAGCCGGGAACAGATGGATTTTGGTCATCTCAGACTACTTCACCAAGTGGACTGAAGCTTTCCCGTTACAAGACATAACTGCACAAACGGTTGCCAATGTATTCGTCAGGGAGTTCATCTGTCGATTCGGTGTCCCCAGGCAGTTACACACAGACCAGGGTCGGCAGTTTGAAAGTCATCTGTTTCAGGAAATGTGCACATTATTGGGCATCAAGAAAACTCGAACAAGTCCATATCACCCCCAAAGTGACGGCCAGGTTGAGCGATTCAACCGCACCCTCAAAGATATGCTAAGTGTCTATGTGGCTGAAAACCAACGGGACTGGGATTTGCATATACCGTTAGTTATGATGGCGTACCGGGCGTCTCAGCACAGTAGCACTGGTGAAACGCCAAACAATCTTACTTTGGGGAGAGAGGTAGAGTTGCCGGTTGACCTCATCTTCGGCTGTCCAGAGGAGCCAACCGAGATCACAAACTACGCTTTTGAGCTCCGTGAAAGGATGTGCGCTGCACACGAACGGGCAAGGACTAGCCTCAAAAAGGCTGCAGTACAGCAAAAGCGGAACTATGATGTGCCCAGCCAACAGAAACGGTTTGCCCCCGGCACAGCAGTGATGCTATCTGTAGAGGCAAAAACTGTAGGGTTATCCCCTAAACTCCAGCCCAGGTGGGACGGACCATACATCGTAACTGAAGCTGTAAACGATGTCAACGTGAGGATCCAGAAGGGGAAGCGGTATAAGTGCAAAATTGTGCACATAGATCGCCTCAAACGCTTCGAAGGGGATGTGGACAAGGCCTGGTGGGACAAGTTAATTCAGGTCCCACATCCAGTACACGCTGCCGATTGCCATGAACCGGACACCTTTGACACTGCTGATGGGCTACCACAGCCCCAAACCCCTCCAGTTCACTGTGATAAAGAGGTTACGCCACAATCTCCTAGCAGCGGAGAACGATGCCTTGAAAAACAACTACCAGGCGACGGTAATCAGGCACCAGAGCCCATACGGCATGAGGAAGCAGCTGAAGATGATACAGCTTCTGACAACGTAAAGTGTCCCACTCTGCCACAGGATGGCGTAGATAGACCAAGACAGCGGAATCCACCGAAACGTTTCGGAGAATGGGTCAAATCGCTCAACCAACATTAAGCAGCTTTGTTATCAGGCAGTAACCCTCGTTTTGTTTATTTGTTATTGACTCCTCCAGATGCCGAAAAGACACCACTCCATGGATCGGCAATGGAGATCACACGGGAAAGCAAGATCACCGACCCCACCTCACCGATCATGCAGTCCAGCTCCACGACTACAATGTCGAGAGTGCACCCTGATCTTCAGCTCGCAGTCAGCCCTGAACCGTCACGTCACCGAGCAGCATGGGGTGAAAACTAAATTCGAATGCCCATTTTGTGAGGGCACAAGCTACACTAGAAAGAACGACTTGGGACGACACCTCACCAATTGCCACTCCTCTATGAAAGGAACACCTCCAGCAACAGAGAAGGAGAAGACACCGCGTGCATCCCCGGAGAGAGCTCAGAGTGTGGAGGTGCCGAAAACACCGGAGATACACACTACTTGTACTCCTGCATTGTCCTTGCATCCAACGGCTGAGGACATGGATTTTGATGTACCAACAAGAGGTTCTTCACGGACGTCACCACTGAGACGCGTCACGACAGAGACAACAATGGAGGGGCGAGTCAGCGAAGGTCGGGTGTTGCGGCGTAGAACCGTAGAGATATACAACGAGGGTAGTCTGGTGATGAAGACCACCACGGAAGACTTCCTGGACAAAGGTCTGGAGCATTGACTACCCGGGATGACTTTCATGACCACCTTTTCCGCCCTGTTGCGAACTTTTCTAAACTTTGTTAAAGCTTTGTTTAAAGTTACTTGTTTAAAATGTTGAGATGTTGTTCTGTAAGAAATTTGTTTAAACGAATGCGAGACGCATTCTTTCCCCATGGGAGGGGATGATGTAATGTTTGCCACAAGGTGGCGCCGTTTGTAAGTAGCAGACAACAGCCGCCGGTTGGTGGCATGGGACTCGCACGTGAAAAGCACATGTGAGATTTAGGGAGACGATATAGCGATAAGCTACAGGAAGGACGGGTTTCTGGGTTAAGCTAAAAAAGGAAGAGAAAGACCGGCTAAATAAAGGTTAGTTTACCTTGTGTTTCAATAAAAACTGAGATTGTGACATGTGTACTTATTTGGCTGTCAACCCGTGGTATTGTAGCTAGGCCTACTGTATTTCACATAAATATTACCGAGGACCCGCAGAGGAAAACTCTACAATATATATACGGTGGGTTAAATGGCGAAAACGATTGAACGTATAGATCAGCGCGGACATCCGGGTACTTTCATTCTCATAACTTGACAACCGATGAAAACTAACGTGTAGATGGCGCAAGCTACGGACAAATCACGCACAAACCGCCCGTCGTCGAGAATTGTTTTCCAAATATTTTTGTCAAGAAGCAAAAATCGTGCTCTGCACGACTTTCATTGTCGAGTCCTAGTTTTTCCCCAGACAATAATCCTTCTTTGAAGTACCGTATACTTAAATTAAACAATTCTGGCAGCTTTTTGTCTTAAAACCTGTACAACTTAATGCATTGTTTTCATCGGCTCCAAGGTCGGTGAGTTGGAATGACGTCACTCCGCGCTGATCTATAGAGGAAAAAACTCCGATGTCGACAATTTCCCATCATGCACCGCGTAATCGGCCTCTCCCTGCTGCCCTCTTGGTGGCGCTCTAAATTGTGAAATGCCCGTATTGCGTGCGTGTCTGTGGATTCTCTATGCGCTTTACAAACAATTTATTCAATTGAAAATAGATATGTTGTCAAAGATCTTAATAAAATTACTAGTAAGTCTCAGTTTTAAGTTTATCGCGTAACTTATTCCATAAAACTGGTTCTATATATGTGCAAAAAACCGATCCCCGTAGGTCTCTGTACAAGTAGATGTAGTTGGGACAACTAATAACTGTTTGCTGTTCGTAAAATTGAATGCCTTTCGAAGAATGTACTCTCAATGCAACTCGCAAGTGCGAAGGATTTTAGGCGTACTGGAGCCGATTTCACGAAACACTAAGACTGATCTTAAGTGTGAATTCATCTTAATTGCTGAGCAACATGTGATGTCACGATTCAAATCACTATGGTAATACTGAACAACTCATCTTAAGATTGATCTTAGTGCTTTGTGAAATTCAGGCCTCGGCTTCGATAACGCACCTGTAAAAAACACAAACGCAAATATGCAAATTGACCTCAAAAGACGTAGAAAATGTTGTCTTGTCATAGGTTTGTGCACAAACATTGATGCGCCAACCAGGCACCATTCTAGTTATTTTAATATTGCTCTATGATTCTTCTCCAACATTTAAATCAAAATCGAATGGATACTCTTCATTTTTGTGATCATTTGCATGTAGTTCCCTGGTAACGTCGATAGCGACAGCTACGTGGCAACTAGATTCCTGACGGCCTTGCACACGAGATTCATTAGTATTCTACCCACTGAGTGGAACGCCCACTGTAGCATGCGCTTTGAGGTGATTGGATGCTATTAAGCTAAAACATGAGAAGAAAAAGGCGTTTGAAGTATGTGTACTATTCTAAATTAAGTTCGAAGATCCAGTTTGGATTTATGTGCATAATATTTCACATGATTGAATTTCGTGAGTGTATTAAGCGATTATCCCAACATTAACATTAATTGTATCTAATTAATTTAGAACATTAGGTAAAACACCTGCATAATCATTATGAAAGCAAATTCGGTATCTCAAGTATCTTTGCAATATACAACTTGAAATCAAAGTGTTTATGAATTAATCAAACGAAAATAATGCTTAATCATCCCTGGACTTAATACTGGGTGATATGCACGAGTCAACGTAATAAATATCTGCAATATTTATTTCTTAAAATTTTGGACAATTTCGTCAATATTCTGCAAACGTTATTTCATAAAAGAAGCAGCCAAAGTCATTAATACAATTAAATTCAGTTTAAATATCTGAATTCAGTTTTGAATTTCTTTTTCATTTCAAAGGTGAATTAATTCGCTATTTGTGCACTATAGAGCTTTGCGTTGTGTAGGCCCCCTAAATATAGTCGCTTTTCTCGGAATAATGTATTCATAATTGATAATAACCTGCTATTTGTGGTAAGTTTTGAAGAGAGCTAAGCCGTGTCCAAAATCTCTGGCTGCGGCCGCAAACTACACATCCCTATATGGCAGCCACTAGCCAGTGACTGCAGCCGATTCCATAGTCTTGTGGGCAACATGCGGCCCCAGCCAGATATTTTGACAAATTTATTTGTATAATTTATGTAAACCTTAATTAAATGGATTCTGTTGATTTGGAAGAGCGAAACTATAATTATATCATACTCAGCATAAGGTTGTGGGTCTTACTTTGGGTACAGAGTCATGCAATGAAGTGAAAATGAGACTTGTAGCTCCATGATAATGAGACTTCAGGCAAGTTACAGGTTACTGACATTAACATAACCAGCTTCAACTTGGTTCAGTTGCTTTTTTCGTTGAGCTTATAATTCTAGTACACGAAGAAAAAAGAATTCGTTGCAAAACGGCCTTTCGGCATAAAGTTTCAGCAAGGACCAATTAGAAAAGACATTTATCTCATTTTGAAAATAGACGATAAGAATATGAAATTAATACGTCATAACCTAATACTGTACACACCAACACTAAAAAAACATTGCTTTCTTAGAACTATAATCCTTCAATTACTTGAATTGAGAAAAAACAATATTTATCTCACACTGGACACAGAAAGAGAGTCGTTTTTTATTTTTGCTTTCTCTCAGCCCTCAAGCTCCCAAAATTCAGATTCTCTGAATTTCGTCAATGGGGGCAGCAGACAAACGTGTTGTGATTTCGTGACGTCAGATATGGGGCCTTTTCTTTTGAACAAAGGCTCCCAAATCACATAGATTTGTCTGTTGACGAAATCCAGAGTGTTTTGGGGAGCTTGCGGGCTGAAAGGAAAAAAAAACATAAAAAACGACTCTCTTTCTGTGTTCAGTGTGAAATAAATATTTGTTTTTCTCTTGTCAAGTAATTTAAGGATTATAGTTCTAACAAATAAAGCGAGGTTTGTTGTGTGTTGAACGTCCTCTTTAAACAAATTGTTACGGTGAACAATATGTGCCATAGAAAAGGAAATGGTTTAGAACGTCCAAGATACCTCTCTGTTGGTTAAGTATAAAGTAAGTAGTTGCTGCTTGGTATAATTATGTGCAGTGGAATTGTATCACTAAGCTCGACTCCACTAGAAACACAAATATACTGCTATATGGAATACAAGTTAATAGTGCATTAAGCAATATAGATAACGGGATGGTAACCGCTGATTCGAGATAAAAGCTTTAGCATCATTAAAATGTCACCGTAATCTGTGCCGGTACCGTTATTAGGACGTCACTGTCAAATTCTGAAATGAATGGCTAAAGTTTAAAAGGTTTTTATACATTTACAGATGGATTTTACTATTTTTTATCATGTTGAATAAGAAAAAATAGGAAAAAACAAAACAATCCCCGTGCTTTTATAACGTTTTTAACCTCTCTTTTCGCGCGAAAATGCTATGCAAATTTTTCGTTTGCGTACGGTACGCATTGGCCTTAACCCCCCTCCCCCTGTACGCATGGCGTACGCATCGGCAACAACCCCCCCCCCCCCCCCCCCCCCTTCGTGCATACGAACTTTGTGGACGGCCCCCAAGACTTTCACATCACGTACACACATTGCATACACGTACACGTAACGTACACAAATCATGCATACACGTACGTGGCAGTATTCCTATGCTAGGGGTGCAGACCAGTAAATAGGCCCAAATCGGACCGCGGAGCTCATTAATTTTTTGTATACCCTCAAAATCTTTTCTCTTAAAGCGTCTGGTGAGCCCTACGTGGTAAGTCTTGTAGACAAAATGGATGGAACCCGATCACCAGAGTTTGGACTTTCACCTTCGAGCCGTTTGGATGAAATCAGGCCATAAATTCGCTCTATTTTTGCCCTGTAGTGGAGGGGTACTATTTTTGGTCTGGCACCGGTCAATTCGGCCGTTTTAGGGGTATTTTTCTTTGAATGTACTTTTCGGCAAACAGTCATCGGTTAACCTATAGAAAATTGAAAAGAAAATGAAAATTTAAGTTTTCACCTTTATTTTGCCGTATTGGTCGATTGCCTCAGAAACTTCTGAGTATTTTTAATATTTTTTTTTTAATTGGCCATTTTGCGTGGGAGCCTATGGGAATTTATTTACTGGTGTGCACCCCTAGGAATGGGCGATTTCAAAGAGTGCGCCCCCAAGAGTTTGCAATGCAAAGGCCAATCACATTGCGCAGAATGTGTCGACCCATTGCGCACCAGTCTTTAAAGGGCACGGACGTCATACATACAAAATCAGGGCTTGCAACGCTTTTGTATCGACCGAAGCCACCAGCGGCCATTTTACCGTGCCAGATACAATGCAGTAACTATTGTTGCCAGACGGATTTAACTAACAATGGTGAGCGCATCTTTGTATTACCTTTGAATTCGGCCCTCCGAGATGGATACTTGTGGTTTCAGTGAACTACGTGGCCTTGTAGGGATTATTGCGAGTCCGTCAAGGGTCCAGAAAATTTCGTTCATTGCGTGATTGGCCAAACTCTTGGGGCACACTTTTGTGAATCGCCCATATTCATCACAATTAATGATTGAAACTTGATAAACAGTTTGTCTTGAGTCCCATGCGTTCAGAGTACTGGTGAGAGATCACCTAAACGAACGCATTACTTGTTAAACAAAGCCCAATAAAATAAGCACAATGAAATCATTGTTAAAATCACAATTGTTTAACTATTTTTAAATGGCTATATTGAAGGAGTGCTTACAAAGTTTGTGCATGTGTGTTGTCGTTCAATATAAATACAAATGTGCAAGAAATTTGTTTAACGGTTAAATTTCACAATTTAATACTCGGTTGACACACTTCCATATTTGGCAATTCGTGTGGATACCGCAAATTGTAAATGCTACTTGTTCATCACTTTAACAACCGTGCGTATAGCTTTAAACACTCAATATTCAGTCTCATATTAATTACATGAATAAGTACGTTTAACATGTGTATAAAGTGTGACTTAAAGGTATTATCATACTTTGGTTTTTGTCCAAGAAATGCAGATTCATGGACAACATTATTAAGGAAGATACAGGAAAAGTCACCTGTAAAATTCCCATTCCCATACGGTGCCTACTCTTTGAGAAAACAGTGAAAAATTCCCACTGAATTTTCTTAATCTTTTCACCATTATTTTTTATCTTTTAAGATGAAACATTTCGGTCGTTGCTTTCGCTAATTTCTTCATAAATACACAATTTCAGGCGTAATAATGTTAACGGCATGTTTCTACCAACACCATCATCATACCCTGAAGTTATACATAAATCTGTCAACATTTGTGTTTTGGTATGCTACCAAAGTATGACACTACCTTTAAGATGATTTTACTGTCTGTTTAGGAACAGTTTTAGCTTGAGTAGCAGATCCACGTGCTGCGCATGATAGCTGCGTGCTCGTTGACAGTGTCGAGCTCTCGGGCTTTGGCCGTTCCTGGCAAGCCAAGCAAGCCAGCTTCTTCTTCCACAGCGCCCCCACGCGTCGATTCAGAGAGAGCGCCACGAAGAGGAAGACCCCCTGCAGCGTGTTGATGATGACATTGGTGTAGGAGAGGACCACGTGGTCTACGGCATCGGACACGAAAGCAAGGATCCAGGTCAGGGCAAACAGCAACGTCAGCTGGAGAAGCCAAAGAAGAACTACAATTTAGTACGAAAGACTAAGGCCACTTGGCATGTCAAGAATGGATCTTGCTGCTCGATCTAAGGGGTTTTACGAAACTGAAGCTCAGGCTCAGGCTCAGGCCCCGGCTCAGGCCCCGGCTCAGGCCCCGGCTCCATTTCGTGAATCCATTCTAAGGGAATGAGTATCAAAATAGAGACTTTAGGCTGCAGCTCAGAAGTAGATTATCTGGTTTGAAAATGAAAACAGTCAATGAAAAACCACAACCTGTATTTTCAGCATATGGGTAAGAGACCCAGGGCCTAAGCATGAGCCTACTAAGAGAGGGCATTTCCATGACGATAGGAACCTTAGGGCCAAGGTATAACGACTAGGAATGGGAAGTCTGTGGACAGAGGTACACTGCCAAAGACTGGGCAAACATAGGCAGTGACTAAGCTTAGGAAACTATTAGGCAGTGACCGTGCAGGGACCGAAGCAATGTCCTGGGACGTCAAGACAATGACAGTATGCGTCAAGTCATTAACGAGAAGCATCAAGATAAGGTCCAGGATAGCTAGGTGGAGACCAGGATTACTGATGCAATGGTCATTGTCACCTTAACAATTGTCAGGGCTACCAAGACAATGGCCAGTGGTACCAAGGCAATGACCAGCAGCGTCAAGGCAATGACCAGGGGCACCAAGACAATGACCGGGGTATCACGGCAATGACCAGGGGCATCAGAGCAGTAACCACAGGAATCATGATGACAACCTTGGTTGCCTCAGTGAGTTTTTGTTAGCCTGGCAAGGAACATGTTAACACCAGAATTGAAAAATTGATATTATTTATCAGCAAGCAGTGCTCTTTGACTAGTACAACATATGGAAGCTATTAGCTTTCGCTCCAAGGCCGTCCTGGTCTAACAAGGGAAAGGACTCCTCCTAATAAATTACATAAGGATTTGTCTCTAAGCGTCGTTTAAGTTGACATGCCTTCCACCATTCCGGTGGCAACATAACTGGAAACGTTGATGCCAATTTCTGATACTCGAGACAACAGTTGATTCAAGCGTGACATAATTACCTTGGCGTAGATTTTCATCTCGGTCAAAGTCTCTTCCACTTGCCCAGCATTCAGCACCATGTTGTTGTCTTGTTTGGTCTTGCGTGCCCTTCTTATCACCAGGATGAAGAATGCCGCGCTGACGAGGAGCGAGAGTGCCACAGGAATCCCGAAGACCACAAGAAGCACCAGCCCACCGCTAATGAAGCAAGATGGTGATTTCACGTATATGGATGGGAGGCTGGTGCACTCGCATAGACTCAGAGCAAAACAGACAGCGGCAATGACGAAGGCAAAACCCCAGACGAGCGCCATCGTGACCAGGACCCGACGGTATCCCACTCCTGCTACTCCTTGCTTCCCACTGAATGTCATGGCCACGTTGTGAGACAGCACCGCCATCCAGAAGAAGGCTGCCAGCCACGACAGGTGTATGAGAGAGGCAACAACCTTGCAGACGACCCCACTGAGGTTGAGGAATCCAGACAAAACCACCAAGATGATGGCAAGAAAGAGCGCCACCAAGAGGTTCATCGTGTACAAGCCGGCCATGTTTCTGAGCTTGGCGAAAACGCAGTAGGTGACGAAGGTTGCGGCTAAGGCAACGAGTGACAGACAACTGCAAACAAAAGAAACCACGGCCATTGCAAACGCATGAGGATCAGTCCAGGTAACTGGACCGCATATGACAGCCTGACCACCAGCTAGAATAACGAATTCCTCACGTAGGAATTCTACACCAGATGTGATGTGTTGGATAGTTGACGAGTTAGTGTCCGATGCGTATTCCTCAGGGTCCAACATCAAAATCTCCGTGCAGTTTAGTGTCAGGATATCAAGGCAATCTGGGTCGCTGCTTCTGACAGAATTGGACATGTTTTCTCCCCAGACGAAAGCAGGGAAAATGGTGTAGTCTAAGTCAGAAGCATTATCTCCCGACGTCAGGAAGATGTCACTCGCTCGCAGAGTGACATTCGAGCAGCTGTCTACCTGTGACGCCAGGAGAGTGCCCTCACGGATGTAAAACTCAACCGTCCCCATGTTACAGGGTGAGCCATCAAGGACACGGTTCTCTCGGAGATCACTCATGACTCTTTCACCGGTTGCAAGCCCTCTGACGATAGCCTGGACGTTCATGCCTTCGCCAGAGTTCTTTACCGGCGTGTTCGAGATAGGGGTAAATTGCCAGTGTACCAAATCTGTACCCAAGCTATTTTCTATGAACGCGCTGCAAGTGGACGCCTGATTGAAGCCTCGTTGAGAGGTCTTCGTGCAGTCTGGATTCTCGTCTGTGACACCGGGAACACAGAATACGTTGCGGCAGCTGTCCTTGAAGGGGTCATATAGCTGGCCCTGGAGACAAGGGGAGACCTCGTCATCGCCTCCCCAGGCAAAATCGAACGGAATTTCTTTGTTCGGGGAGTTGTTCTCGTAAGCACATCGCCAGAAACAATCAGGGAAACATGAGTTATCACAGTACAGGCCACAACTGTCCTCGGGCACTAGGTTGAAGCCGTGGCACATCGCGCAATGGGCATTCCTGAATCGGTTGCGGTTAAAAAAGAAAGGGGCGAAGTAATCAGAGCAAGCTTTGTCTAGGATGGTGTTGGCAAAGTGCTCAGGGCACGAACCAACCGTATTTGCAGGACAACTGCGGGCTGTACCAACGGACCCGTTGTGGCTCGGTGGTTGGAACAAGTATCTACCGGTAGGGTTACCATGAATGAATATATTAAATCTAGGGTAAAATGTTTTATCACGCGACCTGACATACTCTAATCTCACGTTCCATTTCTGAATATGAGCCGGTTGGACGCCGTGGCAGATCGCACAGTAAACATTTTTGTAAACAGCACCCTCTTCGGTGTAAACGGGGAGGGAACATATGACGTCATCGCCACTGGCCGTCAGCTCACAGCTCTGTTTGACTGCTTGACCGGTCCAGCTCTGCGGACAGAAACTGACCAATGCGAACCCGAAGTATTTATATCTTATAAGAATATCCTGACCCGGCTGCCAGAGGCATGCGTAGTATTCAATGGCAACCCCGTTGATCTTCACTTGGCTCCGGTGTGGAGCAGTCCCGCATCTTGCCTGGTAGTCATAGCAACAGTCATTGAAGTACCCACACGCGTCGTCGCATTTACACCGGTCTTGTTTGATTGGCCTCGAAGTATCACGTGGTCCTTCATGGCAGACGGGACCACATGAGTGAGCCTCACCACAAAGAAAGGCTTTGACGTCATACCGCTCAGTTTCTAAAAACAGAAAGAGAGAATAACATGGCATTGCATGATTCCTACAAACATGCATTCTCGGGCCTGTTTGTTTAAAGGTAGTATCAAACTTTGGTAAGAGACTAAAACAGAAATGTTCACAGATTTACGTATATTTTTTAGGGTATGAAGATGATGCTAGTAGAAACATACCGTTAAAATATTTCCGCCTGAAATTGTGCATTTATCTAGAAATTGATAAAACAATGAACGAAAATCTTTTTGATCTTTTAAAAGATCAAAAATAAAAAAGAAAGACTTAAGAAATACTGTGGCTGATTTTCACTGTTTTTGGGGTTTTTTTTCAAAAAGTGGGCACCGTATGGGACTGAAATTTTCACAGAGGACTGTTGCTGTATCTTTCTTGATATTTTTGTCCATTAATCTGTATTTCTTTGATAAAAGTCAAAGTATGATATTACCTTTAACGCACAGGGTCACGGATTCTACTGATCTGGATCCCATGTTAGCGTATCCTGCATGCATAGGACGTGGATCCCAAGATCTGGAATCCCGTGCGTTAAACAATCAGGCCCATAGTGTATTACAACTATTGTATTCCGTATTCGTTGTACAATCAATGTAAATTTCAGTTGTGTGGCTGCTGCAATTTTGATATGAACGCGATGTGTACATGCAATGACACTTTGTGTATAAAACACATACATGTACTAAATAAGACTTGAAACTATGAATGGTGGAAATACAAAAAGAAAGTATGTTTGCGGTGACAAAAAGTGTGTGGTTCTGAGAAGAACTGGTGGTATCATCTCCTGAGGATGAACAGAGCACACTGTTCTGAACGTCGAGATGATACCACCGGTTCATCTCATAACCACACACTCTCACAGAAGAGATCACATGGTGTCACCGCAAACCTAGACTTTCTTTGAAACACGTACCTGTTTGGCATTCAACGTACAGAGGGGAGTCGCAACTTTGGCTTTCATCAGCCAATAGCAGACATTGTGAGAGATTGGCTTCGCGGCCATGGCATCCCACTGACGAAATAAACGTCTTGGTCTGCAGGTAGGCTTGATCGGAGGAAGGTCTTTCTGGCTCAGGGATACTGATCTGGTAGCCGAGATGACGGCATATGGCTTCTGCGTCAGCTACGTTGTCGCCGTCAGGGCAGATCTTCCCCAACTCGTCCGTTGGTTCCCGTCTGCCAAATACCAACCCGGAACCCTCGAATAGCGAGTCTGCAAACCTAAGCTCCAAATACTCACCAGCTGTTACGAGAATGAAGCATACAATACATTAAAGGTTTTTTGTAATCAAAATTGGGAAAGGTGTGAAAGTGCTTTAAAATTATTGCTTAATACATAATTAATGACCATATAAATTCATATGTTCATGGAAGCGCTTACTTTTGACTAAAAAGTTACAAAATCAGCGCATGTATGCCCCACCCCAAAAAGTCCCCTTGGAACCGATCCACACAACATCAACGAGTGACGTAACCTACATAACTAGTATAGGCTCGCACCACAGTATACTGCGTGGCGTTCTGCATGCGACGTAAGCATGGTTTTTCGTTGCGAAAAGTGGGGTGTTAAATTATGGGTCTAAAATACCTCCTTTTTCTATTACATTGTATACTATATTTTGTAGCACAAACAATCATGTGCTCATGTGTTGAGTGTATAAAAATACAGATGTGTTCATCAGTTTTGATAACAGTAAACCTTCAACACTTTACAACCGGGGACAATTCCAAGGAGCTGATCCTGCGCCAACATTTGCTTAAAGGCATCATACAAGATTGGTAAAGGTAACAGAACAGTATTCACACTTTGTCTAATCAAACTTGTACATAAAGTAATAAACCTGTGAATATTTTTTTAGCTGAATCGGACATTCCGAGTCACGAGAAATAGCGAAAACCCAACTCAACCTTATAAAAACATGGTTTTGATCTTACCCCGAGATCAAAACTGTTTTCGGTCTTTGTTTAACTAATTTCTGGATAAATAAACCTTTTCAGGTGGAAATATTTTAACGGTATGTTTCTCCCAGCACCATCTTCACACCCTAAACGTAAATCTGTGAACATTTCTGTTTTAGAATGTTACCAATCCTGTACTATACATTTAAGCACCCAAACAATGATGTAGATAACTGGGTTTAGTTGTTTTAGTTCACTGCACAAAAGGAAATGGTAGCTTTAGAAACTGGTACACAGTTAATGATACATTTAATAATTCGCACAGAAATGTCAGTTTTTCTTTAGGAAGTTGAAAAAAAATGAAAACACGATCACCATGGGCGTTTACGAAACGGAGGCTCAGGCTCCGTGTCAGGCTCTGGTTTCAATCCATTCTAAAATTACTGGTATGAAAAAGGAGGCTTTTGGCTGCAGTTGTAAAGTAGATTCTCTGGTTTGAACACGAAAACAGAATTTCGGCTGCAGTGAAAAACCACAAATTATATTTTTGACATATGGATGACAGAGCTGGAGCCTGAGCTTGAGCTTCCGTTTCGTAAACATCCTAAGATTCGCAAACATACGAAATGTGATTCCTTTGTGGAATAGTGTAATGCATATTGACAATTTGACAATTGATAATCATGTTCAGAACTCACCATACGTATTCGTGCATTTCAGACCAGCATAGTGGGAACAAGGTTGAGAGAACGTCTGTTCAATTTCACAATGCTCAAATGCAGCCTCCTCCCCAGAGCAACTCACGTTCAAGTGGAGGATGTCGTACGTGGCGGACAACTGACGCGTTGGTGCAGCAAAGGCCTTGGCCTGCCACGAGTTAGTGAATCCAAGATGACGACACGCGACTTGGTGGGCTTCGGTGGACTCCATCCACTGGCCACCACACAGGGCTTTCCACTGCTGGTTATTTTGGCAACGTGCCAATAGAATCCCTTCCCTTTCGAAGACACCGTAATCCAGTTGAATATCCAAACCTGGGATCAACAAGTAAGATCAACAAGGCGTCATTACGATACAAACGAAATAATTAGTCGATGGGGAAAGTTTCAACCAAAACGAAATTGGTTGATAGTCACCATTGATGAGACGAATGAGGAGTGGAAGTCAGTAAGGTTCGAATCCTGTTTCAGTCATCTTTCTTTGTATACCCGTAGAATGACTTAAGTAATTTTTCCTTTAAAATGGTTTACATGTATTTGATGGTTTTGTATCAGTTATGGTCATGTCACAAGAGGCAGGTTTTCCAGGCAACTGGAGGCAACCACTAGGTCCACCACATGCAAAAGGAAAGTCTTGGTAGAACAAAAGGTCATTCTTCTGTCGGTTTCGTATTATCCCCTATACAGTTAAATAAAGATTTAAAGACGAAGAATATTTATCTTTTTCTTGTAGATTGCCTGGAACAGGGCTGCCAATAAAAAAAATTACTCAGAATTTCGGTTTGTAAGTCTATAGCGCAGTTACGGTATTCCGAAAGTCGCTTGTTCGAATCCCTCTTCAGTCAGTTGTCTTTGTTCACCTATGTGTTTATATTTGCACCAGTATGATGCATGCCTGCTATGCGTTCTCATTGAGACTTACATTAAAAATAAGGCTTACCTTCGCCACACTTAACCCATACTGCATCTTCCACAGTACACGTTGGTAGCTCCTCAGAGTCCGGTGCCAGACCACAGGTGAGACCAGTCTCCAACGACAGCGAACAAGACGAAGTTATCCTCTTCAGCGGGTAACCTCTCAACAACTCGCCCGATGAATCGAAGCTTTGAACGGCGGTCACTGCGTCCACACTGCAAAGCATTTTGTATCCATCTCGCCTGCAAAGGTCCAAACTGGTCTGCTGCAAGGTATGGGCGGATAGATTCGAGATGCACACCGTGTTCCATGTTTCATTGGCCGTATTGCGGAATTGTAGAGCGCCCTCGCGCGGTGAACTTTGACCCCAAAGGCGAAATGAAATCTCTTCTAATGCACACACAAAAAGTGGCATTCAACCAGAATCTATTAAGCTTTACACTTAGAATTGTTCAGCAATTTGGCATTTGTCCCGCAAAGTAGTAACTTGTGTCCCACAATGTAGTAACATGTGTTCCACAATGTAGTTACATGTTTCCCACAATGTAGTAACCTGTGTCCAACAATGTAGTAACCTGTGTTCCACAATGTAGTAACTTGTGTCCCACAATGTAGTAACCTGTGTCCAACAATGTAGTTATCTGTATTCTGTGTTCCACAATGAAGTAACTTGTGTCCCACAATGTAGTAATCTGTGTCAACAATGTAGTAACATGTGTCCCACAATGTAGTAACTATTAAAAAATAAATGTGTCTCACAATTAATGTAGTAACTTGTATCCCACAATGTTGTAACTTGTGTCCTACAATGTAGTAACTTGTGTCCAACAATGTAGTTTACTGTGCCCCATAATGTAGTAACTGTGTCCCATAATGTAGTAACTTGTGTCCCACAATGTAGTAACCTGTGTCCCACAATGTAGTAGCCTATGTCCCATACTTAGAATTAAACTTCAGGGTTAAGTGAAGAAAGGCCCAAAACAAGTTACCTGGATTGATAATGGTACTGTCGTCACTGTTGGTCCCATTGGCACAAACGACCCCAACGTCCTCGCTGTGGCTGCAATCATGGCGGCCCCAGCCCGCGTGAGGGCAGTCTCCAAGTTCCTTCTCCTCACCAGTACAGCGCACGTCATCCAGGAGAATGCTCCCGGAGCCTTCGCCGAACTTCCTGTGAACGGAGACGACGGAGCTGTAGCCGAGTTGACGGCAGACGACTGTTGCATCTCTCAGGTTCCAGTTGTCATCGCATATCGTGCCCCACTGGTCCGGCAAGTAGACTTCCACACGTCCTTCCATTGGTGACCCTCCTCCAACAAGTCTAACACTAGCCACTGCCAAAGAATAACGCACCGGCCAATAATTATAATACAACATTGCCTCGTATGACATTGCATTAAGAACCAGAGGCTATACGTAATACGACTAAAACACGGACGATTCCAAAAAGTGCGCCCTACGATTTTCTTTTTTAATGCGCTGGCCGATCAAACTGCATCGTGGCCCTTTTCCAAACCTCGGCCTCGGCTCCGGCTCAGTCTCTGGCTTCGGCACTGTCATCCATATGTTTGAAATAATTATAGGTTATGGCTTTTCTCTGAATCTGCGCTGAATCTCTGTTTTCTTGTTCAAAACTTAGTCCGGTAGCCAAAAGCCAAATATTTTGATACGCATTATTTAAAAATGGATTCACAAATGCTCCGGCACCAGAGCCCGCACTGAAGCCGGGGCTGGTAGCCGGGACCGGAGACGGCACCGGAGCCGGGCCGTATCCGGCACAGGAGCCTGGGCTGGAGCCGGGGCCGGAGCCAGGGCCGGAGCCAATGTTTGGCCAAAAGGGCACTGAAAGGGTCGAAAGATTCCGCGCAATGTAATTGGCCAACGCAAAGCAAGGTCTTGGGGCGCACTAGTTGAAATGGTCCCTTATTGTGAAACTGGTGGGGTTTTTTTCGCCGCGTACCAGAGTACTGTCTTGCATCTGGGTCTAGAAGCTCGTCGGAGCAAACGGTGCCGGCGACTCTACGATCCTCACATGTACGAGTGCCAAAACCAGTCAGCGAGCAGTTCCCAAGATTCATCTCGGTCCCATAGCAACTGACGTCATGGTAGAAGACGCCCTCTAAGCCCGCGAAGGCGACGACTGATGAAGCGTAGAGGGCGTATCGGTAGCCCAGGTAACGGCAGACGACCGTTGCGTCAAGCAGGTCCCAGCCACCGATGCAGAGGGCCTTCCACTCGTCGATATACTGCACCTCAACGCGGCCAAACCGAGTAGCATTCCCGTCATCATCAGAGAGACGCAAATGAATATTTCCTAGCAGAAAATTAGTTCATTACAAATTACAAAGAGAAAACAGTTCAATAATAACAACCTATACATTAAATAAGACTTGAAGATATGCATGGTGATGCAACAAAGATAATTGACTATTAGGGAGCTGGGTAAACTGCAGTTGGTAAGAGCTTATGGGTACGTTCAGACAGCGTTTTAAATTCGCTAAAACTACTGTTTTATCCCGATCGGTTTTAACAATTTGTGTCTGGATGCTCTAAAACAATTTTATATTTTAAAACCGATCGGTTTTATCCCCGCTAAAACACCGAAGTTAAAACTGCTCGGGAGGGTTTAGTCTCCTTTGTTCCCTTTCCAATGTATCAAAAACTACTAATATTTTTTTCTTGTCACTAGTCATTAACTTTCGATTGGAAAGTGGAAAAAGGGGTTTTAAGCAAATTATCCTGAATGTGTTTAGTACCTTGTAAATACGTTTCCAGTAGAGGTGGATCTTGAGGGAGTGCGCAAATCACGCCTGCTATTTTGTAGAGTTTAGTTGGACACAAGTCCCCATCGGGTACGTGGGGACACTCGGCTAGACTCGTCTCGTCCCCTCTGCAGCTGACCCGTCCCATGTGTCTAGGGCCATCTCCCGACCTGAAGGGGCCATGGTCGGCGACTGCGAAGGGAAAGCCGAGGTATCGGCATACGACGTTAGCGTCCCGTATATCCCAGTAGACACCACAGACGCTGCCCCAGGTGCCGCCGAAAGATACTTCCACCCGGCCCTCCCTTTCCGATCGCCCGCCAACCAGACGAATATCCACCGTGGGTGTTGTCTCTGCATCAAAAGAGAGGTTTCGCAGCGTCACGGATTTCAGTATGCAAACGAAAAGAAAAATTTAATCAGATTTTCGCTCTTTTCTCGAGACTCAAGTTTTCACATGTTTATTATTTAATGTATGTTTGATCAGACAAAGTGTGAGTGCTGTTCTTTGACCTTCACCAATCATGTATTATACATTTAAGCCGACTACCATACCTGAGCATACGACCCCAGCCACCTCTCCGCCGCTGCAGTAAAAATTACGCACCGGAATGTAATTGCAGTCCTCAAGCAGTAACTCGTGCCCCGTGCAGTCCGCAGTCACCAGGCGAGTGGTGCCGGTATCCATGCCGAACTGGACATCGGACGAAGTGGCTACCGGGTAGCCCAGTTGACGGCACACGACTAGAGCGTCGTGCAAGTTCCAGTTATGCCGGCACACCGTTCCCCACATCCCCTCGTAAAACACCTCCACACGGCCCTCCAAGGACGAATTTCCGTCCGCTAGACGCACTTCCATTTTCCTTGTCAAGCCAACTTTGTTGTTTTTTTGCGAGTTCAGTCAAGGAATAATAAAAATAGTATAATCATCAAATAATCACAAGGGAAACTGACTGAACTTAAAGTCATTGAAAAGTGACCAAAGAAAATTTGACTGGAGAGGAATTCAAACCGGCGACCTCCTGAATACCGTACAGGCGCTCTACCAACTGAGCCATCCAGCTCTATGTTGGTGGTGACCCCAATTGTCAATTATCTTTGTTCGTTTGGCAGTAAGAAGCCATGAAACCACGCACATACCGCCATACCTTCAATAAATGGTATAAGATAGGTATACATGGTTTCTTGTTTTGTAGAAGAAAAGTCGAAAGTTATTTGTACAGTGTACCCCCAAAAGACGATACCCATTTTAAACAAAATGTCAAAAAGGTAATACAAGTTTTCAGCTATTTGATTATAAGTCTGTAGCATTCAGTATCTCTCAGGGCATCGTCTGACGACATTTTAATACAATCCATTCATGCATCACCGAGCAATTACTGATTTTCTGGAAAAGTATTTTTTCCTGTCATTACATTTGTTGTGAAAATGGTGGTTATCTTTTTATACTATTCTTAGTTGTGATCTGTAAATATCCACTCGGCGTGGCCGCCCACATTTACTACACACAGATCGCCAGACAATCAATGAATGTATGAGGAAGAATAGTTTGAGCTAAAATCTTTAATACAAAATTCCACAGGCTTGAGGTTTTACGGCATAAAGGTCAATAACAAAACGACATACCTCCGGTAGGCGAGTCCTGGTCCCCCTCAGCCGGTGAGCAAATCACGCCAGCATCCGCTTCTCGAGGACAGTATCCAAAGTCCCCTTTCCCGTAGGGGCAGTGCGCTAGACTGGTCTCGCTCCCTTCACAGTTGACGTTCATAAGGAGGGGATCGCCACCTTCCCCGAAGCGAACATTGGCCGTGACTGCAGGGCCGTAGCCCAAGTATCGACAGGCGACCTCGGCGTCTCGGATGTCCCAACCGTAACTGCAGACAGTTCCCCAGACGCCCTCGTAATTCACTTCCAGCCGGCCCTCTATTTCGGATTCCCCGTCAACCAAACGTATGTCTACCGAGATCTCCGTTTCTGTCAATGATTCAGAGAAGTGATGTTGTGATCGTATTTGATAGAATACCGCCCTCTGTCGTCGGCGTCAAACAAGGTGACGCCATTTTGGATTTTACAACTTTGAGATTTGGGCCCTTTTCCAAACCTCGGCTCTGGCCCAGGCTCATGCTTCGTCTCTGTCATCTATAATTGTGCTGGAAATATAGGTTGTGGTTTTTCGTTGAAGCTGATAATTAAAACTCTGTTTTTCTTTTTCAAACCAGAGAATCTACTTCCGAACCTCAACCAAAAGTCTTTAGTTTGATTATAAAATGCATTCACGAAATGGTGCCGGAGTCGAAGTCGGAGCAGGAGCATGAACCGGAGCCGGAGCCGGAGCCGGAGCCGAGCTTTGAGAAAGGCCCATGATAACTGTTGCCGAAGATGAAAGCTTATTACCATAAACTGAATCGAAAACATTAGACTTACCCGAACATATGACACCAGCATCTTGGGAGTGGTCGCAGGAGTGTTCTCCCCAACCGTGGTGAGTACACGATTCAAGGCCCATCTCATGCCCATTGCATTTCACTCTGCTTAGATAGATGGCCCCCAATCCCTCGCCGAACTGGACGGTTGACGACACGGCAGAGCGGTACCCTAGGGAGCGACACACAACCCAGGCATCAAGTAGATCCCAGAAATTATCACAGACAGTCCCCCACGCCCCGTTGTAGTACACCTCCACGCGCCCTTCCAAGTGGGAACTTCCATTCTCCAAACGCACTGGTACATGTACCGAGTCCCCTTCATGGAACAAAATGACAAAAACATTGAACAATTTTACCTGGATGCCAGTAAACTATGGAAGTTAAACTTGGCCGCCAATAATATTAATACGTGCACAGTCAATAAATCAATTAAAAGACATTTTATAAAGTGCCGGGGGGGGGGGGGGTAAACCCCCAGAATTTCATGTTTATATATTCATGTATATATGTATCACTGCGTTAATGCGATAATCGTGTAACCGTATTGAGAAATACTGCGATTAAATGTGGTAAAAATGTTAACGTGAAACTTTGTTTACCGCTGTCATCAATACACTCTGCCTTTTCCTAGAGGAAGAGAAAGAAGCTATTATTTTTTCCCCTAAATCTGGTTGTCTATCTTCCTCTACGTGAGATACTACTAAATATTTGGGAAATATTTTCATTAATTTTGGTTTTCTATCTTCCTCTAAGTAAGATACTACTAAAATATTTTGAGAATATTTTCCTTCATTCTGGTTGTCTATCTTCCTCTACGAGAGACACTACTATAATTTTTGAGGAATAGTTTCCTTACATCTGCCGCTGGCTATCTTCATCGACGTTAGATACTACTATAGTTTGCGAAGATAATTTCCTAGATCTGGTGGTCTATCTTCCTCTATACTTGAGATAAGCCTACTATTACAATTTTCCATAATTCTGGTCGTCTATAATTATATCTTCCTCTACGAGAAATACTACTAACATATTTGCAGAATACTTCCCCAAATCTCGTTATCTATCATATCTTTCTCTACGTAAGATAGAGAAAAATTTGTTGAAAAATATTTTTCTAAATCCCGGATTGTGCATATTCCTCTAAGTGGGATTGGCCTACTAACATTTTTCAGACAATCTTTGTATTATTTCAAGACGTTTTTCCTTAAACATTTTGTAATATTTTAAATGTTTATAAATTCATTAGAAACAAAATCAAAGATCATTATCTTCTGAAGGAAAATGTAGCTATTTTCATGAGTACAAGGTAGTATCATACTTTGGTAGCATACAGAAACAGATATCTTCACAGATTTACCTATAACTTACATGGTATAAAAATGGTGATGGTAGAACATACCGTTACAATTGTCCTGGCTTAATTCTGTTTTCATTAAGAAAAGAGTAAATATCAAAATAATGGTGAAACTTAAGAATACTGTAAGTATTTTTTCACTGTTTTCTAAAAAAACAATGGTCTCCGTATGAGACTGAACTTTTCAGAGATGACTGTTACTGTATCTTCCTTTATATTATTTTTTGCCCAAGCATCTGCATTCCTTTGACAAAAATGTAAGTATAAAATTACCTTTAAGATGTAAAAACGTCTAAGACTAATATTTGTAATGCATACGATCATACAATATGATGCACTCACCACTTAAGACAGCAATTTGTGAAGCAGCGAAAATGAGAAAGATAACCCATGGGCCGGCGACTGTGATTTCCCTGATGGCTCCCACCATCTCACCCAGACAAAAACTCGTACGAATTGTTCGTAAAATCATCAAGCAAATTTCTCCTGCTGTGTAGCCAAGTAAGAAACGTCTCTGATGTAATGAGCGGACTGAAACGCGAGAGGAATTTATATAAAGCAGTGCAGACGAATAGGCCGCGCAACAAACGTGGAGTGATCAATGCATGGTACAGCGCAGTGACCGAACCTCAGGTTCGAACGTCGCACCTGATTGGACAGCCTGTTGAAGTCCCAGCCAATCAAATTGCATTTTTGACGTTCGTTTCCTTAACGTATTTAATATTCACCGCATAGCCAATAGAGGGCGAGTGACAACACCTAGACTGGCTCCCAGACCCTAGTCTGTTTTTCGTTTTCGATTAACAAAACGAATCTCCAATGCAGGATATTCACACTAAATTGGAAAATTAGCCTTCCAAATGCAAATTTCCACTCATTATTTTAATCTCGGTAACATGTTGACCAAATGTTGCTAGTGTACACAGGGCCCAAAGTCGTGTTGCCTGTGTGTGTTGCCCTAACTGGGCAACATGTTACCGACAATTTTGAAAGTGTACTCTGCCTAAGGGTCATATACCACATTGGAAAAAGTTGTGTTGCGGGTAACTTCAAGACAACCAACTATACACTGTTTGCAAAAAACTTCGGCAGGACAATTTACTTTCTAGCAGTGTCTTTCTATCCCCAAAGGAATTGTTATATAATTGCCAAAAGGTGAAAGTTATTTCGGCTTGGAGATTGCCTGGAACTGATTGCCTGTAAATTGCTACGTGTGACGGTGCCTAAAGTGAAACCCATCAAGTATAATAAAATATAATTGAAATATTGTTGATTGAAATGTTCAATTTGTGTCACCATGCTTTGATTAAAGGTAAGTTTATACTTTGTTATTTTCAAAAGAAATTCAGATTCATGGGAAACAATATCAAAAAGAGATACAGTAACAGTCATCTGTGAAGTTTCTAGTCCCACTATTTGAGAAAACAGAAAAATACTCACGATATTTTCAAATCTTTTCATAGGAGTTTTTATCTCTCTAAGAACAACTTTTTTTTGGTTTGGTCAAGAGTTGTTCTCTTTTCCAGTTAAATACAACATTTCTGGTGATATCGTTAACGGTATGTTTCTACATCAACATCTTTATAACCCTGTAAGTTATAGGTGAATCTGTGCAGATTGCTGTGTTGATGATAGTACATTTAAGTGCAGAAACTGTATACATTTCCTATACAGTTTCACGCAGGACAATTCTGCTTTCCGTTTTCCTGCATGTTTTCCTTTGATTTGTCATCTCCCCCATATTGCTTAACCACAAAACATCGACCAAATGTAACAAATATGAAAATGTATTCAGATGTTAATAATTTAGGAAATGTATATTGCGCAGCTACGTTATTAATATACTCTACTGCGCATTACACATTTTTTATCATCCCTGGTCATTGGGCCATAATTTACATTCCTGAACCATCTCAGCTCCCTGGGGAGTATACAGCCCTGTGGTACCATAGGCTAATCAAACCACAAAACCATCACAGGTACCCATTTACTCCTGGCCAGTGGGTGAAGAGGAGCAATATGTAACACCCCATCTTGCTCCAGGACGCAAGCACCACTTGCCAATGTCTGGATTCGAACCCACAATCAGTATATTGACCGCAAGATCTTGGGTATGACACGCCAGACCACTAGGCAACAGCACTCTATATAAAATCGATGTCTAACAATGGAGGTATGCATCCAAGGCAAGCGCCGACTTTACAAATCACTCCATTGCCGATGCAAAATTAATCACTGAAACAAGTCCGTCAATCACGATAGTCCTTGTGTAACAAAAATGAGGGAGAAAACAAATCACACAAGAAAGCAATTAATTACCTGCTGCGATTGGCGTTTCTAATTTTAATTTATTTCTACCGTCCACACGGTGCTAATGAAAAACCAATCACCACGTTAGTAGGCAACGTACAGTGCAAAGAGGCATAGGGTTTTTCGATGTTCACTGCACTTTTTATTTTATTACAAATGCTTTCACACAGTGCTACGACACTGCACTTTGTTTTAAAACCTTTTCATACAGACTGGCTTTCACACCAATGCATTCCATGAGTATACTTTGCTCCGCTTGCTGTGAAATGTTTATTGTAAATCTTCCATTTACGGGAGAGGTAACAACAGCAGCAAACAAGTGTAGTATTGCATCAACAGCAACAGCAACGGTAGCAGCAGCAGCAGCAACAACAACAACAACAACAACAGAAAAAGTAGCAAAGGCAGCAGCAGCAGCATCAACAGCATCAGAGGCATCATCAGCCGACATCAACAACAGCAACAACAGCAGCAACAACAACAACAACAACAACAACCGAAGCAGCTACAAAACCAACATCAGCAGCAGCAGCAGTAGCAGTTCTGCCTGGCGTACAGCGGCAGTAATAGTAGCAGCAATTTGGAATTATTATAATACATACATCACCAAGCATAAGCCAAGGGCCGATTTCACTAACGCTTTGCTATCATCGCTAAAGCCCAAATCCATCGCTAAACGGAAAATTGCTACGCAAAGTAGCGATCGATTTTCCGTTTAGCGATGGATTTGGGTTTTAGCGATGATCCCAAAGCATTAGTGAAATCTGCTTCTGGTGTTCTTGGCGAAATTTTATCACATCATCAGGGGCCAATTTCACTAAAGTCGTAGTTTGCGATCATCGCTATCATCGATATGAGATGGCTACTTTACGATCGATTCTCCGTTTAGCGATGGATTTGGGCAGTAGCAATGATCGCAAAGCGTTAGTGAAATCGTCTCCAGGTTCTCTCATACTAGGTCTACTGGTAGAGAGAGGCAATTATTTACAAAGTGTCTTGCACAAGGACACAAACACCATCCCAAATCCACCCAAACCCATTTCAAAATCACAGCCTGTCTACGAGGTACGAACTAACAAAATGATTACAGCTGCATTGGCGTTATTGGTAATGAATATTTACAAATGAGAAGGATAAAATGGTAAAATATGAAGGCAACCAGTTCAAGCACGGCTTGAGTTGGGATCCCGGAATTCCATATACTGTATATAGAATAATGGACATTATGGAGACATCAGATAGATTATAAAAACACTGAAAGACTGGAAATAAGGCCGTGTCCCAATTCTCTGGCTGCGGCTGCAAATTACGCATATATCTCTGGCAGCCACTGGCCAGTGACTGCAGCCATTTCCATAGACTCGTGTGTTATTTGCGATCGCAGCCAGATAATTTGGACACGGCCTTAGACAAGTTGGTCAATCATTCTAAGACGATTAATACTACTTTGCACACTTATTACGTGAGATATCAGAGACACCCTAAAGCCCATGCACACACCCACTATAGGCTACTATACTACACTGCATACCCTGCAAAAGTATTATAAGGTATTGTACATGTATGATTATGTATATGACACCATGCACCATGTAATATTCAAATGCTACTCAAATGAAAATAATAGTCATGTACTAGGCATTATAGCCACTTACGGAATGACAGTGTATAGTAATTACACTGTGTCGAATGCATAATGCATAATAATCAATGTAATTGATCTATCATTTTATACCATCCAAATAAATAAAGAAATAGTGATTTAATTATATACAGTGTAGTGTAATGCAATGCTATTTTCACTATAGACTGTTACATTGTATACTCATTGCATACCCAAACCTCTTCATTGTGCTCAATTGATGTGGATTCTACAAAGTGGCAAAGATGACATGCAAAATAATAGACAAGTTAAAAACATTGGCATATGGATTATTTACATTGTACATTAGGCCTATCTAATAATCAGTACGAAATGCCAAGGAAGGGTTGGAGCAGACTTCTTCGTGCTGACCACACCAAATAATACCATCCTCCTCGACATGTGGTGTAATCCATCATAGGTCAATGACCTGGTTATGAGGGGCAGGCGAAACCTAATAGGCCCTATGTACAAACTTGTGCACAAAATGCTTCAGAAATGGGTTACAACGAAGACGAGTATTTTACATCTAAGGACATCAACCTATTTTTTAAGCGAACCTATTAGCTGCCTACATGCTGAATGAATGATGGTAATCTACCTTAGGACAGTGACATGGTTATGAGGGGCAGGCAAAAACTGATATGCCCACATCCTTTGTGCACAAAATCCTTCAAAAATGAGTTACAAGGAAGGCAAGTATGTTATACATCTAAGGGCATCAACAAATGTTAATGCGAAACCATTTGATAACTACCTACATGCTCAACGACAATTATCTTTCTGGATTCTGATAGACCTTTGCGAAGGAACAAACGTCACCCCATTACTAGACACGCCAGTCAGTGCTGGTAGCCTAGATTTTCCCAGAAATAGTTTTTGGTTGGGAGCTTTCGCCGTTAGACTGCGATCCAGACGCTCGGGTCTGTTGCGTACAAGGTGATGGCAGCACTTGGGGTTTACGTTTAGGCCCTTCCCTGCATGCAGCGCATGGCATTTTAGCCCTCCACAGCGCCCTCACGCGTTGGCTGAGGCAAAACGCCAAGAAGAGGAAGACCCCCTGCAGCGTATTTACAATAACGTTGACGTAAGATAATACCACGTGGTTCACGGCCTCTGAGATAAATGCAAGCACCCACGTCAGTCCGAAGAGCAACGAAAGCTGCAACAGAATAGGTTGGACGAAATTAGTATTCAAAACGAACAAGACCTCCATTAAAAATGTTAAAACTGTCCCCCTCTAAATGTGTCCTCCCATGTACATTTGTCCAGGGACACATTTACACGGTTGTGGCCATTTAGATTTGTCCGGGGGACATTTGTACCTGGGTAATTCTGTCCCCGGACACATTAGAAGGGGACAGATATAACCTTTACACCGGCTCATTTCTCTCTTCAAGATACAGACGACACAAAAAGAGGCCGCTGTCCATGTTATTCCAGCCATTTGTAAAACCATACTTCTACTAAGAGCTGACATTCAGGTTTGCACTTTCCACGAAAACAGGTTGTAGCTCCCCTTAACAGTTAAAATTAAAGCAGGCCTATCAAAAATACAAGTGTAGCCAATAGGCTCTACTTTGCTTTATTTCCTTTCAATTTTACTTGTAGGAAGAGATAAATAGAGCCGTAATTGGCACCAATAAAATACAAGCGGAGGTTTGGTAAAGAGCCGCAGTGTGTCCAATAAACAGCGCCCTCATTCTGTTTCAATCACGCCTCTGACAGTTCAACAGTACCAAAATGCAAGGGATATTCATTGTACCGAATTTCAAAAAAGACCTTTCCAATAGTGTCACGTACAACGCGGCCCTGTGATGGCAAAAGGGTGTAACTAATTTTACACCCTTTTTAGGTGTTCGGGTTCAAGCCGAACACCTATTGTTATTGTTCGAGTTTTTTTTTTCTTTTTTTTTTTTACCTTCTTCCCAAACTTGTCCGCAAGACTTCTTGATGATAGTTACAAGATATTGACTTGAAACTTGGTGGGAACTTCGGTCATGATGCCAAGTTGTATTTAGAAGATTGACGTCATGATGACGTCATCGGGTATCAAATTACATGCGTTTTAAGGAAAAACTTTGGTGCTCTGTAACTTGAGAACCACATGACCTACAATTATGATTTTGACATATGTTACTCAACACGTGAATGTCAACAATTAACATATTTAGTGTTGTGTACAAATGACCTTCACTTCCGGTGTTACCGGAAGTTGAAGCTTGACTCAAAATAACTCAAAAACGGAAGGATTTGGGCACATAAAACCTCGTTGGGTAAAAGATAGAGTAGGTCTTGGGCTTTCGGAAAATCTAAATGATGACGTTATACACGCTGTATAGCGCCCTCTACGGTGGATTAAAGATATACAGTGATTACGTAGTCCAAAAGTAAACAACGGATTTTCGCCAAATTTGGTGAGTGTGAAGCACTAATGCACCCTGACATGTGTGTGAAGTTTGAAATCTGTGACGTCATTCAACCAGAAGTTATGTGTTTTTAAAGGAAACATGATGTTATTATTCAAATACTGTTTATTCGGTAATTACATAACGTACATCAGTGCAAATTGCAAATTGTTTACATCGTATGCATTCAATGAATTTTGCAAATTTTCAGTTGTTTGTGATTAACTTACCGGAAGTTATCGTCCGGGCAATTTTACATTATTTAAACGTGACACCATTTTCTATACGCTATCAGTCAGTGTACATATAGGCCCCTAATAGGAATACACTGCACCCAGCATGATCAGTATTTGCTCAGTCACACAGTTTTAAGTGTAGGCCTTTTTCAGTATGCCATACATGCGTTCCAACAGACATTCTCATAACAGTTCCTGTACGAAATGAGACCCCGAACACCTAGTGGTTGTTCCCACAACCACAATGTCTAGTTGATATTGTAACGGTTTTTATAGGCAAAGTGAGGGCGCTTTTTCCATTGAGCGAAATCTCAAGCATCGTTTTAAAGCTAGCATGTGATAGCTCATTGAGGTCACTCACCGCCATTTCAGATGCATCTCTTTGCTAAAACAGAAACGTATAATATGAATTGTGTAACTCAAGATATACCATTTTGCTCTACATATCATTTGTATTGAGTTTTTGTAACATAGATATACACCCTTTTGCCGAGACAATGTATACTACATGAGCAATACCAACTTGACATAAACCCTTTTGCCAAAAATGTGTTGAGATGGTAAACATTGATTGTGCTGTCAAAAGGGAGTATCAAGTTTTATATGCCTCTAATGAGAAAAATAATCATAGAAAATGTGTGAAACTTGAAATATACCTTCAGTATAATCATTAATATTTATTTCAGCAACCTTTTCACTGAATTAAATTGGCCAGAAAAAAAGTGGTTCTAGACGGAATATTCAAAGCCGTTTTTCTGAAAACATGATTTTTCGAGAAACACCCTTTTGCCATTATAGGGCCGAACGGCATTCTGCTTTAGCAAGACAAGAGATATTTTACGTCACCATGTAGCGGCGTTACGAAATATTTTAAAAGCAGCTTGCGTCCCTAGTTTGGTGCCCAATTAGAAGAGCGATAGCAGTGTAGATAGCTAAGATAAAGCCAGCAGGTGTTTCTTCTGTTGGGCACTGTTTCCCTTTGTTCTGCTCATCTCAACGTTTGTTCTTGTACTCGTGTCAATTTGAGATAGATCCTGCTGGATGGGATCACAAGGACTCAAGTAACTCTAAGCACAAAGGCCGGTTGATATTACAATTAATTACCTTGACGTATATTTTCACCTCAGCCAGCATCTCGTCCAGTTTTCCCGCATTCTGCACCATCTTGCTTTCTTGTTTGGTTTTACGGACGCTCGTTATAACCCGGACGAAGCATACCGTGCTGACGAGGAGCGAGAATGCCACTGGAACCCCGAAGACCACAAGAAGCACCAGCCCACCGCCGATGAAGCAAGAGGGTGATTCTATGTATATGGATGGGAGGCTGGTGCACCCACATACACTCAGAGCGAAACAGACAGCAGCAATGACGAAAGCACAGCCCCAGACCAGTGTCATCGTGACTAGGACTTGACGGTATCCCACTCCTGCTCCCCCAGGGAGAACGTGCTTCCCGCCGAATGTCCTGGCCACGTTGTGAGACAGCTTCGCCATCCAGAAGAAGGCTGCCAGCCACGACAGGTGTATGAGAGAGGCAACACCCTTGCAGACGACTCCACTGAGGTCAAGGTACCCAGACAGAACCACTAAGAGGATTGCAAGAAAGAGCGCCACTAAGAGGTTCATCGTGTATATGCCGGCCATGTTTCTAAGCTTGGCGAAAACGCAATAGGTGACGAAGGTTGCGGCTAAGGCAACGAGTGACAGACAACTGCAAACAAGAGAAACCACGGCCATTGCAAACGCATGAGGATCAGTCCAGGTAACTGGACCGCATATGACAGCCTGACCACCACCAAGAATAACGAATTCTTGAAATTGTACATTCGTTGAGAGATGTCGGATCAAAGTTGATGAATAACTAATGAGCACATACTCATCCTTGGTCAACATCACCACCTCCTTGCAATTAAGTTTCAAGATATCAAGGCATTTGTTGCTAGAGTCATTGCTTCGGACAAAATCACAATTCGGAGTCCAGGAGAAAGCATGGGCGACTGTTACATCCAAATCAGAAACATTATTCATTGAAGCCTGGAAAACCTCACTTGCTGGCAATGTAGAATTCCTGCAGCTGTCGATCTGCGACAAGAGCAGGGCGCCCTCGTGAATATAAATCTGAACAATCCCCACGTTGCAACGTGAGAAATTGTGAGAGCGGTCAAGCTCTTGCAAATCATTGACGAGCTCTTCAACCAAATCGAGTTTCTCGGCCAAGACGAGAAGTCGGGAGTCTTGGCGAGAGGTGGTCGTCGTAGTGCCGTCGTTTGGGCTGATTTGCCAGTGTAGAAGGCTGGAACCTAGAGTGTCTACGATATGATCACTGCAGTTGTCTTTCCTTGTGGGAGGCCACTTGTTCCGTCGGATAAGTTGAAAAGTGGGATGAGGAGACTCCACGCACTGGTCATTTTCGTCTGTAACACGTGATGCACAGAAAACGGTGCGGCATCTGTCCAGGAAGGGGTCAAATAGCTGGCCCTTCAGACAGGGGGAGATCTCATCACCGCCCCAGCCGAAGTCGAACAACGCTTCTATGGTTGGAAAATCGTTGTGTGGACTACAAACAGCCCCACAGTGGCCCCAGTTGTCCTCGTGGTTGCACAATGGTACGCACAGCTGCTTTCCACACGCACTAGTGGGACTCACTGGTGCCCCGTTGCACATGGCACAATGGGGATTTCTAAACTGGGTTCCGTGCGAGTACAATGGGGCGAAATACCCCGAGCACGCCCTCTCGAGGGTTGCATTGGCCAGGTCCTTAGGACACGAACCGAGGGTGTTTATCGGACAAGTGCGGGCTGCACCAACTGACTCAATGTCCTTGGGTGGATTGATGAGATACCTCCCCGTTGGCGTCCCCTGGATGGACAGGTTGAATCGAACATCAAATGTCGTGTTTCCTGTATATTCATACATCAATCTCACGTTCCATTTCTGCATATGAGCCGGTTGGACGCCGTGGCAGATCGCACAATAAACATTTTTGTATACAGCGCCCTCTTGTGTGTAAACGGGAAGGGAGCTAATTACGTCATCAACATTGGCCGTCTGCTCACAGCCTTGCTTGATCGCTTGACCAGTCCAGTTCTGTGGACAGAAACTGACCAATGCGAACCCGAAGAAGCTATATCTTATCGAGACATCCTGACCCAGGGTTTGGACGCATGCGTAGTATTCAATGGCAACTCCGTCGATCTCCACTTGGCTCCAGTCTGGAGCTGGTGCGCATCGTTTCTGGTAGTCATAGCAACAGTCGTTGAAGTACTCGCAGGCGTCATCACATTTGCATGTCTCAAGCCTGACTGGCCTCAAAGTATCACGTGGTCCCTGATGACAGTCAAACCCACATGTGTGAATTTCGCCACAAAGATGGGCTGTGACGTCATACTGTTCAGTTTCTAAAATTAAGACAAAGAAAAAGACCGAATCAGTCGAAAACTCATGTAAGATTCAAAGCATTACTATTATACAAACATTTCAAGACAACACTTTTTCGACAAATATAAGCCACAAATTGTAAATTCTGCAGTGCCTCATGTACATGTAGTCTGAGTATCACCCGTTCTACTCCGTGCCATTACGTACGCTCACTTGCTGTATGGCGAGAGCGTCTATCACATAGACTATGCTTCGTGTGGGAAAATGTTGATTTTGGTCATGCTGCGCTTATCTTAAAATGATCCATCGAATATAGCGGTATGTGAGTGGCTTCGTGGCTTCTGATTAATACCAAACGATCTAAGGTTATTGACCAGTTGGGACACCACCAACATTATAGGGATAGATCTTATCTGAATAGATCTTAGAAGAGCACCCGTGCGATGGGTGTCGCAAGTTCGAATCTCGCTCCAGTCATTTTTCGTTGATCACCTTTCAATAACTCTTAACTAATCCAGTCAGTTCCCCTTCTGGTTATTTGAATTTGTTTTATACATTTGTATGACTCTCCTACTTCAATGACATATCTTCAAGATCTGCAAACCTGTTAGGCATTCGACATCTAGGTATCCAAGACAGCTTAAGTCAGCATCAAATACCAAAGAGCACTGAGACAGCTCAGCCTCGTTGCCGTAGCAGCCCACTGCCGAGATGAAGGTCGTCGTTGGCAACAGGCTTTCATTCGTGGGCGATCGTCCCACGGGTATGCTCGAGTGGTATCCAAGATGGCGGCATACTACGTCCCTGTCACGCTCGTCGAAGGATTCGCTGCAGATGACGCCCCAGTCGTCAGATGGTCTGGCTCGGCCGACGACAAAGCCGGAGCCTTCGTACTGAGAGTCCACCAACCGGAGCTGGAAATCCTCTCCTCCTGCTGATTAAAGAACATAATGTGAACGTATAAGAAATTTATATCACTTTCAAGGGTATAAATGCTCTAATCAGGATTCAGTTCTATGTTGTTGAACTCTCTATTCAACACACACAAAATATTTCCTGTTCGAGCAGGCGCAGTTCTAGAGCCAATATTTTTGCGGGCTAGACCCTTCTTCTAACTTTTTCTTCTGCTATGTCTTATTATGAGTAAATAAAAAACATGCACCTATAGCCTACACAAAGCTTTTATTTAGGTAATTGGCGCTTATAAACTGAAAAGATCCAGTATTTTCCAGAATTATATATTTTCAATTGCATTTTGGGGGGGATAGGCAAGCCCCACCCCTAACCCCCCCCCCCCCCTTAGATCCGCGCCTGTGTTTGAGAGGAGGTGAACAGCATCGGTTAGAACCTGGGAGAAAATGAATATTTCGAAATCAGGTGTTCGCGGACTTATCAATTTGTCAACGTTTTGCTTGACGTTTGTTACAGCATGGCGCACAATTTGATATAACCAAAATTGCCGTTTTCGATAATGCTACAAGCCAAAGGTTACGTCATCTTTCTAAAAATAGAACAAACTCTTAACATATGCTATTTATCAGCTAGGCTTCGTCTCAGGCTCCGACTCCATTTCTTGAATCCGTTCTGAAAAAACGGCTAAGAGGCTTTTGGCTGCGGTTTTGAATTAGATTATGGACAGTTCCGTATTATGTCAACCAAATGGTCAAAATTTCAAAATCGTTAAAATACCTTAATTTGTATATCATATTGAAGGTCAAAGCATCTCGTTTCTTAAAATGATATGCATTTTTATCAAACATTCATGTTTTCTCATTTTTGAGGCTGTAATTACTCAAAATTAGTCAAAATACCCATTTCTTGTGCAAAAAGTACATATAAGATTTTTGTTGCGGATGTACACTCCCAAAACTGCCAAGTTCAATGACCTTCCTCAGAGTCTTCTTATTATTTCAAACAAATAAAGTTTAAATTTTTTGAAGGAAAAAAAAATGAGCAGCCGTTTCGTAGACCCCCATAGTTTGCAATTTAACACAGCCTTACCAGGGTCACTGCATCTCAAACCAGCATAGCGCAAACATTCTGCGCTGTTGAAGAAGGGCTGGCCTATCCCACAATGCCCTAAATTCACCTCCTCCCCAGAGCACATGACGTTCACAATGAGAGAGTCGTACGACGTTGAGAGCTCGTCCGGCAAAGTGAACGGCGAGACGTGCAGCGTGCCGTTGAAACCAAGATGGCGGCAGGCGACTTCGTGAGCACGAGTCGATTGCATCCAGTTCGTTCCACATACGGCTTTCCACTGCTGCTTATTCTGGCAACTTGCCAAGACCATACCTTCGCTCTCGATAACGCCATACTCCAGACGAAGATCCACACCTTGGTTTATGACAGAGATATATGTGCACAAGTTAAAAGTTGGCAAAGATTAATATAAAAGCATGTGTTTCAAAAATCGGAAACGCTTGTCGGGGAACGTTTTGACTGGGATCACGTACCGAAACAAAACCAAACCAAACGTTTTGTAAGGGAACGAATGAGATAGACGGGTTAAAGCTCCACTTGAAAATGTCGGTCTTATTGACACATTAAACCTGTTGACAATTCTACGGAATTCTACTTTCTCCATTTAACCTTTGAGTAAGACCCTGCTAAGATCTAAACAACTTCAGGCCCTCCTAACGCCAGTAGTTTAGGGAAACACTAAAAACAATGCCACCTATACAAATCATTTTAACAAGACTTGAAGCTATGCATGATGGAGGTACTAAAAGATGGTAGGTTTGCGGTGACACCGTGTAATCTCTTCTGTGAGCGTGTGTGCTTCAGAGGACGAACAGAGCAGCCCAATGTTCGGAACGTCAAGAATTAAACCATCGGTTCTTCTCAGAACCACACACTCTAACCGAAGAGATTACATGGCGTCACTGCAAACTTACCTTCTTCTTTTTTTAAATAATTATTTGCTTAAAATTTACAAAAAATAATGGGTTAATGTCGTGTAGTAAGTTTACCTTCGTCGCACTCAACCCACATTGCTTCGTTCATCTCGCACGCCTGAGCGTCGTCAGAGCTTGGACGCAAACCACAGGTTAAACCATTCTCAGCCGGCGAAAACTCACACCACGTACTCGCCAACATCACCGGGAACGCAGCTAGCTCCCCGGAGGAATTGAAGCCTTGCACGGTAGACAAAACCTGCGAACTGCAGTAGATATTGTACCCGTTCTTCTTGCAGATGTCGATTCCGACGGCTGGTAAGATGGATGATTCTGACGTGCACACTGCAAACCACGTTTCGTTTGTCGCATTGCGGTACTGTAGGACGCCTTCACCGGGCATACGCCCTCCAAAGAGCCGGTATGAAACGTCGTCTCCTGCACAAGAACAAACAGTTATATCACCAATAATAATTGTGTACTGTAAGTTCTTCTCCTTTAATGATACTACTACTGATGATAATAATTATGGTATATACAGCGTGTCCCAAAAAACACAACACTTTGTGTCGAGAGCAATGATATTAAAATTTAACCGTTTACCATTCAAGATTCAGATATTATGATACAGCCATGTCTTGGCTATCACCATGTAGAATTTAAGCAAAAATGGACTGAAATTGAGGGGAAAAACTCAGACTAAATAACCCAACTTCAAAACCCGATTTTCATCTTTCTTTTCTAAACATTATGTGCCGAATTCATGAAAGGTGTTTTTCTTCCGTTTTACTAATCACTGTTTACATCCTAAATAGTGTCTAAACACACTTTGCACGCGGACAGCTAAACCTAGGAAAGTTAGACGCGTGTAGAAGAAAAACATCTTTCGTGAATACGGCCCATTGGGTTGTTCTTGGTTTAGTCCTATCATGTACAAGCCAATGACATGGTAAGGAGGGGCATGCAAACATAATTATCTGCCAGTATCCTTTGTATAGTGGTGGGTAGCCGTGTCAGTCAAATAACATATAAAATATAAGCATACAAGTAGCACTCTATTGACAACTATAGAGTTTAAAAAGAGCATGAGCTTTCGTTGCAGCAACTACTTCATCAGATGAAGTAGTTGTTGCTACGAAAGCTCATGCTCTTTTTAAACTCTAGTATCCTTTGTGTAAAATGTTCGATGACATGGTCTATATGCATAAGACAGCTACCATTTACTTGTATGACTCCATCTGATATGTTGCCTTCTGCAAGCATTTTTTTTACCATTACATGACTTGTAATACAAAATATCTTCGGTGTCTTTATTTGAATTAAAAATAATTAGTGATGATGCAAATTATTTGAGGGTAGGCCTATATAATGTCAAGTCACTTACCAGTTTGTGCTGCTGTGAAGTGACACACCAGGTTAGCAAGGAAGATCACAAGAGGTACGGTTCCCAATCCACCCTTCATTTTACCCTGACTCGCTCAAGAGGCTAGTCGAAAGCGAGACAGACTACGGCTTGTCTGGACCAGCAAGGTGTGGTAGTGCTATAGTGCTATATGTCGTCGGGTGAGGACACAACTAATACCATGTCTTCTTGTAAACCCAGAAGATCTCGATCCGCAACTATATACTACTCTCATATCCCGTGGAAGAGTTTATCACGACCAGCAGTTAACGTTATAAACGACTGATACACACTGAGCAAGGCCAAGACAAGGCAAACAGTCAAGACAGAACCTCGGCTCGACCTGGAAAGGAAAACACCAACTGACAAAAAAGACAAATGACCAAACCACTTCTAACAAAACAGGCCATAAAACGACAATGATCAGGGTATGAAAAACGTACGTGCGTTTCGTGTCTTTATCATGCCCGTGGCGTACACGCATCAGCAGTAAAAAGCACAGATTCACTGTTAATGTTGTATTGGTTTGATAGTCTGCTGGATTTTCTAGTTGACTTTCCACTTGGTCTGTGGTTGTTTTCATACCTAAAGTATTTGTATTGGTGACTTTGGATGTGAAATAAGCATCTATACAAACATGCAAGCGTGCACTATGTTTATAAATCTTAAAAGTTCAGGGTAGGCCAGTCTCAAATAGGAAAGCTGTTACTTTTGCATGCCAAAAAAAAGCAGTTTGTTAAAATGTTATCACCACTAACTGTCTCTTGTTGATTTGAATATTTTGTTCTGTTGTATAGGCAGATTTTTTTTTTCCACATTCGAGAAAAAAAAACAGTTGCATCAATCATGGTACAAAACTCAAATTGGTATTAAGTTGACTTACATAAAACGTGTTTGGTAAAGAACAGCACTCATTTAATAAACCTTTAACAAATCTGAACTCAATCGGACATCTGAGTCACGAGAAAAAAAGCAAAAACCCGACAAAACTTTTTTCGCACATTTTTTGTTACAAACTTCTGGATGAAATGCACCATTTCAGGCAAAAATATTTTAACAGTATATGTCAGTTTCAACAGCACCATCTTCATACCCTAAAAGTTATACGTATCTATGAACATTTCGGTTTGAGTATTTTACCATGTGCTGTAAATTTAAGAGAAATTTGCCATAATCATCTCTGGTCTACGCTCATGTTGGGTGTTATTCTTATTAGCTGTTTCGCATGCAGCGGAACAGCTTTTGTTTTTCTTAGTTTTTTTTCTTCTTTCCTTTTTTTTTTTTTCCCCCCCACTTTTTTCCCATAGACATAACACAGGGATTTTATACAAGTCAATTCTACCATTATGCAAATTCCGATTAACTTCATACTTGGCACATAGTTAGACCACCACCCCGAATAGTGTCCCGCGTATGTACGTCATCGTGACGTCATCACGTGCACAATTACGTCATCATAAAAGTGCAAATTTTAGGGCTCTTTATATCTCCGGAACGGCAATTCCGATGCAACTCAAACTTGGTATGCAAGTATATGGGGACGTGTTATAGACAATAATTGCAGTCACGTGTCGATGACGTCATCGTGTGATTTTATACGAATTATTCAATTTTTGGACCTTTTCTTTATATCTCCTGAACGACAAGTCGCAATTTCGAAATTCTTTCGGTAAAATGTAGGTTATAGGCATATGCCACAATTTACCAAAAAGGTGTGACGTCATGATGACGTCATCAAAAAGCCGATTTTCAGATTCACATATAAGGGAATATCCGATGGTGATGAAACTTGGTGGGTAGGTAGGGAATGGTACTAGTATCATAAATGTGAAATGACGTCACGATTACGGCATCGACTTATTTTTTATTAATTTTTTTTAATAATTAATTTTGCCATTTACAGGCAAACATAACGCAAAACACGGGCTTTGGAACTTTTTGGACCGCTAATATGGCTATCCATAGTAGTGGGCCAATTGTGTACACGTAAACGTAGCACGGCAAGCTAGAAAATCAGTCATTTTGCTGTTTCCGCCGCCCGTATACACAACCATACATACTATGCGCGCTGGCCTATAGTAGACTCTGCCATTTCTGTGTTCCTCATGGCCTTGTGTATATATCAGTATACATACGTGTATTGATGGACGAGTGACGACGCTCCTGATAGTAGTTTATGACAATTAAGACTGCTTTTTCTCTGGGCCAATTGTGTACAAGTTTATTGTTCATATCTGTAAAACATACGCGAAACAGCTCAGTGTTTGTTACAAACAAACACAGGTCTAGTTTATTTTTAAAAACATTTTCTCAGCAGGTTTTAAAGTTATGAGCGTGCATGAAGGCCTATCGCGTTTGTTGCAGTGAAAACAAAAAGTCCATCTTCTCAGTGTTTGGATTCCAAATATACGGCTGTCATTTGTCACCAGCTTATTTGAGATCTTCAGATAAAAACACACTTCACGAATGTGTTAAGTGTTGATGGCTAGCCACGGCATGTAGTCGTTAGGCTGTTTTCTTTTGCGTTAATAAACAAGATAACCTCCACTTCTACATACACTGGTATCATCAATTCTCCCAAGTTGCTTTTGTCATCATGGTTTCTTTCTGTTATTTTTATGATGGCAAGAGAAAAAAAACATTCGTCATAAAAACTCCATTCAACAGTGCGAGGCCATGGGGTAACTGAAATTGACCGATGTATGCAACTGTGTACCAGCATAAAATTTCAGTTCGATCCGATTTCTCATGAACGTAAAATTATATGACCATAGTCACAATGGGAGCAATATCTCTCATCAACCAAAGTAATTATTTTGGTTGATGAGCAGTTTGCAGCGGTTCATTTATACCATGGTATTTCTTCTGATTCTTCTGAGAATCACCTATTCTGCTCCGTGCCACATTACGTTAGAATTGTCTGATACATGCGTGCATGCAAATTTCATGCAACGCGCCACATCAGCCAATCAGATCTGTTTAGATGGTGTTCCAAACATGCCATCTCGCATCTCTCATCTGGCGTTATGAATCTCCCCTCTCCCCTCCCCTATCTCGCATCTCCCCTCTCGTATCTCGCATCTCGCATCTTGCATCTCGTATCAGGCCATGAGTAGTTGAGAGATTGCTTAACACACTCCATATTAACTCTGGGGACTACAACGTTAAGGGAATTGGCGTTTCTTGTATGAAACTCAGGGGCTAAACCATGAACACATTTTTGTACATATTGCTAAATAAAAGTCCCTCCTTTGGTCAATTGTTTATCCTCATTCGCGTGACTATTGGCAGCTCCCACATAGTCTGGTTTCCGGACCCAAAAAGCTCCCGACTATTGTCCGGTATCGGCTAAATTCACTGGAGGGTCACGTGACAAAAACAGTCAATTTTGGTTTTGCGTCGTTTCACACGTCACAGTGTAACATTTCGCAAGCCTCCCTTGAGACAGAACGCGGGTAATCGATAGACTATGCATTTTATGAATGTAAACGCTGCTTAGTACAATCATAACGCTGAGGTTGCGCGTGAAACGCGCGGTCTGCAAAGGACATGAAACACATAGAAAACACACACATGCGCATTGCAAAGCACTTCGCAAGGGACCCTTGAGAAATTTTGTAGTAGGACTGGACCTCGGTCAAAATTCACACGATGACACTTGTGTAAGATTTCGCAACCGTGAGAGAATTTCTCAATGGTTGAGAGTTTTTTGGCGTCGTGTGAAAAGGCCTTTATTCTATTGATGGTTACATTCTCTCCGCATCTGTGACTTCCTCAATTGATTTTCCCATCCATCTATGTGTATCTTTACTTGTATATGTTCTTGTCATTTAGCCTTAGAGAAAGATCCTGCTAGGATCGAAACATCAGAACCTCCTTAACTCCAAGCAATAAAACAGTACTAAAGAATTAAGTTAATATCATCCATCAGTGGTCAAATTCGGGTTTTTTTTCTTACATGTAATTAATAATACATATTAATTATGATTAATATGATATAATACCACCAATTACTAGTTGCTATGTAAATTAAGAAATGTTTTTAAAATCATTCAAATAATTATGTTTTCCCACAATACCGGAATCCCTTAAAACTGTTTGTACCGTATATACATATACTTGTATAAGTTATTTTATCAATATTACGGAAGCACCTCGGTCAAATCAACATCAGTCCCTTTGATGGGGTAAAGCGGGATTATTGTTGTTGTTTTTCTACTATTACGAAATTAATTGTTCACAACTTTAATAATCCACAATTAGTGGACAGACTTAGACAAGTCGAATCTTGCTCCGCGTACTTTCATTGCTGGGTGCACCCGCTAAATAGCTCAAAAAATCAATGCGCCTGAGCTGATTGTGTGCCCTCAAATGTGTTTTTTTTTTATAAATCAGCCTGTTGTGTAGACTTGAGAAATTTTGGTTTAAAACCTGACCCTACATTGTTTTGAACGTGGAGGGTTGCTTCATGAAAACTGGTAACAAGTCGATTACGGGAAAAGGAGTTTTTTCCAAAGTTGGGGCAATTATTAAAAAACTTAATCGGCTAACAAAAAAACAAATTGAAAAGAATTTGGTAGATGAGGAATCCAACTACAATTTACAGTATTTTACCAAACACTGGGAGACTAATTTGAATACGAATAATAGGTTATTATTATGTAAAATGGAACCCCTAACTACTAAAACTGTATGAAATCAAAATAATGATACAAATAATAATATAGGACATTTGGACTGAGCAGCTACTATATAGATATATACTCTACAGCGCATTACAAACTACAGCACATAATTATCACAATCATTGTGAGATGTCTCTGTGCGCATATTACTATCATTCCTGGTCATCGGGCCATAATTTACATTTCTAAAACCATTTCAACTCCCTGGGGAGTATACAGCCCAAGCTACATGTAAGGTGCACAGAGGCTAATCAAACCACAAAGTCATCTCTACCCTCGCATTAACCCATTTTATTCCTGGGTGAAGAGGAGCAATTGTGTTATAAAGCGTTTTGCCAAAGGACGCAAGCACCCTAGCTATGGCTGGATTCGAACCCACTACAATCTGTGGATTGACCACAATGCCTGGAGTGCGTCAGTACGACACGCCAGACCACTTGGCCACAGCACCCCACCTAGTAATCAGTGCCAAACAAACAAGTTCCTTGTTATCGGGAGATGCTCAAAGAGGTTCCCCCGGCAGATGTTACGTCTTTCTTTCGGCAGCAAAAGACCGACTTAAAGGCTTCGCGGTAACGTGAGTTTGTGAAATTGTACACGATAGGATTGATGGCTGAGTTGATATAGGACAGGAAACGGCACGTCCAAATCACCGCGGCCTCCTGCTCGCTGGTCAGGGGATAATATTCAACCACTTCGGCGATGGAGACGGCAATGTAGTACGCCTCCATCGGGGACAGAAGCAGGAAGAACAGCACACCGGTGACCAAGACCATTCTGTCGACAGAATTCTTTGCCCTCTCAGCTACGCTAGCCACGCTTGCAGATGCTATTTCAAGGATCTTCCGTCGGCGTATGCCTCTTAAAATCCCCACGTAGAAGACAAGGTTCACAAAAAGGCAGCAAAAGAAAGGGAACGTCTGTAAGATCTTTCTGAGATGATACAACCAACTGGGGACGTCCTCGCTTCCACAGATGAGGAACTCAGAGGGAAATTCCTCCGTGAACGAGGAGTTGATTGAAGGAACGACGCACATTCTTGTAAACGTGGTGGGAGTGAGGACTGCCGTCACTGCCACTGAGAATGCCCACACAAAGACACTGAGCTTAATCCGACAGCGATTGGTGAAGCGACGTAATTGGAAAGGATAACAGATCGCCACGTACCTGTCGAACGTCACCATGGTTATAAAGAGGAGCGAGGCGAAATAGGCGATCTCGACGATACCGACATTCAGGATGCAGCCACCTAGGAAGCCGAGCGAGGAGACGTCATGCCGAAAAGGTGACGTGAACATCAGCACCATCTTCTGCGTGGACGCTACCAGAAGGAACATAAAGTCGGCAACAGCTAGCTGCACCAGATAGCAGCTCGTGGGAGATCTCATGAACGGCACTCGCTCGACGACCAAAACGAAGGCAGCGTTACAGAGGATGCCGAGCACAGAGATGATTGGTATGGCGTACAGCGCCATGATACTGTCCACAGTGTCGTAGAGGAAAAACGAAGTGTCACCTGGGTCATCCAGGTAGACGGTACTGTAGCGTGTGCAATTGGCAGACGCCATGATGGCATCAGTGCTTTGAGGGAAAATATCGAACGACTCTGGGCACTACGGTTCCAGTTCACGCTGTGCCGATGCTTAGACCTTTATGGAGTAAAAAACCACCTGTTTGCTCAAATTGTGTTTACTAGTCGCATTGAAGTAGTTCTTGTCACACAAAGGTAGTGCTGGTCACACTGAAGCAGTGCTGGTCACACAGCCTGAGGTACGTAGTCACACTGAAGCAGCGTTGGTCACGATGAGGTACGCAGTGCTGGTCACGCTGAAGCAGTGCTGGTCACACAGAGATACAAAGTCACACTGAGGAAGTGTTGGTCACGCTGGAGCAGTGTTGGTCACCCTGAAATACGCAGTGCTGGTCACACTGAAGCAGTGCTGAACTCGATTTCATAAAGCTCTGCGACGCGTCGCATCTATGCGGTGAGTCCATAGAGAAAGGATGCGTCTTAACTCTGCCACGCGTCGTAAGTTTTGTTGAAATTGGCCCCTGGTCACAAAGTATGTTGTCACACTGAGGTAGTGCTGGTCACACTGAGGTAGTGCTGGTCACACTGAGGTAGTGCTGGTCACACTGAGGAAGTGCTGGTCACACTAGCTGAATCACAATGTTCTAACCCTCACCCTCTGCAAGGATCACACAAGACATGTGCTGCTTACCACACACTACCACAGTCTCCACATCGGAACTGGATCTCAAACGGCACATTACCACTCAAAGCCATGCATGGTATTGTGGTAGGGAGGTGGGTTAGGGTTTCAAGTTTGGGGGAAAAACACGCCTGTTGGCAACACTTATATTGCTGCGTGGTCAGTTTCACTAGTAAAAAAAAAACAGAAATATTGCTTGGGAGAACAGAATAGTGTATGTGTTGACTGTTTCAATGCCGTACTAGTGTGTGCTGCAACGCAATTAGGCCGTCTTCAGTATTATGCATGCAGGCTTGAACCAGTTAATATTCAATCTGCTATACCAGCTAGATCTGATTCAATATGACGTATCCATGGTCATATATACACATGAACATTAATTTGCACAACGAAATTAAAACTAGTCATGCATAAATGAAGTGTTTTGATTATGAACCGATGAACCCATGCGGGTAGGCCTGCATGCAGGACTGGTGAATAGTCATTATTTCACCATAATTAGTTGTTATATTTCATCAACTTAATGATCTGTTAGATTGAAGTTCTGTTTGTACTTTATATTGGATGTGTCTGATGAAAATATTGACTTATTTCTTTTTAATTCCACTATATAACTTTAAAGATTATGATTATATTACTATTTTATATTTCCCTTATCGCTACATTAGGGTGACACTTGGTGCGTAAAAAAACTTGGTTAAGGTGACAAAAATATTAAGGCGACACATAACTGTCGCCCTTTTATTTTAGACCGCATAAAGCCACGGTTTCGCGTGGTGAAAGAAGAAATTGGCATTAAAACACGGAGCTAGAGGGTCTGAACTACGAGATAGTACACCGAGTTAGGGGGCTTTTACGTCATTGGGACTGTAGAGGTAATTCGAGGCTAGCATGAATTTTATATGGCATACGGAAAAAAACTATATTAGGACGACGTGCAGTTTTTGCCTGATAACACAAGAAAACGGAATTATATTTTTTTTAAATGTTTGTCACATTAAAAGGTACATTAATAGACATGTATTTAGCGTTTTGCTTCAGAATACAAAATTGAAGAAATTGATGAACTGTAAATTTACCCTAATTTATGCGGCTTTCGAAAAGATAATAAATTTTTTCAAGACTAGCGCGAAAGCGTCGTCACGTGACATGGCAAGCACATTATGCACGTACGTACGTAACCGTCATAGCGTACATGCACAGTATATTTACACGCACGTACACATATACACTGGCGTGCAAATGTCCTTACGCACAGATAAACAAAACATATTTTCTACTTTTAACCATTTTTAACCAAATAAAAATGTGAAGGATATACTTGAAATGTGTACCTGTCTCTTGAGTGGTCTATCCGGTTTATAAAACTGACATTTGCTTTTATTCAATTGTGTCTTTGTGTTCGAAATGACAATTAACTTGACTTCGTAATTACGACTGTGCATAAAGTCAATGGGAAATCCAAGATGGCGGCGCCCATAGACCGGAAACACGGAGAAATCAGGAAAGGCGGATTTAGTAGCGTGTAAAAGCTCCCCCGGCGTCAATTACTGCTTGGCATCGCCGACCCATCGACCCCATCAGATTGGCAATGATTTGGTGGTCCAAACCGTGCCAAATCCGCTGGAGAATTTGGAAAAGCTCGGCCTTGTTACGAGGGCGAACTTCGCGGTGAAGTTGCCGCTCCAGCTCATTCCACAAATTCTCCAGCGGATTGAGATCGGGGCTTTGGGCCGGCCATTCCATCAGCTGGAAATCCCAACTGCCCCCCATCTCTCGGACGAAATCTGGGGTTGGATCGGCCAGAAATTCGCGTGTTATCCCTGCAGTGTGGGGTGGGGCATTATCCTGCTGAAACACGAATTCCGGGCCGATCAAACGATGGGCAGAAGGGATTAAATGGTCTCGGAGAATATCGATATAAACCACCGCGTTTATATTCTCCGAGACCAACACCAGATCACCGACACCGGAAGAGCTAAAACAGCCCCAAACCATGATCCCTGATCCACCGTGTTTCACGGACGGGACGACACAGTTCTCGCTGTATTCCTCTCGGACATATCGCCTGACGTAAACCCGCCCATCGGACTGGTAGAGCTGGAATCTGGACTCATCTGACCACAGCACCTTACTCCAGTCGTCAGGGCTCCAGTCTAGATGATCTCGTGCCCAGGTCAATCGCCGAGCCTTGTGGGATTCCGTGAGGCGTGGCTTGTGCCTGGCAACTCGCCCATGAAGCCCCGCTGCTGCCAGGCGCCGAGAAACGGTTGACCTATGGATCTCAATCCCTGTAGCTTGGGCCAGGTCGACGCGGAGCTCAGGGGCGGTCATAAAACGGTTTTGGCGGGAAGTCCGTATAAGATGGCGGTCAGCTCGCTCTGTGGTCCGCTTGGGTCGACCACTTTTTGGACGATTGTCCATAGAATTATGAGCCTCCAGCTTCTTCAGATTGTATCTCACTGCTCCCTCGCTTATGTCAAGCCTACGGGCAATTTCCCGATTCGAAATCCCCTCATCGTGCCAGGCATGAATCATACCCTTTTCGTGATTTTGGATCTGTCTTTGACCCGGCATTGTGCTTCGTTGAGTGGCAGGAAGAAAGCTTTCATATGCTAATTACGGCGATCCCATACCGCCTGGTTACCATAGCTGCCATTTTTATGAATGGGGACAGCAGTTTCACCCTATAAATATTCATTAAAAGCCCGTAGAGACAGCGCGCTTTTTTCTCCCATTGGTTTAAACGCACACATAATGATATTCATGAGCTCATGAATATATAATGAGGCAAATCAAAATGGCGGTTAACGTTGCAGCGAAACGCTGTCGCGATCATGACGTTTTTACCCATGATGATGAGGATATATCCCGATGGAAATATGACTATTACTGATTAAAATAATGACTCCAGACACAGGTTTGATAATTTATTGAACAGTCTCGACTTTATTAGGTGGAATTTTAGGTTGAATTTTTTTCAACTCGTGCGTAAGGACATTCGCGAGCCAGTGTACATGCTCACTGTACTGTACTGGAATTGGGAAGTCAACGTGATGTGAACGTCTGCCATTTTGTTTAACCACATCGTCAGGTCGGGTATTCAGCCTGTTTATATCAGCTCGGTATGTACATTTGTAACGTCTAACCTGTCTAACGTTAAGCGTAACACTAACATTAACAGTCATTAGGCCTAGACTACGCTATTTCTAAAATGACTAGGCCAGGGCTGGGCCCTAAATCCGAAGTTGGGCTGCAAACTGTTTAACGCAGGCTTGAGTTAGGCCTACATGGACATGATGATGATGCGGGTCTAGCCCAATCGTTACGGTCCTCTCACGTTTGCATTAATTTGTACCACCTCATAACTCAGAACCCAGTCAATATCCCATCAGTTAAACGTTATAACAAGATTATTTGTGAATAAGAAAGTGAGAGAAGTGAAAAGATGATGAGCTAGTTTATTCCAACTTCCAAGGATAGCTAGCTAGCCTAACGTTAGGCCTAACGTTAGTCCAGGTAACTTGGTTGGACCCTAAAAATCGCATTTTTTTTTACATTTGGACATGATCTGGCGGTCCGAGTTCCTTGTTTGCATTTGAGTGGCAAGAGCTCCTTTTTGCCTCTACCCTGACTCAAAATCCTGTGATCCTCTAAAATGTCTCATGCGGCCAGCTATGGAACAAGGCAAGGGAGAATTGTAGATTCCCATAATGACAAGGTTTAGGCCAACTCACATTTTTTCAAAGAAAAGATCATTTTTTTCCCTATAAATTATTAAATGGGCACCGAGTCCAGTGTACAATTTGAAAAACCAAGATGGCTGACACCAACTGACACTGTGCACATGAATAGGACTTAGGACTAGGAGGTCTCTGTGCCCATTTTTAGGGAAAAAATAATCTTTTCTTCAAAAAATGTGAGTAAACATTGTCATTATTGGAATCTCCAATTCTCCCTTGGTCCATAGCTGGCCGCATGAGACATTTTAGGATCGTTTTGGAGGTGAAAACACAGGATTTTGAGTCAGGGTAGAGGCAAAAAAGGAGCTCTTGCCACTGAAATGCAAACAAGGTACTTGGACCCTACTACTATCGATCCAGACCATGTCCAAATGTTAAAGAAGACGATTTTGAGGGTCCAAGTTACTCGGACTAGCCGAGGCCTAGGCTACGACTACGTTAGCATGGCCTTATAAGTTATAGGCAGTGCCGAAATATTATTGCCCTGTTTGCTTCCACCACAAACCACAATGTAGGCTTGCCATAGCCCTAGCTGTGGTGGTTGAGCATTAGGTCTTCTTAAATTGTTGTAGTTGTACTGGCGTGGATTATGATTGAAAAAATGCATTTAGCCTAGGGCCTAATGAAATATTACATAGGACTAGGCCTAGGCCAAACTGTTAGTCCTAGGACCTGCAAAATTACTAAACCCAGTTCCAACAATTTTTTATTTTTATTTTGTTTTGGCACGGTTTGTTGACATTAGTCCATTCTGGTTAGTCTGGTGCATAACCCAGACCCAATACTAATAAAGAGTCGTATTTAGGTGAGTAAGTTGCTGTAGAAGCTGGCCGGGGTACGTACCAGACAGACAGACTAACCAGAATAGACTAGGAAAGTCCACGGATGCCTTTGTGTGTTGGCCTAGCCTACTAAATCTATGCATTTTTGCATGGCTGTCACAGACTAGCTGTAACTAGTGTCAGTGTCATTAAACATTATTAAGCCTATATAAAAAGGGCCATTGGCCACAAGCCCAAGTCATGCCAGTCGAAAAAGGGTGTCATTATACTCCACAATATGACAAACCATATTCTTCAGTTTTCTTTTCTTGTCATTTTATTTTTAACTAGACCTTATAATTGATTTGAATGAATTTATTGATGTCAGCTGGACATTTCTGCTTTATTTCCGCTGTTGTGTTTAGATAAATAAAACCAATGTAGAAACATGCTGATGGTTTGAGCCATCGGAACACGCCCCAGGATTTGAAAACAGAGTTTTCAAGTATAAAAAAGAAGTGTAGTGGTTCGATTACTTTATAGCGTCACCTAGGAGTATTCACTCATTAAGATATTAATTCAAAGGATTGATTATACATGTAATTAATTGCCATCTTTTTTTCAGAATATAAAATGAGATTACGGCGGACCATTGCGGACCTATTTACACCCACACCATGGGAGGAGGCACGAAAATACTGTCGCAGAGCGGAAGACAAAGAGGGATTTGAAACTCGCTACATTAATAAGTATATTGGTGAGTTTGCCTATTGTGAAATTAATGACTTGGTGATATTATTTTGTAATATAATACTATATTCTGCTGCAAACTGCTCATCAGCCAAATAATGACCTGAAATTTATAAAATGCTTGGAATTTGGAGGGCCTGATGCATTTCGATCCTAGCAGAATCTTTATCGAAGGCTGAAGGATCGAAACGCGTCAGGCCCTCCAAATTCCAAGCATTTTATAAATTTCAGGTCATTATTTGGCTGAAGAGCAGTTTGCAGCAGTTTATTACTTGCATTGTAATATAATATTATTAATAGCCCATCTTTATTTTACTTGTCATATATTTGTTTAGATTGGGCCATCACCAGTGTTGTAGTCGAGTACCAAAATTCAAGTACCAAGTTTTCTGAGTACACACAGTGCCGAGTACGGTCCGAGTCTGAGTACTTTTTGATCGAGTCCTGGGCCAAAGAACCGGGTTCGAGTATTTAAGAGCCCGAGTACAGGCCAAGTTCGAGTACAAAGACATCGAGTACGTCTCGAGTACATTTTAAAACGAGGGCATATTTCACTGTGCGCCCAGAGAATGCATGTGACGTGTTTGTACATGTGCACAACCTCTTCCCCACGTATACAAATCTTACCTTGCCTCGATTAATAGTTAGAAAATTGCCGCGTGTAATGAACACAGGCCACTGAAAGAATTGTTGCAATTCATTTCGCTGGCCAATGGTTTTTTTTGTAGTGTTGATTATGAATAGGACCATAAAATGTGCTGATAACGCAATACATTTTTCATTATTTTTATAAGATTAATATCGAAAAATTAGTATAAACAAATCTGAATTTTCTTTCGAGTACTTGTGACTGGGATCGAGTTCACAGAGTACAATTTGTCGAGTTCGTGGACGAGTCCGAGTACGAAATTGCGAGTACATGTCGAGTACTTTGTTTTTTCGAGTACTTATGATTGAGTACGGGCCAAGTACTTAGTTGTACTCGAGTTCGAGTTCGAGTACGACTACTCCGACACTGGCCATCACTTGCTTTTAATTCATAGCATGTTAAGATGTACATGTTTGTGAAAATCACTTTGAATACAACTAGAATTATGCCTTTTTAGCTGAAGCGGCACAACAGAAAACAAACATATTTTGTAATCATTTCTCTGCAGGTGTTGGTGTGTTTACAACTACATCTTTCAGGAAGGGGGATTTCTTACTGGAATATGCTGGGGAGCTCTTATCTTACCAAGAGGCACTCAAAAGAGAAAAAACGTACAAGCCGTCAGATGGTAGCTTTATGTTCTTCTTCAATGACAAAGGGAATGGTACAAAGTGGTAAGTGTTATATACTACACTATTAAGTGGAGTAATCATATCTTTGCTCTTTTGTTTCGGATTGTTTGATTGACAAGGTTTAATTGCACATTTTGAAATTAATACAGTTACAGTAATAAGCATGTGCAGCGCTCCTCAAAATGAAGTTACTTTAAAAACTAAACTCGATCACTGAGCCATTTTTTAATGAATTTGCAAGCACAAAATAATTGTAAATTTAACTGTAAACAGATGGTCCCTCCACATTTATGACAAATACTTTCATGTTTCACAAAACAAACCTGTGATTTTATCAAGTGTTTTTGATAGATGTACATCATGATATGGTCTAAACACACCATTTGTGATGGTTTACTCTTTTTTTAATGGTGTAGTATTGCATAGTGCTTTGCAATCTTTTGTCCCTCATGGGATGAGGATTGCTATAGTGCTTTTAGACTTCTTAAGAGGATGTTCAGCACTCAACACACCTCGCTTTATTTGTTAGTACTATAATCCTTAAATTACTTGACATTAGGAAAAATTATATTTATCTTACACTGAACACAGAAAAAGAGTCTTTTTTTATGATTTTTCTCTCAACATGCTGCACCCGCAAGCTCCCCAAAGTTCAGATTCTCAGAATTTCATCAATGGGGACAGCAGACAAATCTGTTTGATTTCGTGACGTTAGATATGGGAGCCTTTTGTTTAATAGAAAAGGCTCCCATATCTGACAAATTTTGACCGCATAGGTATTATAAGACATGAAACCAAAAGTTGATGTTCACACTATTTTTTCCTGTTGTAGTGTTGATGCAACAAACTCATCTGGATTGGGCCGCTTGGTGAATGATGCAGTTTATCCTTTGGCAAACTGCAAAATAGTGACATTCAATGACTGTGGAGACAGCAGCTCAAGACTGTGCCTTTTTGCAGTGAAGGATATTCCAACAGGAACTGAACTGCGATATGATTATGGAGTGTCAGATCTCCCTTGGCGCAAAAAAGTAAATACCTTCACCTGCAAAGATTATGCTTTGGCAAAACGATTGCCCTGTTTGTTTTTTGTTTTTATTTGTAATCATTTGTTAACATTTTGTTACAGTTTGGACTTTGGATATAGTGTTGTTTTTTTCAGTTTGCATCCAGGAATATTATATTCAACATTCTGAACAAAAAGTGTGAATTTTATTCTTAATTGAACATTAAACATTCTTTTCCAAGCATAGTAAAGCTTTTTGCTTCATACTGTTCTCTATTAAACAGTCAAAGAGAATCTCAACAAAACCTCACAGGAAAAAGTTACCAAGCCTCGAATCAGTGACAGCACGACGTTTAAAAAAGGTTTGTACAGGTTGCTGAGGATTTGAGTAAAAGTAAGAAATATATCTCAGATGGTCTGCATTTTGTAACCTTTTGGAATTCCTCATTTGGACAAACATCAGAAATTAGAAGTCACAGATTTGAATTAAACTTGAATCCTGTTAATGTACAGGGCAAAGACCTAAGTGTGAAAAAGAATTTGAAGAAGGCAGATGAATTCTGCATTAAGATCAAGTTTTGTTATAGCAGGTATTGACTTGGACCAATTTGGCTGGTACAGTTATATTGAATATTATATGAACTTTGGAAGAATTGTGGAAACTTTTTGGAGTATTCTATGCAAGTAATATACTGTGTTAGAAATGTTATCAATTGTTTTTACAGGTCGGGAAGAAACAAGAAAAGCCGAAGCTAAATTATCTGGATTCTCTCACGTTCTGTGGACTAAAACAGGTGCATCATTTTTTATTTGTGACTTGTGTCTTGGTTGACATTCAGTAATGTATCATTTTGCATAGGCTACCTATCATATTAATTCACTTTATCATAATTAATTTATTGAACCTTTACATGACATAACAGGGTAAAGCGTCAGGTGATCCAGATGACTCCAAAGGAGTTGATCCAGATGACCCCAAAGGAGTTGATCCAGATGACCCCAAAGGAGTTGATCCAGATGACCCCAAAGGAGTTGATCCAGATGACCCCAAAGGAGTTGATCCAGATGACCCCAAAGGAGTTGATCCAGATGACCCCAAAGGAGTTGATCCAGATGACCCCAAAGGAGTTGATCCAGATGACCCCAAAGGAGTTGATCCAGATGACCCCAAAGGAGTTGATCCAGATGACCCCGAAGGAGATGATCCAGATGACCCCGAAGAAGTTGATCCAGATGACCCCAAAGAAGTTGATCCAGATGACCCCAAAGGAGTTGATCCAGATGACCCTGAAGGAGTTGATCCAGATGACCCCAAAGGAGTTGATCCAGATGACCCCAAAGGAGTTGATCCAGATGACCCTGAAGGAGTTGATCCAGATGACCCTGAAGGAGTTGATCCAAATGACCCTGAAGGAAGTGATCTTGATGACAGCGATGAGTATCTTCCTTCATATTGCAGCAGTGGAGATGAAAGTGACATAAGTGAAGTGATGACAAATCAAGGTATTCTTACTGTATACCTGAATCTGTAGCTTATGCAGTGACTTGCTTTTGTTTATTTAATCTTTCAGGTTTTTTTATTCCAAAGTACTGTACTATACTAAAACAACCTAAAATCTTTACTGAAATACCAAAACTAGTAGGATCACCAAATCAAGTACAAGTTAAGCTGAGAATGCAAGCATGACTTTGGCTAAATGTTTATAAGGGAAAACTGGTAGAGCGCCTGTACGGTGTTCAGGAGGTCGCTGGTTCGAGTCCCGCTCCAGTCAATTTTTCTTTGTTCACTTTTCAATGACTTAAAATAACTCAGTCAGTTTCCCTTGTGGTTATTTCACGAATATATTAATTAAAAAGCCGTATCCTCTTTGAGTGATCCCCCATGTGCCGTTCCCAGGTTGCAGCATTGTTGCGTGTATCATTGAAACGATCCCTGGGGTGTGGCGGTGTGTGCGTGGTTTCATGGCTTCTGACTGCCAAACGAACAGAGATGGTTGACTATTGGGGTCACCACCAACATAGGGCTGGATGGCTCAGTTGGTAGAGCGCCTGTACGGTGTTCAGGAGGTCGCCGGTTCGAGTCCCGCTCCAGTCAATTTTTCTTTGTACACAGTTTGATATTTAAATAGATTAATCAGCTGAAGTCTATGATTTTGCCTCACTTGTGCGCTGATTTGGATAGTTTCTAAAAATTGGTTTCCTATTTATGTTACACACACAGGTGCAGCAGGGACAAGTACGTTAACAAAGGAAAAGGTTGGTATATTTTTAAGCTAACATTGATAGTTATCCAGAGGTGCCTTTTCAAATCACACTTTAATCTAAATGTTCACCTGTAATTGTCTCAAAATGGGCATCGTAGCTGTTTTAGATATTTGATCCTAGCAATGCTAGCAATGTAATCATCAGGATAATGAGGTATGCTAAGCATACAACATTATCGTGATGATTACATTTCTTGCTTGACGACTGAAGCTTTTCATTCATATCTTGATGTACACAATTCAATGTTAAAGAAAGCAACTGTAGTAGGAGAATCAACTACAACCAATACCTATTAACAACCGGTATTAGCTCTTTGCCTAAAGATTAAAGCACATTGATTATTGTTCCTCAAACACTGTTAGGACAAATCTTCATGTGATGGAATGATTTCAGAAAGCTGTGAAGATGGAAGTGACGAGGATGAGCTGCTTGGATTCAGAGGTAAATATGTATTGATTTTACCTTATTTGGAGGGGGTTGCAAATCAGATGTAATATAGAAGTCATAATGTTTGGCATATTGATCTAGTAAAAGAAACTTATGTCAAATCCAAGCTGGCATCAGTTTCACAAAGTCATTATCAAGAGTTGTTTCCTTAATTATATGCACGTACCGGGCATTGCTACGTCCCGGCAATTTAAACTATATTATGTGGCCAGTCAGGCTTTCACATACCATCCTTTACGCCAACAGGCTACTTAGTCTATTGTTTCCTCTGTAAAATCACCCCAACCCATCTCCGGTTACAGTAAAAAAGATGAGGTTTAGTATCAAGTATTTGCAACTTATGCTACTGATCTAACTATCTTGCAGTCTTTCAGTTTATTTAGAGTGTTCAGATCGGATATTACTGAGCTAATTGGTTTGTTAAGTGTATACTTGCAATTTTTCATATGGAATAAAAAGATTTGTAAAAAGAAAATAAGAAAAACATGCACTCCACAACTGCAAGTGTTACAGTTTATGGGTTTTGAATATATTTTGTTTTCTTTGGTCATAGAATGATAAACAAAGAACAATTTACTCTAGGGGGATTCGAACCGGCGACCTCCTGAATACCGTACAGTACAATCTGTACGGTATTCAGGAGGTCGCCGGTTCGAATCCTGCTGGAGTCATTTTTTCTTTGTTCATCTCTCTATGACTTAAAATTCAGTCAGTTTCCCTTGTGGTTATTTGATGATTGTTTTCTTTGGGGTAGCTTTGCACTTCAGTGTTTGTCACTTATAGATTTTCCACATCATTTTATTCAAAGAGGAACATTCTATGCTCTTTATGTTCACAGAAGCTGCAAGGAAATCCCTTCCATATGCAAAGGTATGTACTTTGTTCAACAAACATTTATTGTAGCATAATCATGGTGATATTCAACATTTGTTGGAAGTTGCAAAGTTACCTGTAGTAGCAAAGTTTGACCTTGAATCAGAGTTCAAATGCGTATCAGCTCTGCATGCTCAGAGTTTTTTAGTGCCATGATAAACATTTCCTGGCTCTGGTGGGATTCAAACACACAACCTCCTGCTTCCTAGTAAGATGTCATAGAACCGAATCCAATACCATAATTAATCATTGCTTTAAAAAAGAAATTTTCAAAATAATGATTGATTTATGGACCTGCTGAGATATTGGATTCAAATTAGCCTGCTGGCCACAGCTAGCTTGGTGGTCTAGTGGCATGACATCTGCACTAGAAAGGTGCAAAGGGTTTGAACCCCAAGTCAGCCAGCACATGATTTTTTCATGGTACTCAAAAAGCACTCTGCATGATGTGCTGATGCACGTTGTCCCCTTTCCCTGACCACTACTACCTACCCTAACCCTCCCTGGCCTCTCTCCAACCCCCCCCCCCCCCCCTTGTTCTGATCCTCTCAAACATTTATGTGTATCTTTACTTGCATGTTCTTGTCCTCTTGTCCTTGTGTCATTTTAGCCTTCGATAAAGATTCTAGTAGGATTGAAACGCATCAGGCTCTCCAAACTCCAAGCAAAAAAAAATGATAGTAGTCATTGATGGCTATTGCACTACTTGTTTGCAGGGTAAATTGTCAAGTGGTGTAAAGAACATAACCCCAGATTTAAAGCTGTCATCACATAAGTCTGCCATGAATTTGCACCCTACAAGTGACCTTGATGACCCTGAAGGAAGTGATCTTGATGACAGCGATGAGTATCTTCCTTCATCTTGCAGCAGTGGAGATGAAAGTGACATAAGTGAAGTGATGACAAGTCAAGGTACATGTATTCTTTGATTGATTGATTGATAGAACAAATTTGCAAAGTACTGTAGATATGCATGGTCAGCATGGACCTACTCTTTATGGACCTGCTTTGTATTATTTTCCCCTCTTCTACAAATAACACACTGTTCTTATTGAAAAATAGAATACCCCATATGAATACATGAATGAAGCTCATAATCTAGAGTTTGGTTGAGTAGACAACACTCACAGCAGCATAATTTTTAAATGAAGTGAAAGGATTAAACATGTTTTTTAAAGTATTTTTTGCCTCTATCATTACCCTTGTGATGGTCTACATGCTTGACATTGTGTAATGTTGCACCTCCAATTACCTGATGATATAATGATAATACCATAAGAAATATTGTGTATGTTACACACACATACAAATACAGATGTAGCAAGGACACGCACATCCGAGGGAAAGGATCCAGTGGACCCCAGAAGAAGTGAGTTGGATGAGGATAGTGATGAGTATATGCCTTCATGCAGTAGTGCAGATGACTCAAGTCATGAAGTGATTATACATAAAGGTATTACTTTTTGATGTATTAATTATTTTTGTAGTTTACACAGGAAATGTCAATGCTTTCAATTGGCACCAGCATAATTAGGCAATTTGAATCAACTTGGGAGAGCCTATAGTCCCTATTGTGTGGTTTCGTACACAGGGCGAGATGCGACGGTCGCCATGACACATGACGCATGGGGCGCGCATCCTGAAATGAAATATGCATATCATGCGCAAGTCGGCAAAGAATGGTGGCACATGAGGGACATCGCAGACCACAAATATCTGCGCACATATTTTGTGATATGATGTTCGATTCATCAATCATCACAAATTCACAAATATCTGCATATGATTTGTGATGTGCGATGTTTGCACATCACAATATCTGTGCACATGAAGAATGACGCGTGAAACATCACAAATCTGCACACATTTTCTTTGTGTGTTTTTTTTGTATGTGGCATGATTTTTCTGAATAATCTTTGTTTAGTTACGGTACAAAGAACTCAAGTGAAATATAAACAAACAGATATTATAACAGCGGTCAACTGCCACGACATGCACAATAACGTGGTGCAGTTAGTGGTTGTGATTCGCCCATAATGTTATATGTCATGGCGGCCACAAAAATGCGTGAAAGCACTATATGCAAAATATCTTGCATTTCTTTGAAATTTTCTTGAAAGCCAAATTTCATGTTCCTCCTAGAGTGTTTGGAAATATTTTAACCAGACATAATCATACATTTTCCTAATGTGTTATGAACTCTTATTATGACATTAAGGTACTTTGAATGTTGCAACCACAAACACCTTATTATATAAAAGGATTGGAAACCAATGATCACATATTTCAAGAGACTTGTACATACATGTATGTATATTCTCTTCATAAATGGCCTTTTTATACTTAATGGAACTCGTTTTATCAATCTGCACTTCATGAATTTACGTGTACAAATCACTTTTCCATTTAACAGAATCTCAAGGATCTTCCATATCGGGAAATAAAAAGGTATGTATTCTGGACATTAAAACTGTGCAATCCAGATTATAGGAATACTTTTATAAATACTTTAAAGGCAATTTGCACACTATTTGTGCCCAATTGTGTTTGTGACCGAAGTGTTGTTTTGTTTTTGCATGGAAACAAATGTGATTTGCTTTAGTTAATAATGCTTCTTTTTTTTTCTCTAGAAACAGAAATCAGCAATGAAGAGTGCCCAGCCCTGTGTAGATGACAAACACACAGAAACTGTGAATGTTCAGTCAGGTGGGTTTTTGTTTGCTTACTATTACTGTGCTAAGTAAATTCAACCTCATTGAACAAAGATAAATTGACTGGAGTGGGATTCGAACCAGCAACCTCCTGGATACCGTACAGGTGCTCTACCAACTAAGCTATCCCTACGTTGGTGGTGTCCCCAATAGTCAATTATCTTTGTTCATTTGGCAGTCAGAAGCCATGAAATCAACCACATACCGCTATATCCCAAGGATCATATCGATACGCGCAACATGCTGCAACCTGAGACAGTACATGGGGGATCACTCAAAGAGGATACAGCTTTTTAATTAATATAATCATTAAATAACGACAAGGGAAACTGATAGAAATTTAAGTCATTGGTGAACAAAGAAAAATTGACCGGAGCGGGATTCGAACCAGCGACCTCCTGAATACCTAGCCCCACACATAGGGCTGTGAATGGCGACCAGGCTGAGAGACAGATTTTAAAAAAGAGCCATCACAGCCCTATGTGTGGGGCTACTGAATACCGTACTGGTGCTCTACCAACTGAGCTATCCAGCCCTACGTTGGTGGTGTCCCTAATAGTCAATTATCTTTGTTCGTTTGGCAGTCAGAAGCCAGTATTTATTTTGACTTTTGACCTGTAAGTGCATAACCATCGCCATCGCCATGTAAGGGCAAATTGCAGGCAACAAGCTGCATGTAAAACTCAAAAAGGAACTTTATTTGCCAATGTTCCACTGTCCCCAAGAAAATTGAAAGAAATATATTTCCTTGTTGAAGTTTGCACAGAACCAACTGCATGTAAATTGGCATAATGAGTATATGATATAATTCCAAGTTTTCAAGTTTTAGATCAATCCAAAAATCATCTTGTGCACATGGGGCAGCTAAATGACCAAGGTAGATGTATGATACATGTATGTGTATTGTACGCATATATAAATGTTGGGGTGTTTTTTTTTTTCATGCAGGTAATCGGAAAAAGCCACATCGACCATGCCCCTTCTGTGGACAGCTTCAAGCCCGGCTAAACAGACATATGCAGGGAAAACACAAAAATGAAGATGCAATTAAGCATGCAAAAAACCTTCCACAAAGAGAACGACTGAGAGTGTTCAAGAGTCTCAGATTAAAGGGCATCTATGATTTCAACAAGAACCTCATAAAAACTGGGGAATCAACATGCCTCATCTCACAAAGATCACATAAGCCTGGCACTAAACTGGTCATTTGCAGTAATTGCAATGGATTTTACGACAGAAAATTCTTTTGGAACCACAGAAAGCACTGCAATAAAGACTCTGTGCAATCTGCTACACCATTGCCAACCCCACTCCTCCAGCCATACCCAAGTTTTGTTACCAGTGAATTCAAGGAGAACATTCTCAGTGGTTTTCAAGATGATGAAATAGGCAATCTTTGCAGGAGAGATCATTACATCTGTATGTTTGGCTGCAGATTGTACGACAAAATGAAGCGTAAACAGGACAAGAAATCTGAAGTCAGAAAGTCAGTGATGACCGATATGCGGAGAATTGCTACAGTCTACTTGCAATTCAAACTCATGAAACCAGACTCTAAGTCATCTGATGAGATGTTTGATAGGACAAACTTTAACAACCTGCATGACTCGATCAACAATGTCACAGAAAAAAAAGACGAGGATGTGAGCGCAAACCAGTCAAACCTGAAGGCAGGCTTAAAGATAGCTATCTTCTATCTACTGAAAAAGATGGCCAAAATATTGAAAGGGTCATATCTTGTAAGCAGCAATGATCAGAAAGCTGGCGACATTGACAAATTTCTTGCCGTCCTTACCTTGAATAAGGATTACATTTTTGGCGATGCTGTTTACATGCTGAATAGAAATAGGCACGTTAATCTCCGGAAACCAGAAAGGCTACCCTTGGAAGAAGATGTCGCCAAAATGAGGGAATTCACAGTGATGGGAATAGATCAGCTGCTGAAAGATGACTATTTGTTCTGGTCGTCTCAACAGTATGTGAGACTACGTGATCTTACAGCATCACGCATCACACTGTTTAATGCTCGGAGGGGTGGAGAACCAGCTAGGCTCTTAATCAGTGAGTGGGAAGAAGCCGCCAATGACTCCTGGTTAAATTCAGATTACATGGCAAACCTTGATGATACAGACAAGAAGTTATTCAATGAGATGAAAGTGACCTTCCAAACTGGAAAAGGCAACGATCATCTGGTCCCTGTGCTAATGCCATTGGACTCAATTGAGGCTTTGAAGAGGCTTGCTGATCCTGAAGTCAGAAAACTTGCCACTGTTCATCCTTCTAATCCGTACATATTCCCTTGCATTCAGAATAGTTTGAATCATATGAGCGGTTGGCATAGTGTCCATCGAGTGTGTTCTGAGGCAAATGTTCAAGATCCAAGTAAACTGACAGCCACTGCAATGCGCCACCGAGCCAGTACGTTGTATGCAGCAATGGAAGTTCCAGAATGTGAACGACCCTTATTCTACAAGCATATGGGGCATTCTTCATTAATGAATTCCAACGTATACCAAGCTCCACTGGCAATAGAAGAAGTACGCAAAGTTGGAAAACGCCTCCAACAGATGGATCTAGGAACAGGTATGTAAACAATTGTTTTCCTTTTGTGGCATGTGCATTTGTTTTGTTTTGATGGGGTAACCTGCTTTAAACAATATGTCTAAGGGTGTGGAGTGCTATACATGGGAGTTCACAGTTTCTGAAACATGAAAAACTTTGCTCAATTATTGCAAATATTTCTTAAAATGTCCCATTTATTGAATTTCTTGGGTCAAAAATTACCAATTTGTGTGTCATCACACAATAAAATAGACATGTTAGGTACTATCATACTTTGGTAGCATACCGAAACAGAAAACTTAAAGGGTATGAAGATGGAGATCATAAAAAAATACCATTTTGTCTGCCTAAAATCCTGTATTTATCCAGAAAAGAGTAAAACCAATGACCAAAAATTGTTTGATCATTTAAAGATCATAAATAATGTTTTAATACTGTGGGTGTTTTTCACTGTTTTCTCAAAAGGTGGGCACTGCGTGGCCGCGACTGAAATTTTCACAGATGACTGTTATTGTATATTCCTTGATATTTTTGACCATGAATCTGCATTTCTTAAGTATGATATTGCCTTTAAAACAGTAAAACCTTTCTCTAAATTATATTAATGAATATTTATGTCTTTGTTACAGGAGAGGATGCAACTGCGAGCACAAGTTCGGCTACTGATGTTCCAAATCCCAGGTGTACTCAAACTGCTGCACACACAGATACTACTGTGAAAGGTATGTTGACCTTGCAGACACTTTGAAATAGATAAGTCAATTAAGAATTCATTTTTCATTTCAACTTTGATCATGCCTCCCTGAAGGAGAAAGTTGCTTTTTATGCAGCCGAGGAGAACCTGTTTGCAATTTATTTTACTGTAGTGGAAACCCACAATAGTAAAAATCTTGTAGTGTATTTTGTGTGCTCTCTAGTACTACTCCCTTGCAGAAGTGACTGAATTTTTTGTCACATCAAAGAATTTGCGTAATACTCTCATTGACCTTATTGTGTACTATACAAATATTGACTGCTTCAAGTGTGCTGGTTAAACCTATGATACCCGAGGTGATCCCCTGCAGGTTCTATTTTCCCGAGGCGCACAAGTCGAAGCAGTCAATTTTGTTTTATAACACCCCATAATTTTCTGTACGCGTGTTACAAATTTAACGTTACTATATTAAATCCGTAGTAACAATGCACTACTACTTTCATCATCGCACACGTTGTCATTGTCGTAAGTGCGCATGTGCGATAGTACGTTGGTTGCCATGGGGTAGTGCGTCGCGCGTCTGTGCGCCTTGTCTAGCAAAAAAATATCATGTCATGTGACGCGCTCTAAACCAATCACGAGACTGAATCCATACACGGGGTGTTATAAAACTTAATAGCCATATTAATACAGCAGCATTCATTCTGAAACCTTACGAGAAGTGCGAACGAAAAAGAAGTGCGAAAGTACGACAATTCTTACATGATGTTTGCGCAAACCGATCCACATCAATTGTCACCATGCAAAGCCTCAAATCTTTCTAGCATTCATGTTATTTCTGCAGGTGTAACAGAAGAGGATGTGACTCTGACCACAGGTTCATCTTCTGAAGGTCCAAATCCCCGCAGCAGATCAGGAGCCCAAAACAATGCTAAGACAGTGAAAGGTTTGTTGACCACATTAAACTTCCCCTGAAAAATCTCATAAGACTTCATAATTGAAAGTCTTATATCAATAATTGAAAGTCTTATATCAATTCAAATTCACGTACATGGCGGTTTCATTAGGTATGCGTCTTAAAAATGATTTCTCTGTGATTTCAATTTCAGTCATTTTAGGTAGTAATCGAGGGAGGGAATTGATTTTTTTGTAAGTAATATATAAAAAATATACCTCTGAACTTTCTGAGATTCAGTGCTGGAGAGTAAACTTTTTTATGTCAATATTGACATTCCAATTAATAACTTACATGTAAGTTATGAATTCTGTTTTTTTTTTTACAACAGGTAGAAAATACACTCGCTGGACCTTGCATGCCACCAGGACAGTCACCAGCCATTTCAAGGATTTTGTTGATGGAACAAATCTACCTCGTAAGTCGCTGTAATTAGATTGTTAATTTCCCTGATTTTATTTCAGTTTTGTTCATCTCTTTGATGACATTAAATTTGGTGCAAGAAAACTGTATTTGCTTAATATGCAGGGATGTGAGTGGTCACACACACAAACAAAATCTGAAAACACCATGGAAAACCTGAAATGTAAAAGTTCCTATATACCTTTGTACAGAGCAGGTGTAGAAAAAAGCTGAAAGTCTGTGTTAAAATCTAAACCAAAAATCTGAAAACAGATTTAAATCTGACGCCTCATGTCTCTGAGTACATGTATGTCAACCCCTATTTGAAAGTCAACAAAACTGCCACTGTTCCAACTGACTGTATTTCCAAAAAATAATTCCCTACACTTGTGATCCGGGGACAGTGTTCACCTGCTCATATCCAGTGCAGTTTACTGACATCCCATTTTCTAATATACTCCACTAATAAATGAATGAAGTGCTGGGCTACCAACCTAGATATTTAAATCTCTAAAGGGAAGATGATTGATCTTTTAGAGATCAGGGTATTATGAATATGTGGTTTTGATTTTCCTTAGTTAAACATGGCATGGTTCATGTATTACAACAACCGTTATTGAGTCAACTTTTGTTACAAGATGTATTGACGGATTATCATTATTGGGGGACTAATTAAGTTTTTTTAATTATCTAGATGTTCAAATCAATATAATCTTTGTCTACTGATGATGACTATCGAAACCTTTAGACCTAACAAGAACTGTGATGAAACAAGAAGTGCGAAAGTACGAACCTAATATTACATGGTTTTACCACAAACCGTTCCACTTACCAATTGACAGTCACCATGTAAATCCTCAAATCTGTCCATAATCATAGATCTTAAAAAGATAAATTGATCCTGTAGCTCTTTTTTTGTTTGTTGTCCTGTATTTATCAAGATATGATACTCAAAGACCTGGAGTGAAACTGAAGTAACAAGTTTCTGTCTCTACTCTGTATTTATTTTCTTTTCAGGGAAAGCAGACATTGTCTCCTTCCTTGAGGATCACCCTTCGATTACTTGCCCGTGGGAAACTGTTCGGACCAAGGTATTAAACGAACAGAAGGCAAGAGTAACAAGATTTAGTAAAGCCATGAAGTCACTCAAGGAATGAACATGAATATGACATATTCATGTTCATTCCTTTAGTGAGCATGTTTTGAGAATGATGTGTACATATTATGTAGGCCTACACATCATTCTCAAAACGTACTCATATTTTCCAGGTCTTTTCAGGTGTTCTATTGAACACATGGAAAACATAAAGGATCATTGACATTTAACTAAAACTGAATACCTGCAATTTGATCACTCATTTTGAAATTGTTTGACCCAATACTGTAATGCTTTTAATTATTTTTGAGCTTTAAGACTCATTGACCTCTTCATGCATTAGAAAAGGTATGTGCATGAGGAACACCCTTCGATTACTTGCCCGTGGGAAACTGTTCGGACCAAGGTATTAAACGAACAGAAGGCAAGAGTAACAAGATTTAGTAAAGCCATGATTGACCTCTTCATGCATTAGAAAAGGTATGTGCATGAGGAACACCCTTCTATTACTTGCCCGTGGGAAACTGTTCGGACCAAGGTATTAAACGAACAGAAGGCAAGAGTAACAAGATTTAGTAAAGCCATGAAGTCACTAAAGGAATGAACATGAATATGACATATTCATGTTCATTCCTTTAGTGAGCATGTTTTGAGAATGATGTGTACATATTATGTAGGCCTACACATCATTCTCAAAACATGCTCATATTTTTCAGGTCTTTTCAGGTGTTCTATTGAACACATGGAAAACATAAAGGATCATTGACATTTAACTAAAACTGAATACCTGCAATTTGATCACTCATTTTGAAATTGTTTGACCCAATACTGTAATGCTTTTAATTATTTTTGAGCTTTAAGACTCATTGACCTCTTCATGCATTAGAAAAGGTATGTGCATGAGGAACACCCTTCGATTACTTGCCCGTGGGAAACTGTTCGGACCAAGGTATTAAAGCCATGAAGTCACTAAAGGAATGAACATGAATATGACATATTCATGTTCATTCCTTTAGTTAGCATGTTTTGAGAATGATGTGTACATATTATGTAGGCCTACACATCATTCTCAAAACATACTCATATTTTTCAGGTCTTTTCAGGTGTTCTATTGAACACATGGAAAACATAAAGGATCATTGACATTTAACTAAAACTGAATACCTGCAATTTGATCACTCCTTTTGAAATTGTTTGACCCAATACTGTAATGCTTTTAATTATTTTTGAGCTTTAAGACTCATTGACCTCTTCGTGCATTAGAAAAGGTATGTGCATGTTAATGAGTTAGACAAAAATTGGAGTTGGAGTGAAAAGGTCTCACACTCACTGTAATTAAGTTTGTTGACATTGCTTAATGATGACTTAGTTTGTAAAACTGTTAAAGGTATAATACATGATTGGTAAAGGTCACAGAACAGCACCCACACTTCGTCTGATTGAGCATGTACATGTATATGAAAAATTAAACTGCCACTGTTCCAACTGACTGTATTCCCCAAAATAATTCCCTACACTTGTGATCCGGGGGCAGTGTTCACCTGCTCATATCCAGTGCAGTTTACTGACATCCCATTTTCTAATATACTCGAGTATATACATGAAAAAATAAACATGTGAAAATTTGAGCTCAATCGGACATCTGAGTCACCAGAAAATAGAAAAAACCCTGACTAAATGTTTCTTATAAAACATAAAGGATGGTTTTGATCTAACCCCGAGATCAAAACTGTTTTCGGTCTTTGTTTTACTAATTTCTGGATAAATACACCATTTCAGGCGGAAATATTTCAACGGTGTGTTTCTACCATCACCACCTTCATATCCTGAAAGTTATAGGTACATCTGTGAACATTTCTGTTTGGTATGTTACCAATCCTGTACTGTATCTTTAAGAGGTTTTTTTTTAACTTCCCAGTTAAACTAACAGCAAAACATCTTTAAAGGGATCCCTTGAAATCAGCCAGTGAATAGCAATTACAAACAAACCCATGGGATGCCCCCTTATTATTGCTTTTATTGTCAGGGATGTGTGCAATTAAGAGGGTGCAGTGAAAATATGTTTGCTTAAAATGGAATTGATAAAATTGACATGTAGCTTTGTGAATCTGTGTTGCATTTATGGTCATTTCAGGCAGATATTGGAATGTTCTTAAATCAAGTATGATATAGAAGAGCAGGATTTGAAACAATTATCAATCAAATTAATTAAATTAAGCCATTCAAGGGTCACAAATAATGTCTAAGTGTCACGAGCAGTGAATATTCTTTCACTTATTATACATTAATGTGTAGCAGTCAAGATTAAGACAAGCATTTGATGACTATAAAATACATGTTTATATTGACACACTGAAGGTTTAAAAATACCACACACACATCACTTTTTTTCATTTTCTAATTCAACGTTTTCTTTTCAATAGTCAGGCAGATTACAGTAATGTTTGAACCAATTGTAAGATGTATATCTCACACCAGAGAAAATTTACTGAGTAAAATGTCATTTTGTCAGCAGTAACAGGCTCAAGGGTTTCGATGAGAGACACTAATTACTTAATATTAAATTGTTCTTGTTAAGTTGTATTAAGATTATATAGTTAAGAGGTCTTAAGTGTACTGGTGCTCAATGAATCTGTCATGTTAACATCTGACGTGTACACAGTCCTGTAATATTTAAAACAACTTTATACTAATACTTTATGCTAAAAATTGACTGAAGCAGGATTCAAACCAGTGAGCACCAACTGAGCTATCCAGCCCTACATCTATAACAGTATGTGCGTGGTTTCATGGCTTTCTGACTGGCAAACCAACAAAGATAATTGACTATTAGGGACACCACTAACATAGGGCTGGATATAGCTTAGTTGGTAGAGCGCCTGTACGGTATTTAGGAGGTCGCCGGTTCGAATCCCGCTTCAGTCAATTTTTCTTTCTTCACTTTTCAAGACTTTAAATTCAATCAGTTTCCCTTGTGGTTATTTAATGATTAAACTAATACTAAATAGGATCAATCAGATCATTCAGAGGCGTGTATATATGTACATGTACTATTTTGTACATTTTGGTTTGTTCCAACAGAGTGAGGCTTATAGTGCTCTTCAATACTCTTATACTTTATTGGTCAGACATCATATTAATATTAACTGGTTTGTTGTTAGAATTCAAAGTTCCTGTTTGCATTGTTCTCTGAATTGGAGGTGAGAGCTGAATTAGTGAAACAAAATTGATGTTCGAAATAAGATTTCGAAGTGTAACGTGACTACTTTGTGATTTGGATGTTTTACCTATCAACCTTGTTTATATAATAATGACCAGATAATTCTCACTTACCTGAAGTCATTCAGTTAACACCTGCAAATATACTCGTTCATGGTCAGTGTCAAAAACTCTGTGATTTCCTGCTCAGATGTAGGGTCATATTCATAGCGTTTTATATTATACAACTTAACTAAGTCTATTTCCCTATGCAAATTAAGATATCACAAAGAGGATAAAACAAGGGGTATATGTTTGTAAAACGTTGCGTTTTTTAGTTCCTCTGTAAGCAATAAAACGTTTGGTTCACTTGAGCCATTTCCTTACTTGACAGAAATTGTCTGACTGAATTATTTAGCATCAGGTCTGTATCATTCATCTAGTTTATTTGTCCACAAAAGAATATTACTACATTTCGAGTGTATATGCTAACCCGTCCATGGTGCAAATGCAAACCCTGAAATATAAGTGCCTCTCACTGTATCTTTTACTTGTGTATAATGTGGATATTTTCCTGTTAATTATACTATGCAAAGGTGACACTTTATGCACAAGATACCACGGTTAAGGCGACACATAACAGTTTGATTGTCCACCTAATGTGGGCTTCTCAAGCTCATTGTTATGTGGTCTTTATATGTCGACATAACGTGGGTATTTAATATAAGCAATACATTATACTACATTAGGTTGACACTTAAATCAAAACATACCAAGGTTAAGGCGACACATAACAGTTTGATTGTCCACCTAATGTGGGCTTCTCAAGCTCATTGTTATGTGGTCTTTATATGTCGACATAACGTGGGTATTTAATATAAGCATTACATTATACTACATTAGGGTGACACTTAAATCAAAACATACCAAGGTTAAGGCGACACATAACAGTTTTATTGTCCACCTAATGTGGGCTTTTCAAGTTCATCGTAATAATGGTATTATCATCTTCATCAATGTTTTTTATGTAAGTTCTATACTTTGTATTGCTTTAATATTCTTTATTTACGATACTAGTTTTTTATGATGCTATTTTATGTTATAATCATAATGAAGTAATGGTGTTCTGTAAAAGTTCACGAACTCATGATGTCAAAATTGAGGCATTACAAAGGCAAGAATATTAGAAAGCTAAAACTACCCAACCATGCTGACCAAAACACACATTTGCTGCATGAAGAGCACACAGACTAAAAGAATTAAGAAAATGTCGCCCAAATAGAGCAATTGAGATATGAAAACTAAATTCACTATAAGAGGGCGACATATAATATGTCACCATAATATAGTTTATGTAGTAAAAAAACATTAGGGCGACAGTAAAAATGTTATATCTCTTAATAAATTAGATAAATGGGAAAAAGTATCGAAATATGAAAAAAAAGGTAGAAACTGTCTTTTTTGGTACAAACAAGTCATCAATTAATGATCAGTTTTCGAGATATTACACTGTCACCTTAACGAGCAATATTTCCACCTGTCACCCTAACATAGTAAAAAGAGTTATTATTACTATAATTTTAATTTATTCATATTTTTCAGCAATCCATATTTTATAGAATCTCATTGTAAGTAGAATATTTTAATTGAATGATGAGTTATGTAGGAAACTATTGTTGAAATTGTTTAATAATGTATCTAATGTATATGTAATGTATCTAATGTATATAATCCAACCATTTGTCTTTGATTGCTATAATAATAATAATAATAATAAAAAAAATGTTTTTCAAGTTTCACACGCTGATGGACAATCATGAGCGCAACGATGGATTATGGTTATTTTTCGTTCCGTCTCAATGACCGTTGTTTTGTACTGATCGGTCTGGTCACTGTATCAGTAATGGCTATGCCATATGGTGGACACATAATAGCGCTAGTAATGTTACTGGCCCATAACTATTTTTCACAGAGTGCACAGAGTGCACTTCAGACTGGGCACGAGGGGCCTGGGACTTTGTTTAAAGGGTACCCGGTATATCATACTTTGGTTTTTGTCAAAGAAATACAGATTTATGGGCAAAAAGATCAAGACAGATACAGTAATACGGCCACAGTATTTCTTAAGTCTTTTCTCGTTTATTTTTTATCTTTTAAAAGATCAAAAAGATTTTCGTTCGTTGTTTTACTCTTTTCTGGATAAATGCAGCATTTCAGGTGGAACCATTTTAACGGTACGGTATGTTTCTACCACCACCATCTTCATACCCTGTAAGTTATTCGTAAATATGTGAACATTTCTGTTTTGGCTTCTTACCAAAGTATGAAACTACCTTTAACGCACAAGATCACGAATGCTGCCGATCCGGATCCCATTTTTAGCGTACCCTGAATACGACGTGGATCCCCAGATCTGGGATCCTGTGCATTAAACAAACAGGCCCTTATATAAGTTCCATTATATTGGCCCCCGGCAAGAAATATTTTTGAGAATGATAGGCACACAATGCGTTTGACACCAAGCACGACCCTTTTGTGTCCATTGTGCGTAGCATATACATTATTTCATCTTAATATAAATAACATAATACCTTCGACATCCAAATAGGCCAAGAATTGGCTTCTGACCAGAATGAGTGGCACACGAGGCACGCGTGTCAAACTCATTAGTATTCATGAAACATCACACCAATCACAAAGCATGCCACATCACAGAGTACGCAGGTAGTGTGGTGGGCGGGGCCTACACATGTGTTTACAGTTGGGTATTATGCACTGTACATGTACAGTATAGTATAGGGCCTATACACAGTTTTACATGTAGTAGAAAATCATTACAAAAAGAAATGCCTATGGTTACACCACTTCATCCAAAGTGATATTTCCCTGAGAGAAAGAAAGTGTTGTTAGTAATTTAAGATATTAAAAAATTGGATCCTGTTACTGTTACTTAGAACTCAGGTAGACTACATGAACTTTCAAGAACAAATACAAAGTATATGAATCCATTTACTTGCAGTTTCAATGCAAGTCAACAGAACAAAACAAGAACAACAACTAATCCAAACACATTATGCAAAAACCAGACAAAAACAAAAGCAGAACAAAAAGCTAGTGCCTGCTTTTAAAACTGATTATGGATTATAAACATCAGGGATGTGAAAATTATGTCCCAATTATTTGTGTATACACACACTGTCTATAGTAAAGTGTAGCTTTTGAGGAAACATGTCCATACACGTACAATACTTGACACCCAGTGCACAAACCCTATGGGACTAAACTGAAGAATTCAAAGTAGGCCCCTATACTAAATCAGGATGTAAGGATAAATGCTTCCCTGTTTTTCACACAGGCTAAACTTAATGTAACCGTAACTGTCAAAGTGTCAATGTTAATAATTAATTTTAATTATTAAAATGCTATCAAAGACAAAGGTTAATTTTATTGCCCAAGCCTCCCTTTGAAATTAGCAACTCAAATTATGTCAACACAAAATCACTTTGTTAAATCAGTTTTAGTGGATACTGGATTCAAACTACTCACTCACCTGGTACTACGTTGTGGAGTGTGAACCAGTCCTTGTATTAAGTTAACACAGTATCGACAAGTGCATGGTCGCCTACCAGATCATTTGAAAACAGCTGACACTATCCACTATCCACTCACGTCATCGTTGGTTGGCAATTACACTTCATTCAAAACAGTGGACAAGTTCCGTTCATCGTGGCAGTCCACACAAAATGAGTTACAGTCAAAAGTAGCCATCAGTAAGTTGGAATTAAGTTGATCAACTACTTTTGTTTTCACAAAGAATTCCTGCACAAAGTTTAATTAACTTCAGGGAATCTCGCGACTGACGACGTCTTACAATTTCCAGTCCCAGTCCGGGTTATGGGTATAGGCTATGGAGTTTCTTCAAAGCCTGCTTGAATCAGTCCAAAGTCTTAAACTTTATGCGAATGACTTTTGATGAATGCAAAATTTTCAGCAATCACCAGCACTGCCGTTTATATGCTCCGTGAATTTGCATTCGAACGTACATAGTTCCGCTGGTCTTCGGTAGTTGTATACGGTCATTTGTAGTCCGGGGAAACACTCACAAACTGTGTAAAATCGTGGCTGAATCCTGACACGGTATTCAGATTTTCAGGAGAAACTACTACAACTTGTAATGTATATTGTAAGCAGACGTTCTTTTACCAAAACAGATAACACCGTGTATTCCATGACGAATGCTGAATAAACGGACGTGCAGTTCATGATATTCACCTCTATGATTGATGGTCTGCAGAGGGCGATGTTTTTGGCGCCATCTTGGGGTACCAAGCAGATGAAAGTTTTGAAAAAACATTCAAATTAGGGGAAATAAATAAACGAATTTAATTCAAAAGAATGACTGTTTTCTATTGCAAAAATCGATGATAGAAATTGTTTTTGAAACTATTTTTTGGGGGGTCAAGGAAATGCAGATTCATGGGCAAAAATATCAAGAAAGATACAGTAACTGTCTTCTGTGAAATTTCAAGTCCCATTCGATGCTCACTTTTTAAGAAAACGGTATTTTAAAAACTGACTGGCAACCTATGTATGTATTTTCAGCTTATGGATGGCTAGTCTTGGTTCCAAGACCTTCGTTGTTGCTTCCCCGCGGCCCATAGGGCGCCCCCGCGCGGCGGATATGGGAGAATTCTGTCAGACTTCTGGACCGTCACGAAGGTCTTGAATATTTTGTATTTGAAGGCGGGACTAAATTATGGTAATAAGGCACAGCGCCTATGACGTATGGTGATTGAATATGCAAAATGCCAGCTACAGGAATTAATGAGACAATCGGAGCTGTACATACAGTACAACAAAGCCATAATAAGTCCTATGGCGTTTGCATGACGTGGCCGTCTTGGTCAATTCATTCCCTCGAAGGCATTGCCATTCTGTTCCCTTCGCCGGTCTATGCCATAGGCGACAACATGATGTTGGAGGACATGGAATGCGGCTTTTTGGGATGATTTTTGCGAATATGAAATGATGACGTAATCATTTCAACGATAAGAAATCATTTCAACGATACAAAATCATTAATTTTTGCGAATACGAAATTAAATCGAGAAAATGAATTCATTTCAATGATACAACATGACGTAATCATTTACAAAATCATTTAAATCACATGTTTTGTCAGGCTTGTTTCACGTGGGCGGCAGATGTTGCACAAACTATACCGTTTCTACTGGGTTGTAATTTTGTGATCATTGAAACCTCTTGGACTAAATGATATTTTTTCCTGGGATTTAGATCTAAATGAAATGTAGTTTTTGCAAGAAATAACTACTTTCCACATGAAATGCTACAAAAATAAATGTGAAGTGAAAAAAAAACACGTGATCCATAGTTCGGCCTTGGTCATCAATATTTTGATCAGGAACACATTTGGGTGGATACGATACTCTGATGAACGCCAAGGTCTATCCGACGCCACCTTGAAAACTGGGGTCACCAATCGCAGCAGAACGTATAGTAGTTAGCAGTATAGTATGGTTAGCAAGTCAGTGCGCCCCGGTATGTCCCAAAAATGGTCGTCTATTCAATTATTTCTCTCCTGAAATCAGTACATCTGCTTGTATTTGGATTCAGCACACTACCTCCTAGGGGCATACACATTTTCTTTGCGAATAACATTCATGAACGCTACAATTGTGTACATTAGTATGTGCCTCTCATTTTTCAAGGTAGCTCTGACCCAGTCTTGGAAAATGACAAGTAAATACTCGACATCTGAGGCACTCACTTCTTTTTATTCATATCAAACCAAGTAAACACTAATGGTCTAGCTAAAGCTTCAAAAGTAAAAAGTCAATACTTTTAGGATTTAGCAAATGCTTTCCAGTACAAGCATTTACTTTGTTTTTATTCATACCAACACGAGCAAATAGTTTGAAAATGGTAGTAAAAGCAAATACTAGTTTTTATTCATACGACCCATTGTCTATTGACAAAATGTATTACGATTCATTGAAGGCCACCCATGCGGAGAACGGAGATTGACCCTTTATCGATCATTCACAAGGTTTGCCTAACACAGCCAAACCTTGGCCTTTGGCTTCATCACACAGTTGATAAGGTAGTTGTGACCTGAATCACCAATTACACCCCCACACACACAACATGTACATTCTGCACGGTAGCGTAAAACCTGTCGGTCTAGTTCAAGTTTAAACCATGGAAAACACGTCGGTTTTTACACCGAAGTTGCAGACTTTACTGGACAACACGCTGCACCTACAGAAGATCCTAAGTGTGTATGACAATTTTACCAGTTCTACGAAGCTTCTGCTTAAATGGATAGACAATGAAATTCCCAGTATATTCGACAGTATTGTGCAGACCATACCACTGGAGTGTGGTTTTAAAGCTTTGAGCGTGGGACCTGGAAATGGTAGATACTGATAATAATAATAATAATAATAATAATAATAATAATAACGGGCATTTATAAAGCGCCTTTCCAAGAAGATCAAAGCGCTGTACATTATTATTATCCCTGGTCATAGGGCCATAATTTACATTCCTGAAACCATCTCAACTCCCTGGGGAGCATACAGCCCCATACTGGCAACCATAGGGCGCACAGAGGCTAATCAAACCACAAAGCCATCTCTACCCTCACAGGTACCCATTTACACCTGGGTGAAGAGGAGCAATATGTGACAAAGCGTCTTGCCCAAGGACGCAAGCACCATTAACCCATGACTGGTTTCGAAGCCACAAGACTTTGGGTTCAACACGCCAGACCACTAGGCCACAGCACCCCACGTAACAGTATGATAAGTGATATCGAAAAATATAATAGGCCTATAAGTTGAATTTTCCGATCAATTTCTATCGCAGGCGGTTTTGCTTGGCATTGTGGATGATTTTGTTAGTATTTTTCGATGGCTGGCTTTGGCATTATGCTATTATTTCTCATGTGCTGTTGTTTGTTACTGCGCAGCTGTGACTTAGTGGAATTTATGCTGTCTCGACGGTACATGCTAAGCTGTATTTAAAAAAAAAAAAATTTGGGGGGGGGACTCCAATTGTTGCTGCCACTTTGTTGTTGATGTTGCTGCTTTTGTTGTTGATGTTTCTGTTTTTGTCATTGAGCAACATAATGTTTGTTACGATATGTGTACCATCTTTGGATTGGATGAGCAGGCTTTCGAGTCACAGTGTCTTCACTTTTGCTCATCCTGGCCGTCCTAAGTTTGTTCATTTGTTCTTCCCAATCATCCCACCCCCACTCTACCCTCCCCAAACTCACTCCATCCCTCCCCAACACACTCAATCCCGCCCCAACCTACTCCACCCCACCCCACTCCAATTTTAACTTTAACTTTAACTTTACTTCACTGTGTTGTAGTTGCTTGTGAAGTTCTTGTTGCTGCTATGGTTGGTCTGCTGCCTAGCACATGTCGCTGTTCTTGTAACAATCCACACTAGAAAACCGTGAAACCTAACTCTATGGATTTATGATATGATATCATGATTTTGATTTTTACTTCCGTTGTGATAATCCAACCATCGTGACTGTATAGGTCAAGTAGATAGCAAGGTACTGACCCATCTTCGCCTACCCGACGGCTGTCGCAGAACCCAGGCTGTCATCGTTGAGCCGCACGTCCCGTACCTGCGTGATTACCAGGACCTGGCGCAGAAAGAGTCCGTAAAGCTACGGGGCATCGACTTCGAATGGAGGGCTCAGACTTTCCAGGAGTACGAGGCAGCAGCGGACGCCGCTCTGGACAAGTTTCATTTCATAAGCTGCTTCAGTTCCATCTACTATATGGGTAGCCTGGACCAATCGGTGAAGATGCTGTACGACATGCTGCATACAGGTGGCCTTCTTCTGATGACAGTGGCAACAGGTAAGATGCTTGAATTTGCCACTACCACAAGATCTAGGGTCGCTTAATAAAGGGAGCATATGGGATTAAGATATGTGCCTTTTGGCTGAATTTGGTACTTAAACAGAAATGAAGGTCTTCCTTGCAGACTTTGTTTCACTACCTATTTACGCTTAATTTGTTCATCTGGAGAGCAGACATACGACCGAAATATATCATTGCCCCCACTCCCCGAATCCTTCACGGTTACACCACGCTTTTAAAATGCTACAAAATCGTTTGGACGAACGATCTTTATAAAAGACACTAAATCTTGATCTCCTTGAGAAAAAAAACCCAACTAAATCTTAATCTCCTTAAAAAAAAACCCAGGAAGAACCAAGATTTCCCATGGGGAATGTTAGCACTCTTTACGAAGGCTGCTGAGTCCATTCATAGAGGAAATGTCCTTCCTCTATGGTCCATTGAGCTGCCTTTTAGCTTTATGATCCATTGAGCTGCCTTTAAGCTTAGCTTCCCAAGATAATTATCTTACCTAGAATGGTCACGTTCTGGTTCCGTAGGGATGGCTGGCATGTATAGCTGTCTTTCTCTCAGTCTGGTCTAATGTGGCTGTAATTAACCTGGATACATTTCACACAAATAGATGACTCCGGCTGGGGGCGCATGAGTCGCTTCAACCAAGAGAGGCTAAATTCCACCGGCAGACGTGAGCTCTTTTGCACGAATGGCGACCTAAAAGACCTCTGCACCAGGTTGTGCCTCCCGAAGCCAGAGGTCCAAACGGTCCACTCGTCCCTTGACATATCGGAGTGCTTCCAGGAGCCGATGTCAGAGGAAGGGAGTGCTCTGCTGGATGTGCTGACCCAGATGGTAGACTTCGACAAGGAGGCTCCTTCGAAGTTGCGAGATGAGGTCATGGGGTACCTCGAGAGCGACTGCACGGAGAGGGGTCCGGACGGCGAAACGTTAATAGACGAGAGCATATCTATCGTGATCTTAAGACGACAGTGATCTCCGTCGAGTCTTGCTCCCAAACCTGTTTGGAAACAACCTGGCGAGATGCACGGACCTAGAATATCCCCAATAATATGCAACTAAAGAAAGTTCTCATAATTACTGAACACCTGTTTAGGGTCAGCCTTTGGGTTCGATTTTACGATCTTAACACGAACTTACGAACTTTGAGGAAGATCATGCTGTGATATGAATCAAGACTAAGCCGTTCAAAGAATTATATGTATATTGAAATCTCCTCAATATTTTAAGAGAGAATGGGACAGCTAGATACCAGAAGCTGGCTATCCGCAAAAAGATCCTTGATAATGTTTCGCACTGGTTTACGTTAAGATACAAAACATGGAAAATAAAAACCGAAGTTTTTAGTTACAGATTTACGAGTAAGGATTTCTGTTTTGGTATGCTACCAAAATTTGATGGTGACTAAAACTGTCTCCATTTAATCGAATTCGGAACAGAAACCAGTAATTAGTAAAACAACCACCAAACAAACACAAAAATTAAAATTAACAAAAACGATAAAAACAAAGAAACAAAATATGCAAAGATTTTGTTTTTACAATACTGGAACATTTATTAATCCCTTATGTGCCTCATATACACTGGAAAAACATTCATTATACAATTACATGTAAAAAAAAAAAAAAAAAAGTAGACAAAAATGATTTTGTTTTTCGCAAACTAGAGCGAATTCAACAATTACTCTTTCGATGGTGGGGGTTTTAACTGGTTTCAATTAAAACAACCAAAACCATCCGCCAAATTTAGTAACAAACGGCAAAACAGGTTTATTTCATCGTGATAAAACGATGAAGTTGATTTCAACTGCACGTTCTAATTGCATATTTCGAGCCATAACAATTCCGGGGGAAAATCATGAAGGTTGTATCTTCAAACATCTTTAAACTCGGCAATTGTACAACCACTTAGGTTAATTCTTTGTGATTTTAAATGCACATTCTAATTGTATATTTCATTTTCGGTGTGAAGAAACAAAACAACAAAAGCAAAAAGAAAACAAAAACACCATCTTTAAAGATGCAACCTCCATGTTTCTTTTTGTGAATTTCAGGGCTTGTAATTCCAGATAAAAATGAAATGATTTGGTAAATTTCTCATGAAATATAAAATTACAAGCACAAGAACAACATTTGTTGGCAGAGAACCAACATAGTTTTTAAAACTATGATTGAAGTTAAACTAATACAACTGCCCAAGGGCACAAAACAAAGTGCAATGAAGAGGTCCAGACAATTTCCCCTCAGAAAATAACTCTTATGTAACATAGTCATTGCAGAGGAATATTTATATGGGCACCTGTGCAAGACACTGGGGCAACAAGGCAACAATTGACTAGGGGCACCAAGGCAATGACCACGGGCACCGAGGCAATGACCAGGGGCACCAAGGCACTGACCAGGGCACCAAGGCAATGACCAGGGGCACCGAGGCAATGACCAGGGGCACCGAGGCAATGACCAGGGCACCAAGGCAATGACCAGGGGCACCAAGGCAATGACCAGGGGCACCAAGGCAACATTGTAACATTAGTAACATATTAGCTGCAAACTTGGGAAATAACATTTGTCATCACCCAAAGATTATGTACCGTTTTCATCAATATGAAAAAATCGTAAATCCTGTCCTGTCACGGGATGGTGACCTGGGGGCTTTTCCAAACCTAGGCTCCGGCTCCATTTAGTGAATCCATTCTAAAATAGTATCAAAATACAGGCTTTTGGCTGCGGTTCCCAGGAGTAGATGATTCTCTGCTTTGAAAAAGAAAATGGAGCTTCAGCTTCAATTGAAAAACCACTGCCTTTAGTTTCAGCATATAGATGTCAGAGCCGAAGCCGGCCAAGGTTTGGAAAAGACCCCTTAAAATGTTTGCCTACTTGACACGCCACCAGGACTGCAGTTGGACATGAGGCCATAAATGCCCGGCCACGATGATGCAGAACAATTGCAGTTATATCCCAACACATGCTGAAGAGAATCAACACAGAATGATATGTCATCAGGACAGTATTCCCTAACCAACTCCTGCTAGCAAAAAATTGAATCCTTTTTCGACATTTTTACAAACAGTTTATAGGAAGGCCTTCCTGCTCCATTTCGATCGGCCATGCGATATCTCTGTCCCGATTCCTGTTTTTTGGTTTTGATTTAAAAACAAAACAAAACCTGAAAATGCAGCTCTTAGAAAATATCGTAGGCATCGAAGAGGTCAGAGATACCCTCGTTGTCGCCAAGGGCGAATAAATAGTCGTCCACTGCCGGCGGCGATAGGGGGACAAAGTCGTCAAAATCGTCCGTACTGTTTTGGTCTTCCGTCTCCATGAGGAAGCTCTTGTTTAATGGGGAGATGTCGTCTTCGTCTACTGTGGAGGACTTTAAGGCTGGGTCACCTAAAAGTAAGAAAGAAAAATACAATTATCAATAAAGGACAGTTCAAGATGACCAAATTAGGTGTAGGGCACTCGCCTCTCATCAATGTGGCCCGGGTTCGATTCTCTGGTCATGTGTATGCGTTGGCTCTCCCCTGTGCCAAGAGGGTTTTTATCAGGGTTCTCTGGTTTTTCACCCACGGAGATATCAAGGGACACTTTAGATTTGAGGAACACTGTTGATCTTGGGCTGCGGTCCGTGGTCATACAGAGTGAGTCTAAAAGAAGTTGACCGGGATTGGTGATGTTTTTTCAAAAGAAAAAATGACACTCAAAAGTTTGGTAAAGCATATACTTAATAAGCACTCTCTCCTGCTTATTATAAAAAATAGAATGAAACAAATTGATCATTCCTAAGAGAACTTATGTTTATTTGAATATAGGTACTTATTTTGCAAGCTGTCCACGAAATGTTAATGCTTGACTGAATCTAATTCCATGGACAGCTTGCGAAATCAGTGCCTCTATTAAAATAGACATAACTCCTTTTAGGAGACTATCAATTTGTTTCATTCTTTTTTCCAAATATTAAGCAGGAGAGCGTGCATGTTCAATATATGCTTTACTGAAGGTTTGTTTATCATTTGCTTCTTTTGAAAAATCCTGCTCAATTTCTTGACTTATCCTGTATACAGGGTTATGTGGCTGACAGCCAAGGGCGCTAATGAATGCCAGCAACTCGATCAGGCTGTGGCCCACATCCTTCGCAATTTAGCACCCCCAGGGGTCGATTTCACGAAACTCATCGTAACTTACTCTCAATCGTAGGACTTATGATGCATTGCAGCCCTACCTAGGATACGATGGGGTATCCTTTGCAACTCGAGTTACGATCGATCGTAGGACTTTGTGAAATCGACCCCAGCTGTGAGTATTAGCCTTCCAAGCATTATACTCACCTTTACTACTCGCAGGCGAGCCACTTGTGTCCGATGAGCTGTCATCTTTACTACACTCCTCTGGACATAGGTAAACTTCGATCTGTCCTCTCGTGCTCTTTAGCCAAATCTGGATACTCTAAAATAAAAAACAAACACATTTTAAGAAAGGTTTTAAAGGTAGTATCATACTTTGGTTTTTGTCAAAGAAGTACAGATTCATGGGCAAAAATATCAAGGAAGATACAGTAACAGTCATCTGTAAAAATTTCAATTCCATACGGTGCCCACTTTTTGAGAAAATTGTGAAAAACGGCCATAGTATTTCTTAAGTCTTTTCTCTTATTTTTGATCTTTTAAAAGATCAAAAATATTTTCGGTCGTTGTTTTATTCATTTCTGGATATTTAAACCATTTCAGGCAGAATGATTTTAACGGTAGGTTTCTACTAGCATCATCTTCATACCCTGAAAGTTAAACGTAAATCTGTGAACATTTCTGTTTTGGTCTCTTACCAAAGTATGATACAACCTTTAAGTAAAAGTTTTGCAGGGTGGGTGAGAGTGGATTCTCGACATTTCGACTAGTGTGCTCTTGTCGTCCTCACTCTAGCACTCTCTCTCCTGAGGACGACTAGAGCACATTAGTCGAAACGTCGAGATTCCACTCTCATCGGTCCTTTTCAGGAACACACATCTTCCTAAAGGAGTATTATACATCGTGTCTCCGCAAGTCTTACTCTATCTAACCACATTTTAAATAATTAAAATACAAGCAATAAACCCCTGCAAACTGCTCATCAACCAAAATAATGACCGGTAATATATCAAATGCTTGGAGTTAGGACTAGGGCCTGACATTTTGATCCTAGCAGGATCTTTCTCAACTAGGTCAAAAGATCCTGCTAGGATCGAAATATCAGACTCCAACTCCAAGGATTTCAAGTCATTGAAAAGTGAACAAACAGAAATTGACTGGAGCGGGATTCAAACCAGCGACTAACAGAGGTATCCAACCCTAAATTTGCTTGGGCCTATTTTTTTACTGTGAAATCTGGGGCCTTTTCAAAACCTCCGCTCTGACTCCATTTCGTGAATCCATTCTAAAATAACAAGTATCAAAATAGAGGCTTTTGGTTGCGGTTCAAAAGTAGATCCTCTGGTTTGAAAAAAAAGAAAAAAGTTTCATCTTCAATGAAAAATCACAACCTATATTTTCAGTGTATCGATGACAGAGCCAGAGCCGAAGCCTGAGCCGGTTCCGGAGTCGAGATTTGGAAAAGGCCTCTGGCAAAGTGTTTGGTTTACATGGTTACTCACCTCGCGGGGGTCTGGTACTTCTAGTCTGGTTTCGGGAGGTGCTTTAATGGCTATGACTGTTTGGTCTTCAAAACTTTCAATACTCCGTATATCGTGGTATGTTACATAGGCATATGTGTGAAAGGTTAAAGAAAACCACAGATACTTGATAATCATAAGAATGAATGTAATACTGTTTTAGAAATAATATTGCTTAAAATCAAATCAATATGAGTAATTAATTGCTGCTGGCCATTAGTCGATTTAATTCTAGAAAAGAGGTTGTTCATCGTGGAAAAATAGGATGAAGCTAAGTGTTCGGTGGCTCAAAACGTTGACTGAAAAATGTTGCTACCTTTCAGCCAACATCGTGAGACAACGAACATTTCGCTTCTTACAATTTTCCAAGTAGAACAACCACTTTTCTAATACTAAGTGAACAAATAAAAATTGACTAAAGCGGGATTCCAACCAGCGACCACCAGAATACCATACCGGCGCTCTACCAACTGAGCTAAACAGCCCTACATTGGCAGTGTCCATATTCATCTTTGTTCGTTTGGCAGTCAGAAGCCATGAAACACTTTTCTCATTTTTGAATTGATCAAACTCTGGTGAAAGGATATCTTGCATTGTCCGGGTCTTCAGTCAACATCTTGAGCTGTACCGTTGCATTGTGAATCAAGTCGTCCAGTTTGCGTTCCTGTAGCTCCAAATCCGCCACATCTGCATGGACAAAACATCAACCGATGGGAATAAAGAGATGTTACGTCTATTTCAACGCAGATTTGGACGCAAAGGGCTAGATTTGAATCTCTTTACAGATTTAGTGGGAGTAAGGTCTTCCTGATATCTGGCAATGGGAGACTTTTGGAGAGTCGGTCTTGAGTCAACAGCGCACGCGCAAACCATGCTTGCGCAATTGTGAGCATGCGCGTGTTGTATTGCGCGTGCGTGCACGTGCGCTGTTGACTCAAGAACAACTCTCCAAAAGTCCATTAAATCAAAAAGGAAGGATTTCCAAGGTTTACTTATATGTCGCAAAGAGAAGTATTTCTCATATTAAGGGATGTTTGCTAGAAATTTCAACCCAGGAAAATGATTCTGATGTTCTAATGAGAGCGATTTCAGTTCTGCTCTTTGGAGAGTGTTCATTTAGGGCCTGCCTGTTTGTTTCAGGCCCGTTATCAGTGATCCTGCTTCTCCGGATCCCATCTTAGCGTGTTCTGCATGGGACGTGGATCTGCAAGATCACTGATCGCGTGTCTGAAACAAACATGCCCTAAGTACGCAAGAACAGAAGAACCAGAAGGTTACAAATTCCGATATGGGTGTACCTGAGTGAAGATTGACAGAGGCCGCTGTGATGGGGGCCGACTGGTCGTGATGGATATATTGCGGGTGTTGGGCTGCAACTGAGTTGGTTGTACCTCTGCGAAGGACACAAATCAAAATTATTGCTTAAATAACCACTTCATTACCAATGGCCAAGTTTGTTTGCAAGAGCACTTACTTACTAACCCTTCCTTAATTAACATTGGTCTGACAGTAACCACACACACACAGAGCATATGACTCATTGTTAGCCCCTTCTGCCAGGGGAGCATCTATAGCAGTTCTCCTCATGGTGCGTGAATATTCATGTTTGCTTTATTATTTCCTTTGAAATGGGGGTACTGTATGGAACAAGACGTTCTATGAACACTTATCGTCTCTCAGAATTTGCTCATTGGAGTACATTAACCTCCTTGATTTGCATTTGACTGCAATCTGTGAGTTTTGAACAGAGCTGCGAGCATAGATTACAGTCCACCTGAAATTTGAGGGTATTGTGTAGTGGAATTCAACCATTGTGTGCATGCATTGTTTACGCCGACCTCCCTGCATGCATAGCCCGGTCAAATGGCCTCTTTTTGACCGATGGCTGATAATGTGCCCAGTGCAAGCAAAGCGAAATTTGACAAATGAGACTCACTTCCACTGTATGTTGTTTTTCGACTTCTTTGTGATGAGCTTGATCCCTTCCAGAACGTTGGTAATGTCGTAGATGCGACGTTTCTGGACGCTCAGGACCTCGGCCGCCTGGTTGAGGTCCAGAACGCCATCTTGCGCACTCCGGAGAAGACCGACAAAGCGCTTCGTGAGCAGGCCTAAAGACGTGTCGTATCGCGACTTCTCTACGGGTGACTTCACAGCTAAAAATAAAATGACAAAACAAAAAAGAACAAAACTGATGTCAGAACTGTTTTCGATACAAGTAATAATCTGCTGCAAACTGCTCATCAGTCAAAATAATGACCTGAAATTTGTAAAATGCTTGGAGTGAAGGCCTGATGCATTTCAATTCTAGCAGTATCTTTGTAACAGGGATGGCTTTAGCTCTCTTCTTTTTGTTAATGGGATTTGAAACAGCGATCCCTGGAATACTTTATCGTTGCTCTTAAAAACTGAGCTAGATTCAGCCCTACGTTGGTGGTGTCCTTAATAGTCAATTATCTTTGTTCATTTGGCAGTCCGAAGCCATAAAACCACTCACATACCACTATATCCCAAGGATCATTTAAGATATGCCCAGCATTAGCAATGATACAACCTGAAAAAACGGTACATGTGAGGGATCACTCAAAGAGGATACAGCTTTTAATCAATGAGTTAGAGGTAAATCTGTGAAAAGTTCTGTTTGGTATGCTTCCAAAGTATGATGTTACCTTTACAGTTTAACAGCAAAAACAAAATACTGAGCACAGTAAAATATTGTACCGAGGATAAGCAAAGAGTAAGACCCAAATGAATTATTTTCGAGTACAGTTTGCGTTGTTTACCTCTGGGCATACTTTTGGGACTGTTCTTCAAGACGCGTTTCTTTGTGACCCGGGGACTTGGGGTTTTGAAGGAGTTTACAAAGTTGGGACTGGAGTGCAAGTCTAGGTCCAGTTTCCTCTTTGCCTATGAACAGAAAAAAAGGACAAAGGATAATGATTGGTTAATAAACAGTGCAGCTCATAAATATTCAACACATGTTTAGTACTCTCCAATTGGAACATAATTCAAGCCAGGTCAGGGGTCAAATGATGGGCTGATCATGCATTCTGTCAATTACGCTATGGTAAAATATTGTACACAAAACCCATTACAGCAGCTAGATCATGAATTTAGAGGCCTCACAATTTGTGGTATCTGGGGTCTGGGGACATCAATGTGTATGATACTTTTATGATGATGATGATGCACAGCATTTATATAGCGCCATTTATCTGTGTAAACACATTCAAAGGCACCGGCTCCACCAATAGTTATTAATCACTATTAAAATTGCTGAAAAAAGTAGGTTTAGGATGTATCACTTTAGGATACATACTATCGTGACTTTACAGTCGCCGGGACATGGACATAATTATGGCCATTGCAAGGCCCAAGGAGGAAAGTAACCACCAGGGAGCACATGAAAAATAAAAGGGGGGGGGGGGGGGGGGGTCCTCACTGCCTCCACCCCCCACTATGGGCTGTTTACAAAACTTGCAAGTGAACTTTTAGTGAACTTTCACCGTGTTTACACTTGATCGTACAATGGAGGATCAGATCCTGCGGTCGCGATCAAGCTAGAATATTCGATCTAGATCTACTACATCTAATAAAATGGCTAAAGCATGCTACAGAGTATACCCTTAAAGAAAAATCCTGATCGCACGAGCGTTTACACTCGGCGTTGATTGCCCTTTGATCGCCCTCCCGGGATCTGATCGCCCTCGGGGTATCAAGTGTAAACACGGTGTTTGTGATGTAGACATACTGGCACTATTTTGCACATAACATTGTCATACGTGTGATGACTTTCTAGGATTAAGCATGTGCAGAAAGTTTAGTTGCGACGATCGTAACCCTTGGTTTACATCATACAAGGATATATACAGGCTATATAAGACTCGAGTAGACAAAAGAGAAAAGAGTAAGACAAAAGAGTTACGATCATCAGAACTAAGAAATCTCTTGCTCTGGACAAAATGGATCAAATACAATGGCAAAGTCTTTTTCATCATAGGGCCTAGTTAGTAGGCCTAGGCCTATTAAAACTTTAAAATAATAAACTGATACAAACTAGTGCTGTGCATTTTCGGAGCTTTTGAAAACCGGAAAACGCTTTCAAAAAATTAGCGGTTGCCCGAGCTCCGATTCATAAAAATGAATGATAGCGCTATATTACGCACGTGTCGATAATGTGCACGATCAAATGATGCATAGCGCTGTATGTAGGAGTGTGTAAAACATGCTACAACGATCGTTGCGCCGACGTATACAATGAGTTTCTGGTCTCGATCTACGTGCGTGTTTGGGAATCTTGCGATGATTTGGTGCCGGCAACCTTACAGAATATTCAGTCAGAATCTTTCATAGCTTGCTCAGCGTGACATGTCACATTTCTTACCGAAAAATCTGCATTGAAGCCGGCCGAAATCCACGGTACCGAGCGCAACTTGAATGCATGCACCAAATGCACACGTTGTACGTACGACATGTAGGCTTCCACTTCCGGCCCGATTGCGAATTGGCGACTGTGTACTGGTGCACAACGTATGCTTTGAATGGTGCGGCGCACATTACACATCGTGGAATTTTCTGGATGCAATGCTGCTGCTGCATGGTCCGGGCCATGCGGCCACGTGGTGGGCATGCGGTGTTCATGATGCATCGTACGCGATATGTTTACGTCTTCTTTCGAGCGATCGTCGCGTTTGGAAGGCTGCTTGCAATATTTGTTTTATTAAGTTTGCGAAAAGTTTGTTCCTGCTTGGCAAAATGGACCCCAAAACGACTGAAATTCAAGTATGTATTATACAGTCTACACTTTTGGGGTTGTTTATTTATTGGGCAAACGTCAGTCTACTTTTTAAAATGTTGGTTTCGTATACCGTTTCTGAAATTTTGAAACCGGATGGCAAGATTTTAAGCGGGAGCCCGTAAATCCGTTTTTGATGCACAGCACTATATGGCCAGTCAATCAAAAAAACCTTTACAGTTAATAGGCCTAAAAATAATCATCAAATAACCACAAGGCCACATAAAAAAAAAAATTGTTTAGCGTCCACCTCTTCCAAATTTTCTAGGTAGGGAGGGAGGTTTTTATTTTTATTTTTTATTTCAAGGATAGAATGGCAACATGCCTGTGGAAGAAAAGATACATGGTATTCATGGTCAGAAAACATGTTAGGAAGATACTGAAGACCATAGAAGCATTCAAGCTAGATATCTGACCATTGGAAATTTCAGTAGACTAGAGAAACCTAAGTATGTAGACTTGACTCAAGTCGGGTTACGGTAGTTCTAGTCATGCGCTCGGCTGATAGTGATATTCCTTCAGTCCGCCACATCGGTACAAATTTCCGGAACGTTGATTATCAAATGTCCCTTCCGCTTAAATTTGTACATTTTTTCGCATGCTGCAGCTTCTACCCCAGGTGGCCTTCATGATGTTTAGTCCGAAAATTACGGTAGATATTAGCGTACACTGCTTTTACATACAAGAAATAATTGTTTCCCCCAATATTAATTTTTTTTGAGACAAATAAAAAAAAATAAAAATAATACAGGTCGGGCTCATATCGGAGGTCGGGCGGGGACGCTAAACAAGTAATTTTTTTTATGTGGCCTAGTAATAATTACCTGAGCTGAGACTGAGTAATATCTAGGCTGATAGTGATAGGGGGGCCTACGCTAATTAATAATTACGAGTTGGGGAATTAGGAGGGCCTGTGATGTTAGAATCTAATAAAGTTTTATAATAAATGCGCGCCCCTCTTCTTAACTCTGTGCAAAATCCATGCTAAGCAAGAATGCTAATTAGCCTAATTTGTGTTTATTTAGGGCCTAGGCCTACTTAGATTAGGCTACATTCTTTGGGTGCTAAGCATTATTCTTTCCATTCATAAGCTAGCTATAGAAATCCTTAAATTTAATCATGATGGAACTCGCACCCAAAGCTGGGGCAATTTCTTTATTTAGCATAGGCCTAAATGATTAGCCTGAGACAAAACATTGCATTGCAAAGAAATAGGGTCTACAAAATACAATAATGCCACTTGTTGTAATTAATCAAATTGCTTCAAATTCTTATGATAACGAATGCCTACAACTTGCAAAAAAACTTTGAGAGCAATTGTGAAAATTTAGAGCTTTTTTTACCAGAGGTCTGCCGAGTGTGGGTCGTGTTCCCTTGAGGTCCGGGGTGCAGTCCACCACATCCAAAAGATCCTCGAAACCTTCGGCCCAGCTGGGTACCGAGTCGTCCAAGTACGGGTGACTGGTGGACAAATCCGAGCCGAAACTCGGCGAGGAAAACGTCGACAAGTCCTGGTTTTGCTGCTGCTGGAGCTGGGAGCTACTGGTGACGAGAATTCGTGGTTTATGGAGCTGAGTTGCAGTCGTCTGCCGTGAACTTTGCAAACCTGCACCCCTCGGCATTATGTACGCCAAGTTTGTTGTGCGTACAAATTGAATAGGATTCACCGTGTATACGGTGTCAACTGTACAGCTGTGTTTAGGCTGATCGCTTTGTCAGAAAAGGGGTAAAAAATTCGGCTTCTTCTGCAGCTGGCTGGGTTGGAATTTCCACTAAAAAACACAGGTGGTTGGAGAAAGGAAGTCTTTGGCTATTGTTTTGGAGAATTGTCAAGGAAGGATGGCCGATGAATAGGGGAGATTTAGGGCGATTAATAGAGACGAGACGCACAGGACATATAACCAACCCAGCCCCAGCAGAAGTGAAGATTTTTTTAGGCAAAGGGCGCGAGTTGTATTTCGCGGGGAGGACGTCACGTGCGGTTTGGCGCAAAGTTGGCCCGGCAACATGGATAGCAAAATAAGCAACTGCGTTCAACTTGATTTGCATTCGTAGTGTACGGACAATTTGTACAATAAATATTTTTCTTTTATCTTAAATATTACATCCAAAATTAAATTAAATATTAAAAATCTGTTTTTGTTGTTAAACTGTTTGTTGGCTCTGGTAGATGTAATTATGCTCACTTTGTTTTGTTTTGTCTTGTTTGTTTATTTTGTTTATAGTAATCAACAAATTAATCACGAACTTACTAATTTAATTGATTTAATTTAAAGGTGAACATATAATGAAAATGACTTGTTTTCATAGTATCTTAAGTACTTAATTTTGTTTTTACTAATGAAAACAATAGAGAACAGGTTTACGTAAAGGTTGAGTAGAATTAGGGCATTAATTAATTTTGCGGTGGAAATATTTTTTTTTTTTTAATCCATCTAAAAATCCATACAACAATTTAGAAACAAATTCGATTTTTAGACATTAATTTATTATTACTATTAAGATGATATCAATATCCCACATTGTTTATCATAAACAAAGACGGTAAACGAACAACTATCCATGAATGTTTTTTTTCTTTATTGTATGCGTGGCTTTATTGTGTACGTGTGCATTACGCAGCGATAGTAAATAGTAGCTTCACTTCCTGCACCCCAAAACGGGAGGCTTACATGGTGTCCCCAAAAAACCGCAACACTTGTGTCGAGAACTATTATTTGAAAAGTACCTATCACTTTAAGATTCAGGTATGTGATAAAGCTGTGTCTTGGCTATCACCATGTAGAATTTAAGCAAAATTGGATAGAAATTGAGTGAAATAAACTAAGACTAATTTACCCAACCTCAAAAGCCGATTTCCATCTTTCTTTCATACACATTATGTGTGTTAGCGCGTTATCCTTGCAAATTTGTTTTTAAGGAGTACTCTTTCAATTGGTCATATTTACGCCAATTTCAGCCCGATTTTGCTTAAATTCTACATGCTGATAGCCAAGACATGGCTGTATCATATATTTTAATCTTGAAGTGATAAACAGTTTCATTTTAAAATAATGCGTCCCGACATAGTGTTGCGTTTTTTTCTGGGACACCCTGTATGCAGAAAGGCGTGTGAAAGCCAACTGCATTGCTTTGTGCATTATTTCCGGATCTGAACTACGAGTACTGTCAGAAACTGCACTAGCTCTCATTGTTCACGTTGATAATTCTGTTATCCATGGTGCGGGGCCACTCATCTGGCTCTTTAAACTTTCGCGGGGTTTCTAGCATCCAATAACAAGTGTACATGTAAAGGTTCTTGTAAGGCCACGAATGCATTAGAAACCGATTGGTCCTTCCTCCATGGTTTAATCAAAGGGAATGCCATGTAAAATAATAAATAACTTGCAAATTCAATGGCACAAAATAGAGTTATAATTAGGAATTTTAGCCACTTCATTCATTCATCACATGTTGTTCTTGTATGTTGTTTATTTATCTGTGAACTGTATTTTTTGCTGTCTAATTCTTGCTTTTAATTTTATTGTCTTTTTTACTTGTTCTGTATTCATTTGCTGTGTGATTCTGACCGAATAAATAATATAATATAATAATAACGATAATAAATATAAGGATTTTAGATTTACCTCGGTTTATAGTCACAATCATGTGCACAAAAAACCAACAATTAATATTATAATCACTCACTGACATGCAGTTTAAATTTCCCTTGAAAATTAAGTGAAAAAGTGGATGGTGAATTATGAATGATATAATGGTGCATGGGGATTTCATGGTGCCTAGCTGTATGTGTGGACTGAGATAATTGTAACTTATTTTGCCCTGCATATTTGTTTGCTATGCAGGCATTTAGTCAGCCCTCATCAATTTGACATAGGCCTGGGCGGAAATTACCGGGCCCAGACTGTGCAGGCATTTTAATACTGCACAATGTGCCATAACCATGGAGCTATTGGCATAACTGAACTCGACATAAGTAAATAAATACTGCCGTGGCTATTGTGCCAACACAGTAGATAGCTTGCTGAGTTCTTACAAAGCTGTGCAGTGAGGGGTGGTGATAGCCATATACTGCTAGTCAGGCGCGGTTCTAGGGGAGGGGGGGGCTTTAGTCAATTATCTTTGTTCGTTTGCCAGTCAGAAGCCACGAAACCACTTACTACATACTGCTATATCCCAAGGATCATTGAAGATACACACAACATAAGCAATGCTGCAAACCTGAGATATTACATGGGATCACTCAAAGAGGACTGATCTAACATTTTAATATCATATCATTAAATAAATCGATGCACTAAAAATAACATTTGGATTGTATAAAGAGGAACAAATAAACAAATAAATTAACAAATAAACTAATTAAATAAAGGCTTTTAGCCACAACCCAAAAGTTTATTTGACCTCCATATTTAAACAATAAAGCTCGACATGAATAACCAAATTTGTTATTAAAAAGAAAAAATGTATTTATCTACAAATAAACTATGGTAATTTTGATGATTATTGCGAAGACGACATAATGGTAAATTTACAGACAAGGCCTAGGTTAATTAAACATGCACTGCTTTAAATTATGTACAATATCCAATGCAGATTTCATAATGTACTAGAAATAAATATGAAAATAAGGCAATCTCAATAATACCTCAACTTTGGTACCTTTTGGAAGACATTCCCATAGAGTCATGCACACAACATTTCTTAACTATTTTTAATCATCCTCCAAACCAATGAACTTGAAATTGACATATTAAAATATGAACATTAAATATGTCTTAAAAGTTCTCTTAATACCTTAAAGGTAGTATCATCCTTTGGTAGCATACCGAAACAGAAATCTTCACAGATTTACCTATAACTTACAGGGTATAAGATGGTGATGGTAGAAACATACCGTAAAAATTTCTCTGCTTGAAATGTTGTATTTATCAAGAAAAGAGTACCGGTAAAACCAGTGACCGAAACTATTTTTGATCTTTTAAAGATCAAAAATAAAAGAGAAAAGACTTAAGAAATACTTTGGCCGTTTTTCACTGTTTTCTCACAAAGTGGGCACCGTATGGGACTGAAATTTTCACAGATGACTGTTACTATATTTTCCTTGATATTTTGCACATGAATCAGTATTTCTTTGACAAAAACCAAAGTATGATACTACCTTTAAGGAAATATCAAAACATCTCTCTAATTCTCGATGTCTCCCAAATGTTCACTTTCAGACACTTTTTACGTGTCTCCCTAATACCCAAATTGTGGGGTTGTATCTCTATATCTCACATAATGAGTTTTGTGGAAGAACTATGTGATATCTGACACTTCTTTTGCAATGTTACAATCCACGTTTTTGCCATCTCTGGGGTGGATTGCAATGAGCAGTCTTAGAGCTGTCTATACCCCTTAGCTGGTCCTAAAGGTAATATCATACTTTGGTTTTTATCAAAGAAATACAGATTCATGTGCAAAAATATAAAGGAAGATACAAAAACAGTCATCTGTGAAAATTTCAGTCCCATACAGTGCCCACTTTTCTTTAGAAAACATGTCTTTTCCTTTTTATTTTTGATCTTTTAAAAGATCATAAAGATTTGTGGTCGTTGTTTTACTAATTTCTGGATAAATACACAAATCTGTGAACATTTCTGTTTTGGTCTCTTACCAAAGTATGATACAACCTTTAAAGGGCTTGGACCTAGTTGGTCTATAAGTTAGACCATTGCATTGAAGCAGTCTTACTGCTTAGCCAGTCTTAAAAGAGTTAGCTTGCATGGAGCAAGCTTAAAACTGTCTTTTCTTGGAATTTCCTTTACTTGATGATTGCATAATGAAACCATTGGTGAATCATTTACTCCACAAGGGGCTATGAAAGGCTAGCTTATTGCAATGGGCTAACTTTGTTGTCTTACTCAAGACCAACTAAGAGAGAAAGTCAGCTTAAAGGTAGTATCATACTTTGGTAAGAAGCCAAAACAGAAATGTTCACAGATTTACGTATAACTTACAGGGTATGAAGATGATGCTAGTAGAAACCTACCGTTAAAATGATTCCGCCTGCAATGGTGTATTTATCCAGAAATTAGTAAAACAATGACCGAAAATCTTTTTGATCTTTTAAAAAGATCAAAAATGAAAGAGAAAAGACTTTAAGAAATACTGTGGCCATCTTTCGAGATTTTCTCAAAAAGTGGGCACCGTATTGGACTGAAATTTTCACAGATGACTGTGACTGTATCTTCCTTGATATTTTTGCCCATGAATCTGTACTTCGTTGACAAAAACCAAAGTATGATACTACCATTAAGTCTATATCATTGAAGACCGTTTTATTGCAATCCACCCCAGATAGATGGCAGAAACTACACGGAATCATAATTTCAAAACAAAACAAAAAATCACACTTTTACAGAATGATTCATTAACATTCAAAAGTTCATTGATGAATTTGTTAAACAAAAAAAAACAATAAAGTAATGTATTTTGTAAGGTTGGAAACTATTGCACTCTGCACTATACAGTAGCCTAATAGCTTAGTGTAGTCAAGTTCTGGTAGTGTACGAACAACCAAGCCTGCTACATGCCACGAAAAATCAGATAAGACGATCTGTTACTAAGAAAGACAGACGAAGTCTAAGAAATAGAGATTCCTCATTTGTCTGATAAGTCTTCCAACTGCATCTTAGCTGTGGTGTGCCACATTTTGAACCGGTTGAAACCGGTGTTATTTGTTTCGTCGTAGCAGAAGCCCTTCCCAAGAAGACGATTCTTGGCCTGCACGAACAAGCTGAGGAAAGTGTCCCTGTAGCACGGCCTCCGCAGGAAATACTGATACACCGTGGTGCCCGTGGCATCGTCGACTGTGTGTCCCCCTGGCAGCGTGGAGGAGGCTTCTGATTGGCTGTCAGAACTGACCAATGGGTCGATGTCCTGGGGATCACATGGTCTGGTTGGGATGGTGTCAACAAAGTCTGCTACTCGACTACACGTCTCTTCCTTCTGCCAAAGTGAAAAGAAAAATAAACAGGTTGAAGAGAAACGTTAATACTGGTCAGGCCCTGCCACTGAAAAGCCAGGCCAGGCCTGGGTTTTGCCTGGGTTCTTGGGCTTCTATAATCCCTAGCCTTGAACTTTCATCTTCAAGCTCCTGCTGTGTCCTGGATCATAGTTGGCACTAACCTGATTTACAGATCACATTGATCATGGACAGCATCAAGAAGCCAGGAGCCAAATTCATAGAGCTGCTTAAGCACAAACATTGCTTAAGCATGAAAAGTTTTCCTTGATCAAACAAGATTAAACACCAAATGTTCATGTTATGTTTACTGTTGTTGACTTGTATTTGGCTATGGTTTGCTGAGCATAACATTCACAAGGCGTTTTGGCTGTCATACTGATGGTATTTACCAATGATTAAGCACATTTTGGTACTTAAAGGTAGTATCATACTTTGGTAAGACACCAAAACAGAAATGTTCACAGATTTACGTATAACTTACAGGGTATGAAGATGGTGGTGGTAGAAACATACCTTTAAAATGTGTCTGCCTGACATAAAAATCTTTTTGATCTTTTAAAAGATCAAAAATAAAAGAGAAAAGACTCAAGAAATACTGTGGCCGGTTTTCACTGTTTTCTCAAAAAGTGGGCACCGCATGGAACTGAAATTTTCACAGATGACTATTTCTGTATCGTCCTTGATATTTTTGCCCATGAATCTGTATTTCTTTGACAAAAACCAATGTATGATATTACCTTTAAGCAGCTCTATGAATTTAGCCCCAGGCTTTATTGATTTTAAGCAGCTCTGTTGTATTGAAAGTCAAGGCTGGCAAGAGGAGGATTTCAGGCCTGAAGCCCCAGGTCTGGCCAGGCTTTTCAGTGGCTTGGCCTGACCAGTATTTAAGTTTCTCCCCCTTACATTCATCAGTCCATTACCACACTGGCTCTCTACAAACTAAGTCATACATTTCAAAAACAAGAATATTGTCTGTTTTGGGGTTAAAAAAAAACTAACCTTGGATACGGAAGGAGACATGGGTCTCTTAATTTTGATGCCAACGCCCTCGTTGCTACCAGGCAGGGGGCCACACTCCACTTCGAATATCGGGAAGGCCTGCTGCTGGGTGTCCTCACTGCAGCTGACCACAAACAGCACCTCGGGTGTTAGGAGGAGGCAACCCCCGCGCTGCAGGCCGTGGAAGGTGATGGTCGTGATATCACAATCCATTAAGATGTCGGCGTTGGGCAGGGCATGCAGCATTTTCCTGCAAATTTTTCATTTACAATTCAAGTGATAAACTGCTGCAAACTGCTCATTAGACAAAATAACCTGAAATGTGTACAATGCCACCCGACCCCTCTTTGTCTAACCACCAGTGTTTTAGCTAGTCCATTTTGAGTACCGGCTAAATTTACTTATTGTGAAGCGTAGCAAGCAGAGCTCTCGCCCCTCACGGCCGAGGTTCAGGAGATAATACATGGTAGCTAAGTGCAAGTCAGTACGTACGTAAACGTGTCAGCAGTATTTTGTTTTTGTTATTTGGGATCTGGTCAATTTATCTTTCCAAATTTGTCTCCAAGTCAAATCTTACTGTTCTTTCAGTGAAAAAACAACATTTATGTTGTATCTTATACATTTTCTGTGTTTTTCAAGATTTTCTGCGCCTGTCGACAACATGATTTTTCATCTTGAGAGCCGGTTGGAAAGGTTCAGTGCTGGCTGTCCCCGACCAATGTGGGTAGAACACTGCTAATCACATTTACCTACCCCCACCATCCCAAACCCTCCTTTTGCCCTGATCCTCTCATCCATTTATGTGTATCTTTACTTGCACGTTCTTCTCCTCTTGTCATTTTACCTTCGATAAAGATCCTGCTAGGATCAAAACACATCAGGCCCTCCTAACTCCAAGCAGATTTTATTGACGGAAAAGAACTGAAAAAGTAGGATTCAAACATGCAACATCCAGAATTTCGCTCCAGAGCTATCCGGCCCTAATGTTGGCAGTGTCATCACAAATTGTCAATTATCTTTGTTCTTTAGGTAGTCAGAAGCCATGAAACCACTCACACACCGCCATATCCCAAGGATCGTTTAGGCTACACTAGCAATGTTTCAAACCTGAAAAACTGCACATCCAAGTCATCTGTTTTTTAATGATAGCTTGTTAAGTGGTATTAAGGTACACTGGTTAGCTGCTAAAAACTAAGAAACCCATAACAGTCTGGGCTCAGTTGTGTAATGAAGTCAAATCGTACCATGTGTACTTGAGACGACTGTTACTGGCCATAGCAGTCAGTGATGTCAGGCATTCCCCTTTCGGACGTCTCATTTCGACCAATCCAGCGCTATGCAAGATACCTAAGAAACAACACAACAAATTAATAAAAACAGGTACTTATAAAGCACCTTTACGAACAGGATCAAAGTGCTAATAATAATAATAAACCGCTTTTATATGGTGCATATCACAATAAATGTGTGATGTCTCTATGAACGTATTACTATTATCCCTGGTCATTGGGCTACATTTACATTCGTAAAACCATCTCAACTCCCTGGGGAGTATACAGCCCCAGCTGTTGTAAGAGCCCAAAGGCTAATCAATCACAAAGCCATCTCTACCCTCACAGGTAACCATTTACGCCTGGGTGAAGAGGAGCAATATGTGACAAAGCGTCATGTCCAAGGATGCAAGCACCACTAGCCCATGGCTGGACTCGAACCCACAATCTGTAGATTGCCCACAAGATCTTGGGTACGACACACCAGACCACTAGGCCACAGTACCCCTTTGTGCTAAACAGTATATTCAGAGAAACTAAGAGATAAAGGCAGGGTTTACGCGAATTAAAATGTTTTAAGACGTTTCCCAAAAAAAAAACAATAGAGTTCCACAGTTTGGGCCCAGCTTTAGAAAATGATCTATCCTTCATGTCCTTGGAAGATTACTTGGGGGACCAAAACCTGGCTGTCATACTCCGCAAAGAGACATGTAAACCTGTAAGTGTGAAAACACTCTTTGAGCCTACCCTGTCCGGTTTGGGAAACAAACTCCGCTGCCCCGCCCAAGGGCTTAATGACCACGCCCACCAGGCCTTTGCCGACGCCCCGTATCATGCCCGTTGCCTTCTGGGTGGTTGAGCTGACCTCTGGGGACTGGTTGAAGCTTTTCATGGGTTGGTCTGCAATGCCGCCGATTGCTCCTAAAAATGACCCGGAACAAATACATGAATATTCTTGTGATAAACTACAATTATTTTAATAGGGAGAGAATCTTTAATACTGGTTGGGATCTGCCACTGAAAAGCCTTGCCAGGCCTGGGCTTTGTCTGGAGCATTGGGCTTCTATAATCCCCAGCCATGAACTGTCAGCTTCAAGCCCCTGCTGTGTCCTGGATCATAGTTGACACTAAACCTGATTGGCTGATTGAGTCCATATTTATTGGTCATGGACAGTATCCAGAAGCCAGGCTTTGTTGCCTCTTTGTAGCTGTATTTTATTGTAGTGAGGTTCAGGGCTGAAAGATGAAGTCCCAGGCATTACCAGGTTTTTCAACAGGAGAGCTCGACCAGTATCAACGTTTTTCCCCATTATTGTATACCTTCTCACACACATGACACAAGGCTACATGACATGAAACCAGGGGCCGATTTCATAAAGCTCTGCGACGCGTCGCAACTCGATTTGCGACCCGTCGTAGCTGCAACGCGTTGCATCTATGCGGTGAGTCCATAGAGAAAGGATGCGTCTTAACTCTGCGACGCGTCGTAAGTTTTATGAAATCGGCCCCTGGTATCGTATTATCTGGTCTGGTAGCCTGTGTTCTCACCAACAAGCAATAATGAAAATGCATCTAAGATTTGAGGCATCATTGGCAGACTATTTTTTTTCCATTTAGGAATCAGTAACTGTTCTGATTCTGTCTCAGCTAGTCTGGAACCCTATGTTCTTTGCATTAAAAGTCCACATCAACCTCATTAGGGCTACAACTATTAAACTCATGCATTGTATCAAAAAGTTTGTCTAGTACCCCGTGTTTTTCACTAGTGACAACATATGTAGCAACCAGGGTCCTGGCTACCGGTATGTGCACCAGGCGTAACACAACAAATGAGTTCATATCATGTACAAGAATAGTTAGTAACCCTGTCTCCTAGCATCAACCATAAAAACTAGATGACGTACCCATGTACAAACCAATGGGAGCTATATCCGTCATGCAGGACGCGGTCATTTTAGGCAGGACAAAAATGAACCTAGCCATTCAAGCGCTCATTATAACGATCGCACAAGCCACAGGGTACGCGGTTCGGGTCCGCGCGTTACGTGGTACGCTATTCACCAGAAACAATGATGGAACGCCGTAGCTATAATCGGTGGCTTAGATTGTTTGTCGGTAATTCCATCATTTAATTTGCCAATTTCATAATTTTATTTGCCGTTTTGCCATTCCGGTCGCCAATTCCATCATTCAATTTGTCATTCTGTTATCAATTCTTTTTCGCAAATTTCATCATTCAATTTGGCAAATTAAATGATGGAATTACCGAAGCAAACAATCTAAAGAAGATAGCTACGGCATTCCATAAAAACGGATTTGAAACTCCCATCTAAAATGGCGCCGTTAAAGATGCGGCCAAGAGCAGCCAATGCGTCATCTAGGTTTTTTTTTAATATCTATGGCATCAACCCTATACCCATCCATGCCCAAGGTCTTATACCCTGTGTTCTCACCTAACAAGCTCAAGCCGAATCCGCTCAGGCCCTGCACCAGTCCCTCGGTGACCCTGTCTGGTACCTTGCGTCGTTGCTTCTCCCTCCTGGCTATGTGATCCTCGTCCAGTGTCAGCCGGTCCAAGTTGCGGGACACACTCGAGGCAAACTTGGTGACCGAGGTCAAAGTACCTTGACGAAGAACCAAAAGCTAACCCGTCATTGTTTTTTTTAATATTCTGACCCCTTTGAGGATGTAGACAGGAAGTGAGTGGTGAAGGTTGTGTAACAAGTTTAGCAGGTTTACTTAAAGTCCTCCAGCAGTGCTTGGCATTCCTTAAGTCTTTGTCTGACCTCAGCTAGAAGGGCCCCTGGTTGGGACCGTGCAATGAATGACCTGGGGCCTGTTTGTTTCGGCCGAATCCTGCGGATCCGGATCCCATTTTAGCGTACCCTGCATATGAGAAGGATCCAAAAATATCGGATCCTTTGCGTGAAACAAACAGGCCCCTATAGTTTCACACTCCACCCAGGTTTATACACAATAGTGCCTTCAAGCCCTTCCCTACCTGCCTGGGTTTGGATCCATTCATTATGCTTGATCATCCATTTACCAGGAGTTTTCTTTGTTCAATAACTTCACTATATAAACCCTGTCTGCCTTGATCCTGTGTGGATCTTGTGTCTAAAGCGTTGGCCAGTGAACTTCTTATGTAGTCAAATAGGGTATCTGTAGGCCTGTACTGCTGTGGCTGGTGAACTTTAGATTTCTCCTGTTTGTAGTTTTCATTTGGCTCCACCTCTGGCCATGATTTGTTTGGAATATTATTATTAAATTTGTTGAACACTATGTCTGGGTTTCTGTTTCTTTATTTGGTGTGAAGAATGGAAATCTGTTACAGTATTACAACAAGGATTTGAGGGAAAGTTTGCGCCAAGATTTTGCAAACAAAATCCCACAGGTCTGCTATTCATGATCATAGGGTCAATTGCCATTATGAACCCAATGAGGTTGCAATCTTAACAATGACATGTTTACTACTGGTTAGGAAAACTCTTTTTGTCTGCAGGGCCCAATTTCATGGAATCCGTTACGGCCTATTTTTGTGCTTACCGGCACTGCTAAGCGTGAAATCTATTTTATGGAATCCGTAAGCAAGACTCTCGGTTAGCGAAGAATTTCTAGGGTAACTGTGATAATTTTGATGATTTTCTGCTAACGCGATGTTGTATGCATTCTGCACAAATTCCTTGCTTTATACCGTTACCAAAAAGGAAACTCTCCCATGAAAAACGCTAACCGTAACCAAAAAAAGTCTGCTACCGTAAGCAAAGAATTTTTGTTAACGGTTTCGGATTCCATGAAATTGGGGCCAGGTCTTCAGATGCATTTTTATCAACGAAGACAGCATTTCAGATAGACGTATGTAGTTCACACAAAGATAGCTTAGAATAAAAGGAGGGCCTAACGTTCTGATCCTATAGCAGGATTTTCTGGAAGGCTAAATTCTTACACAAGGATTGGTACAGACCTCAAAATAACGTTAACACAGAAATTGAACATGATGATGATCATAACGATGAAAGCTTTTCAGAGGGGAGTAAGGAGGGCCTGACATTTTGATCCATGCACGATCTGTCTCAAATTCTAAATTCTTACAGAACCAGGGCTCGATTTCACGAAGCCCTACGATCGATCGTAACTCAAGTTACGAAGGATAACCCATCGTAGGGGGGCTTAACCCACGTAGGGCTTCAATGCATCAAAAGTCCTACGATTGATAGTATGTTACGAAGAGTTTGGTGAAATCGACCCCAAGGCTCAATTTATGCACTAGACCGTGGACCGAGTCTATTTCAGTGTCGGTCTAGTAAAGTGTGTACTGCTCTAGTCCGGCTGTCTAGTGATTTTGTTATCCTTGCACAATTAAAATGGTGCCTAAATTGATGATTTTTGACACAATATTGCATACAATTACGGTTTTCCTATGTACATGAATACCACAGGTCTAGTGAAAACATTTCAGGTCTAGTAAAATGCTTCAATTACTAGACCTGTTGTCCAGAGCTTTTTTTTTCATGAAATTCGAGCCCTAAGAACGATTGGCATCAACAAAATTACAAACAATTTGCATTCACACAGAAGTGTTGTATTGCGCATGTGTGCGCGTGCGCTGTTGACTTGAAGGCCGGTTCTCCAAAGTCTCCCATTAAAAAACATATCTTTAAAATGCAATTATTAAACATGCTGAAAAATTCTGGTCTGAGATCTTAGAGGACATGGTACTGACCTGCTGATAGGTGCCTCAGCAGGGAGGATGTCCCACTGGTCACTCCGGCCACAAAAGCTGTTGGGCCCCTGGTCAGTCCCTCGTAAGGAAGCAGGACAGAGTCCGCTAAGCCAGTGCGGACATTCCGTAACAGGCCGGCCGGATTGCCAAGAATCTCTAACGACCCGAGGACCCATCCTGAAAAAAAAAAATTAAATCAAAACACTTCTTTCATTTTACTCGTACATTGCTCTAGTCTTATATGATCTTGGGGGTTTACCTTCCACCTCTAATCCTGTATTATCCTCTAGTCATCTTCTTTACAACTCGTCCGGAATAATGCAGCTCGGGTCATTGTGCAATGTGGAAAATACTACCACATTTCACCTGTTCTGAGAGACCTACATTGGCTTCCGGTATCCAAGAGAATCACTTTCAAGATCTGCTCCCTTGTGTTCAAGATCCTGCATGGCTATGCTCCACAGTATATCTGTGAACTTATCACCCTCAAGCAAACAGGTCGGGTTCTTAGATCATCAGACTCATCCTTGCTAGCAGAACAAAGAACTAGAACAATCCGCTATGGTCAGTGTGCCTTCGCTAAGGCAGCACCTGCCATTTAAGAATAATCAGGCTCATACTTGCTAGCAGAACCAAGAACTAGAACAATCCGCTGTGGTCAGTGTGCCTTCGCTAAGGCAGCACCTGCCATTCGGAATAATCAGGCTCATACTTGCTAGCAGAACCAAGAACTAAACAATCTGCTATGGTCAGCATGCCTTCGCTAAGGCAGCACCTGCCATTTTGAATAAACTCCCTGCTACAATCCATCAGATAACATCCTTGGACAGCTTCAAAAGAAAACTGAAATCTCATCTACTTCTCAATCACTAGTCATTTCATAATGACTCGTGCATGCTTATTTTGTTTGTGTAGGCGCCTTGATCCGTTCTTACGGATAAGTGCGCTATATAAATCTATATTACTGTATTATTATTATTATTATAATTCCCACAAAGGTTTCATCAGGCTTTCAAGCTACAGTACCTAGGGTGCCTTCCTTGGAATCGTTGCTTTCATTTGCAGAAATAATCCAATACAACAGTATGAACCTACCTGCTTTGAAGAGGGCTCCTGAAGTATAATGCACGGTGAGGGCCTGCACTAATTGCCTCGTCGTTGCAAACATCGGACCGCTGTCAAACTGCTTGAAAGATAACGGTGAACTGTCCACGGCGATGAACAGCTTCAGAGAGGCATGGACACTAGCCAGCAAACTGATTGGCCGAATTAGAAACTGCCGCATGCTGATTGGCTCCTTGAGAATGCTGCTGGCTGCCCGGATCTTGGCTGGGAATCGATGGCTCCTGACCGTCTGCTTCTGTTCGTAGGACGTGGCAGGGATGAATGTCTTGACTTTGACGAGGAGGTCAAAGAGGAACTGATCTTCGACGTAAAGCTCCAGGGGTTTAACCTCTAAGTCAAGGGAAGCTAGGCCCAGTGAACCACTGGCACCGCTCTCGAGTGTAACTTGAGCAACGAGGGAGTTGTGTTTGCAAAAGAAAGCCGCAAGGTCCTCTATGGATGCATCCCGTGGCAACTCATCCTCCGCGAGCTTGGCAGCCTCTTCCTGACTGCAGAGCATAATGGCAAAATCGTAGCTTCCTGTCTGCCGGAAGGACTGATTATCCACTTGGCATGCCTTAGCAGACACCAGAAACTGCTGCTGCTGTACAGGACTTTTGATGCTGCTGTCTGCTAACGGGAAATACAACAGGTGCACGTCTTGGATGGTGAAGCGAAGCAGCTCTGAGGTCTGAATGAGATCAGTGACCTCATCCATCACCATGATGACAACGCTCCCAGCAGACAGTTTGAGTTTGTACTGCAGTGGTGCAAAAAGTCTTGAGCTTGCTGCATCCTCGTAAGCTGACAATTTTGCTCCGTCCGGATCAGAACCCTCAATGTTGACCGCCAAAAGAGAATTAGGAGCAGCTTGTCGGGAGGATGATGATATCCCACCGCTGCCACCAGTCTTGGAGATATCCATACTGAGTGGATCCACTCGTATTTGCAGCTGCGTTCCGACGCAGTGACTAGTCACAAGGATGTAGCCTATTCCTATGACAGAAACTATCTCAGATCTTTCTCTGTTGTCAGTGGAGAGCTGTATAGCTTCACTCCAAGAGTACTTGCCCTTTGTCAGGAAAAAAACCAAAACAAGTTACAGCACTGGCATCTGAGGTTTATACACTTTTTACAGAAAACAAAATTATCAAGGTCATTGATACTTTCACTGTCATTGTCATAATCCCTGTCATTTGTCACTTTCATGTAACTATTAAATATCAAACTTAGGGGAAACCTCCCACAACGTACCTTCGTTTCTTCTCTCGGCGGTCTGTATTGGCCCCTCGGCTCTTCCAGGCTGATGGCCAAGCCCAAGAAGCTTCCAAGGCAGAGGCGGATGCTAGGGGCGAATGCCCTGGGGTCGACCTCCGCCTCTGGGCCATGACCTGGCCGTTGCAGGTCGTAATGGACCAGACAGTGAGGAAGCACAATGGGTACGGATGGGACGGGGCTGCTCTCCTCCAAGACCTCAACTGTCAAAAAAATTCATTCCAAAACAAAATCATTTTCTTTATCCTTCGCATCTGAATAATAACTCAAACAAAATGATGTTCTCTTGCAAAAATGTTGAGAAGCCTTACTTACGTTTTTCGATATTCTGGAAGGGCGTCTGTCCAAAATGTAGTGGATAGGAGCAGGCGTTGGTAACAGTCACTCGAGGAAGTGGGTCCACGTCAACCGTTACATACATCACTCCTTCTTGCTCAGCAAGAAGAGCCACAAAGGGCTCGGTGGCCGGCCTCTCTGCAGACGTGGTCATTTTGGATGAGGCCTGGCTGAAAATGTGGCTGATCTGGACATTGACAAATATTGAGAACGAAGCTGCAATTCATCATCTTTGAGAGTTCCACATAAGTTTTAGAATCAGGTTCATTCTATGCTTATAAACCACAATCCTAATACTGAAAACCTTGTGCAAAGTCTTATATTTGGTTTGAAAACATAACATTAGTGGACCTTTGCAAATAACGTGTAAATGTCAAAACAAATACTGCTATTCAGTGTTTTAGCTTCCTGGACTGGTTTTACATTAACTTGGAGACTAAGGTTGTGTCCCAATTGATTGGCTGGGGCCGTAGCTGCAGCAATTGGCAGCGCAGCCATCTTGTTGTAGTGTGCCAATTTACAGGCTTCGACTGCGGCTGCACAAGTGACATCACAAATATCAAGTCACAAGGGAAGGTGACTTCATTGTGGCTGGGCCGATCTCTGCATCCGTATGCATGTAAACATGGATTCAAATCATCTATTGAGGGTGCGTGCAGCCGGCCAAAAGGCACATCCCAGTTTTACTGGCTGAATTCAGTTCGAAGATGCGGTTGCAGCCACAGCAAGTCAACTGGGACACTGTCTGGAAACATCAGCTTCGGCTATGGCTCTGGCTCTCTTCGCAGTTTTAAAGTAACAAGTATCAAAATAGAGCTCTTTGGTTATAATCTGGAAGAAGATACATTTGTTTTAGCTCAATCAGCTTCAAAGACAAACTACAACTTATTTTTTCAAGATTTTGGAAGGCAGAGACAAAGCTGCAGCCTGGAGCCACGGTTTGAAATAGCCCCATACTCACAGGTACAGCAACTGGCAACCTTGGCCTGGAAATATCCACCAGGACCCATCTACTCCAGTGAGTCTGCTCTTGATTGGACAAATCCCTGCCACTGGTCCCCTCTGGTGTGCCGAGGGCCAATGAGAGGTACCGACTCTTGTCTGCAGCCTCAGGCGTCAGTGGAACAGAAGTTGTGATTGGCTGGCTGTCAAGTGGAACGTTCCACTGGGTGAGGGGGATGTAGGACTCTTCCATGTTCCCTGAGGGGATTGGCACAGCCTGAAGTGAGGAGTCCTGAATAGGTACCTAATTATTGCGGAGGAAATAAGTTGAGAATTCTTCATTCATGATCCTTCTAGAAACTTCCGTGCCCAAACCAGAGGAAAATAAACATTGACACAGCTATGGAATGTCAACACATTCCATAATGGAGTGCTGTGGCCTAGTGATCTAGCATGTTATGCTCAAGATCTTGTGGTCTAGATCTTGAAACATCAACTACAGATTGTGGTTTGGAGTTCAGCAATGGGTTAGTGGTGCTTGAGTCCTTGGGCAAGACGTTTTGTGAAATATTGCTCCTCTTCGCCTAGGTGTAAATGGGTACCTGTAAGGGTAGAGATGGCTTTGTGCTTGATTAGCCTTTGTGCGCCATACAGTAGCCGGGGCTGAATACTCCCCAGGGAGTTGAAATAGTTTCAGGAATGTAAATATAGCCCAATGACCAGAGATAATGAGAATAGTGCCTTGTGTCCTATGGCAATTGGGTCTCTTTATTATTCCTATTACTTTTATAAATAGGACATCAGGGAGACAGGTTAGCATCTGAAAGCGGACATTTGGGAGACATTTCGATGTCTCTCTAAGGTACCAGCCACCTCTTATAGACATATTTTTATTGTCCATATTTTAAAGGAAGACAGAGAATGCTTTCAATGTGAACACATGTCAATTTCAAGTTCATTGGTTTGGTTGATGTTTAGAAATAGGCAAGTCAAGTGTTGTGCACGGCCCTATGGGAATGTTTCCCTAAGGTACCAATTAGAGATAATCATTATTGTTATTGTTAATGCCAAACTCTAACGAATATCGTCTTTTCATTCTTAATATTCATCGTGACCTACCTTATTGATAGCTGTCGCCAAGCAGAAAGCTCGGAGGTTTAGAAGCTTCCGGCTTTTGTTACACAGCACCAACTGCGGTAGAATGGTAACCACTCGGATACTATGCTTCACAGTTGACCTCAACGTCAAACAAACAACCTACGAAACAGAATGCAACAATTCCACTTTAATAATGCTGTACTAAAGGCTCTTCACACAGTTCTAAAAAAACTTGCAAAATTTTACAAAAGTGTCTTCGAGTGAAAGGTCACCAATGCTTAAAGGTAGTATCATACTTTGGTAAGAGACCAAAACAGAAATGTTCACAGATTTACGTATAACTTACAGGGTATGAAGATGGTGGTGGTAGAAACATACTGTTACAATTTTTCCGCCTGAAATGGTGCATTTATCCATAAATTAGTAAAACAATGCCCGAAAATCTTTTTGATCTTTTAAAAGATCAAAAATAAAAGAGAAAACACTTAAAATCATCCTTGATCAAACAGGATTACCAACCAAATTTTCATGTGATGTTTACTGCTTTTGACTTGTTTTTGGCCATTGTTTGTTGAGCATAACATACACAAGGAATTTTGGCTGGCATACTGATTTTATTTACCAAGGTTTTTGGTGCTTAAGCAGTGAAGCAAATTTTGGTGCTTAAGCAGCTCTATGAAATTGGTCCTACATGTAGCTTGAGAATCCTTGAGAAATTGAAGAGAGGGTCCAAACCTACGACAACATCTTCCTTGATACTTGTTACTGGATTTAATAGGCAGTTGAATAAAATCAAATTCATTTTCAACGGGAGACTTTTGAGAACCGGTCTTCAAGTCAACAGCACACGCGCACGCAATTGTGAGCATGCGAGCATTGTTTTGTGCCTGCGCTGTTGTGCGTGCGTGTGCTCTGTTGACTTGAAACCTGGTTCTTAAATGTCTCCCATTGCTGAATATGTGAAACTAACTTTATTCCAGATATATACATGGGATGGTGTTAAAGGGATGGTACAGAACTGGTGTTTGCGACAAAACCGTTGCTGACAGTGAAAGCACATTATGTAATCCATCATATACCTTAACTGACAAACCTGTAGAAGTTTGAGGTCAATTAGCCATCTGGGTCACGAGAAAATAGTGAAAACCCATGTACAGAGAACTGTACACATTTCAACGAATGAATAAAACGCTTTGAAGCAATTTATTCCAATCGGAAAATAGTTTCATTTATTTCTCAACGAATATGGCATTTCAGACAAAAACATTTCATGGGATGTTTTCTCCTATCATCACCATTATACTGTGTAAGTTTTATGTGAATCTGTGATTATGAAGTGTATTTTGTCTTACCAATTCTGTACCCTCCCTTTAACTTTGTTGACAAATAAAGTCCATTTCATTTTAATTAAAAAAAATGCATACATGTATTAAATAGAGCCAAAGCTGGTTGAAGCTGTTTATTTTGAACCCAAACACGAACCCTGTTCTGCAACACTCCCATTCGCTGCACAGCCAACGTGATGTGAATGTAACCCTCGGATATCAAGGTCAGAGTTGAAGGGTCAGGGGTCGTTGCTGGGACCGACACTGCCACCAGATGGATCAGCTCAGACTTGTTGCTTGTCGTGTATTTGGCCTTGCCAAGCTGGATGTAAAAGCCCTTCTGTGGGACAGGACAGTACAAATAGATTTATAACACCATCAAACACCCAACAGCCACCCAACACCTATTTAACACCCATTTAATACCCAACTAACACCCCACTAATATCCAACTATAAACACCCATGTAACACCCATTTAACACTGAGGCTAGCCTAGATCTGAATCTAACATTCATCTTACACCAATGTAACACTCATCTATTAACACCCATCTAACACTCATGTAACACCCATCAAACACTGAGGCTAGCCTAGATCTAAATCTAACATCCATCTGACACATATATATATTAACACCCATCTAACACCTATCTAACACTGAGGCTAACCTAGATATGAATTAAACATTCATCTAACCGTGCACCCATGTAACACCCATGTAAAACCCATCTAACACCCATCTAAACACCCATCTAACACCTATCTATACACACACATGTAACACCCATCTATCATCCATCTAATACCTATTTAACACCCAAGTAACACCCAAATAACACCCATCTAACACCAAACTGACACCCATCAAGCCCCCATCTAACATTCATCTAACACCCAACTAACACCCATCTAACACCCAAATAACACCCAAATAACACCCATATAACACCCATATAACACCCATCTAACACCAAACTGACACCCATCAAGCCCCCATCTAACATTCATCTAACACCCATCTAACACCTATCTAACACCCAAATAACACCCAAATAACACCCATATAACACCAATCTAACACCAAACTGACACCCATCAAGCCCCCATCTAACATTCATCTAACATCCAACTAACACCCATCTAACACCTATCTAACATCCATCTAACACCCATCTAACACCCATAAAACACCCATTTAACACCCATCTAACACCCACCTAACAGTACACCCACCTAACACTGAGGCCAGCCTAGATCCAAGCCTGAGACTACTATGAGGTTAATTTATTAAGTGTCACCTTGAATCGTTGAGGTGCCACAGTCTGTCCAGCCTGCAAGCTCAGTGTCTTGCATCCATCCTCGATGACGTCAATGTCCAAGTCAGTCTCGTTGACCATCAGACACCAGGGTAGCACATCCACCACGATCGTCTTGGTGTAGCGGCTCAGGCGGGTGGTGGAGATCTGTAGGTCGGTGTTCGGTCGGTACTCTGCACTTGTTGCCGTGGCTGCGCTGCCTTCTTGCAGCTGATTGGACGATGACACTTCAGCATGGCGGAGTGTGCTCTTGAAGGCCTTGGTGCTTTTTTCAGAAAGATCAAGATCAAATCACGTAGTTTCATTTTCACACCTTTAAAAGTAGTACCATACTTTGGTAAGAAACCAGATTTATGTATAACTTTCAGGGTATGAAGATGGTGCTGGAAGAAACCTACCGTTAAAATGTTTCTGCCTGAAATGGTGTATTTATCCAGAAATTAGTAAAACAACGACTGAAAATCGTTTTGATCTTTTAAAAGATCAAAAATAAAAGAGAAAAGACTTAAGAAATACTGTGGCCGTTTTTCACAATTTCTAAAAAAGTGGGCACCGTATGGGACTGAAATTTTCACAGATGACTGTGACTGAATCTATAATATTTTTGCCATGAATCTGTACTTCTTTGACAAAAACCAAAGAATGATTCTACCTTTAAGATGTACTTGCAAACTTTATGTGGAATGTGGATAGGGGCAGGCAAAGCTGTAATTGTCAAATTAGATTTGTCATTGAACGATGAACACAGCTAAATTTACTGGAGCAGGATTCGAACCCTCAGAAAACTATACCTGAGCTATTACCAACTGAGCTATGAAGCCCTATGTTGGCTGTGTCCTTAATAGTCAATTATCTCTGTTCGTTTGGCAGTCAGAAGCCATGAAACCATTCACATATCACTATGGGTGCATTTGTTCAGCTAACACGGGTCAGCCCTTATTGGGAAGGGTCGTGTTTTACTGCACAAAACAAGCGAGAGAATGGGGATGAGGTTGACTGGTGTCGACCCGGGGGAGCTAAACGAATGCACCCTATATTAGCAATGGTACATGGGGGATCACTCAAAGAGGATGCAGCTTTTTAATCAATATAATCATCAAATAACCCAAATGGAAAACCAATTGAAGCAGCAAAAAAAGAATAAAACTGAATTTTCTTTCTTACCTGTCGTAGTCCGGGTGGTTGTAAGGCCACGCCGTAGCCAGGTCGGGATGCTGGCAGTGCCTAGCAACTGTATCTATGGTAACAGGGACTATTTCCTCACTGCCTGTGACAAACCCGAGACTGAGCTGGTCCACCATGTCCGTGCTAATGGTTATTGGAGGACTGGAGGGGCACGCATCGGGACTACAAACAAACAAACAAACAAACAAATACAAATAAAGTAAACATTGGGATTCATACTTCTTTAAAGGCTGTGTGCAACATTGGTAACAAACCCAAACAGAAATACTCACAGATTTATGGATAACTTACAGGGTATAAAGACAGTAATGGTAGATACATACTGTATTAATTATTCTCCAGAAAGAGTAGAACCAAACACCGAAACATTTTTGATTTTGGCAAGATCAAAAATGAGACCCATTCCATTCAATTTGGTGTATCAATTGAAACAGTTTTTCTTCGTTTTCGACTGTTTCCAATGATCAATCATGCGTCAATTGAGCTGAACATTTCACAGGTTTGTTTTTATTCAATGACAAATCAAATAATAGCAGCCTGCAGCTCAGTAGTGTAGACACGTCCTCAGACCGAGGGGGGGGGGGGGGGGGCCGGTTGATCTTGTAGCTGGGTCGTACTTCCATATACGTTTGTGCACAAAATAATTTATGTATATAAGATTTAAGTATATAAAAAGTGAAAACCGCTGCAGCTGCTCTATCACTTTCACCAATGTTGAACATTAAAAAAGTTACATGGTTTATAGGTAATGTAATTGTAATACTGGACGGGCCAAGCCAATGTAAAGGCCCAGGCCTCATCCATGCCTGAAATCCTCTTCTTGTCAGCCCTAAACTTCACTACAATAGAGCTGCTTCAAATCAATCAAGCCTGGCTTCTGATCAATGTGGACTCAACCTGTCAATCAGGTTTGTGTCAACTTTGATCTAAGACACTGCAAGGGCTTGATGTTGATAGTTCAAGACTGGGGATTATAGAAGCCCAAGAGCCCAGGCAAAGCCCAGGCCTGGCAAGGCTTTTCAGTGGCTGGGACCAACCAGTATTCAAGTTTCTCTTCCTTTTATAGTTTGCAGAACAAGGGATAAAAATTGTTAAACATTGGGAAAATCCCTGGGATGTTTTCAAGAGTTTTATTCTATGACGATAATGAAAGCAAAATGATGGTAGTCATTGTCGACCGGTCTCCAGGGTAGATTACATGTAAAAACAGTTTAAGTTTAAATTCTACTGGATTTTCATTTCAGTTTCAGTAACGTTCATTCTTTACGCTCGGCATATCAAAAGAATTTAAAGCTGCTTAAAGGTACAGTACAGGATTGGTAATATCCAAACAGAAATATTAACAGATTTATGTATAACTTTCAGGGTATGACGATGGTGCTCGGAGAAACATACCATTAAAATATTTTCGCCTGAAATGGTGTTTTTATCCAGAAATTAGTAAAACAAAAACCTAAATCAGTTTTAATCTCGGGGTAAGATCAAAACCATTCTTTATGTTTTATAAGAACAATTGAGTCGGTTTTTCGCTATTTTCTTATGACACAGATGTTAAATTGAGCTCATATTTTTCCATTTTGCATACATATGTTGGATTACACAAAGTGTGGGTGCTGTTCTGTGACCTTTACCAATCATGTAAAAAAAAATTATACCTTTAAAGGGATTGCATACGTTTGGTAATTTGAGCCTACTGTTTGTTTCAAACCAATATAATTGGTGGTAGCGTTTTTGAGATTTTGGCGACAAACTAGAGCGGTTATTTCACGCCAGAGAACAGTTAGTCAATAGCTGAGAAGCGTTACGGCCATAACGCTTCTCAGCTTCATAATTTTTGGAGATAAAAAGTGACATATTTTTCCATAACCGCAGTACTTCGAATTGAACGTTTCTCAATATGCATTATACTATCCAAAGCAGCTGTACTTCTCACCAAGTAAGTTTTTATTGCCAACAATTTTCAGAGTCATTACCAAACGTATGCAATGCCTTTTAACAACGATGCCAATTTTACTGTGTAAACATTAAGCAAAGGAAAAGTATTTTTTGGCTTAGAAAGATCGACTGATTAAAATCTCTGACTGAAATATGATGATGACATGAAACTGTTATCTTAACAAAGGAACTTGGAATCATATCAAAAGTAAGATATCCCATACGGAAAGGAACATCAATTTCAGTTTCAAAGAGATTTGTTACAGGAAGAAGATGCAGACAGTAAAATAGCAAATTCTGTTATAATTGACAAATTTCTTGGTGACAGCGGACATTCAGTTCTTCTTATCCTGTCCACACACATCAGATGTTGTGTTTCAGCCAAAGCTGGACACAGCTCCTAGCAACATCATTGTACTCTGCAAGGTCCTCAGCTTTGCATTTATGCTCCAGTAAGGGACACTTCAAGAGGTGCTCCATAGTTTGTGGCTCAGTGCCACATATTACAGGTCACATCATCAGTGTGTTGGAAGCCCCACTTCTTGAGAGACACCCTGCAATGGGCAGTTCCAGTTCTCAGTCTGTTGAGGCATTTCCACTCAGACCAGGTTGAGTCAGCACCAGGGGGAGCTCTTCTGAGCCACTAAGAGCCATACATGTTCTCGGTGGAGGGCCTGCTAGCTTCTTTGCCCACAAGGTGGTTCTAGTACTCTCAGGGTTCTAACTAGAGTTTGTTTCCTTCAGAAGCAGGCATTCAGTGTCACACTGCATTCAGAATACATCACAACGCAGCAACGCAGCAACGCAGCAGCTCAGAGATTATGGAGAATTCCAACTTGTCTAGGGAGACTGTTCAAGACAACTGTCACGACTGTAATGAGTTTTATAACATATTTGCAGAGCCTGGTGTTGTGGCGGCTTTATTGATAGCTCCACTTGGTATCTTGACAAATCTGACATTCCTGTACGTTGCTATACGCATCAGATCAATGCACACTATCATCAATGTCTACCTGGCCAACTTGGCTGTTTCAGATACAATAAAGCTAGCTAGTGTGTTAGCATGGGCCTGCGGTGAAGACAGCAACCTGCTCTCCTTAGCGGGTCTGCCGACAAGCATAGCGTCCTACTTCTTCGTGACGGCTTTAGCTTTTGAGAGGTTCTCTGCAGTCAGAGATCCGCTGACATTTCGAGCGGTGTCCAGCAAAACTCGAGCAGCCAAAATGTTGGCAGTGCTTTGGACTTTTTCTGTGATCACTGGGGTTGTTTATAGTTTAGTTTATGTTCATATCATCAAATTGAGCTATTTCTTGCAGAAGTTGGTTTTATCAAGTATAGGCATCATTGTCCTGGCCAGTTTCCTCATCAATTTGACACTATACGCTTGCATCGTGAAGAAACTCAGACATGGACCGAGGATTGCATCCAAACGCAAGCAGCGTCTGCATCGGGTTGTGAGCATGCTCATTTTAAACACGGCTGTCTTCTTCGTACTCAGCCTTCTAACAATCTTTACCTACGTCAATATCTGGGTTCCCGGTCGCGTTGACGTGGACAATGTGCTTCTTGCATCATACATCTTAGATCTGATTAACTCAACGATCAACCCACTGGTGTATAGTGTGGCTAATTCAGAGTACCGCGCCGCTTTCATTCAGGCCTTTTCCGTGCGCCATCCCAAAGAGTGCTGTTGCTGTCGAAGTCGCAATATTCCGCTGGCCCCGGTGGAACACTTTGAACTCCAAGTGATTCACAAGCCGAGGGAGACGGGAGGTAGTGTTCAGGCACCAAGCCAGGACGGACTGAGCCAGAAGTGACTCTCCACCCTGATGCAAAATGACAACAGTCGCCTTGGGTCTCAGAGCTGGAAATTTCGCAATATACAAATATTGACTGCTCCACAGTGCTATGGTTAAAACTATGACACCCAAGGCGATCCCATGTTCCGCAGTCATGTTTTTGAATTCAACATATTGTTAGTGCAGATAGTATAGTCTGGAGTGAGTAGCAATGCACAGTCAAGTAATCTGAAAAGGACTTCTTTCATCCTCAAAACATGTTTGTCATTCTCATAATTATGCAGTATCAATATAATAGTACTTGGGTTTGTGCTGTACATTGAAAATACTACTGTACTATAAAATATACGTCTGTGTACCATGCAGCTTGGTAAAGTACATTGGTTGTTATATAACACCTTAGTAGATCCTTGTCATTTGATTGGAGGATTGTATGTCACGTGATATTTGATAAATAGACCAATTCATGGCTTACGTCACAACCGTTGAAATTTGTTCCATCCACCGTGCATTTTTGGTGCCATCCGATTTGTACCATTGCACGCCAGGAACTCTAATACGTGATTGGTCAAGCGGCGTTCCATTTATTTGTCACTGCGTGCGCGCGTATGCGTTGGTGTGCAACGCGCGTTACTGTAATAAGAGCATTAAAAATTATAGTTTGCCAAGATTTTAAGCTTTTTTGTCTTGCTTACTCTTTAAATGTTATCCTCCAATCAAAATCGAATGACAAAGATCTACTTAGATGTTATATAAAACAAATAATGAATGTTTCACATTCGTAGAATGGAAAAAATAATTTCCTGAGGTGACAGATGGACTGTTCCATTCCACTCGGCTTCGCCTCGTGAAATGGAACAGTCCATCTGTCACCTCATGAAATTATTTTTACCATTCCACTCATAAACATTCATTATTTGTATACTATGTGATAGTACATTGGTGGATATGGAATAGTACATTGGTGGCTATGGGATAGTCCATTGATGACTATGGGATAGTACATTGGTGGCTATGGGATAGTACATTGGTGGATATGGGATAGATTTCAAACCATTAGGCATAGACAGAAGAAATTTATCATTTTCAGTAGTGTAGACACGTCCTCAGACCGGGGGGGGGGGGGAAGGGGGGGGGTTGATCTTGGAGCTGGGTCGTACTTCCATATACGTTTGTGCACAAAATAATTTTGTATATATATAAGTATATAAAAAGTGAAATCCGCTGCAGCTGCTCTCTCACTTTCACCAATGTTGAACATGTCTTTTAAGCAAACATAAAAAAGTTACATGGTTTATAGGTAGTGCAATTTTAATACTGGACGGGCCAAGCCAAGGTAAAGGCCCAGGCCTCATCCAGGCCTGAAATCCTCTTCTTGTCAGCCCTGAACTTCACTACAATAGAGCTGCTTCAAATCAATCAAGCCTGGCTTCTGGATACTGTCCATGATCAATGTGGACTCAACCTGTCAATCAGGTTTATGTCAACTATGATCTAAGACACTGCAAGGGCTTGAAGTTGATAGTTCAAGACTGGGGATTATAGAAGCCCAAGAGCCCAGGCAAAGCCCAGGCCTGGCAAGGCTTTTCAGTGGCTGGGACCAACCAGTATTCAAGTTTCTCTTCCTTTTATAGTTTGCAGAACAAGGGATAAACATTGTTAAACATTGGGAAAATCCCTGGGATGTTTTCAAGAGTTTTATTCTATGACGATAATGAAAGCAAAATGATGGTAGTCGTTGTCGACCGGTCACCAGGGTAGATTATGTAAAAACAGTTTAAGTTTTAATTCTACTGGATTTTCATTTCAGTTTCAGTAACGTTCATTCTTTACGCTCGGCATATCAAAAGAATTTAAAGCTGCTTAAAGGTACAGTACAGGATTGGTAATATCCAAACAGAAATATTAACAGATTTATGTATAACTTTCAGGGTATGACGATGGTGCTCGGAGAAACATACCATTAAAATATTTTCGCCTGAAATGGTGTTTTTATCCAGAAATTAGTAAAACAAAAACCTAAATCAGTTTTAATCTCGGGGTAAGATCAAAACCATTCTTTATGTTTTATAAGAACAATTGAGTCGGTTTTTCGCTATTTTCTTATGACACAGATGTTAAATTGAGCTCATATTTTTCCATTTTGCATACATATGTTGGATTACACAAAGTGTGGGTGCTGTTCTGTGACCTTTACCAATCATGTATTATACCTTTAAAGGGATTGCATACGTTTGGTAATTTGAGCCTACTGTTTGTTTCAAACCAACATAATTGAATATATATACCATAAAACTAACCTGTGAAAGTTTCAATTCAAAAGGTGGTAGTGTTTTTGAGATTTTGGCGACAAACTAAGAGCGGTTATTTCACGCCAGAGAACAGTTCAGGCGCGGTTCTACGGGGGGGCTAGTGTAGCCCCCAAAAAAAATGCAAGTGAAAAAAAAAAAATCTTGAAAATACTGGATTTTTTCAGTTATTAAGCGCCAATTACATGAAAAACGCGTTGTGTGGGCTATAATGTGCATGTTTTTCGACCCCTAATAAGACATAGCAGAAGCGAGTGATAGAAGAACCCAAAATATTGGGTCTTCTAGCCCCCCCAAAAAATAATGGCTCTTCTAGCCCCCCAAAAATTTTGACTCTAGAACCGCGCCTGGAACAGTTTAGTCAATAGCTGAGAAGCGTTACGGCCATAACGCTTCTCAGCTTCATAATCTTTGGAGATAAAAAGTGACATATTTTTCCATAACCGCAGTACTTCGAATTTAACGTTTCTCAATATGCATTATACTATCCAAAGCAGCTGTACTTCTCACCAAGTAAGTTTTTATTGCCATAAATGTTCAGAGTCATTACCAAACGTATGCAATGCCTTTAAACAACGATGCCAATTTTACTGTGTAAACATTAAGCAAAGGAAAAGTATTTTTTGGCTTAATAGAAAGATCGACTGATTAAAATCTCTGACTGAAATATGATGATGACATGAAACTGTTATCTTAACAAAGGAACTTGGAATCATATCAAAAGTAAGACATCCGATACGGTAAGGAATATCAATTTCAGTTTCAAAGAGATTTGTTACAGGAAGAAGATGCAGACAGTAAAATAGCAAATTCTGTTATAATTGACAAATTTCTTGGTGACAGCGGACATTCAGTTCTTCTTATCCTGTCCACACATATCAGATGTTGTGTTTCAGCCAAAGTTGGACACAGCTCCTAGCAACATCATTGTACTCTGCAAGGTCCTCAGCTTTGCATTTATGCTCCAGTAAGGGACACGTCATCAAGAGGTGCTCCATAGTTTGTGGCTCAGTGCCACATATTACTGATCACATCATCAGTGTCTTGGAAGCCCCACTTCTTGAGAGACACCCTGCATAGGCCAGTTCCAGTTCTCAGTCCGTTGAGGCATTTCCACTCAGACCAGGTTGAGTCAGCACCAGGGGGAGCTCTTCTGAGCCACTAAGAGCCATACATGTTCTCGGTGGAGGGCCTGCTAGCTTCTTTGCCCACAAGGTGGTTCTAGTACTCTCAGGGTTCTAACTAGAGTCTGTTTCCCTCGGAAGCAGGCATTCAGTGTCACACTGCATTCGGAATACATCACAACGCAGCAACACAGCAGCTCAGAGATTATGGAGGAGTCCAACTTGTCTAGGGAGACTGTTCAAGACAACTGTCACGACTGTAATGAATTTTATAACATATTTGCGGAGCCTGTTGTTGTGGCGGCTTTATTGATAGCTCCGCTTGGTATCTTGATAAATCTGACGTTTCTGTACGTTGCTATACGCATCAGATCAATGCACACTATCATCAATGTCTACCTGGCCAACTTGGCTGTTTCAGATACAATAAAGCTAGCTAGTGAGTTAGCATGGGCCTGCGGTGAAGACAGCAACCTGATCTCCTTAGCGAGTCTGCCGACGGCCATAGCGTCCTACTTCTTCGTTACGGCTTTAGCTTTTGAGAGATTCTCTGCAGTCAGAGATCCGCTGACATTTCGAGCAGTGGCCAGCAAAACTCGAGCAGCCAAAATTTCGGCAGTGCTTTGGACATTTTCTGTGATCACTGGGGTTGTTTATAGTTTAGTTTATGTTCATATCATCAAATTGAGCTATTTCTTGCAGAAGTTGGTTTTATCAAGTATAGGCATCATTGTCCTGGCCAGTTTCCTCATCAATTTGACACTATACGCTTGCATCGTGAAGAAACTCAGACATGGACCGAGGATTGCATCCAAACGCAAGCAGCGTCTGCATCGGGTTGTGAGCATGCTCATTTTAAACACGGCTGTCTTCTTCGTACTCAGCCTTCTAACAATCTTTACCTACGTCAATATCTGGGTTTCCGGTCGCGTTGACGTGGACAATGTGCTTCTTGCATCATACATCTTAGATCTGATTAACTCAACGATCAACCCACTGGTGTATAGTGTGGCTAATTCAGAGTACCGCGCCGCTTTCATTCAGGCCTTTTCCGTGCGCCATCCCAAAGAGTGCTGTTGCTGTCGAAGACGCAATATTCCGCCGGCCCCGGTGGAACACTTTGAACTCCAAGTGATTCACAAGCCGAGGGAGACGGGAGGTAGTGTTCAGGCATCAGGCCAGGACGGACTGAGCCAGAAGTGACTCTCCACACCGATGCAAAATGACAACAGTCGCCGTGGGTCTCAGAGCTGGAAAGATGCGCTATATACAAATATTGACTGCTCCACAGTGCTATGGTTAAAACTATGACACCCAAGGCGATCCCATGTTCCGCAGTCATGTTTTTGAATTCAACATATTGTTAGTGCAGATAGTATGGTCTGGAGTGAGTAGCAATGCACAGTCAAGTAATCTGAAAAGGATGGCAGACTACTTTCATCCTCGAAATACGTTTTTGTATGCAGTATCAATGTAATAGTGCTTGGGTTCGTACTGTACATTAAAAAACTACTAATACATACATGTATTTATGAAAAATACTACTGTACTATAAAATATACGTATGTGTGCCATGCAGTTCAGTAAAGTACATCAGTTGCTATGGGATAGTACATTGGTGTCTATGTGATAGTACATTGGTTGCTATGGGATAGAACATTGGTGGCTATGGGATAGAACATTGGTTGCTTTGTGATAGTACATTGGTGGATATGGGATAGTACATTGGTGGCAATGGGATAGATTTCGAACCATTAGGCATAGACAGAAGAAGTTTATCATTAATTCAGAACAGTCATCTCTCTCAAACCGTACAACTTCCAACTGAAAAACACAAACAAACTTACCCAAGTTGGAAGGTGAGGTTTTGCCATACACTGGGGGCGCACCGGAACAGCGACCGGTCAGTGCCGTGACCCTTGACCTCTGTGACCTGTAGGTCAGGTGGTTTGGCCATTTGAATATTCATAATCACGGGCCAAGGAAGATGACTGCGGACGATGAACAAAGGACTAAACACCACCTAAAAATCAAACCCCAAAAGTATAGAAAATATCCATCTATAGGTCTTTCTTTCTTTTTTCCTAAAAAATAATAAGCATGAACTTTAACCCCTTCAGCCCGGGATTGGTTTCAGCCCTGCTTGTTCTGACCTCATTATCAGCCACCGGTCACAATAGAGGTCAGCTGGCCCGGCTTAGTGTGCAGGGTGCTCGGCGTAAACAGTGCAGGCACACATTGGTTGAATAGCACCGCACAAAAGATCAAATTCAAGGCGGACTCTAATCCGTTCACGCCCAGATGTTCGGAACTCAGAGATTGCCGTTCTCTCGAAAATGCAGATCTTTTCAAATGCAAATCATGGGGGTGAATGTACCACAATGAGCGGATCTTTGTGGACAATAAAGGTTCCCAGAACCTCTTGTTCCAGACAGTACCCCCATTCAATGCATTTCAATGGAAATAACAAAGCAATCATGAATATTCTCAGGCCATGACGGGGGACTGCTATGGATGTCCTCCGGGCTGAAGGGGTTAATGAAGGGTAAATGAACAAGTAGTTATAAAGTACATGTACAAGTAATACTAATAGGCTATGACGTTTTAAAAACATCCTATTATGTTCGTAAAACATTTTAATACATAAAGAAGGAAATTGAATTTTTTAAAAAACGTCTGGGGCCAATTTTATAGAGCTGTTAAGCACAAAAATTTGCTTAGCACAGAAATGTTTTGCCCAATAAAACAAACCACCATTAAACATTTCATTTGATATTCATGGTCAGTGAGCAACAGCCAAAGAACAATCGCAAGTGATACACAACACACAGAAATTTGGTTGTTAACACTGTTTTTATTAAGACAGAAATGTCATGCTTAGCAAATGTTTGTGCATAGCAGCTCTATGAAATGGGAGACTTTTGACTATAAACCATTGTTAATCACAAGAGGGCGTGCGTCACCAGGCTCGGGAAAAGTGTCTTGATTTTGTTGTCATTGCTTTTGTGCACGAATGTTCATCGTAAACACAACAGGCGTAAATAATCGCAATGAAAATGCCTGGTAAATACTGTGCAGTGTCCGGTTGTGATGACAGGGGAGGACATGAGTTCCCCAAGAACAAACAAATGCAGAATTTGTGGAAATTGGCCACTAAAAGGGCGAATTAGAAATGATCACGGTGGCCCACGGCAAACAGCATTCAGTTTTGTGCGCAGAGTTTTTACTTTGCAAGCGAAGCCCATCACATTATTCCTCGCCAATCATCAGAATTTCACCTAACTTTTCGGGCACTGAAATCGTGGTGGGCGGCTGTTGTGAATATAAAAATTAATTGTAAATGGCCTGAATTTAATGTTCACAGTATTTTCCTGCGTCTTCCGGTGAGTTTTTGGACAACCGCCGTACTTACAACGTGTACTAAAAAAGTTTTAAGGAGCCTGGTAGGTTTGCTGCCCTCTACGACAGCCCTCTCCAAAAGTCTCCCATTGGCCCCTTGTCCTAGCCGAGAATTGAGTTATTTTGTTGCTATTGAGTGGCTAACTATGTAGGAGGGAGCACAAATTTGCTTAAGCATGAAAAGTCTTCATTGATCAAACAGGATTACCAACCAAACTTTCATGTGATGTTTTACTGCTTTCGACTTGTATTCATTGTTTGCTGAGCATAAAATTCAAAAGGAGTTTTGGCTGGTATTCTGATTTCATTTACCAAGGTTTTTGGTGCTTAAGCAAATTTTGGTGCTAAAGCAGCTCTATGAAATTGGTCCCTGGCGCCTGCCGTACTTACCAGTCTGTGTACGTGGTTCCCATGTTCCTCAGTGAAAATGCCACACCACATATAGTGGCAAACTCCATCTTGATCGCAAACCTTGAAAACACAAACAAACGTTTGGAAATAATCAGCTTGAAAACTCATTAAAAGGACCCTATGTCCTAGCTCTACTTACCGTAGAATTTGATGCTTAATGGCTTAGCATCAAATTTAGCCACGTAAGCGAGAAATACTTAAATACGCAAACCATATATGCATAAGCACAAATGTAAATTCCTTGCTAATCTATGAAATAGGATCGCATAAGCACAGAATTACCTGCGTCCGTAGGCGCCAATCCTACGATTACGGTTAGCAGAGTTATGAAATTGGGTCTATTTGTATTGATATAATTTTAAGCACATTTTCTTTTTACACAGCAAACATTTAATGAAATGTCCAAAGAGTAAAAGTAAGTAAGTAGACTACAAAAAGTAGACTACAAACTCAGTCATTAGTTAAAATCACTGTATAAATAAATTGCTATAAAAACAAAGCCAAAAGAATAAGGCTGTGTCCCAAATCTCTGGCTGCAGCTGCAAATAAAGCACAAGTCTATGGAAACAGCTGCAGTCACTGGCTAGTGGCTGCCATAGGTGTGTGTGTAATTCGGCAGGTGCAGCCAGGACTTTTCCCAAAGCTCGTCTCCGGCTCAGGCTCTGGCTTCATCTCTGTCATCCATATGCTGAAAAGTTGAGGTTTTTCATTGAAGTTGAAGCTAAATTTTCTTTTCCAAACCAGAGAATCTACCTCCGAATCCCAGCCAAAAATCTCTATTTTGATATCCGTAATATTAAAATGGTTTCAACAAATGAAGCCGGAGCTGGAGCCTGAGCCAAAGCCGAGCTTTGAGAAAGGACCCTGATTTTTGGGATATGGCCTAAGATGGCGTCCTACCTTTAGGATTGATTGTTTGCGGCTCATTTCTCCACTAATGGCAAACTGTTCTGACCAATCACAGCCCTCCTTGTTCAGCTTGACCCTGACCCCGGTGATGTCACTGCTGCTGCAGGTCAGAGACGGTAGGCTGCTATTGGCCGATAGGCTTTGAAAGTGCTTGGTGTCGATCACCTGATTGCCTATTCTGGCCAATCGGATGAGCTGTAACTCGAGGTCTAGGCTGAGGGCATTTGTGAAAATGTGCTGGCCACAAAAAATCACCTAAAAAATGGAAATTGCAATATAATGTAAAATACGTGTACATATTAAATAAAGAGCTTTTAGCAAACTGAACAAGTTTACTTTAAAGGGTGTGTACAACGTTGGTAAATGTGACAGAACAGCACTCACACTTTGTCTAATCCAGCATGTACATGAACAAATAAACCTGTGACAATTTGAGCTCAATCGGACATCCGAATCCCAAAAAATTGCAAAAATCTGACTCACCTTTTCTTACAAAACATAAAGAAGGGTTTTTTTATCTTACCAAGATCAAAAATGTTTTTGGTGTTTATTTCTACTAATTTTTGGATAAATACATAATTTCAGCCAGAGATATTTTAACAAATCTAAAAAAATTCTAAAATCACCATCTTCATACCGGTTATAGGTAAATCTATGCACATTTCTGTTTGGGTATGTAACCAATCCTATACTGTATATATAAAGTTTTTTTTCTGTACATAAAGTTATGATTGACGAATAAGTGTGTTGTCTGTGTGTCTCTTTGTTTGTTTATTTGCTTGTTTGTTTTTTAGGTTGCTTGTTTGTCAGATTGTTGTCTCTCTGTTGAGTTGTCTGTATGTCTGTATTTTGGTGTGTTGTTTGTTTGTTTGTTATTTTTTTAAGTTGTTTGTTTTTTATATTGGATTGTAGACTGGTTGTCTAATTTGTTTGTCCGTCAATCTGTTGGATTGTTGTCTGTATGTCTGTTTTTCAGGTTATTTGTTTGTATGTTGGATTGTAGACTGGTTGTCTGGTTTGTTTGTCCATCAATCTGTTGGATTGTTGTCTGTATGTCTGTTTTTCAGGTTGTTTGTTTGTATGTTGGATTGTAGACTGGTTGTCTGGTTTGTTTGTCTGTTCTGTCAATCTGTTGGATTGTTGTCTGTATGTCTGTTTTTCAGGTTGTTTGTGCGTATGTTGGATTGTAGACTGGTTGTCTGGTTTGTTTGTCTGTCAATCTGTTGGATTGTTGTCTGTATGTCTGTTTTTCAGGTTGTTTGTGCGTATGTTGGATTGTAGACTGGTTGTCTGGTTTGTTTGTCTGTCAATCTGTTGGATTGTTGTCTGTATGTCTGTTTTTCAGGTTGTTTGTGCGTATGTTGGATTGTAGACTGGTTGTCTGGTTTGTTTGTCTGTCAATCTGTTGGATTGTTGTCTGTATGTCTGTTTTTCAGGTTGTTTGTGCGTATGTTGGATTGTAGACTGGTTGTCTGGTTGTTTCTTTGTCATCTATTTGTTTGTTTGTTTGTTTGTTTGAGTGTTTCCTACCTGTTTCTGCATCGCCGATAGCTTTTTGATTTTGATAAAGAGCGTAGCTGTTTGTTCCTTGTGCTGCAGAGTTCGTACAATTGTCCGATCTTTGTCCAAACTGAACGGTTCCGACCATCGCCAGTTCCGCCATCCTTCAATGCACACGTGAAGTCTCTACAATTTGCAAAATAAGGAGGTGAAGGGTCAAAGGTCAGATTGATCTGCATATCTTTAAAGAACGAGGGCGCTATTGCGTAGAGCTTGCACACAGAATTAATGGGAGACATTGGAGAACTGGTCTTCAAGTCAACAGCGCACGCGCACGCAATTGTGAGCATGCGCGCATTGTTTTACGCACGCGTATGCCTGTGTGCGCGTGCGCTGTTGAATTGAAGACCGGTTCTCCAAAGTCTCCCATTAGTATGAAATATTGACTGTTCGCTCAGAAAACACTGGTTACCAAGCAAAATTTCATGCAATACACACACTGCTTGCGAAGGGTTCCCTGCTGGTACCAGTTATAGTAATTCAAGGTCTTATGGGCTGCGTTCGAGCGAGCTACTCGTGCTAACACGAGTATACTCGTGAGCGCTCGAACGGCCGGAGTACGACACTCGGGTCAGCGAGAGTATACTCTCCAGATATGGGGAGTATACTCCTACACCAGAGAGTATTGCGCGCACATCACACTCTTGTTACCGGGAGTAACCGCTCGAACGCAGCACTAAATACTGCTACATTACAATAATTTTACTTCATTGCCCTAGTATTTTTTCTCAAAAACTAGAAAGAATCTTTTTTTTACATCCTCCTAGTCTAACATCTTTATTTAACAAGTTTGATTCAGCTGGGTTTCCTAACAAGGGAAAAAAAGGGGGATCTATTTAGTGCAAAAGTGTATGGGAAAGTCGCCCTAAGTACTGATTCTTGGTAACTGTTATTATTACTAACCTGTCGATGGTGTTTGTGGGTTCTCCAGCTGTATTGGTGGATTTTTCTGCTGGGCAGTACGACCGATTCATCGGTGTGAACCTGACCAAATCTCAGGGTATCATCAGTGTCATTGCATATGGCATAACTGCAGAACAGAAGACGGTCCTTCTCCGGTGAGTTGGACTGAATTGAAAAATCAAGAAATAGACCAATTTATTTATTTTCTTTCTGATATTAGCCAAAAATTATTCAAGACTGGGGATTGTAGAAGCCTGAGAGCCAAGGGCAAAGCACAGGGCCCAATTTCATGGAATCCATTACGGACTATTTTTGTGCTTACGGGCACTGCTACGCGTGAAATCTATTTCATGGAATCCGTAAGCAAGACTCTTGGTTATCGAGGAATTTCTAGGGTAACCGTGATAATTTTCTGCTAACGCGCTGTTGTATGCATTCTGCACAAATTCCTTGCTTACCGTTACCAAAAAGGAAACTCCTCCGTGAAATACGCTAACCGTAACCAAAAGAATTCTGCTACCGTAAGCGAAGAATTTTTGCTAACGGTAACAGATTCCATGAAATTGGGCCCAGGTATGGTGTCAAATCTACGCTCCATTAGGGAGAAAAATGTAAATACTGGTCGGGCTAAGCCACCGAAATGCCAGTCCAAGGCCTGGGCCTTTGAAATCTTTCTATCAGCCCTAACCTTAAATACAATAGACTTGCTTGAAGTCTATTACCAGCTATAACTACGCGCACAGCGCACAATGTGCGCCACAGTTTTCAAACCGGAACGCGCCAAACATATGGACACAACGTCCGCCTAACATAGCTAACGGTGTAGAAGAGGTTGGCAAACTACATTGAATGAAAGATGGACGCAATACGTAACACATATTTGCCATTTGTTGCGTGTGTGTTCCACTTCAAATTCCAAGCGTAACAGAAACGTACATGTTCGCACATCCCTGGCTTCTGGATACTGTCCATGATCAGCTTGGACTCAATCTGTCAATCAGGTTAGTGCCACCTATGATCCACGACACAGCAGGAGCTTGAGGTTGATAGTTCAAGGCTGGGGATTATAGAAGCCCAAGACCCCAGGCAAAGCCCAGGCCTGACCAGGCTTTTCAACTATGATCCAGGACACAGCAGGGGCTTGAGGTTGATAGTTCAAGGCTGGGGATTATAGAAGCCCAAGACCCCAGGTCTGGCCAGGCTTTTCAGTGGCAGGACCCGATAGTTATTAAAGTTTCTCCACCCAAAAGTTAATCAAGTTGGAAGCATCATCTTAAAAAAAAACGTCAGCAGTTTCTCCAATACCTGCATAAGAGCTTGTGTCGACATGTTGAGGGTATGGACGGCTCCCTGCCCTACGCTGACCTTGACTGACCCCAGGTCCATGTGACCTTCCATACTCTGACCCCAGGTCGTATCCATGGATGCAGAGACTCTCATTGGATGCAGCAGCGTTGCCATGGTGAGGTTTCGATAGGTCAGGAGGTCGCACTGGGCAGTTGTTGACATCTACAAGCAGGAGAAAATGCGAAAAAAAAATTTCAAGAAAAATCGTCACAAAATATGCAGCATGCATGATGATAAAGTTGTCCCATATGTAAACGATGAACAATTAAAGGTTAACAATTAACAATAAATGATTAACGATTAACAATAAATGATAACCAATTAACATTTCATGATTAACGATTAACGATTTGCGATTGATGCTTAACACTTAGCAATTAACAATGAAAGATTAACAATAGACAATTAATAACCAACAATTAACGATTCATGGTTAACAATTAATGAATAGTGACTAACAATTAAAAATCAACAATTAACATTTAACGATTAATGCTTAATGATTGATGCTTAACGACTAATGATTAACAATTGTTGATTAAAGATTAACGATGAACGATGAACGATAAACGATTAACGATTGTCGATCAATGATTAACGATGAATGATGAACGATGAAGGATAAACGACGAACGACGAACGACGAACGACGAACGATGAACGATGTATGATGCACGATGTATGATGAACGATGTACGATGTACGATAAATGATGAACAATTAACGATTAATGATTAATTATTATCAATTAAAAATGGACTGACCTGTGCATATGTAGTGGCCTGAGCGGCTGACCAGTGATTGAGATAAATGTCCGATGAGTCCAGCCGAATGACCGCTACCTCCTGGTCAGCTGGTGCAAGGTTATCAGGCTCAAAGGGCTCCATCCACTTGGGTTGTGCTTCAGAGTAAAAAATACGAACAGAACACGTACATTGTTTTAAAGGTATAAAACATGATTGGTAAAGGTCACAGAACAGCACTCACACTCATTCTGATCAAACATGTGCAAGAAATAATAAACCTGTGAAAATTTGAGCTCAATCGGATATCTGAGTCACGAGAAAATAGCGGAACCCCGACTCAATTTTTCTTATAAAATATAAAGAACGGTTTTGATCTTTATACCCCGAGATCAAAACTGTTTTCAAAACTTTGTTTTACTCATTTCTGGATAAATACAGCATTTCAGGCAGAAATATTTTAATGGTATGTTTCTACCAGCACCATCTTCATATCCTGAAACTGTTTTTGGTCTATGTTTTACCAATTTCTGAATAAATACACCATTTCAGGCAGAAATATTTTAACTGTATGTTTCTACCGGCACCATCTTCATACCCTGAAAGTTGTATGTCAATCTGTGAACATGTTTGGGTATGTTACCAATCCTGTACTGTACCTTTAAAGTGTCATTTCAAATTGTGATTCAGAATGTCACTGTGCGTTTAGAAAGGGTCGACAGATTCCATGCATTGTGATTGGACAACGTGTTGCAAACTCTTGGTGGCGCACTATTTCGAACGTCCGATTACTATTTATTACTCTAGTTTATTTCAATTACTGTGCCATATTTCAAATTTAATAACTCATACGTATTTGTGCAAATACTCAATCTTAAAGGGCATGTACAACATTGGTAAAGGTGACAGAGCAGCTGCAGGCTGCTCTTAATTCAATTTGTCATGGAATAAAAACAAACCTGTTAAATTTTCAACTCAGTTGATCATTGGAAATAATGGATAACATCGAAAAACCATCGCAATTGTTACGCCAAATTGTGTGGGAATAGCAATCTCATTTTTTATCTTTCCAAGATGAAAAATGTTTCAGTGTTTGGTTTTACTCTTTTCTGGATAAATACAGCTTTTCAGGGAGATAATCGTTTACAGTATGTTTTGACCATTACCATCTTTATACCCTGTAAATGATATGAAAATCTGTGAACATTTCTGTTTTGATGTTGCGTATGCCTTTTAAACAATCTTGCAAACTCATGGTGGCGCTCTATTTGATCATGCTACCTTTGCCCAGAGTGTCAGTGTGGTGGGCTAGCCTGAGTTCCATACACTCCATTGTAAATCCTAATGAGACGGCCGGTAAAAGCTGTGGAGAGAAGCTGGAGTCCACCCTCATGGATGCGGCAAGGGCCGTCGGTGAAACGATCAGGCCCTGATGGTCCCGCGGAGATAAGGGCTCATCATCGCTAGAAACAAAAATGACAACAAATAATCACCTAGAACAATGAGGTTATTCGGTTTGTTTTTACAATATGCACAAGTGAACAATAACCTATGGGGTGCTGTGACCTATTGGTGTGTTGTGTCATACTTAAGATCTTGTGGTCAATTTACAGAATGTGGGTTCGAATCCAGTCATGGTATAGCTGTCTTTTGCAGTGGAGGGACTGGTTTCTCTACACCATAGGGATGGTGGCATTCATTGCTGCCTTGCTGCGGACTTGTTCTTGTTCAGTCTTGTTCCCCTTCCAGTTCTATTTTGTACTGTAAAGAGACCACCAGTCTTGTTTCAGTGTGAGGGACTGATTTCTCCACCCATAGGGGTGGAGGCATTTATTGCTGCCTTGCTGTGGACTACATGTAGGTACCCCTTCCAGTCCTTTTTATACTGTGAAGAGACCATTAGTCTTGTTTCAGTGTGAGAGACTGGTTTCTCCACATCATAGGGGTGGAGGCATTCATTGCTGCCTTGTTGTTGACTAAGTACCCCTTCCAGCCCTATTTGAACTTTGAAGATACCATCAGTCTTGTTTCAGTGTAAGGGACTGGTTTTTCTACACCAAAGGGGTGGATGCAGCATTCATTGCTGCCTTGCTGTGGACTATAGGTACCCTTCCAGTCCTGTTTATACTGTGAAGAGACCATCAGTCTTGTTTCAGTGTGAGGAACTGGTTTCTCCACACCATAGGGGTGGAGGCATTCATTGCTGCCTTGCTGTGGACTAGGTGCCAATTCCGGTCTAGTTCCCAATGGCCACCAAATGTATTATCAATGGGATGGTATGGTGTAGCTTTACCTATCCATAGCCACTGAGTTCAGCACAACCCTCCACAGAGAAGCTACGGCTCGTCGAGCTGTCTTGTTGGTTGATGATGGTAAACTGAGGTGATAGGAGTGAACCTCTGATACATAAAACTGTCGGTAGACGCAGAAACGTTGCCTGAGCTCATCCCAGTACTCGAGCGTACACGGAACCTGTCCAACATGGATTAATGGGGAAAGAAACACTAATTCTGGGGCCTATTTCAAATTTTGCTTAAAGGTAGTATCATACTTTGGTAAGAAGCCAAAACAGAAATGTTCACAGATTTACGTATAACTTACAGGGTATAAAGATGATGCAAGTAGAAACCTACCGTTAAAATATTTCCGCCTGAAGTGGTGTATTTATCCAGAAATTGGTAAAACAACGACCGGAAATCTTTTTGATCTTTTAAAAGATCAAAAAATAAAAAAAAAAAGACTTAAGAAATACTGTGGTTGTTTTTCACTGTTTTCTCAAAAAGTTGGCATCGTATGGGACTGAAATTTTCACAGATGACTGTAACTGTATCTGTCTTGATATTTTTGCCCATGAATCTGTATTTCTTTGATAAAAACCAAAGTATGATACTACCTTTAAGCACCAAATTTTGCTTAAGGACCAAATCTTGAAAAAATTAAATCAGTATGCCAGCCAAAACTCCTTGTGAATGTTATGCTCAGCAAACAATTGCCGAATACAAGTTAAAAGCAGTAAACATCACATTTGGTTGGTAATCCTGTTTGATCATGGAAGACTTTTCGTGCGTAAGCAAATTTTGTGCTTAAGCAGCTCCGTGAAATTGGCCCCTGGTCAGGCCCAGCCACGGAAAAGCTAGGCCAGGCCTGGACCTTCGGGCCTGAAATCCACCTCTTGTCAGCATTGAACTTCAATACAACAGAGCTGCCCAGAATCAATCAAGCCTGGCTTTCTTGTAAACTAGCTTAAAGGTACTTTCATACTTTGGTAGCCTACCAAAACAGAAATCTCCACAGATTTACCTACAACTTTCAGGGTATAAAGATGGTGATGGTAGAAACATACGGTTACAATTTATTATGTGCCTGAAATTCTGTATTTATCCAGAAAGGAGTAAAACTGATGACCAAAACGATTCTAATCTTTTAAAGATAAAAATAGCGGTGAAAAGGTTTATAAAATACTGTGGCCGTTTTTCACCGTTTTCTCAAAAAGTGGGCACCGTATGGGACTGCGATTTTCACAGATGACTGTTACTGTATCTTTCTTAATATTTATGCCCATGATTCTGCATTTCTTTGACAAAAACCAAAGTATGATATTACCTTTAATAGGTCTGGAAACCTTATCTTTTGAGCTAGTTTAGGCAAAATAAATTGATATGCTTGTAGGCCAAACTCGGGATAAACTGAACTTACCTCCACCTCCACAGTCATGTCAGTGTCAGCGGCACCAGCCTGATGCAGAGGTATTGGAGTTACAGATACGTGAGTCAGGATCCTAGGCTCTGGGTAGCACCAGGTCATTGACCCCCAGTGACCTTTGGTGCTCTCCTCCAGCGTCACCGTGGAGAAGACGATTTCGCTGGCTTTGGGGCGGAGTCTGACTCCTTCTACATTGGGTTTAGTATTAACACAATGGGTATTTAATCATAATAATAAATATAACAAACAACAAGTATTAATAAACTGCTGCAAACTGCTCATCAGCCAAAGTAATGAAATGAAATATTTAAAATGCTTGGAGTAAGGAGGGCTTGATGTTTTGATCCTAGCAGGATTTTTCTCAAATGGAAAATGGTCAGAGTTAGGTGGGCCTGACATTTCAATCCAAGCAGGATCTTTCTCAAAGGCTAGATGGTCAGAGTTAGGGGGCCTGATGTTTCAATCCTAGCAGGATCTTTCTCAAAGGCTAAATGGTCAGAGTTAGGAGGGCCTGACATTTCGATGCTAGCAGGATCTTTCTTAAAGGGTAAATGACAAGAGGACAAGAACATGCAGGTACAGATACACATACATGGATGAGAGGATCAGAACAAAGGGGGACAGAGTGACTACCCCCATCGACCTTTGATCTTGCCTTCCCTCCACACGCCTTTGTCCCCTCATGCTTTCCCTGTTTCCCTAGTCACTCTGTCCTCCTTTGTTCTGATCCTCTCATCCATTTATGTGTATCTCTATATACTTCATGTTCTTGTCCTCTTGTCATTTAGCCTTTGAGAAAGATTCTGCTTGGGTCTACAGATAAAGTGTGCCTTGTACTAAAATGCAGGTTTTGGCAAAGTGCGTTAGGCACTCGCCTCCAACCAATGTGGCCCGGATTCGATCCCGGCTTGGGTCATATGTGAGTAGAGTTGTGTGTTGGTTCTCTCCTATGCTTCCAGGTTTTTTTTCCAGTTTTCCTCCTTCCACAAAAATCAAGCACTTTGGATCTCAGGCTGTGCTCCGTGATCAAGGGTTGATGTGGCTGGCAGCCAAGGGCGCCTATGCATGCCTGCAACTCGATCACATTGTTACACCATCCTTCACAATTCAGCACCCAAGCTGCATGCGAGTAGCCTCCAAAATTATTTTTCTAATTAATTATTAAAGAGTCTGTTTGTTTCACGAACACAATCAGTGATCCAGTGTGCAAAAGCTGCTCCGGATCGCATTTTAGAGTATCCTGCCTGAGGCGTGGATTTGTAAGATGATATATGGCGATCAAGAAGCAGGGCGAAAACAAACAGGCCCTAAATTGGTTTAGGGGCTGACCTGTGTCGGTGACGTAGCGGAATGACCCAGCCCGTAGGTCGTCCTTGTAGTGCCTGTGAGGCTGTTGGGATATGACATCTCTTTGAGGATATGGCAGGAATAAGGAACTTCCCTGGGCAACTCTGGGCCTCTCCGATGGGACTAAGACCTTCTCAGATCCCTACAAACCAAAACATTACCAAACTTTAACTTGTATTCAACCCTAACCCAATTTTCATGAAGCTGTTAAGCACATATATTGCTTAGCACAAATTGTCTTGCTCAATATTAAAAACAAACCACCATTAAAAATTCCATTTGATATTCATGGTCAGCGAACAACAACCAAAGAACAATCACAAGTGATACGCAACACGTGGACATTTGGTTGTTGATGTTGTTTTCATTATTATACAGAAATTTCATGGCTGGCAATTTTTGTGCTAAGCAAGGTTGTGAAATTGGCCCCGGCTTACCACAGTTTACCATACGTGTTTTTTTTGCTAAGCTATCCTGAATACCACAATCACTGATCTATACAAACTGGATAGGTCGCGGGTGCAGTGATTAGACGGCGAGCCGTGAAGTCACCAGCGGCCATGTTAGGATATTCAGCACAATACTCATTGCACTGCATGACTGCACAGCAAGTGCAGCAATTCTCTGTATACGCCGGCTGCCGCGCCTGCCAATGTATTGAATATCCCAAAATGGCCGCGCGGATGCTTCACCTGCAGAGCAGCACGACCTATCCAGTTTGTATAGATCAGTGACCACAATACACCACAGTGTGGTTTGTGTGGTAATGCATGGTTTGTGATCCAGTCCTCCTGTGGAGATTGTGGTAGTGTGTTGTAAGCAGCTTGTGTGGTAGGTGCAGAGGGTTAGGGTTAAAGGTAATTTCATATTTTTTCCCACGAATCTGCGTTTCTTTGACAAAAACCAAAGAATAAAGTCATTGAAAGGTGAACAAAGAAAAATTTACTGGACTTAAAATAAAATTTAATTCAGTCCATTTCCCTTGTGAATATTTAATTATTCATTTCAATATGTTATATCTGTACAAAGTATTCTTTATTGTATACAAACACTTAAAATAATCATCAAATAACCACAAGGGAAACTGACTGAATTTTAAGTCATTGAAAAGTCAACAAAGAAAAATTTACAGAAGCGGGATTTGAACCAGCGACCTCCTGAATACCGTACCGCAAAGCCTGTAGGGTATTCAGGAGGTCGCCGGTTTGAATCCCACTCCAGTCAATTTTTCTTTGCTCACTTTTCAAAACATTTGAAATGTCAGAAAAAAAAAATTAGGTTATGGCTCATTTTGTTGTATCCACTCATATTATCAGATAGTGATGCTGCCATAACTTGTGTGGTTTAAAAAACTTACCCTCACCGCATCATTTGGGTCCATGTATTCTTTGAAGTGTCGCTGCATCAACGCAAGGCAATTTAAGTGCTCCTGGCCGAGGAACAAGGTCACGTGACCCAAGCCGACCCTGGCCGTCACTCGACTCATTGTCCTATCTGTGGTGTTTCGGTCGTGGCCCGTCCAGTGGCCGTTGCTGTTAGCATCCAGATTGAACGGACCAATGAGGGGCCGAGTCTTACGGACGATGGACGTTTTCATCAGGAGTTGCTCAAATCTCAGCCGGGCTTCAATTTCTGAGATAATTCCTGTTTTGTGGAAGCATCGATGGACGAAAGTTAATAGGTCTACGCTGTAAATAACCTCAATACATATGTTAACATATTAAAGGTACAGTACAGGATTGGTAACATACCCAAACAGAAATGGTCACAGATTTACGTATAACATTCAGGATATGAAGATGGTGCTGGTAGTAAACATACCGTTAAAATATTTCCTCCTGAAATGCTGTATTTACCCAGATATTAGTAAAACAAAGACCAAAAACAGTTTTGATCTCGGGGTAAGATCGAAATCATTCTTTATGTTACATGAGAAAAATAGTGTCAGGTTTTCGCTGTTTTCTCGTGACTCAGATGTCCGATTGAGCTCAAATTTTCACAGGTTGATTATTTCATGTACATGTTGGATCAGACAAAGTGTGAATGCTGTTCTGTGACCTTTACCAATCATGTATTATACCTTTAACATTAAGATTCTTCATTGTGTACCCATAGTAGGACCCAATTTCATGGAATCTGTTACAGCCTATTAATGTGCTTACAGGCACTGCTATGCTAAAATCTATTTCATGGAATCCGTAAGCAAGACTTTTGCCGCTTTATCGGTTTGCGAATAATTTCTAGGCTAACCTTGATTTTTCTGCTAACACATTACTCATCAACCCTCAACTTTAATACAATAGAGCTGCTCAAAAACAATAAACCCTGGCTTCTGGATACTGTCCATGATCAATGTGGGCTTAATTTGTTAATCAGGTTAGTGCCAACTATGATCAAGGACACAGCAGGGGCTTGAAGTTGATAATTCAAGGCTAGGGGGTATAGAAGCCCAAGAACCCAGGCAAAGCCCAGGGGTCTTTCTCAAAGCCTGGCTCAGGCTCAGGCTCAGGCTCAGGCTCAGGCTCAGGCTCAGGCTCAGGCTCAGGCAAGGGCTCAGGCTCAGGCAAGGGCTCAGGCTCAGGCAAGGGCTCAGGCAAGGGCTCAGGCTCAGGCTAAGGCAAGGGCTCAGGCTCAGGCTCAGGCAAGGGCTCAGGCAAGGGCTCATGCAAGGGCTCAGGCAAGGGCTCAGGCAAAGGCTCAGGCTCAGGCAGGGGCTCAGGCTCAGGCAAGGGCTCAGGCTCAGGCTCAGGCAAGGGCTCAGGCTCAGGCAAGGGCTCAGGCTCAGGCAAGGGCTCAGGCTCAGGCAAGGGCTCAGGCTCAGGCTCAGGCTCAGGCTCAGGCTCAGGCTCAGACTCCGGCTCCGCCTCCATTTCATGAATCCATTTCAAAATTACAGGTATCAAAATAGAGGCTTTTGGTTGCATTAGGAAAAAGATTCTCTGGTTTGAAAAGGACAACAAAGCTTCAGCTTCAATGGCAAACCACAACCTATATTTTCAGCATATGAAAAGGAGCCGGAGCCGAGCTTTGAGAAAGGCCCAAGACCTGTCGAGTATTGAAGTTTCAACTTGTAAAACACAACAAAGATATCAAGAGTTACCAAAGCGAGAAACTCACCCTCACTGTTTTGCAAGTCCACAGCGCCATTACAACCGTCAAAAGAAAACACCACGTGAGGATATTCCGGGTCGGGCACTGTTGCCACAACAACCACAAACTCTGTCATCTCCATGGAAACGGACTTGATCCGGGACAGCATGTCGACAGTGTCTTGAGCATTGCTGCGCTGTGATTGGCCAGATGACGGCTTGTTGCCGGGGGCAACAATTGGTGCATTTTGTGGTAAAACTACAAACAATAAGCAAAGACCTTCAAAAGTCGGACCAGTAAGCTTCAAAACAATGATATAGTGAAAATAACAATAATTATTATGAATTATTATGAATCCATCCAAACTCTACAAGACCAAGATTTGGTCCATTTAATTCAAGAAATGGCAAACTGGTGAAATTTCATGACATTTGTTATTTTTTTTTTTTTTTTTACAAATATGATAACATTCTTCCAGTGGTTGACAAATAGTCGCTCGTCAAACTTGCTCCATACCTGGAATGAGAACAGCGCCCCCTTGTGACGTGGTTGTGGTGCTGTCCTTTCTTGCCATGGGCGTGGCAGATATCTGGGTGGATGTGGGCGGGGTCAGTCGCTGCATGAAGCCTAGGGCTTGATCCACTTTGCTCAGACTGAAACTGACTTTGGCCGGCCGGGCTACTTTAAGTTTTGCGCTGGCTGTCAACAAATATAAACAAACAAACAGAGGTCAGTGAACAGAGAATTCTTGCAACTTATTAGACCTTATTCACGATGCATCCATCCTACATTCGGAGCAGTGCTATCATACTGAGGCTTGGATTCAAAATAGTCTGGTACCTGTTTTCTTTTTAAAATTGGTGTTATCTTTTCCAATGCAATGGGTATACAAGGAAGGTGACAAGATGGATGCACCATGAATAAGGCCTACACAATGATTCCCAGTCATAGGATATCCAGCCTATGGAATTATGTGTACAAATTAATAATAGTCTAGTACCTTGACTACTCAAGCAGTCGTTGATGGTGAATGTCAACAGGGCCGGGCGCACACCAGTCTTCGGGTGGGGCTCCCCAGGACACGTCTCGAACCAAGGGACGGTGTAGTCACCTGGACTGGGTAGCAACTGGCTGCTTGATATCTCTGTGTAGAAAACCAAGAAATCATTTCTTATACAATAATCCACATACAAGTTTTTGAATGGCGCCCTCTTTTGATTAAAACAGAAAACTGCGGTGGTGTCAGTTAATTATTTTGTACACTGCTAATCATCTTTTATTGAAATCTGGGAAGCCGGAAAGCTAATCATGAGCAAACGACCTTTAGAGAAATCTGTGTTCCTTTCAGGAATAAATCGCGCACCACATTCTAAGCAGGAGTTGTAGTGCATTTAGATCAATAAACACCACCGCAGTTTCTTGTTTTAATCAAAAGAGGGCGCCACTCAAAAACCTGTGTTTGGATAACTGTATATGGAAATTCAAAGTTTCTTTAGCGTTAATATGCCCTCCTAACTCTAGGAGATTTTCTCCTAGTGGTATCTTTCTCAAAGCCTTTGAGAAAGATGCCGCTAGGGGCCGTCCATAAAGTATGTACGCACAAAATGCCAACTTTTTTGACCCCCCTCCCCCTCTGTACGCATGGCGTACGCAGTGGTCCCACCCCCCCCCCTCCCCCCCCCTGTATGCATACACAATCCACATTAGGTTTTTCACTGCTCGTGGTCCCTTGCTTTAGCATCATTAAAATGTCACAGTAATCCTGGCCGGTACCGTTATTGTGACGCCACTTTCAAATTCTGAAATGAATGACTATTAGTTTAACAGGTTTTTATACATTTACAGATGTATGTATTTTACTATTTTTTATTATGTTGAATAAGAAAAAAAAAGGAAAAAACTAAACAATCCCGGTGCTTTTTTCATGTTTTTTACCTATTTTTCGCGCGATAATGCTATGCAAATTTTTCGTTTGCGTACGGTACGCATTGGCCTGAACCCCCCCTCCCCCCCCTGTACGCATGGCGTACGCATCGGTAAACAACCCCCCCTCCCCCCCTCCGTGCGTACGTACTTTATGGACGGCCCCCTAGGAGAAAAACTCCTAGAGTTTCGGGTTGAAGGGATGATCCTTTGCTTCAGCCCGAAACTTTTTGTTTTGTTTTTACCAGCCGCATTATCAGTCATCTGTCAAGGGAGCAGGGAGCTCAGCGTAGACAATGGTGCCACACAATCATGACAATGGTTGAAAACCTCCGAAAAATAACCCGAATTCCAGGTGGACATAATCTGTGTACGGCAGCTGTGTTCAGAAATCACAGATTGCGATCTGATGGAAAATGTTGATCTATTCAATTGCAAAATCAAAGGGGTAAATGTACCACAATGAGTGAATTGTTTTGAGGCAGGAAAGGTTCATTGAACCTCTTGTTCCAGACAGTAACCCCATTCAATGTATTTAAATGAAAATAACAAAGCAATCATGAATATTCTCATGCCATGAGGCAAACGACTACAGCCGCTTCCCAGGCTGAAAAAGTTCAATGACTGTTATAATAATAATAATAATTTGGGAGGCTAATCATCCTTACTGGCAGCTGGGGTGCTGAATTGCGAAGGATGCGACTTCAACGTGATCGAGTAGCAGGCTTTCATGGGCGCCCTTGGCTGCCAGCCACATCAACCCATATATGATCACGGAGTACAGCCTGAGATCGAAAGTGTTTGATTTTTGTGGAGGGAGGAAAACCGGATCCCCTGGAGAAAAACCCTCGAAGCATAGGAGAGAACCAACGCACAACTCTACTCCCATATGACCCAGGCCCGATTCGAACCCGGGACACATTGGTGAGAGGCGAGTGCCTAACGCACTTGCCACCCATGCCACCCATTTAGCCTTTGAGAAAGATCCTGCTAGGATCGAATGAAACATCAGCCCCTCCTACATGTAACTCTAAGCATTTATGTATGGACTATAGGCCTGTTTGTTTATGACGAATGCTACGGATCCAGATCCCTTTTAAGCGTACCCTGCATAGGACGTGGATCCCAAAATTTGGGATCCAGTGCATTAAACAAACAGACCCTATAAAGCAGAACACAACTTCGATAAGATTACAAAAATGGTATTTAGGAAATTGTTTTTAAAGCACTCTGCGAAAAGAAGGAAACAGAATTAAAGATACAGACAAGAGTACTTGCCTCGACCGGCATTCTTCACAGAAGTGCCCTCTACTGTCAAATCGTACACCGTGACCTCGGCTCGCTGCTGATGGTGCTCGAGAGACAAGATGGCCGCCGGCTGCATCACGGTGACAAACAAAAATGGCTGCAGCTCCAAGCGCTCCTCGTCTATCGTCTCTAACTCGGAGGCCCTCTCCGGATGCGTTGTCGCGACGATATTGTCCGTGGCTGATGAGTTCAGGGAGGAGTACAGGAAGACGGAGATTTTGCCGGCCGTAATCAGGGTGTCGATAGGTGTGAAGCTGCTGCTCTTGGAAGCCTTCTTGGTCTTCTGGGCTTGCGTCGAGGAGGACGACGGTATCCTCTGCAGAGGGACGTCCTGCATCTTGACTTTGAGCTTCTGACCTCTGACTCCTCCAGTCTGAGTGGAGTCCTCGCTGCCGAGGCCGCTGTCTAACAGAGGAGCGGCTTGCTTCACGGGAGCGGCCGGACTTTCTTGGCGAGTCTCAACGATCAACTCCGCGGACGGCATCCTTGGTTTACCACTCTGGGTCGGTAGGTGAGCGCGATCGACATCTCTGGAGCCGGCGAGCTTCGTCAGAGACAGGAAGTTGTCCTGGATCAAGGTTTGGAGGAGGCAGACTTGACCTGTGCTGAGGTAGAACATCATGTCGCTCGTGAAGTCTACTTCGATGGAGTGACCACAAACCGTGATTGGCTGGTGAGGTAATAAAAATAAAGTCATTGAAAAGTGAACAAAGGTACTGGAGCAGGATTTGAACTAGCAACCATCAGAATACCGTATCAGCGATCTACCAACTGAGCTCTCCAACCCTATGTTGCCTGTGTCCCAAAGAGCGAATAGGCCTTATTCATGGTGCATCCATCTTGTCACCTTCCTTGTATACCCCATGGAAAAGCTAACACCAATTCTGAAAAGAAAATGGGTACCAGACTACTTTGAAGCCAAGGCTCGGTTTGATTGCACTACTTCAAATGAAGGATGGATGCACCGTGATAATTGTTTGGCAGTCAGAAGTCACAAAATCACTCACATACCACTATATCCCAAGGATCACTTCATCGTGCTCAAAATATGTTGAATAAAAAAACCCTAAAAATCTTGGAAATGAAATTTGTTCAGTTACCGTTGATTTCCTCTTGTCAGATGCACCATGTGACTTGTCAATGACGATAGCAGGAGCTGCGACAAACCGCAGGTCGATACCCACAACAATAGGCAGAAGAGACACCTCCCTTGGGGCGGGGCTTTGGACGGATATGGAAATAAAAACAATTTTAATCAAAGTCTGAATTAGAGGTATAATACAAGGTCATAGAACAGCACTCACACTTCGTCTAATCCAACATGTACATAAAATAACAATACCTGTGAAAATTGGAGCTCAATCAGACATCTGAGTCTCACGAAAAAAACCCAGCGAAAACCAAACTTAATTTTTATTATAAAATATTAGAACATAATGGATTTGATCTTAAATACCCCAAGACTAAAACTGTTTTTTTTTTTACTTATTTCTGGGTATAAAATATACTGTACCATTTCAGGCGAAAATATTTTAACGGTATGTTTCTACCAGCATCATCTTCATATCCTGTAAGTAATACGTAAATCTGTGAACTTTCTGTTTAGGTATGTTCCCAATCTCGTACTGTACCTTTAAAGGTACAATCATACTTTGGTAGCATACAAAAAAAGGAATCTTCACAGATTTACCTATAACTTACAGGGTATAAAGATGGTGACGGTAGAAACATAACATTGAAATTTGTCTGCCCGAAATGTGTATCTATCAGGAAAAGAGTAAAACCAGTGACCAAATTTTTGTTGGATCTTTTTAAAGATCAGAAATAAAAGAGAAAAGACTTAAGAAATACTGTGGCCGTTTTTCAATGTTTTCTCAAAAGTGGGCACTGTAAGGGACTGGAATTTTCTGTTACTGTATCTGTCTTGGTATTTTTCCCGATGAATCTGTATTTCTTTGACAAAAAACAAAATATGATACTATCTTTAAGGAGAAAGAAAATTTCATGTAAGCTCACCTCAGCTGTTCGGTATTCCACTCCAGTGCCGGGTTCTGGACTTGGCTCCGACCGTCCTCATCTCCCTCCGCTTGACCCTGGTCGCAGCATGCCTGGATCTGATCCCACAATGCAACAGACACGCTCAGGCTGTTGACGTCCAGTTGGTACTGCCTGTCTTCAACCTCCGACCCAGGGGTCTGAGTTTGACCTGCTTGGACGGCACGCCTGCAAGAGTTGATATCCAACAATCAAAAGAGGAATTTATCCAACACTAGAATTAGGAAGACATTTCGATGCAAAGTATCAGCTACCTTTTAAAGGACAACATTGGTAAAGGTGACAGAGCAGCTGCAGGCTGCTCATAATTAGATTTGCCATGGAATAAAAACAAACCTGTGGAATTCTCAGCTCAACTGATCATTGGAAAAAGTAAAAAAACACAGCGACAAACCACTGCAATTGTTACGCCAAATTGTGTGGGAATAAAGTGTCTTTCCAAGTTCTGGTGTTTGGTTTTACTCTCTTCCGGATAAATACAGCATTTCAGGCAGAAACATTTGTACAGTATGTTTCTAGCATTATCCTCTTTATACCCTGTAAGTTATACGTAAATCTGTGAAAATTTCTGTTTTGGTATGCTACCAATGTTGGATATGCCCTTAAAAGATTTTTTTAATGGCCATACATTTTAATAGAAGACAGAGAATGAATGCTCTCAATATGAACGTATGTCAATTTCAAGTTCAATGGCTTGGTTCATGTTTAGAAATAGGTAAGTAAAGTTTGTGCATGACCCTATGGGAATGTCCCACTAATTACCCATCCTCGGTTCTTACTATATCTAATGTTAGTACATGTATAATCACGACTCATACATAAATTTTTACCTGAATGCTTCCTTCTTGAGCACCAGTCTCTGAAGAGGGTTGTCAGCGTGGGGTCTGAGGCACACTGAGTTTACCTGGAGTAGAAAAGTGTCCTGGCATTCAGCCAGAGCTTCCATCTTCTCTTCAAGTGAGGGCAAGCTCTCCGCTCCGCTACCTTCCTCCTTCGAGGCAGGTTCTCTCGTCGGGGCGAAGACACGAATCTCCTTGCAATCGAAGTAGACTAGCGGCAGGCTTCTACTGGATAGCCACTTCTGAGGCGGCGAAGCCGGGACCGACTTCTGACTGCCCGAGCTCTTCGGGTAAGAGTCCGATGGCGACAGGACGCTAGTCGTGGAGACTGCTCGATGCGAGGAAGCCAGACCCTGTCGGGTGTTTGACCGCACTTCAGGGAGGTCCGTCGCTGTTGGTTTAGCATCTACCTTGTGAATGACAGCAGTGGTGAAGACTTCAAGCACCGAGAGGTATAACGGAAACCAAAGGAGGACGTCAAATGGCTGAACTGAGAAGACGATCTCGTGGATGAAGCGCTGCCTGGAGATCCCCGACTCCCTCTCCAAGGATCTCGTGGATGGACCCTGCCTGCCAGCCATCTTCTCCACCAAGGACTTACCCAGGGCTCTAGTCCAGGTAACTGAGAGGAAACCGTGGGATTTGGAGTCGCTGGGCTTGCTGGCGTGCTGGGCGGTAAACGGATTGAAGGGTCTGGGAGCTGTTTGGCTGGCGGGCTGAAGACCACGGATGCACATGTTGTGGGTGATGGTATCCGAACATGAGAACAGTACACCACTGAATGGACCACGTTGCCAGCCATCATCCCTGTAGTTCAAAAAGTGATTCGAAATAATCTATTTCAGCAGTTTTTAGATGAATGACTATTAGGGACACCACCAACATAGGACTGGATTGCTCAGTTGGTAAGAACGCCTGTACCATATCCCCCTACAGGGCGAGTCCTACCAGTAGATTCTCTCATAGAGAGAATCTAGCCACATGACCGTATAGTCGATCTGACGCTCACGTATCATGCATGTAATAGGTCTCATCTGACTCTCCCTGAGTAACCTCTCGTTAGACACACGATCCAACAAGCGGTACCCAAGGATCCTCCTTAGAGACCCAGTACCGAAGACACTGAGTCGTCTCCCTAGGCTCCCAGTCAAGGTCCATGTCTCACAACCGTAGAGTAAGACAGGCAAGACCAGGGCCCTGAAGACCCGAATCTTTGTCCTCTTGCATAGATATCGCGAACGCCGCACAGACCAGTCCAGTGAGTCCATCACTCCACAAGCCCTACCAAACCGCTGGTTGACTTCATGATAACAGTTTGCAGAGAAATGGATATAACAGTCGAGCGAAACAATTTCTTACCTCATGGTATAATGGTTAACATTCATGGACCCGACTTTGCCTGTGACTTTAGAGTAAACATCCTGGAAGTCAATGCTCGTCGTCAAATCTTCCACTTCACAACTGATCTTGATAGGAGGAGCACCCCCATACAGGCTCAGTGAGAACTTCTGCAGGGTCCACTGCAGCCACAAGGACAGCTTGACAGGGTCAGCATCCTCTTGGTCAGGGGGTGCCACTCCATCGGGAGAACCGAGAACCTCAGCCGGAGAGGAAACTGACAAAGACAGCTCGTCAGGATTTTCGGGCTGGCCCGAGGAGGGGACACTGCTGAGAACTTTTGGAGCTGATTTGGACGGCGACTGTGTAGTTGCCGAGGCAATGGGCACTTGGGGTGCGGTGTGATGACTCGAGCTGAAAGCTTTGGCCACTTTTGTCTGGTTGCTAAGGGCTTGGTTAAGGAGTTTAAACACCAGAGTCACCTGAAAAGAATTGTCATCAAAAGATTGAATAAGAAAATTAAAAATTCAATCTTTTGAGTTTATGCTAATAAGGATTTCAAATTGTTCTAGGGCCAATTACACTGAGCTGATTAATCACCAAAATTTGCTTAAGCACCAAAAACCCTGGTAAAAATTAAATCAGTATTCCAGCTAGAACTCCTTGCGAATGTTATGCTCAGTAAACAATGACCAAATACAAGTCAAAAGTAGTTAACATCACATGAACATTTGGTTGGCAATCCTGTTTGATCAAGGAAGATTTTTCATGCTTAAGCAAATTTTGTGCTTAAAAGCAGCTCTTTGAAATTGGCCCCTAGAGTCAGCTTCCAGTTAGGCTTTTACCGTCAAGCTGGTTCTCTCCGTAAACTCTTTCGTGAAACAAGTTGATAGGTTTCTTCAAGGCTAGGTCACGCATTTCCAATGAGCCAATAAGATTCTTCGTAATTTTTCAAAAATTGTCAGCATGCCCAACATGGCCAGTGATGGACCTCAAAATTAGACTCGTTTCCAGCCGTTCCATAAATACACAATGCGGGTATACTGTTGGTATGCATGAAGTCATACGTTAAATGTAATATCATACTTTGGTTTTTATCAAAGAAATACAGATTCATGGGAAAAATATCAAGGGTGATAGAGTAACACTCATCTGTGAAATTTTCAGTCCCATAGTGTGTGCCCACTTTTTGAGAAAACAGTGAAAAACGACCACAATATTTCTTATCTTTTATTTTTGATCTTTAAAAGATCAAAAGTAATTTTGGTCACTAGTTTTACTCCTTTCTGGATAAAAACAGCATTTCAGGCAGAAAAATTTTAACGGTATGTTTCTACTATCACCATCTTAAAATCCTGTAGTAAATCTGTGACGATTTCTGTTTTGGTATGCTGCCAAAGTAGGATAAAACCTTTAAGAGTGCTTTCTTTATTAAAGTCGACAGTCTTTGTCAAGACTAGTCATCCAATGAAATACCTGTTGCTTAGAGCATGCCATCCGGATTTCTTCCATGTCTGCATGGACGCAGAGGCCAAGGCCAGGCCGGGTTCCCACCGGCCGAGTGACGTGGCTCGATGTCCCACCAACTGTCGCCGAGAGGACTAGAGGCTTGAGAAGGTAGTAAGGACCTTCGTTGGCGTGAACCGTGTAGATGCTGAGATTGGAGGCTTTGACACTCCACGGCAGCTTCTCACCTGAGGGAAGTAATCATTCGCACCTTGAACTTCCTGAATAAATTGCACATGGAGCAGTGCTCAAAAATTAATAGGCATTAATAGATTCCAAGAAATTGAGCCTTGGTCATTGCCTTGGTGCCCCTTGTCATTGCCTTGGTGCTCCAGGGGTCGATTTCACCACACTCTTTGTAACTTACTATCAATCATAGGACTTTTGATGCATTGCACACCTACATGGGATAGGAGTGCTACAATGGGTTATCCCTCGTAACTCAAGTTACGATTGATCGTAGAGCTTCGTGAAATCAACCCCTGGTCAATGCCTTGGTGCCCCTGGTCATTGCCTTGGTGCCCCTGGTCATTGCCTTGGTGCCCCTGATCATTGCCTTGATGCCCCTGGTCAATGCCTTGGTGCCCCTGGTCATTGCCTTGGTGCCCCTGATCATTGCCTTGGTGCCCCTGATCATTGCCTTGGTGGCCCTGGTCATTGCCTTGGTGCCCCTGATCATTGCCTTGGTGCCCCTGGTCATTGCCTTGGTGCCCCTGATCATTGCCTTGGTGCCCCTGGTCATTGCCTTGGTGCCCCTGATCATTGCCTTGGTGCCCCTGATCATTGCCTTGATGCCCCTGGTCAATGCCTTGGTGCCCCTGGTCATTGCCTTGATGCCCCTGGTCAATGCCTTGGTGCCCCTGGTCATTGCCTTGGTGCCCCTGGTCAATGCCTTGGTGCCCCTGGTCATTGCCTTGGTGCCCCTGGTCAATGCCTTGGTGCCCCTGATCATTGCCTTGGTGGCCCTTGTCGTTGCCTCGATACCTCTGGGTATTAAGATTAACTCCCCTAGCCATTGCCTTAGCATTCCTAGGTACGCCACTATAACAAACACAGAAATTGTATATCATAGTCATGATAGTGGTCGTTCGTTATAGTGAACAATGTTCAGCAGGTCTACATGTATACATTGTACAAAGAAAACAAATGGGAGCCAAGGATGATGTTCGGTATAGCCAAATGTTTGGCAAAATGGTGTTCATTATAGTGGCGTTCCAATGTTCTACATTTGGACCCTTTGCAAAAAAAAGAGTTACTGACCAAAATTCCACGTGATAATATAAAGGTTTACGAAAAAAATCAAATCATGTGACGTTTTTGACCAACAACAAATTTTTTAATGCTAAGCCTTTTGTTTTGAGCTTAGCAGTTCTATTAAATACTATTAAGTTCTATTAAGTTTCCCGATCTGCTTTATCTGTCGACACTCCGATGTACCTGTGTCGGGTGGCAAGTCCTTAGCGTCTAAGGGTATGTCCTGCAACGCCAAGATCTTCTGGTGATTCAAACACCGCACTTTGATCGTCGGTAGACTCAGCAACACCATTTCAGCTCGGCGATCTCCCAGCATGCCTTGCTGGATGCATTGTGGGATACTGGTCACCTCCGGGTCAAAGGTCAGATGGTCGGTTGGCAGGGCGATGAAGCAACTTTGAATGTCCACCTTTAGAACAGGATAAACATTTCTCTGAATACATGTATAGATTTCAAGTGTAGCAAAAACTTTGATAGTGGTCCGGTCCAGCCACTGAAAAGCAAGGCCAGGCCCAGGCTTTCAGGCCTGAAATCCTCCTCTTGTCAGCCCTGGGGTCGACTTCACTAAACTCTTTGCAACTTACTATCAATCATAGAACTTTTGATGCAGTGGGATAGGTCCCCTACGATGGGTTATCCTTCGTAACTCGAGTTGTTACGGTCCCAGGGCTTCGTGAAATCGACCACAGAACTTCACTACAAAAGATCTACTTAAATTTAATAAAGCTTGGCTTCTGGATACTGTCCATGATCAATGTGGACTCAATCTGTCAATCGGGTTTATGTCAACTAAAGCCTTTACTAAACGGAGGCTCAGGCTCCGACTCTGGCATCCATATGCTGAAAATAATAGGTTGTGATTTGTCATTGAAGCTGAAGCTCTGTTTTACTTTTCAAACCAGAGAATCTACTTCCTAACCGCAGCCTAAAGCCTCTATTTTGATACCTGTTATTTTAGAATGGATTCACGAAATGGAGCTGGAGCCTGAGCCCGAGCCTCTGTTTCGTAAACTATGATCCAAGACTAAGCATGGGCTTGAAGTTAGTTCAAGGCTGGGGATTATAGAAGCCCAAGACCCCAGGCAAAGCCCAGCCTAGGCCATGCTTGTCAACTATGATCCAGGACAAAGCAGGGGCTTGAAGTTGATAGTTCAAGGCTGGGGATTATAGAAGCCCAAGACCCCCCTGGCTTCTCAGTGGCTGGGCCTGACCAGTACTAATGCATTTCTCGCTATTATAAGAAGGTTTTATTAAAATTGATCAAGGAAAACAGATGTTGATGGAAAAGATTGCCAACCTGCACCGTAAGCTGCCTTACAACACGCCACAACTTCTCAAGAACACTTTCCATCTCTTTCTGGCCGCCTTTTCGGCCGGCTTTATCGGCCATCTTGGCCTCTTCGTCTCGTAGATGCGTTGCCATGGGATCTGCTCGCTGCCCGGAAACGGTGGACGACTGCCTGACAACTCGCTGGGATGATTTGCCTTTGTCGAGAGAACTTGACTTGGCTCGGTGTAAACTGCTCGACCCTATGAAACAAAAACAGAGAAATAAGACTTAAAGCTATGCTTGGTGGAAATACTCAAAGGTTTACGGTATCACCATGTACAAGAATCTCTTGCCAAAATCCTTAGGGGGTTAGGGTTACAGAATGTGCCATAGGGATACTGCTCAGTGTTGGACTTTGGCAGATTCAGGAAGGTTCCTCGCCAAAATTCCCAGGGGTTAGGGTTACAGAATGTGCCAAAGGGATACTGCACAGTGTTGGACTTTGGCAGATTCAGGAAGGTTCCTCGCTAAAATCCCCAGGGGGTTAGAGTTACATAATGTGCCATAGGGATACTGCAGTGTTGGACTTTGGCAGATTCAGGAAGGTTCCTCGCCAAAATGCCCAGGGGGTTAGAGTTACATAATGTGCCATAGGGATACTGCAGTGTTGGACTTTGGCAGATTCAGGAAGGTTCCTCGCTAAAATGCCCAGGGGGTTAGAGTTACATAATGTGCCATAGGGATACTGCACAGTGTTGGACTTTGGCAGATTCAGGAAGGTTCCTAGCCAAAATCCCCAGTGGTAATTAGGGTTACAGAATGTGCCACAGGGATACTGCACAGTGTTGGACTTTGGCAGATTCAGGAAGGTTCCTAGCCAAAATATCCAGGGGGTTAGGGTTAATACAGAATGTGTCATAGGGATACAGCACAGTGTTGGACTTTGACAGATTCAGGAAGGTTCCTAGCCAAAATGGCCAGGGGGTTAGGGATACAGAATGTGTCATAGGGATACAGCACAGTGTTGGACTTTGACAGATTCAGGAAGGTTCCTAGCCAAAATGGCCAGGGGGTTAGGGATACAGAATGTGTCATAGGGATACAGCACAGTGTTGGACTTTGACAGATTCAGGAAGGTTCCTAGCCAAAATGGCCAGGGGGTTAGGGATACAGAATGTGTCATAGGGATACAGCACAGTGTTGGACTTTGGCAGATTCAGGAAGGTTCCTAGCCAAAATGGCCAGGGGGTTAGGGTTACAGAATGTGTCATAGGGATACTGCACAGTGTTGGACTTTGACAGATTCAGGAAGGTTCCTAGCCAAAATGGCCAGGGGGTTAGGGATACAGAATGTGTCATAGGGATACTGCACAGTGTTGGACTTTGGCAGATTCAGGAAGGTTCCTTGCCAAAATTCCCAGGGGTTAGGGTTACAGAATGTGCCATAGGGATACTGCACAGTGTTGGACTTTGGCAGATTCAGGAAAGTTCCTAGCCAAAATGCCCAGGGGGTTAGGGGTATTACAGAATGTGTCATAGGGATACTGCAAAGTGTTGGACTTTGGCAGATTCAGGAAGGTTCCTAGCCAAAATACCCAGGGGGTTAGGGTTAATACAGAATGTGCCATAGGGATACTGCACAGTGTTGGACTTTGGCAGATTCAGGAAGGTTCCTAGCCAAAATACCCAGGGGGTTAGGGTTAATACAGAATGTGCCATAGGGATACTGCACAGTGTTGGACTTTGGCAGATTCAGGAAGGTTCCTAGCCAAAATGCCCAGGGGGTTAGGGTTAATACAGAATGTGCCATAGGGATACTGCACAGTGTTGGACTTTGGCAGATTCAGGGGGGTTCCTTGCCGAAATACCCAGGGGGTTAGGGTTAATACAGAATGTGCCATAGGGATACTGCACAGTGTTGGACTTTGGCAGATTCAGGAAGGTTCCTAGCCAAAATGCCCAGGGGTTAGGGTTACAGAATATGCCATAGGGATACTGCACAGTGTTGGACTTTGGCAGATTCAGGAAAGTTCCTAGCCAAAATGCCCAGGGGGTTAGGGGTATAACAGAATGTGTCATAGGGATACTGCACAGTGTTGGACTTTGGCATATTCAGGAAGGTTCCTCGCCAAAAAACCCAGGGGGTTAGGGTTACAGAATGTGTCATAGGGATACTGCACAGTGTTGGACTTTGGCAGATTCAGGAAGGTTCCTCGCCAAAAAACCCAGGGGGTTAGGGTTACAGAATATGCCATAGGGATACTGCACAGTGTTGGACTTTGGCAGATTCAGGAAGGTTCCTCGCCAAAAAACCCAGGGGGTTAGGGTTACAGAATATGCCATAGGGATACTGCACAGTGTTGGACTTTGGCAGATTCAGGAAGGTTCCTCGCCAAAAAACCCAGGGGGTTAGGGTTACAGAATATGCCATAGGGATACTGCACAGTGTTGGACTTTGGCAGATTCAGGAAAGTTCCTAGCCAAAATGCCCAGGGGGTTAGGGGTATAACAGAATGTGTCATAGGGATACTGCACAGTGTTGGACTTTGGCATATTCAGGAAGGTTCCTCGCCAAAAAACCCAGGGGGTTAGGGTTAATACAGAATGTGCCATAGGGATACTGCACAGTGTTGGACTTTGGCAGATTCAAAAAGGAATGTAATTACGGCCAACTTTACAAAATCGTTACCTTCGGACGAATGCTGCTTGCTGATCGAGCTGGTATTTCTCCCTGTGAGGGCTTGACCACTGACCTTTGACCTTGCCTGACCCCTAGGCTGATACAGCAACCAGGTATAGATGATAGGGTCCACGCACAGGGCCGTTCCCTGTACGTCCAGAAGAAAAACCCCGCAAGATCCTAGAAAGGTACAAAAACATCCCAGCAAAAATTAACCTATAACTTTTATTCCAGAATTGAAGTGATGTCATCGTGACATCATCCTATGATTTTTTATGATTTATAGTGAACAAAATAAGATATCTTTGAAATTCTTTTTGATAGTTCCTAAGTTTACAACATGATCAGTGTATAGACAAAAATACTGTAACATCATCATGTCTTGAAAATTCAATTATGACCTCTTAAGGTAGTATCATACTTTGGTTTTTATCAAAGAAATACAGATTCATGGGCAATATATAAAGACAGATACAGTAACAGTCTTCTGTGAAAATTTCAGTCCCATACGGTGCCCACTTTTTGAGAAAACAGTGAAAAACAGCCACATTGTTTCTTAAGTCTCTTCTCTTTTATTTTTGATCTTTTAAAAGATCAAAAAGATTTTCGGTCCTTGTTTGACTAATTTCTTGATAAATACACCATTTAAGGCGGAAAGATTTTAATGGTTTGTTTCGACCAGCACTATCGTTATACCCTGTAAGTTATACGTAAATCTGTGAACATTTCTGTTTTGGTGTCTTACCAAAGTATGATACTACCTTTAAGAACGCTGTGTTTGATTGTAAACTACTTTTACGTTAATTTTCTTGTGGTGAGTGTGGTATCCTGAATACCACAACACACCACAGTGTGGTTTGTGTGGTAATGTGTGGTTCATGATCCAGTCCCCTTCTTACATGTATCTTGTGCGGTAAATGCAAAGGGTTAGGGTTTTAAAAATAATCTAAAGTTTTTCAAAACTTAAGCTCACCTTCTGAATCTTTGTCCCAATCGGATCTCGGAATCTGTAAGGTGAAGCTGATAAGGTCGACGACATCCAATCGAGAGGTACTCAACTGCTGTTTCATTAAGCTTCTACATTGATGGAGATCCGCTGTGTCCACTGGGCCATGAAACAGCGGTGTATCACTGGCTCTACCTTTTTCTGAATACACAAAGCAAGCAAATATTCATCAAATAACCACACGGGAAAGTGACAGGCTTTTTTGCAATATTAAATCAAAATGGAAAAATTTATGAAATTAAAACATTGCCATTAAAAGAATTGCCATTTTAGTAATAATGCCAAAGTAATAATACCATGGTTATAATTAACAGCATGGTTTCAATACCATGGTAAGAAAACCATAGTATTAATACCATGGTAGTAATACCACAACAATAATAACATCACATTAATATTACCATGGTCAAAATACCATGGTTATAGTACCAAATAATACTATGGTTTCAAGACCATGATGCCAATATCATGGTTATAATACCATGGTAAAAATACCATGATCATAATGACATGGTTACAATAACATGGAAAGAAATCAATGGTAATAATACCATGCTTACAAGACCACGATAGCAATACCATGGTTATAATACCACAATAATAATACCATGGTAAGGTTACCACGCTTAGTCTATGGTACATTGTAATAATGCAATGCTTATAATACAATGGTTACCAGACCACGATAGCAATACCATGGTTATATTACTTATAATACCATAGTAATGATACCAAGTAATAATGCCATGCAAAACCATTGTAATAATACCATGATAGCAAACCCATAGTTTTAATACTGGCTTTAAAGACAGACTGGTATACTGACCTAATGCTTGTACTGTAACCTGTGCTTGGCTCAGGGTACCAGACACAGCCCGGACCAGTCTCGTCTGTGCAAATCTGACCTCCACATTATTGACGGAAACTTGCAGAACCGGTTGCCCCGATGGAAACGCTTTCACTACAATTTAAGGACGTCAAACCCAAAGATAAACAAATGACTAAAAGAATTAGCACATGAGAAAATATTACAGAAACGAGCCTGATTAAGGCACTGATTAAGGCTTTCGCCAAACCCCAGATTCTGGGGTTTGTATTCATGAGCAGCACGCTGTGTTCAGGGATGAGATTGACCATCGATACAAATGTCTGAAAACAGCTGACAGGGAGCATAAAAAGTCTGAAATCAGAAAATCTCCTATACTTTTGTACACAGCCTGTGAGGAAAAAAAGTCTGAAATCCAAAACACAAAAGTCTGAAATCAAACTTTTATCTGAGAAATCTCATCCCTGTGTGTTTCCACTGAGACAATCACTCTGAAGCAGATTACAGCCATATTTCACTCTCAGCTGGTGTAATCAGGGTCCATGGACCATGGTGTAATCACATCAGCACTGAAGCATGCTAGGAGTAAATGATAGTTTGTTTGAAGTGGTAAGGTACACTGGTTAGGGGCTAATAACTAAGAAACCTAAATATAGGCAGGGCTCGGTTCTGAAATGAGCTTTGGGCCTGCAACATACAATTTCAGCCAAAGGCAAAGTAAGAAGAGCCTGACCGTTGAATCCTTGCAGGATCTTTCCAAAAGATGAGCCATTTTATACATTTGGGATTTTTAGCTAATTATATAATAATAATAATTTGGGAGGCTAATCATCCTTACTCGCAGCTGGGGTGCTGAATTGCAAAGGATGCAACTTCAACGTGATCGAGTAGCAGGCTTTCATGGGCGCCCTTGGCTGCCACCCACATCAACCCATATATGATCAAGGAGTACAGCCTGAGATTGAAAGTGTTTGATTTTTGTGGAGGTAGGAAAACCGGATCACCTGGAGAAAAACCCTCGTAGCATAGGACAGAACCAATGCACAACTCTACTCACATATGACCCTGGCCGGATTAGAACCCAGGCCACATTGGTGAGAGGCGAGTACCTAACGCACTTGCCACCTATGCCCCCCAAATTGGGGATTATTTTGACAAAAAATGCCTTTAACCTCAAAACACAACTTGGTAACAACTATATTTGGATTCAGCACCCCAAATTAGGCTAAATCGATTTCTACTTAAAAATGCTGAGCTTCATGTCTCAAAAGAAAACCCTTTCTTTAAATCTAACCTAGGGCCTAAAAAAAATATGTTTGTTGGCGTAACCCGACAATCCCTAAAAATATGGCCGATCCTGGATTTCTTTCCAAGGGAAGAAATTTAATGATTAAAATCTATATAAATTTGTTATAAATGCATTTGAAACCATTTCTGACCGTTTCCTATTGTTGTATTCCATGGTCTTACTTTGTTTTCTTTTGCTATCGTGTATTACTACCGGCTTAAACAATTAGAAAGCATGTTATTTTCATTGCTGGGAGGAAAAAACAAGAATCCCTACCTACCAAGTACCCTATTTTTTAGGCCTGTTACACCAACATAACATTTTTACGCCTAGTCTAAAACCATAGAGATACATACTAATAAACTAGAGGGCGGGCTCGGCGAAATTTCTGTGACAACATGGGGATCAATCCGCCATTACTGAAATAGGCACTGCGCGGGCGCTTTACTATCTTTGCTGTGTACGTACGGCGTAGGCCTTTGTGCTGTAGTTTATGCAAGTGCTCCGTCACCCCGTTGCGGTATGATACGCATGCGTATACATAATAGTAATATTAATAATAGTGCCCATAATAGTAATGGCGGCACGGGCCCATGCGCTCACAGCGCCACAGTACAGGGGAGTATTGTGCGTCCGCCCTCTAGTTTATTAGTATATGTATCTCTATGTCTAAAACGTACCAGATGGTTTAAAGACATCATCGATTAGACTGGTGCCCGCCAGTTTGGTTACCCCGACCTCTGGCTGTCTGCTGATCCAGCTGTTGTAGATATGTAGCATGAGCAGACATTGTGCCTTAGTTGCGTTGCAGGAAATGGCAGGAAGTTCCAACATGAACTCAGAATTCACAAGGTTCTTGTCTTTCCTAATTAGGTAAACAAAAACAACAACAAAAACAACATTTTGTATAAAAAATTGACACATTTTTCTGTTTAATTCAGGGACGTGAGTTGCCACACAAAACAAAACCAAGGAAAAGGCTTAAATTTAGAAGCTCCTATACCTTTGTGCAGAGCAGGTGTACAAAAAGATGAAATTCTGAGTTAAAATCTCAGTAAACCAAAAAACTGGAATTCAGATTTAAATCTGAAGTTTCACATCCCTGTTAATTGTTAAAATGTCACTAAAATTCCCCTTAGTGCCAACCAACCATCTGAGAAAACAGCGGAAAACACAACTGAATTTGTTCATATAAAGTTTTAAGAATTTCTTTTTCCTTTACTATTTCCTTTAGAAAAGTTTAACATTTCAATATTGATAAATAGTACAAGTAATAAACTGATGCAAACTGCTCATCAACCAAAATTAGGACCTGAAATATGTTAAATGCTTGGAGTTAGAAGGACCCGATGTTTTGATCTTAGCAGGATCTTTCTCAAAGTCTTAAGGCCTTTGAGAAAGGTTTTTAAGAAAGGTCCTGTTAGGATTTGAAACATCAGACCCTCCTAATTCTGCCATCTTTCCAACAATGCATGAGTTTTGGATAAATCATTTTAGATTTCTGTTTTTACAAACATTTGCTATCCCTTGTACTACAAATCTTGTATGATGTTTGTAAAAGTAAAAGCCGGCCCAAAAGGTGGCCAGAAAGAGATGGAAAGTGTCTTGGAGATGTTGTGGCTGGTTGTTAGGCAGCTTACGGTGCAGGTTGGCAATTTTTTCCATCAACACTGTTAAGTGGTTCAAAGTACATAATTTATATGCATTGGTATAGTGACTGTGTATACTAGTATATTATAGTATTTTACTTGCAAAAGCTAAGATTCTTTAGATTCAAATATGTTAAGGAATTAATTTAATTTACTGGTCACTCTGTCCCCCTTTGTTCTGATCCTCTCATCCATTTATGTGCATCTTTACTTGCATGTTCTTGTCATTTAGCCTTTGAAAAAGATCCTGCTAGGATTGAAATGTTTCAGGCCCTCCTTACTCCAAGCATTTGATATATTTCAGGTCTTTATTTCGATTGATGAACAGTTTGAAGCAGTTTATTACAAGAGTATTATTAAACATATTTTACGATAACTTATGTCAAGCTCAAATGCTTCTACTGGCAACTTTTACAAGGCATTACTCATGGTGCATCCATCCTGCATTTGAAGCAGTGCAATCAATCCGAGGCTTGGATTCAAAATAGTCAGGTACCCGTTTTCTTTTTAGAATTGGTGTTATCTTTTCCAAAGGGAATACAAGGAAGGTGACAAGATGGATGTATCGCGAATAAGGCCTTATTTGGGCTGCACTTACCAATAAACAGGAAGTACAAGATCCTTGTGGTATACAGCAGCGCTCCAGGAAGGCATGATGGGAAGGACTGGGGGTGAAAGGTCACTGCCGGGGTCAAGGAAGGTCAAGCCAAACTGGCAGCCGAATATCTAATCAAGAAAAGTGAGAATTAAGGAGTTTTATATATATCGGAATTGATCCAATAATTGAAAAGTGAACTAAGAAAAATTGACTGGAGCGGGATTCGAATAAGCAACCATCGGAATACTGCTCCGGCGCTCTACCAACTGAGCTATCCAGCCCTATGTTGGCGGTGTCCCTAATAGTCAATTACCTTTGTTCATTTGGCAGTCAAAAGCCATGAAACCACTCACATACTGCTATATCCCAAGGATCATTTAAGATACGCGCAGCATTAGCAATGCTGCAACCTGAGAAATGGTACATGGGGATCACTCAAAGAGTGCTTGCTTTTGTCGGGCCAAAGAATCAGGGGTGTGTTTTGGCGACCCGAACCGTGAACACGTTTCTGCATTAGTTATTGATTCAGCATTTTGGCGAGTTCGGATCAACCGAACGAGAACCGAGGGAAGGGATTGGTTTATGGTTGGTCCAACATGGCAGAAAGGAAAGCTACCCGCTGGTCCGACTCTTTCCGCTGTGTCCACTGCCATTTTTGTTTACATTTTGCAAAAGTGGTTTGGCGCCCACCCCAAGTATGTTTCTGTTCACCAAAGTTAAGTCAGAATCGCTTTCCTGGTCACGTCCGCCAAAACACTTCCTAGCCTTGCTTGGGTCAACATAGTCTTGGTTAACGACTATTTTATTACTCGAAAGTACGAAACCGATTATCCGCACTGACCTGCACACACGTACATCCATGTACGTAAAGGCCTCTCAGAAACATAGTGCGTGTGGGTCAGTGCAGGTAATCGGATCGTACGTTCGAGCATGGAGTACTGGGTATGGTTCGAGTAATAACATTACGTGAACCAAGACTAGGGTGAACAATGTCCATGTACCTTGTAGTATCTGTGCGTGTAGCAGTGATGCATTAGTTTGCTGCTGCGTGCATTGCTAGGAAGTTTACTGACAGGCTTGACGAGTCGTCTAGCATACATGGGCTCAGTGCTCTGGAACTCAATCCTGTCCATTTGAAGACACACCATCGGAATCGTCTGCGTTTCCTGAAAGCCTCCTTCCTAATTGAGTAACAACAGGGAGAGAAACTTGAATACCGGTCAGGCCAAGCCTTTATACAGCTTGGCCAGGCATGGGCCTTTAAAGGGAGCATATAGGATTTGCAAGGCCTCCACAAAAATTGTATTTGAGTTTGAGACAGAAAATGGACTCAACAGTTCGTAAACAGTGCAAACAGTCACCATGGGAAATCTTGGTTCATCAGATGCTGGGTTTTTCAAGCAAATCAAGATTTAGTGTCTTCCAAAGATCGTTTGTCCGAACGATTTTTGGTAACAAACATAAAGTAAACTATTCTTCATGTTTTATAAGAAATATGGAGTCAGATTTCGCTAGTTTCTCGTGACTCAGAATCCGTTACCGTTATCAAAACTTCTGCTTACTGTAGCAGACCTTTTTTGGTTAGGATGAGTGTATTTCACGGGAAAGTTTTCTTTTTAGTAACGGTAAGCAAGGAACTTCTGCAGAGTGCATACGACAGGTCATTAGCAGAAAATAATCATGGTTACCCTAGAAATTCTTCGCTAATCGAAAGTCTTGCTTACAGATTCCATGAAATACATTTCACACATAGCAGTGCCTAGCAGTGCAAAAATAAGCTGTAGCGGATTCCATGAAATTGGCTCATAGTCTCTTTTCATACCTGTCTCGCTGCGGGTCGGTACATCCCTTTGTCTATAGAGGGCGTGTAGTAAGGATGTTGCGCGGAGGGGATCATGATCTGTAGATTGAGGATGGTCAGATGGGAGGACCGAGTCGGGACCCAGTCTTCCAACGTCGCGACTTGCTCCGAAGTGGCCATCAGACGATTCTCGTCAACAACCTCTGATGAAGTCAACATTTAATGAAATTGTCAAAAAATTTAAAAAGAAAGACCACTGTAACAAACAATCTCTGTGCATCCCAGCATGTTCGTTATGCACGCTCTTCTGTATTCATATTGGGAGCATTTTCCATCTTACATAAAAAATGGACGATAACAATGTTTCTTTAAAAGGCATTTGTTGAAAATTTTCCCTTAACGTATGATTTGTCATGATTTGTCACCTATTATTAAAAATGTTTTCATACAGATAATTTCTATTGATTCTTTTGTCAGATTTCAGGTACCTGGTTGCGGCGTGCTGTACGGCTCATATTCGTGATCCAATGCACACTCTATGAGTTTCTGGAACCGGTGTACCACACTGCTGCCAAATACCAGCTTGGCCGGACAGAACAGGAATCGTTTGCTGGAAGTTTCTTTCACATCAAATATCGGGTCCGAATCATCGCCGCTGTGGTGTGACGACCGACTAGAAGAATCGCCTGCAATTACCATGGTGATAAAACATACAAATAATTACAATGATTCCGTCCAATATTCACTGTGATACTAGATTCAAGTATTGACACAACTCAGCAAAGTGGTCCCTTGGTAAGACATTTACACTAGTAAGCAGGAGGTCGTGGTTCGAATCCTACCCGAACACGCCCACAAATTTATCATTGAAAAGCACTGCACCTGTTGACAATAATCAACTGCAGTACCTACTGTGATATTGGATTGGGATTAAAGCTATTGACATCTGCAACTAGTAAGCAGGAGGTTGTGGGTTCGAATCCCACCAAAGCCAACCCCTTTTTTTTCTTGTGTATACCCAAAAGCACTGAGAAAATGTTAAAACAAGATTACATTTTGGAAGCCTGTAATGCTATTTGTACCCACAAAGACAGCGTCAGTAGACAGTTGTCGTTTAGGTCAAACAGTTTGGCATGTTTGGGGAGAGAAACTTTATTACTGGTTGGGCCAAGTTACTGAAACGCCGGGCCAGGCCTGGGCATTCAGGCCTGAAATCCTCATCTTGTCAGCCCTGAACTTCACTACAATAGAGCTGCTTAGAATCAATAAAGCCTGGCTTCTGGATACTGTCCATGATCAATGTGGACTCAACCTGTCAATCAGGTTTATAGTGCCAACCATGATCCAGGACACAGTACAGCAGGGGCTAGAAGTTGATAGTTCAAGGCTAAGGATTCTAGAAGCCCAAGAACCCAGGCAAAGCCCAGGCCAGGCCATGCTTTTCAACTATGATCCAGGACACAGCAGAGGCTTGAAGTTGATAGTTCAAGGCTAGGGATTATAGAAGCCCAAGACACCAGGCAAAGTCCAGGCCAGGCCATCAGTGGAGAAGCCCACCCAGTAAGTTACTCTCCCTTAGCTTACTGTGTTACTAGTAGTTAGAATAAATTTGAGAAAGCATGAAGGAACGAGCAAGCTTTGGAGTTAACATACCGCTTTTACTGTGCAACGATTCCATCACGAACAGGTAGTCCGTCCAGACGGCGCCGAAGCGCTGCGTGGCCAAAGCCTCGCTGTACGTATCCTGGTGGGTGTCCCAGTCCAGTATGAAGGGCGCCCTCTGTTGTCTGTTCTCGGGGCATTTCTCATCAAAGAGGGAGTTGGTGAGGTAGTTGGTCTGCTTGTGGTTATAATCCGGGGTTCCGCAGTTTAGAAAGCAGGTACTCTGCAAGCAGTTAAGAGAATCCCAAAATAGGTATTTGTAAAACAAACAAACTAGCACACTTTTGAATTACCACACACAAATAATAATAATAGATAAATATAAATACTTGTACAGTGTTATATCTAGCTCCAAATTTCTCAAAGCACTTATTATTATTATCCCAGGTCATCGGCTCCATTTACATTCCTGAAACCATCTCAACTCCCTGGGAAGTATACAGCCCTGGCTGCCTGCAAAGTGCACAAGGGCTAATCAAACCACAAAGCCATCTCTACCCTCACATGTACCCATGTACACCTGGGTGAAGAGGAGCAATATGTGACAAAGCGTCTTGCCCAAGGATGCAAGCACCACTAGCCCATGGCTGGATTCGAACCCACAATCTGTAGATTAACCACAAGATCTTGAGTAGGACACACCAGACCACTAGGCCACAGAACGGCACAAACCACACTGCAGTGTATTGTGGTATTCAGGATACCACACTCTGGGTTAGGGCCAACAAATTTGTACACAAGTCAATGCGGAAGTCAATGCAGACGATTCCTATGCAAATTCTTGGAGAAATATCCTTGTACCTGATTGGTCAAATCCTCTAGGTCAGGCGTGGCTAACTCACAAACGCAGCCACCCATGACCGATGCAGTCACGTGACTGAAACCCATCTGGTGTACAAAGAACTCCTCGCCACGCATCAGTATCTCGATGGCCGAACCGGACAGCTCCATTTTCAGCAGGGGGTAGGTTTTAAGCTTGGCGGAGGGTTTGGAGTAGACAGGATGGTCCATGGAAACTGCCTCAGAAAGCTAGATGAGAAATAACAAATGATGCTCATCATATAACCACAAGGGAAACAGACTTGATTTATTTCAAATCATTAAAAAGTGAACAAAGACATAATTATTTACGACAACGGATTCGAACCTTGGCGCTCTAGACCTTGATTTTTAAGGAGAATGTCAGTAAGAGTGATCACTCTCCTCCGATCTCCTTAATGTTTTCCAAGGAGAGCGAAAAAAAGAGCTCAGTTTAAGAAGAGCAGCTTTTTTTCAAGACATCACATTATTTTTCCAGCTGACATTTACCCTGTACGTAAAATACAAAAATAGTAGTTTTTAGAGCAAAATTTTTCATGTTCTCTTCTCCGATAACGGACACAAAACTCACTATGTGTAGGCCCTGTGTTGATATAAGGAGTTTGATTTGCAGCTCAAACTGGATTTTTTGTTAGGGAGAGTAAAATCACTCCTTTATTCTCTACGATGATTTAAAGGTATAGCACAAGATTGGTGTCATAGAACAATCACACTTTGTCTGATCCAGCATGTACATGAAATGATAAACCTGTGGAAATTTGAGCAAAATCGGACATCTGAGTCACAAGAAAATAACGAAAACCTGACTAAATTTATCGTACAAAATTTACAGAATGGTTTTGATCTCACCCCGAGATCATAATTGTTTTCGGTATTTGTTTTAATGATTTGATCATGCGGAAATATTTTAATGGTATGTTTCTATCAGCACCATCTTCATACCCTATTATACAGGGTGTCCCAGAAAAAAACGCAACACTGTGTCGGGACCCATTATGTTAAAATTAAACTGTTTATCACTTCAAGATTCAGATATGTGATACAACCATTTCTTGGCTATCACCATATAGAATTTAAGCAAAACCTGGCGGAAATTTGACCAATTGAAGGAGTATTCCTTAAAAACAGATTTGCAAGGAAAACACGCGTAGTGGACAATACACACATAATGTGTATGAAAGAAAGATAAAAATTGGGTTTTGAGGTTGGGTAATTCAGTCTTAGTTTTTTCACTCAATGTTAGTCCAATGTTGCTCAAAGTCTCACATGGTGATAGCCTAGACATAAAGTTATCACATATCTGAATCTTGAAGTGACAAATAGTTTATTTTTCATATAATAGTTCTCGACACAAGTGTTGCATTTTTTTTGGGACACCCTGTACATAAATCTGTGAAGATTTCTGTTTGGGTATGTTACCAATCCTGTACTGTACCTTTAAGATTGTCTTTCTAAGATTTGGTGTTACTACCTTAAACGTGATGCGTGCTCTGTCGCAGTACAGACCGACGGAGAGGATTGGGTCGGGTCTCTTCTCTCGTCGTCTGGTACCACCGTCTCCCTCCTCATCGTCCTCATAGTAAAGGATCTCCGGGACGTAGGACCACGCCCATGATGCCCAGCCCTCGGGATTCTGTCCTTCTGATGGGGCAGAGTCTGTAGTAATCAGACAAATCATAGGGGCCTGAGAATGGGGGATCACTCAAAGAGGACACGGCTTTTTAATCAATTTAATCATCAAATAACAGCAAGGGAAACTGACTGAATTATAAAGTCATAACACTGTACAAGCGCTCTTCCAACTGAGTTATCCGGCCCTATGTTGGTTGTATCCCAAATAGTCAATTATATTTGTTATTTTGGCAGTTAGAAGCCATGAAACCACACACATACTGCTATATCCCAGGGATCATTTCACTGATACTCGCAGCAATGCTGCAACCTGAGAGCTGCAACCTGACTTATAATTCAGTCAATTTCTCTTGTTAAAAAGCTGTATCCTCTTTGAGTGATCCCCCATGTACTGTTTCTCAGGTTGCAGCAATGCAGCGAGTATCAATGAAGTGATCCTTTGGGTATGGCAGTGTGTGAGTGGTTTCGTGGCTTCTGACTGCCAAATGAACAAAGATAATTGACTATTTGGGACACCACCAACGTAGGGCTGGATAGCTCAGTTGGTAGAGCACCTGTACGGTGTTCAGGAAGTTGCCTGTTCGAATCCCGCTCCAGTCAATTTTTCTTTGTTCACCTTACAATGACTCATATAAAATTCAGTCAGTTTCTCTTGTGGTTATTTGATGATAATACAGAAATACAAGATATCCAAGCTTTGAGTCTCTAGCTACCTGGTATGATTTCCGTTTTAACAGCTTCAACTGCTGTAGTCTGGTCTCCGGACTCCCCTAGTCTGTCACCCTGACTCAACGTGCCATAATACAATGCAACGAGAAGCTGCAATAGTCTGATGAACATCGGCAGCTGCGTGTCCGACAGCGACATGTCCAGCTCTCGGCAATAGACACTCATCTTGATAATCGAGCAGCTCTTGGCATTGAGGCTGGTGTACGTCATGTGCATCCGCAAGGTGACGGCGCAACGGTAGACCAAAGGTTCTTGGTACATCTCAATCTTTCCGCTTGCATTCCTCTTGTCTAGACACACCGTCAAATCAGAGAACTCGCATACTCGTCGCAAAACAAGCTCGGGCAGGCTGAGCTCCGTGAAAGCCGATTGCCAGTCCGTGTTGACTGCAAACGACTCAGCCGATTTGACGTTCACTGATAGGACGATGTCGTCTTCCACGTACTTCAAGACCAGATTCTTAATGACGAGCGTCACGTTGTTGATGACGCGATTCATCAGCGACTGCACGTAGCCTGGTGGCAAGTCCCTGTCTTGCTTCTCGTACTTCCGTTTCGCGGTCAGCGCCACGTCGGTCTTGCTCTTACTCGTCAAGCTCGACTTCGACGAGGCGCTATCGTGCTCATCAAACCCTTCATCGCGGAGCTTCAGCGCGCACTCAATGGTATTGATAGTGATGACAACCGGCTCATACCCAAGTCTAGTCCAAGGGACGTGGATGCGCAGCTCGTGGATGTGACCGCTGACAAACGTCAACGGGAGGTTGAGCTCGTGCTCCAGGACATCCAGCCGGAGATCCAGCTTGTTGAGGACGAGGTCCCCACCCCAGAGGGACAACTGAAGGTCCTCTGGTTTGAGATTCTTGATGTACTTGTCGACATAGCCCAGGAGGAACGGGGAGATGTATGACTCTAACATGATTGCAGACAGACAACCTTGCCTCGAGCGGAGATACAGGACACTCCTACAAGCAGTCTCCAATTAACTCTGAAAAGAAAATTAGGGAGAGAAACTTTAATACCAGTTGAGCCCAGCCACTGAAAAGCCTGGCAAGGCCCGGGCTTTGCCTGGGGTCTGGGCTTCTATCATCAATAGCCTTGAACTATCAACTTTAAGCCCCTGCTTTGTCCTGGACCATTGTTAGCACTATTTCTGATTGACAGATTGAGTCCACATTGATCATGGACAGTTTTCAGAATGTCAGAAGCCAGGCTTTATTTTTTTTTTTCAAAGTATAATAGGATGAAAAATGTGAGGATAATTATGCATCATAATTAATACCCAAAAGCTTCCAACCCTTTTGAAGGGCCTACTATGTGTTTATAATGCCGAACATTTCATAATTAAGTTCAAAATATGCACAAAGTCCACACACAAAGTCCTGGTTCAATTGCAGTTCAAGCAATTTAATTCCTTCACAGAACCAAAAATATGAAAACTTCAAAAACACAACTTAAAAACAAGAAAAACAAGTCAACAACAACACTTAAAACAAACCATAGAACAAAACATATCGTCATAATGAAAAAAGTCAACAAAAAATGTCAACTTCATAGGCCTAACTGCTAAAAGTTTTAAACGCAAGACATTTTAAAACAAAACGATAACAAAATATTAGTAAAGAAAAAACATCATAAAGTTAGAATAAAACTGTTTAAAAAATAACATTAGTTATTTATATTATAGGCCCCCCTATCCCAAACTAGTCAACGAGTCACAAAAACTCAAAAACATCGTCATAGGCCTAATGACAAAAAAAAAAAAGTCGGTCAGGGGGGCGATTCGGTCGGGGGCAAACAGCGAGTCGGGGAAGAGGCGAGTTGGTAAGGGGCGAGTCGGTCAGGAGGCGAGTTGGGGAGGGGGGGAGTTAGTAAGGGGCGAGTCGGTAAGAGGCGAGTCGGCTAGGAGGCGAGTTGACCTGATACCCAAGCCTAGGCTAAGGAATCACTTCAGGGAAGGAATTGGCTCCCCGGGCCGCGCGCGAAAGATAGGCGGCTTACCCGGCCCGGCCAGTACAAACTAACGTTAGTCGTCAAACTTTAATGGTTTCCAAGTGAATAAAACGGTAATCGGCATCGTGAACAAGCTCAACATAAACTTGCAATCTAACATACCAGTCTTCGAAGTTATGCCATGCGACACCAATTATTACGTTGTTTATTTTGATGGGACGTGCAAAGATTATTGATGATTCCACGTAGATGGACCATGTAAGTCGCCATCTTGGCTTATGCTTTTCATTGAAAGAGGCAAGTCCATAGTAAAATAGGGATGTATTTATGGCAACTAAACCGACTTGATACCTTAAAACTTTGTTAAAAGTTCAAAAAGATATGTAGTTACATTCTATAAATTATATCATTGCTGTTTTTCTAACCATTTCGTTTAAATGTATCAATTGTACTCAATGAATTTAAATGTAGCGGTTTTTATTTTGTCAAAAAGTATGCAGGTTTTTTATTTCACCCCCATTAAGAAATGCACACGCTGTTTTCTCAAGTCAAAATGAACCCTGTGGAAAAGGAATAGCAGAGGTGAATCGGTCAAAGGTCACCACGGTTCAATGCTCAGCGTACGATGCTGTTTTTGCAGTCTTTGTAGGAGCCGCTGTCATTTTTGGTGAGAAAAATCTCAGATTTTTATGCCATTTGGGAGGAAAATTTCCTTCAAGTTGTTTTTAACAGACCAACAAGTATATTCTCGTTCCATATCCAGCTATTTGAGGGTCTGGGAAGTCGGTGAAATGTATTTATTTTAAAAAATATTCAATACTCCTCCGATCCTGTTGAGTGTTGATAACCGCATGATCATGGCGTCATTTTCTAAAGAAGTGACCCACACATTGTCTTGCATATTATTGCAGCAGAACTTGTGCTGTGTTTTGATTTACCTTTCTTGATTTGCAATAGTTTGAATTTTACCAAGTAGGGGCCTAAAATAGTTCAGTAATTGGTCAAAATGCTTTCGTTCATTAGATTAGTGATCCGGCGGTGCCCCAGCATGCAACATGCTGCATGCCTGGGCCCCCCGGTGATTGTAAAGTTCGGGACCCTCCCGAGTCCTGTGTTTTTATCATAAGCCAGAACGACTGTGGGAAAGAATTCCGCTGATGACTTTAATTTGTGCACAACTCTATGAAACCAACAGAGGGCGTTTTGAGCAAAATAGCTGCCACTGTATTGGAAGTGTACAATTTGTAGGTAAAAAACCCTACTACACATTAGGCCTAACTCACTTTTCAGATATGGTAAGCTTAAGATATGCTACCCAAGTTTTCCACACCTGAGATTGAAATTCATCATAATTTGTATCCAATAAGTTAACTCTTGAAGGTAGACCCAGTAACTGGGCGCTGAACTCCCTTTTTTATTTTTGGGGTTGACGGTCGGTCTAGCGCCCCAGTGAATCCCATAAGGTTAAATGTGTTGTACACAGAAAAAATTGCAATTTTTGTACATCACGGTGCTTGCGCCAAAAATGTCCTCAAATGACATAAAAGACATCGCAAATCAGCTTGAAAATCGTTCCATCTCTTCTCCAGTTGTCAGGGTTGAAATGCAGCTTATTTATTTCCGATGAAAATTTTGACCAATTTTGACATTGTTTAAGATCGTCCATCTTGGATTGACTCTCCGCCAATTAGAAACAAGCATGAAGTCACGTGTGTGTGGCGGAGAACCACACAAGATGGCGGACAATCCAAAATGTCTGAAACGATCGTCTGGATTTCCTTTGGAAAAATGTATATTCATCAAATGGAATGATCGTGAGTGCAAATAAATAAGCTGAATTTCATCCCTGACAATCGGAGAAGAGATGGAGCGATTTTCAAGCTGATTTGCGATGTCTTTGTTGTCATTTGGGGACATTTTCGAAGTACAAAAAACTTTCCGTGTACTACACATTTAACCTTATGGGAATCACTGGGGCGCTAGACCGACCGTCAACCCCAAAAATAAAAAAGAAAGTTCAGCGCCCCAGTTACTGGGTCTAATTTTACACAATCAAATCATAATGTACGTATAGGCATAAGCCTTTTTTTTAGCCATATTTTGCTGTTTGCACAGGGCAGTTCGTAGGCTAAACCATGAAAGATAGTGTAGTCCACTGCAAGTCGAACGATTCCTAATTTTCCGACCCGCAGCATATCCGAAAATGTCCGGAAGAACCAAACGGAAGCCAGAGAGACTCCTCGATGAGGACGAGGTAGCCTCCCCACAGTCGACCCCCACCGGGACTCCTGGAGGGAGTGGGAAGGGTGGCAAGTCCAGGGCATCCGGGCAAGGGGTCAAGAGAGCCACTAGGAGCTGCGAGAAGGCTCGCTGCCCGGCCAAAATGCCGGTCTGCTCGATAAGTGCCTATGAAAGGTAAGCTGAGAAACAGTTGAGGGAGAGAAACTTCAAGACCGGTCAGGCCCAGCCACTAAAGAGCCTCGCCAGGGGTCAATTTCAAGTGCTGTGATCAATCGTAAATCGAGTTACGAAGGATAACCCATTGTATCCTGTATAGGGAGGGGTGCAATGCATCCTACGATTGGTAGTTACTTTCGATGAGTTTTGGTGAAATTGACCCCAGGCCTGGGCATTACTTATGGTGCTTTCGTTTAGCTCCCCCGGGTCGACACCAGTCAACCTCGTCCCCATTCTCTCGCTTGTTTTTTGCAGTAAAACACGAAAAACATTCCCTTCTAAAATCCCCAGCCTTGAACTGTTGAACTACATGTATCAACTTCAAGCCCCTTCTGTGTCCTGGATCATAGTTGGCACTATTCTAACCTGATTGACAGATTGAGTCTACATTGATCATGGACAATATCCAGAAGCCAGGCTTTATTGATTTTAAGCAGCTCTATTGGAGTGAAGTTCAGATTTTGAACACTGCCTCATGTATGAATCAATATCACGCCAAAACCTAACGCCAACTACACGTTTTAATATAGGTGTGCTGGTAGCGGTTATACAAGTAGATGGTACCACCTTTCGTCTGGGGAGCATTATTGTAATGAATGCTTCGACTACTTCTACAGAAGGTGAGTTTAAATTTTCAGTAGGCCTATTGCTCTTTACTTATCTCATTACCTACCACACTGTGGTGTATTGTGGTATTGAGCATACCACACTTACCAAAGAATAAAAAAAAAATGTGTGGTAAACTGTGGTATGGAGGTGGGTTAGGGTTAACCGAAGCTTGTCTCTATACAGGCATGTTCAACTTTTCCTCAGATCAGCTGATTTCCTCGCTTTTCACATCACTCTTATGCCATTGAAAAGTGAAAAGGGGTAAAGATTGGAATTTCCTCGTTTTTTGTACTAATAATAAGAAATTAAAAAAAATCTGACAGATGCGCAGCTAAGATGTTAAGGGGAGCTAGAGGTTAATTCAGGATAATTCATTTTGTTATTTTGGTCTGGTTCCAATTCCTCAGTCACCGGGTCGGCTTCGAGCAGGTAGCCAAGTGGAAGCGAGAATGGAGCTGCTCGGGCAAGACCGAGCCCTACCTCCGCACCTTCCTAGTAGACCAGCTTCTCCCTTACTGGCTCCAGTGCAGCAAGCCCGGCTGTGGCAAGTGGCGTACCCTTCCTAGAGACCAGGAGATCAACCCGGATGTCATCCGTCAGTTCACCTGCGCTTTGGGAGTTGACCTGTCCAAGGAAGAGGTTAGTTTGGCATTGCATTGCATGGGTTAGAGTGGTCTAGTGCCCTGACTTGTCAGTTTTGCCTGGGGTCTTGGGCTTCTATGATCCCCAGCTTGAACTATCAACTTCAAGACCCTGCCGTGTCCTGGATCATAGTTGACAAAAACCATAGAGATATATTGTACTTACTAGAGCGCCAGTTCTGTGTACAGAGTGATGCCTGCTGGGCGCATCCATGTTTGTGCACAAATCTAAAGGAGAACACAAAATGGAAGACTTTTGAGAACCAGTCTTCAAGTCAACAGTGCACGCGCATGCACAACAGCGCAGGCGCAAAACAACGCGCGCATGCTCACAATTGCGTGCGCTGTTGACTTGTAGACCAGTTCTCAAAAGTCTCCCATTGTGTACGTCTTTTGTACGTCTATTTGCATATCTGCGTTTCTGTTCTATACATGTGCGTTATTGAAGCCCACTACGCCAAAGTGCGATGCACCTTCAAGATGCGCTTCAGGTAACGTTTGCGCATACGGTGTACTTGCACATTGCATTTAGAGAACATTCTTCAAAAGACATTCCAGTAAAAGTTTTTTTGTTCCACAAACACGCACACAATCAAAAATGAATGCGTCCTTCAAAGTCTTATGCATGGAGAACGCGGAGCTAGCGCTCAAGTAATTTTAATATAACGGTATGTTTCTACCATCACCTTTTTTATACCCTGTAAGTTATAGATATATCTGTGAAGATTTCTGTTTCAGTATGAAACTACTTTTACCTGACCATCTCTTGTTCCCCTAGGGGGTCACAAACCCTTGTGAGGTGGAGGAAGACATCCGTGTCCAACAGACCCTACAGCCGGAGTGGCTGGAGACGTTGCTCTTCCCGCCCCTTCTCAAGAACTCACCGGCCGCACCCTTCCTCGCCGCCTACTTCCCTGACGGAGTCGGGCTGAGTGCCACCTGTGAGCTGGTCAAGAAGAAACCTGGTGATTTAATTGATTAATTGATTAAATTATTAAGACAAGTAATTAACTGCTGCAAACTGCTCATCAACCAAAATATTGACCTGATATATATAAAATGCTTGGAGTTAGGAAGGCCTGACATTTCGATCCTACTAGGATCTTTCTCAATGGCTAAATGACAAGAGGACAAGAACATGCAAGTAAAGATACATATATTGGCCCATGGCTGGATTCGAACCACAATCTGTAGATTGACCATGAGATCTTGAGTATGACACGCCAGACTACTAGGCCACAGCACTCACGTGTTTGTCATTTTTAATCCTAATCCAATTTTTTTCCGTTTGCAGAAGAAAGACACTCCTATAGTGGTACCTCAAACATACCAGGTAAAAAAGATTTAATAAAAATTTTCTTATAAAGAAGTGTGTAATTGTTAGTCGGTTTTCTGGTTTACTCAAATGTCCGATTGAGCTCAAATTCTCATAGGTTTATCACGTCATGTACATGCTGGATCAGACAAAGTGTGAGAGCTGTTCTGTGACCTTTACCAATCATGTTTTATACATTCAAGGATGATTAGCCTCCCAAATTATGATGATTATTTGATACCTGCTTCTAATTTTCCTTTTTCCGTGAAGTCTCCGGCGTCAGTCCCTACTTCCAGCCTTTCTACCAGCCAGAAGAGCAAGGCAAGGCCATGTGCGTCCGGCCGGACATGATGGAACATGACGAGATCCAAGAGTTCCCAGAGTTCACCAAAGAACAGCAGATGTACCTTGCTCTGAGAAATCTCATCATAGCACTGTGGAGCACTAGCTGTAAGGTAAGTCATGAGCCAATCCCAAGCTAATATGCTGTTTGAAATTTGTAAAGCACACACAATTTGTTTAGCACACAAAATTTGCTTAGCACACACAATTTGCCAAGCGCACACAATTTGCCAAGCGCCAACAAATTGCTAAGCTCACAAACCTTTCTAAGCACACAATTTGCGATTAAGCACTCAAAATTTGCTAGGCACATGAAATTTGAACGGTAAACAGAGAAAAATTTACTGGAGCTGGATTCGAACCCGCGACCCCCGGAATACTGTACCGGTGGTTTACGTCAAAACTTGTGACGCAGCGCCGCCATTGGTAAGCTGGGCCACTGTGTTTGATAATTCCTGAACAATGAAGGAACTTGCTTATCAGTTTATTGAGGCCTCAGTGTGGCAAGGCAGCACGTAAAGCTATCCAACCATTATGATGGCAGTGTCTCAAATCGTCAGTTTAATATTTTCGTTCGTTAGGCAGTCAGAAGCCATGGAACCACTCACATACTGCTATATCTCAAGGATCATATAATTTTTATCATTTGCTTCTCTTGCAGGAGTTTCTGACAGTAGAGAAGTGCATCCAACATCTGATTGTCAGAGGTCTCATCAGAATCCGATGTGTACAGCTCCTGGGCCCGATCATCCACTTCATGTCAAGAAAGGGTCTCATCAACACAGGGCTGCTTAGAGACCCACCAGGGGGCTCACTGTTACCGCCAGAGTTTAAGCAGGTGGGTTTGGGGTTTAGAATCCCTTCAGCAGTTATCAGATGCTAGGGTAAACCGGGGGAAGGGTCTCATCAACACAGGGCTGCTTAGAGACGCACCAGGGGGCTCACTGTTACCGCCAGAGTTTAAGCAGGTGGGTTTAGGGTTCGAATCCCTTCAGCAGTTATCAGATGCTAGGGTAAACCAGGGGAAGGGTCTCATCAACACAGGGCTGCTTAGAGACCCACCAGGGGGCTCACTGTTACCGCCAGAGTTTAAGCAGGTGGGTTTAGGGTTCGAATCCCTTCAGCAGTTATCAGATGCTAGGGTAAAGCAGGGGAAGGGTCTCATCAACACAGGGCTGCTTAGAGACCCACCAGGGGGCTCACTGTTACCACCGGAGTTTAAGCAGGTGGGTTTATGGTTCGAATCCCTTCAGCAGTTATCAGATGCTAGGGTAAAGCAGGGGAAGGGTCCCTTTAACACAGGGCTGCTTAGAGACCCTCCAGGGGGCTCACTGTTACCGCCAGAGTTTAAGCAGGTGGGTTTAGGGTTCGAATCCCTTCAGCAGTTATCAGATGCTAGGGTAAACCAGGGGAAGGGTCTCATCAACACAGGGCTGCTTAGAGACCCACCAGGGGGCTCACTGTTACCGCCAGAGTTTAAGCAGGTGGGTTTAGGGTTCGAATCCCTTCAGCAGTTATCAGATGCTAGGGTAAACCAGGGGAAGGGTCTCATCAACACAGGGCTGCTTAGAGACCCACCAGGGGGCTCACTGTTACCGCCAGAGTTTAAGCAGGTGGGTTTAGGGTTCGAATCCCTTCAGCAGTTATCAGATGCTAGGGTAAACCAGGGGAAGGGTCTCATCAACACAGGGCTGCTTAGAGACCCACCAGGGGGCTCATCGTTACCGCCAGAGTTTATGCAGGTGGGTTTAGGGTTCGAATCCCTTCAGCAGTTATCAGATGCTAGGGTAAACCAGGGGAAGGGTCTCATCAACACAGGGCTGCTTAGAGACCCACCAGGGGGCTCACTGTTACCGCCAGAGTTTAAGCAGGTGGGTTTAGGGTTCGAATCCCTTCAGCAGTTATCAGATGCTAGGGTATACCAGGGGAATGGTCTCATCAACACAGGGCTGCTCAGATACCCACCAGGGGGCTCACTCTTGCGTATGGCCAGAGTAAGCAGTCTGGTCCGGGGTTCGAATCCCTGCTTGGGAGCTATAAACTGATTTTGTAATGGCCTTAAGTTCAATATCAGCTATGATCCATACAGCTTTTATTTAACGAGATCTTGTATTTTCTCTTGTTTCAGGGTCCGATTATCGTCATAGGCGCCGGGCCAGCGGGTCTGGCTGCCGCACGTCAGCTGACCAACTTCGGCTGTCAGGTGACCGTCCTAGAGGCTAGGGACAGGATCGGGGGGCGGGTCTGGGACGATGACAGCCTGGGCGTCTGTGTTGCCAAAGGAGCTCAGACCGTCAACGGTTGTATCAACAATCCCATATCATTAATGTGTGAACAGGTACGTGTGAGGGAGAAGTAAATTTTTTTTATAGTTGAATGCCGCTGTAATGAACATGGCAGGATTCAAAGATATCGTTTGTTGTATCAGTCATTCATTACAGCATTTTAAACAACAACGTTCGGTATTTTTAGCACACAAGGAGCCAAGGATGATGCTTTGTATCTAGCGATGTTCATTATAGTGGTATTCTGTTGTACTTGCCGGTGAAGGGCAAGCCTTATTCGAATAATCCTCTCTCCTCAACGAAAAATCGCAGTATTAAACAACCACTGTACTTGTTGACATAACCCTGATTTACCTGCAAGCCACAGTTTACCACATTATGGCTTTTGTGTGGTATCCTGTATTCTGCATAGCACAATACACCACAGTGTGGTTTGTGTGGTAATGCCTGGTTTATGATCCAGTCCCCCTGTGAAGACTGGTAATGTGTGGAAACCAGCACTTGTCTTGTGTGGTAGATGCAGAGGGTTAGGGTTAATATCCAGTCCCCCTGTGGAGACTGTGGTAATGTGTGGTAAGCAGCTCTTGTCTTGTGCCGTAAGTGCAGAGGGTTAGGGTTAAGTCCTCCTTTGTTGACTGTGGTAGTGTGTGGTAAGCAGCTCTAGTCTTGTGTGGTAGGTGTAGAGGGCTAGGGTTAATGTTACCTATTTAAAGTAAAAGTAACAGAGACAAGTTTGACATAAACATGGATTTTACCTTTTTGTTGCAGGCGGGTTTGAAGATGAAGACAGTGCAGGATCGCTGCCACCTACTGGAGGGTGATGGTACAATGATCGACCCCTCACTTGACCGAAGAGTGGACTTCCACTTCAACGCCATGCTGGACGCCATAGCGGAGTGGCGGAAGGACAAGACGCACACCAGCGATGTTGCTCTAGGAAGTAAGCGAGAGAAGCTTTGATACTGGTTGGGCCTGGCCAGGCCTGGGCTTTGCCTGGGGTCTTGGGCTTCTATAATCCACAGCCTTGAACTATCAACTTCAAGCCCCTGCTTTGTCTTGGACCATAGTTGGCACTAACCTGATTAACAGATTGAGGCCTCATTGATCATGGACAGTATCCAGAAGCCAGGCTTTACTGATTTCCTACCAAAGTATGATAGTACCTAAGCAGAGCATATTCCTGCTTGGCTAAAATCTCTTCAATTTTTTTTTCTTGCAGAAAAACTTTCGGAGATGCACAGAATTTTCATGGAGGAGACCAGTCTTACTTTCACTCCCACAGAAAACAGATTACTGCAGTTCCACATCAGTAACCTGGAATATGCGTGCGGTTGCAATCTCTCCAAGGTATTGTAAATAAAGCGAGACATGAAACAGTTAAAGGCTATTAAGACAAAGCTCCATGCATTTGAATAGGTAAACGTTGGTTAAGCTTCTGATCATGACTGCTGTTTCATGACTGCTGTTTTAAAGTTTTTGACCTACATTCATAATATTGCAGGAAATCTAAAAGTTGCTTTTAAAACAAAGTTGATATGATTTACATATCTGTTGGAATATATTTCCAATTCTATACTGTACCTTTAATCAGTTTACAAAACCGTTTGTTTGGCAGGTTTCCTCGCTCCACTGGGACCAGAACGAAACCTTCGCCCAGTTTGCCGGTGACCACTCCCTTCTGCCGGAAGGCTATTCTGCCATTTTTAGCCAGCTGGCCGAAGGGCTGGACATCAGGCTGGGACAGGCTGTGGTCAGCGTGGACTACTCGGGACAGAGCATCACGGTCACCACGAGTAGTGGCAAAGAGTATCATTCCTCAAAGGTATGTAGGGATTCGAACCAATGACCGATGGAATACTGCACCAGTGTTCTACCATCTGAGCAAGTCAGTCAGTCTCTGGTCTTTAAAGAGGGCCTCTAATCATGAAGAAAATAAAAAACTCACTGCCTCGGTTACAACGAAACACATTCCAAAATGTGTCTGCAAATGTGCTTTTATGGGTACTATACAGAAAAGAGAAAAAAATACCCCGAAAGAGCTTTTAAATTACCCGTGCCTTGTAAAATACAACCGAAGTGTGATGTCGTCATGCAATGACCCCGCGTGACGTACATTTTGGTAGACACTCTATTCATGACTGCGACCCTTGCTTGGAATGGCGACACAGCACTAGTGCATTTTGGCCACTACTCTGGCGTGTACGAACACGTGGTACCAGACTGTAGTGCATGGAGTGTCAACCAAACAATGACGTTACATGCATTCGCTTCGGGATTGATACGTGACCTCCGTTTTTTGAGATTCGCCGACAAGAGGGGAGAACAGAAAATCATGTTTTTTGTCGATTCCACATTATCTCTATTATTTATTCTAAACTTGTTGGGTGTCAGTATTGGCAAATAAGAAGCATTATAAGAAGAAATACGCGAATCCAATCATTTTATTTGAGCCCCACTTCAAGTGTTTGTGTTTCTCATCCATTGTCTATCTAGGTCTTAGTTACTGTACCCCTGGCCATCCTACAGCAGGGATTGATCGACTTCCACCCTCAGCTACCAACGGACAAGCAGAGCGCCATACAGACACTGGGTGCCGGCATCAGTGAAAAGGTAAGCCAGTGGGATTCGAACCTCCAACCAAGAATGTGCATAAAGTCAAGTACTGACCATGCAGTGCTGATGTATGGCGGTGAAGGGGTACCTAATTTGAGACAATTCTTTCCACCCGACAAAAAACCTTGTCATCATCAAATAACCACAAGGGAAACTGACTGGATAAGTTATAGTAAAGTAAACAAAGAAAAATTAACTGGAGCTGGATTCGAGCCAGTGGCACCAAGAATATCGTAACAGCACTCTACCAACTGAGCTATCCAGCCCTATGTTGACTATTTGACACCACCAACATTGGTTGTTAGTTGGTAGAGTGCCAGTACGGTATTCTGGGGGTCGCAGGTTCGAATCCAGCTCCAGTCAATTTTCCTTTGTTCGCTTTCCAAATATTTTGTGATGAAAGTAAATACCAAAGTCAAAATCTTAATTTTGAAAAGGTGGTACTTTTCTGAATTACGGATTGTGGTAGCCGGACGTTCACAATTGTAGTCATTCTTTGAGCATTGTCGTTGCTCTCCGCAGATCGCTTTGAGATTCCCAAGAAGTTTTTGGAATAAGACGATTCAGGGGTCAGACTATTTTGGCCACACCCCCAAGGGGGAGGAGAACCGAGGCTACTTCAGTGTCTTCTACGACATGACACCAAATGTAAGTCATAAATGATGGGCATTTTTTAATAAACACAGCTTGGGCTTCTGGTTCGGCTACGGCTCTGGCTTCAGCTCTGACTTGCTCCCATTCATATTAACCACATTTAAGAAATAAGTGACAAAGTACAGGCTTGTGCCTGTGGCTTCCAAGCAAATGCTTCATATGGAGCTGCTAAGCAAAAAGATATTGCTTAGCGCAAAATGTCTTGCGGAATAAAACAAATCACCATTAAAACTTCAACTTGATATTCATGGTCAGCGAACAACAGCCGAAGAACAATCGCAAGTGATACGCAACACATTGAAATTTGGTTGTTAATCCTGTTTTTATGAAGACAGACATTTCATGCTTAGCAAAGTTTTGTGCTAAGCAGGGCCATGAAATTGGCCCCATGTGAATGGACTGCTAGCTGTGGACGATCAGCAATAGATCAAATTATTTGCTTACATTCTTTGACTGGTTTTGAATGGTAACGTTCTCTATCAGATCAAAGATTGCCACGTTTTGATGACGGTACTGAGTGGGGATGCTGTGGAGAAGACAAAAGACCTGACTGAAGAGCAGATCATCGCTGACTGCATGTCCTGCCTCAGAGGACTCTTCCCTGATGAGGTAACAACAACAACAGCATGAACAACAACAACAGCAGAAACTACAACAACAACAGCAACAGCAACAACTACAACAGCAGCAACAATAACAACAACAACAAGTACAATAACAAGAGCAACAGCAGCAACTACAACAACAGCAACAACAACAACAGTAGCAACAACTACAGCCACAACAACAACAACAAGAGCAACAGCAAATACAACAACAACAGCAACAACAACAACAGCAACAACTATAACAGCAACAACAACAGCACGAACTATAACAACAACAGCAACAGCAACTAGTAAATGAACAACAAAAGCAACAACTATAACTACAGCAACAACAACAACAGCACCAACAACAACAAAACAACAACAGCAACAACAACAGCACCAACAACAACAGCAACAAAACAACAACAACAGCAACAATAACTAGTAAAACAACAATAACAACAACAACAGGGCCTGACGTTTTGATCCAAGCAGAATCTTTCTTCAACTTTTGAGAAAGATCCTGCTTGGATTGAAACATCATGCCCTCCTATCAACTCCAAGCATAAAGCAAAGACTTCCTCATTCTTTCACGGCCTGTTCTCTTGTTTATAACCTTTACCGTTGTTCCAACCCCAGGACGTTCCAGAGCCTCAGAGCTACTTCGTGACCCGATGGCACAAGGACCCGTACTCCCAGATGGCCTACAGCTATGTCAAGACGGGCGGGCATGGGGAAGACTTTGACACGATGGCCAGGGACATCAACGGAAAGCTCTTCTTCGCTGGAGAGGTAAGGAGGCAACAAGTCTCACTCAAATTGTTTGTTAAAGTGGTGCTCCACTGTAATGGCTGATAAAATGCAAAGTTGCTGTCTGACTGCTGGAATTTTCGTCGTTTTTCATTCTCCTAGGCCACAAATCGACACTTCCCACAGACGGTCACTGGAGCGTACCTCAGCGGTGTACGAGAAGCAACTAAGATTGTCTCCTATTGACAGACACCGTGATACAGCCCCACAGCCCAATACCGATGAGAGTGACACAGACCCTGACACACACACTGATACAGTACAGTACAACCATCTTTCATTTCTTATTTCTCTCATTACATCATTGCTCGGTTTGTTTCCATTACGGCATTCCCAGAGATTAGTCCACTCTGGTTTAGCTGGTACCCGGCTTCTACAGTAAAGTTACTCACCTTAATACGACTCTTTATCTGTTGGGGATGGGTACCAGCTAACCAGAGTGGACTTATCTCTAGGAATGCAATATCTTGTAATGTTTTGGAAACACATGATGAACAAATTCAGTTTGCATTTGCTTGACATTGAGGGCGCCCCGTAGTTTTCGCCATCTTGGTTAGCAATAGCTAAGGCTGCAACGTTGCGAAAGGAAAACCTGTACAATGTGCTTTTATGAAACCAGGGGTTGATTTCACTAACGTTTTGCGATCATCGCTAAAGCCCAAATCCATTGCTAAACGGAAAATCGATCGCTACTTTGCGTAGGAATTTTGCATCAAGCGATGGATTTGTGCTTTAGCGATGATCGTAAATCATTTGTGAAATCGGCCCCAGGCTTCAGGCCAGGCTTGGGACTTATTTCGCTACCGCCATTTTAGGCCCACAAAACGAAACGAAGGATTGGGCCACATGACGAAGCCAAAGAAAGGCTCCAGCTTTGCCAAAGAAAGACTCCAGCTTTGCCATGTATCTCAAGCCCTTCATTTCATTAAGGACACAAAATGGCAGTATAGCAAAATAAAGTCCCAAGCCTAACCTTATGCCTCATTTCGTAAAAGCAGGAGATCTAATAATTTTCAGTGTGTAATATAAGTTATGTGTACAATTTTACAGAGGTACACACACAAATGAATACAGCAAACTGGTAATTATTAAATTTCATTTGTGTTCAGCACAGAAAATGTGCACTCTGTTCTTCTTTATTATAAAACCTATCAAGTCAGGCTTCAAATTGTTCACAATATGTCAACACAAGAGGGCGCTATTTAGGTACCAACATGTCAACAACTGAACCCAACAAGATAATGCTTCATTTTTCCTTTGGAAAAAAAATCCTTTTTTCCACAACTTCATCTTCAAGTTTTTCCGTGTGGCTTTTTTTTCTGTCTATCGTCCGTTGCTCTTTTTTCAAGTCATCTGCTATAAATTTGGCGAGGATGAGTTTTATGCTACAGCTACCTCAGGGGATGTCATTTATCATTTTCTTGTTCCTTTTATGATCAAATAAAACCCCTTTAATGCATTTTCCTAAACGTCATTTGCGTACTGAGAAGGTTTCTGTATATACAATTATTATGATTAAGTTCTTTCTTTTTTGTAGTTTTTTGGCAGCTGCAAACTTTATGAAATGTATGTGGATTGTTGGTGTTTTGGTGTTTGTTTGATTTTTTTTTTTCACTCCAATTTTTGTAATGAATTTAAAAATAATGAATTTGTTTTGTTTTTTTCGTTGGCTTGTTTTAAAAAAAAAGTGTGAGACACAAAACTGGTTTGGGAGATATTAGATATTTATTTGTTGCATTCTTAAGGATTTTCACTGATTTTGTTTAGTAAATTGTTTTTCCCCTCTAACTGAAAATCAAAATTAAATCAATTTGAAACATTTTAGCACAAGGAAACCATCCAATACGGGTTCCAAACGGCTTTGAGTTGTGGAATGTATTATTTCAAAATTATGTCACTATCAAATTTGTCCCGCTCTGCAATTTGTTTACAGAAATTTGTTTTGTGGGGAAAATATTCGCGGAAAGATTTTGTATTGATATTGGATGTGTAGAGAAAAACGACAAAATATGGTCAGAATTTCACCACTTATTTTGGGTTCCGGGTCTGTAACAATATGCATTTCCCATACAAAATTTGCTTAGCATACAAAATTTGCTAAGCACACGCAATTTGCAAGCTCACAAAATAAGCCTTTCGCAAGTTAAAATTGAACAATATCTGGTACACTGAATTCTTTCACTGTACGTAAACAATGGTAAACAACAAAAGAAGTCTGTGTACCAGATACTTTTCAGATTTATTTTTTGCGAATGGCTCATTTTCTCAGCAGCATTTGAATTCATTTAATATCCTTAAATCTGTTTCCCTACATGTTTGTTGGGAAATATTTTGGTTGAATTCCTGTATTTGGTTATGTATAAAGTATTTGTAAAGTTAAATAGCTAATGTACAGTTTTGTTTATTTTTCTTTTTTTCTTTGTTTTCTTTGTTTGTCCATTGCACTCATTCACAGCTTGTAAAGTTGTAATTTATTAATAGCTTGCCTTGGCTCTGGGTCGATTTCACCAAACTTATTGTAACTTTCTACCAATCGTAGGGCTTTTTGATGCATCATAGTGCAGCCATACAAAGGATACGTATCCCATTCCGGCCAGAAATTATGTCCCAAAAATGCTGGTAAGAATCTACATAAACTCAACACCGCTATTCTAGTAGGACATTATTAGCCCCAAACGTATCGATCAGGGGTTTGTTATAAATCCGGAGGTCGCTGGTTCGAATCCTGCTCCAGTCAGTTTTTCTTTGTTCACTTTTCAATGGCTTAACATTAACCAGTTTACAGTAGGCCTACCCCTTTGATACAATTTTCAACCAAATCCCAAGAATAAAATTAGTTTGCAATCTTTATTTTTTGTGCAACCACTGTTTAACACCATTTCTAATTTTAATAGACCTTTCTTTTGTTAACAAACATTGATTGGTGGTTGGCCAAAATGTTGCAGATTATTCCGTCTTTTCGAAAGACTGCGTAACCAAATTCAACATTCTTACAAACTTTCCATAGCTGTACAAAATACATACCATCATTGCTTGTGTTGTTTCCATGACATTCAGCAATATCTTTCAATGTTTATGAAACGTTGTGTACAAATTGTGGTTATATTTTATGCCCGGCTTTGATGGCTCTCCACAGTTCCTGCCATCTTGGTTGGCAAAAACTCGGACTGTGACGTTGCAAAAGAAATGTCTATATCATTTGCTTTTTGGTAGGTTTATTTTCATGGTTTCATTGTTGTTTGGCGTGTTATGTGTGAAATAGTGTCACAAAATGTAAATAGTTTTTGAACAGTGTAGTGTTTGTACGTAGTCCTATTTATTGTACCTTATCCTATAGTTTTGGTTTGTACAAGTGCATAGTTGATTTTCTCGATGTATTATAATGTGAGTTTAATAGTTTATACGAACCTTTTGCTGTGAGCGACGGACGTTTTCTCCAAACCGTTGGAATTCCCTTTTCCCGCCAAATGTTCAATTTTTATCAGTCCACGTGAAGTTGTCAGACGATAGCCTGGACTGTCTATACCGAAAGAGGGCGCTCTGTCATTGCGCCCTCTCTTCATTGTAAAGAACATCATAGCGTAAAACTTATGCCCAGAATATCAACACCTTAAAACAGTGTATTATACTTGATGAATATATTTGAGTTGATGTAAATTCACTGTTAGTAATTTAACCGATTCGTTTTCAAGTGTATTCATGGGATGTCTTTTCTTTTGAAATTTGTGACCCAAAAGGGCGGCTTAAACAGCGCCCTCACGCAATACAAGAAATAAGGGGCCATTACTAAAATATGAGACTTGAGGCTAGGCTTGGGATTCATTTTGCTACCACAATTTCGTGTCCCAAATGAAATGAAGGGCTTGAGATACATGGCGAAACTGGAGCCTTTCATCAGCTTCGTCATGTGCCCAATCCCTTCATTTCGTTGTGTGGGCCTCAAATGGCGGTAGCGAAAAAAGACCAAACCTAGGCTGAAGCTAGGTTTCCTAAAAGCCCAATAACTTGTACAAGTGGCTGAAAACGTCGTTGTTTTGATAATAATGTTGGCTGAAGTAAGTTAATTTTTGACAATCTTTCTCAGCCTATCAAGTTATTGTACATTGTGTACATGAATTTGTTCTCTAAGTGCACACGATTTTGATATCAACCTTGGATTTTGTTATCATTATGAAGTTTAAATTGTTTGTATAATAATAATAAATCAAAAGTACTCTGTTCGATTATGTCAATGAATTCTTTTAAAAAGGGAATTAAATGTATAAAATGTACTTGCATGTTTCTTTATGTTGCTGTAGAGTTTGTGCAGAATTTCAATCAACTGAGAAAAAAATAAACATTTCGTTCTTTTATTAATAAAACACAATTTAACGAGAAACAAAATACAAAATTGATGGCTTCATTTTTTTCGAAAGTTTTATAGTGCATGACCCAGCTCATAGAATTTGAAAAAAAAATTTTTTTGTAGTATTCCTCTCGGGCTTTCAGAGCGTTCACAAACACCTATACCGATGGCTGCTGTATACAATGTAGTATCTCCTTCTGTTGTGGCTATCATCTGCCATTGACTCTTACTAAAGCCATGTCCCAAATATCTGGCTGCGGCAGCAAATTACACGCGCACCTATGGCAGCCATAGTGGTGCACCAAAGTAAGTAGTCCCCAAATCCGTCCGCCGAGCTCATTCATAAAAGTTAAGCACTCAATATAATTATTATAAATGAGAGAGTTCTGATGAGAGCCATGAAGTTGGAGGATTTGTGACCATTTTTGATACAATTGGGTGAGAAAGTGGGTCTATTTAATCTGCTTTACAGAGGGATGCTTTTTTGAAAATGGCTTCTTTGACTGGAGTGATCAATACCTTGTTTTAGGGGTGGTCAGCTGAGAATGAGTACAGTGTATATCTAAAACAAAATCAATGGTCAACCCACCATAAAATGAAAATAAAATGAAAGGTGACATGTTCATCATCATTTCTGTGCATTTGGGACACGGCCTTACAAACAACCGTTCGTGGTATTGATATGGGCGACCAAATGTTGCAAAACATATCTTCTCGATTATGACATGATTCAACTATTTTAGTCAAATTTTCTATAGATGCACAGAGTACAAGCCATTACTGCTTAATTTTGTTTCCATTACATTCAACAAATTATCTTAGATTACAAGTAATAAACTACTGCACACTGTCCATTAAACAAACTAATGACCTCATTATATACAAGGCTTTGAGTTAGGAGGGCCCGACGTTTCGATCCTAGCTTTTAGTCTTTGTGAAAGATCCTGCTGTAGGTTCGAAACGTCAGGCCAGTTTCTTTCAATATTCATGAAAACTGAAAAAAATATTTTTTTCTGAATTGCAATGATGGCTTCCCAAAGTTTATTCCGCCAAAGTTGCCAAAAACTCGGCTGTGATGTTGCAAAAAAGCTCCGCCATACTCAAACTTTGACTCTTTAAGGATGACCCCACTGGCCCCTCACAAATACATTAATCGTCTAGAAAATATTTGAAATTCATCGATGATTATCGAGTTATAAAATACTTAATTATGTAGAATTCATGCATGCTTCTTTGTAATGTTGCACTTGATTGGTCAACAATTAACCAATCATGGGACGTTTGTCATTTGTCGCTTCCTTTTAAGCCAATCGAGAAGAGCACTATGCTACACCGGTCGTGATTCGCTGATGGCCCTTTGCTCCATCACAATCCAGCCAATCACAGTTCGTCTTTCAGAATACCATCTCTCTTCAGTCTATCCAGCAGCTTCAACATGGCGTGTTCGATGGCTCCCTGCTTGCTCTTGTAATGCTTTGCCTTTTCGCTGATCCCGCTCGAGATGTCCCAGGCCGTACCGTCGTAGACCCAGGGTTCTTTGAAGCTGTGGACTCGTCCATGGGCTTTGTACTTGATGACTCGTCCACCAACATTCACCTAAAAACATTAGCGAGAAAATGAGAGCTTGTGTCAGCATGGTCAGTGTGTATAGTTAGAAGTGTACGGAAAGAGTTCAATAAACGGACAACACTTTGACATCCTGCACACACCTTACTGAAGACTACTGCGAATAACACAAAACAAACGAACAATTGCTCCATGGTAGGCCCCCGGGAGCCCCTGCTTTATTAAAACAGTGGAGAGAAGAAAGCTGGCGTGGTCTGGACATATCACCCGTCACAATTGCCTGGCCAAGACCATCCTCCAAGGCACCCTGGAAGGTGGTCGCAGAAGAACATCCTCCAAGGCACCCTGGAAGGTATTCGCAGAAGACCATCCTCCAAGGCACCCTGGAAGGTAGTCGCAGAAGACCATCCTCCAAGGCACCCTGGAAGGAAGTCGCAGAAGACCATCCTCCAAGGCACCCTTGAAGGTAGTCGCAGAAGACCATCCTCCAAGGCACCCTTGAAGGTAGTCGCAGAAGACAATCCTCCAAGGCACCCTGGAAGGCAGTCGCAGAACACCATCCTCCAAGGCAACCTGGAAGGCAGTCGCAGAAGACCAACCTCCAAGGCACCCTGGAAAGTAGTCGCAGAAGACCATCTTCCAAGACACCCTGAAAGGTAGTCGCAGAAGACCATCCTCCAAGGCACCCTGGAAGGTGGTCCCGGAAGACCATCCTCCAAGGCACCCTGGAAGGTAGTCGCAGAAGACCATCCTCCAAGGCACCCTGGAAGGTAGTCGCAGAAGACCATCCTCCAAGGCACCCTGAAAGGTAGTCGCAGAAGACCATCCTCCAAGGCACCCTGGAAGGTGGTCCAAGAAGACCATCCTCCAAGGCACCCTGGAAGGTGGTCGCTGAAGACCATCCTCCAAGGCACCCTGGAAGGTGGTCGCTGAAGACCATCCTCCAAGGCACCCTGGAAGGTAGTCGCAGAAGACCATCCTCCAAGGCACCCTTAAAGGTAGTCGCAGAAGACCATCCTCCAAGGCACCCTGGAAGGTTGTCCCAGAAGACCATCCTCCAAGGCACCCTTGAAGGTAGTCGCAGAAGACCATCCTCCAAGGCACCCGTGAAGGTAGTCGCAGAAGACCATCCTCCAAGGCACCCTGGAAGGCAGTTGCAGAACACCATCCTCCAAGGCACCCTGGAAGGTAGTCGCAGAAGACCATCCTCCAAGGCACCCTGAAAGGTAGTCGCAGAAGACCATCCTCCAAGGCACCCTGGAAGGTTGTCCCAGAAGACCATCCTCCAAGACACCCTGGAAGGTAGTCGCAGAAGACCATCCTCCAAGGCACCCTTGAAGGTAGTCGCAGAAGACCATCCTCCAAGGCACCCTGGAAGGCAGTCGCAGAACACCATCCTCCAAGGCACACTGGAAGGCAGTCGCAGAAGACCATCCTCCAAGGCACCCTGGAAGGCAGTCGCAGAAGACCATCCTCCAAGGCACCCTGAAAGGTAGTCGCAGAAGACCATCCTCCAAGGCACCCTGGAAGGTTGTCCCAGAAGACCATCCTCCAAGGCACCATGGAAGGTAGTCGCAGAAGACCATCCTCCAAGGCACCCTTGAAGGTAGTCGCAGAAGACCATCCTCCAAGGCACCCTGGAGGGCAGTCGCAGAACACCATCCTCCAAGGCACCCTGGAAGGCAGTCGCAGAAGACCATCCTCCAAGGCACCCAGGAAGGCAGTCGCAGAAGACTAGACGCCAACGCAAGACCTGTGGTCGATTTCACAAAGCCTACAATTGATCACAACTCAAGTTGCAGGGTTGCAATGTATCACGAGTCCTTCAATTGATAAGTTTGGTGAAATCAAACATGGACTTCTCTCTAAGCTGGAACTCCTCTTGACAGCCGCCAGCAGACGGTTGACTGGAAGGGAATGCATCCGTCAAGCCCCTCCCCCAAACCCTAACCCGGATTTATGAGTGATATTACGATGATGCTCAAACCCTATTGGACTAAGTGCTCGACAGAGGGCGCATTGAGAGTTGAGATTTAAAAACAAAATGACCGCTGCTGCATTCGAAGTGTATCAGACCATTTTGCGGAAATAGCCAAAAGTATACCCTACAATGCACTTCTCTATACCTTGCACATTTAATTTCCAGCCTATACAGGAAACATGAATTGCAGGTTTCAATACGCCCGGAACACAGACAGCCAGACACTGACACCCCGACCAACAAACAGACAAACAAACAAACAATCGAGGATTACCTGTCCTTCCTCGTTAACGAGGGTGTTGACGATACTTGTTACTGTCTTTATGAGAGCGGGATCGAGGTTGAACGCAGTCGTCATTGTCACTGGAAATGTACAAAATAAAAGTATATAAATGATCAGGTTGGCCTAAATGGTACACATGTCATTTCCTATTCCTAAAAGGTAATATCATACTTTGGTAAGAAACCAAAACAGAAATGTTCATAGATTTACATATAACTTACAGGGTATGAAGATGGTGGTGGTAGAAACATACCGTTAAAATATTTTCGCCTGAAATGGTGTATTTATCCAGAAATAGTAAAACAACGACCGAAAATATTTTTGATCTTTTAAAAGATACAAAATAAAAGAGAAAAGACTTAAGAAATACTGTGGCCGTTTTTCACGATTTTCTCAAAAAGTGGGCACCTAAAATTTTCACAGATGACTGTGACTGTATCTTCCTTGATATTTTTGCGCATGAATCTGTAATTAAAGTTCTTTGACAAAAACCAAAGTATGATATTTCCTTTAAAAAACGGAAACCCCAAACAAAATCGGCCTTTTATCAGCTGTTTTTACTTCTTCTTCTTTTAACCCATGACAAATTTGGGCCAAGGTATCAAATGAAATCATGCAACTTTCTCCATCTCGTAAAAATAGCAATCATTAAAAATGTAAAATCTCTTTGGGTTATCGTGAAAGGTATCAAATTAAGGATGAGACGAGTCCCTTTAAAATAGTGCCCCCGAGGAGTAGGCCTATTGCAACGCGTTGGCCAATCACAATGTGCGGAATTAACTATGTCGACCGTTTCCAGCTTTAGGCACACTATTTATCATCGCCTGTAATAATATGGAAGCCTCATGATTTGATATTTTACATGATGTATCATGTACCTGATAATATCACCAGAGTCATTAGAACTGCGAGGTGTCTCATGTCCTTACCGCGGCAGCCTTTGTCAGCTAACTACCTTGCTTGGGGTATATTCAATGGTGATCTTCTGTATGCAAATGCTGGAGGAAAACAAAACAGGAAGGCCCCATGATGAATGGAGTAGCAAACATATGTGACTGCATGGCATGTTCCGTCCACACAGTTCATATACGACGGTGACTCATTGTGGGAAACCCCGGCCGCTACATTGCGAGTGCATTGGTTCGGTTAGGGAATTTACGTCTACCCAATGATATCCAAAACTAGAGCTTATCAAACAGATCGAGCTTGGTTTTCAGAGTGTCTGTGCCATCAAAACTCCAAGAACTAAAACCGAAGGAAACATAGGGCTTACTTAAATCCCGATAGAGTTAATTAATACTTGAAGAACCTGCAACAACTGTGCCCGTTGAACCACAACAAAGTGGCGGTGAGTATTGTAGGTAGACCTCATATGATTATGCACGCCAAACAAAATGGTACTTGTACAATTACTGAATTAGTTCTCGTGTTATTCTCATACGTGCAATAATATAAGACAACCGCCTCGACAAGAGACCCATCTACATGTTTTTTTGATTCATAAACATATTATAACCCATGCAGTCATACTAGGTAGCTTTAGGCCAGTTAGGAAATAATAAATCGGTATAATTCGAGATACGGTGGTTTTTTTTTTTAAGGTAGGGCCTACTTACAAAAATTGAAAATGAAATATAGCATTTTAAACTTAAGTGGAGGATTACCCAAGAAACTGTATTTTCGACAGGCCTACGTACTAATTAAGTACTATAGGTCACAGTAAACAATGGAAATACGTTAAACAGTTCAAACATGATAATAAGTCTGATGCATGGTAATTGGTATAAATTCTTACCGTAAGATTGTTTGTTGGTGAGCGCCGATCAAGTACGTGTTCTGCTTGTCTGACTCTCAAAATGCAGTCACGATGAACACAACAAGTCTGTGTAAACCATACAACTAGTGAGACGTATGTGTGTGCAATAGGCCTTTACTTCCTCCATACACTGTAATAGTTGACATGATGTCAGGCTTATAGGGGAAAATCCACATTGCGAAATACACAGACTGTACGCTGTGTCAATGAATAGTGTTTATCAAGTTGTCAATAGTCGATGTTGAAGGTTACAAATTATTAAAAGGCTGTACATATCACTGCAGCTGACCTATGAGATTGTTTGTGTATAGGCCCTACGTACGTACACACATGGGATGTGGATTTCCAGAGTTGGAAATTACACGCTAGCTAGCTCATCGCGGTCAAAAATATGCCATGCATGGGGTAACTGTACGATGGTACCAATGACGTATAGTCGACCTAGAGTCCATTACGTCGTACACATCCTGTTTGGACTGCTTCGTAATCAGCTAGGCCTAAACAGTAATATTGATCAGTGCATGGACTCCACCACTTGACCTGCATCGACCATCGACCCAGTACAGTCTTTGCAAATGTTACACACAGGTGAAGTATGGAGTATATAATTATACGTAGGTCTACATGTACAGGAACTTATAATCATAGATTTAGAGCTAGACACATATGGGGCCTGAGTGAGATTGATTTTAATCGCCAATGTAGCGGAGAAAATCCATACACTTAATAAAACACTAGAAAATAGCAAAAATCATCTTCTAAAGCTCCTGGTTCAATTGACAAGTCGCAAAATACTCAATAAAGTTGAGACATAGAAAGAGATTTAGGTTACACAAAAAATGAATGTTTCTTTATTAACTTAAAAAAAAAAAAATACTTTCAGAGATCAACACACCCTTCGAGGTTGGAATTTAGATTAAAAAAAAAACCACAACAACAAAATTTGAACAAAAAGTAAAAAAAAAACTAAAATGTAAAGCCAAGACAAAAAACAAAATTTAAAAACCCCAAAACCAAACACAGTACTAATAGTGGATTGCTCTCAAGTACAATCAGACGGTATGTGAAACAATCAGTTAGATTGAGCAGAACTTCATAGAAAGGCAGTGTGTCCACTATTTACAAGGAAGGTCAACTACAGTTATGTATTTACAGGTGTTGCCTCACCGCTGCCTGGCTGCTCACTGACTGGAGTAACTTGTGGTCAGTGCATTGACCATGGGAAATAGACTGGTGCTTAAACAGTTAACAAATGCCTTATCAACTTAGTTAGGGCGCAAGATTATCTGAAATAAACAGAGTGAATTTCCACCACTCTACACCAACATACATGTAATTCTGAATGAACTAATTCAGTTTGTTAGCTGTATATCGCCTTATTATGTACCCAGCCTTAAACCAAATACTTAATTGGGCCTACCATCTTGCTTTACATTACAAAGAACACGATATTTTAATTGTTCTTTTAGACCAGTGTTATCAGCACCAGCGGATGATTCTTGCATCGAGACTTAGCTGGCTGCGGATCGTCATCATGGCAGGTATGGAGGTCCAATCGGGCAATAAATTAATAGTATGGAGTTCGATCGGTTTAAAATCAACTGACCTGTGTACATTTACACCGAATTGTCAATCAATCAAAAATCAACTGATAAATCTATACACTGATTAATCAATTCACTGAACAATCGATCATCTGAGCAATCAATTCACCGATCAACCAGTCCACTGAGCAATAAATCCAGTGAGCAATAAATCAGTTAATCCACTGACCAATCAGTCCAAGTGCTGATCAATCGATCAGTCCACTGATCAATCAGTCCACTGATCAATTAGTCCACTGATCAATCAATCAATCCACTGATCAATTAATCAACTGACACACTGATCAATCAATCCACTGATCAATTAATCAACAGGCACACTGATCAATCAATCCACTGGTCAATCGATCCACTGATCAATCAGTCCACTGATCAATTAATCAATCAACACACTGATCAATCAATCCACTGCTCAATCGATCCACTGATCAATCAATCCACTGATCAATTAATCAACTGACACACTGATCAATCTGTCCACTGATCAATTAATCAACAGGCACACTGATCGATCAATCCACTGGTCAATCAATCCACTGATCAATCAGTCCACTGATCAATTAATCAATCAACACACTGATCAATCAATCCACTGCTCAATCGATCCACTGATCAATCAGTCCACTGATCAATTAATCGACTGACACACTGGCCAATCAATCCGCTGGTCAATCAATCCACTGATCAGTCCACCGCTGACCAATCCACCAACTGACACACTGGTCAATCAGTCCACTGATCAATCAATCAACTGATCAATTAATCAACTGACACACTGGTCAATCAGTCCACTGATCAATCAATCAACTGATCAATTAATCAACTGACACACTGGTCAATCAGTCCACTGATCAATCAATCCATTGATCAATCAGTCCACTGATCAATCAGTCAACTGACACACTGGTCAATCAGTCCACTGAAGGTGTAACGTTGAAGTATTTTAATTTGTGACAAATTGCTTATCAACTGACCCTCTTTTGTTCAATGGAAACAGGCGTGCTTCTCGGGGAAATCTTGGGGTCAAGAGGGAAATCTGACCTGATCGAAGGTCTGGTGTCCAGCTACTTGAGTGATGAAGGAACGGTATGTACAAATAGTCAGGACCCATTGTAAGCAGAATATTTACCTATCATGATACATGTACTAAAAAGAAATTCGGGCGGGAAAATTGATTTAACCTTTTGCACCAAACTTGAAGAAAAAATAGTAAATTGCACCAAAGTTTTTGTTAAAACCTGGGACGCATCGGCAGACATTTTGGAGCATGTTCGAAACCTTTTACCGTCACCTGCCCTTGCTAATTTAGTCGACTATGCCTTACCGATGTACTACCGTTCTTACCGATGTGAAACCATTTTAGTACCGTTCCCCATTAATTGACAAATTTGTGCGTCGGTATCGCTCCGGCGAGTTGCAGATGTGTGACATGTCTTTAAGCCCTGTTGCAAGCTTTCCGTTTCCCTGAAGGCCTGAACACACTGTCCCCCTTTGTTCATCCATTTATTTGTATCTGTACTTCAATATCTCTTATCCTCATGTCCTTCAACCTTTGAGGAAGGTCCCGCTAGGATCGAAACGTCAGGCGTCCCTGACTCTAAAGCATTCTATGTCTTTTATTAAAGTTGGAAATCGAGGGTCGTACTATCATCTACAAGGCCAGCATGCGAGGGTTTGCATTCCCTGTGGTGTACGACGCCGTTGCACGAGACACTGAAACCGGTATCACAGCCACGGCAGAGAAATTCGACCATTCTGAGGATGCTTACATGAAGGCGGTAGGGATGACTTCTATTTTTGGGATCCCTTCCGTCGAAATCCGGACAGAGACGCTGGAGTTAATTTCCTGAAGAAATTTTTTGAAGTAGTGTTTCTTCAGGTCGGATTTGTTGTCTGTTGGTGCTACTTTGGGTGTTGATGCTGGCCTAGTGTTGGCTCAAGGTTATGGCATGCCTTTCGCGGGTTTGGGTTGGGTTGGGTTGTGCTGGGTAGGGTTGTGTTGGGCTGGGCTGGACTGGGTTGGGTTGTGCTAGGCTGGGTTGGGTTGTGCTGGGGTGTGCTAGGTTTTGCTGGGCTGGGCTGGCCTGGGCTGGGCTGGAGGCTGGGCTGAGTTGGGTTGGGTTGGGATGGGATGGGATGGGTTGTGTTGTGTTGGGTTGTGTTGGGTTGGGTTGTGTTGGGTTGGGTTGGGTTGGGTTGGGTTGGGTTGGGTTGGGCTGGGCTGGGCTCGACTGTACTGTACTGGACTGGACTGGAGTGGGTTGGGTTGTGCTGGGGTGTGCTAGGTTGGGCTGGGCTGAGCTGGGCTGGGCTGAGCTGGGCTGGGCTGGGTTGGCGGGTTGGGTTGGGATGCGTTGGGATGGGATGGGATGGGTTGGGTTGGGTTGGGATGGGATGGGTTTGGTTGGGTTGGGCTGTGTTGGGTTGGGTTGGGTTGGGTTGGGCTGGGCTGTGCTGGGATGGGCTGGGCTGGGTGGGTGGGTTTGGGTCGGGTTGTGTTGGTTTGAGGTTGGTTGCACCTGGTTGGTTTTGGTTTTTATCCCGAAATAACATCCCGAAGCAATCACATGTGCGTAAATATTATCAATTCTTTTGAAGGTTGCAAACCTGTTTGCTATTCTTCGTCAACGCGGTCTAATGAAAGATCCGAGTGCTCCAGATGCAACTGCACCCGAATCAGAAACGAGTCCTGGCCAAGAACCTGAAGCAAAACCTACCGATCTTCCAGAATCGGAGCAGCCATCAGATTCGAATCAGCCAACCGGTGACGTGGACCCCGAAGACGGCGAGCCGATTCCCGAAGAACCGGCGCAAAAGTTCCCGGAACCAGAACCGGATTTCCCGGAACCAGAACCGGATCAGAACCGTGACCCTGTTCCAGGTGCCGATGAGAAGCTGTTACCGGAACCGGAGTTACCCCCGGAGGACAGATCCACATCGGGCGGCGTGTCAGACCAGAATGAAGACAAAGAAGATGCGAACGGTGACCAACATGGACACAAACCACGAAGTATGTCGAGAAATTCGAACTTGCGAATGAATTCAAAATTACAACCAGTGTCAAATTTCAAGGCCCTACTTTGGCTGCCCTTACATGAGCACTGGGTATCTTATTTCAACATCGCCTTACTCTATGAGATAGAGTGTGTGATATTTCGCATTTCTGGTCATTTTTAGGTTTGATAGAATGGTCTCTGAGGGTTGTGGGTGCCATTGCAACAACTGTAGCCCTACAGAGGTGCTTTCAGGTAAACAAGGAGAACTGATGCCTTCAATATCCCACAAATGCAAACATTAATTATTTAATATTGATAATCGTATCAGTTCCCAAACAAACCATAAAGAAAATTCTGATACATTTTTGTCAATACGTTCCAAATAGTGCGCCACCAAGAGTTTGCAACACGTGGGCCAATCACAATACACGGAATTTGTCGACCTTTTCAAGGAGCGCATTTTGTCGACAAATTCATAGAATTGTGATAGGCTAACACGTTGCAAACTCTTGGAAGCGCACTATTTGGAATCCCCCGTATTGCCAATTTATTAAGATGACTCTATTAATTGTTGTTGATTTTACGATAATTTGTTTCTGATAATTTTCTGATAAAGTTTCTGCCAATGGGCATCATCTCGGGAGCTGCGATAATTGGTGTTCTCTACGTAGGTAAATATATATTTTTTTGTTTACTTACTTCACTAATAGCCTGGTGTTGAGAAAAGATGTTAATATTGATTTTGTGGTTGGTCTACATCTTTTTGTTCGTTTGTTGGTTTTTATATGTTCTGTCAAATGGTTGCTCACCTCGGTGAGACATGGCATTGCCGCCGCCTTCTACATCTGTCTGTTTGTTTGTCTGTTCTGTCAGGTGGTTGCTCACCTCAGTCAGACATGGCATTGCTACCACCTTCTGTCAGATGGTTGCTCACCTCAGTGAGACATGGCATTGCCGACGCCTTCTACATTTGTCTGCTGGTTTTTCAATGTCCTCTATTGTGGTTAATACTCACCTCAGCATTGCCATCACCTATTAAGAAATTGTGTCTCTTACATGTGTTTTGTATCTATTTAGGTTGGAATATTTTCACGACTGTTATCACCACAAACATGTCCTTCGTTGTCATGATCATTGCACTGCCCGTCGCAGCAGCTCTTATAAATATCCAGGTAAGTCTTTAAAGGCATTGCATACGTTTGGTAATGACTCTGAAAATTTATGGCAATAAAAACTTACTTGGTGAGAAGTACAGCTGCTTTGGATAGTATAATGCATATTGAGAAACGTTCAATTCGAAGTACCGCGGTTATGGGAAAAATATGTCACTTTTTATCTCCAAAAATTATGAATCTGAGAAGCGTTATGGCCGTAACGCTTCTCAGCTATTGACTAACTGTTATCTGGCGTGAAATAACCGCTCTAGTTTGTCGCCAAAATCTCACAAACGCTACCACCTTTTGAATTGAAACTTTCACAGGTTAGTTTTATGGTATATATATACAATTATATTGGTTTGAAACAAACAATAGGCTCAAATTACCAAACGTCTGCAATCCCTTTAAGCAGACAAGTTAGTATGTAATTAAATGTGTATTTAATTTTTCATACATGTCAGATCGTTCAAAGCCAATTTGTAAAAGTAACATCGATTAATGTGTCGACTAAACTGGGTAATCCTCTTTTGATTTTGATGCACAATAATGCCTGTAGGTCCGGCCGGAGCCGGTCGTATGCCTGTCTTCCGACGGGCCATCCGACGAACGTACGTAAATACGTACGGATTGCACGGATGGACCTTGGGCACTGTCCTCTTTCCCGCCCGATTGCTTACACATTTCTTTTACCTTCCAATCCAAGCATCAGATGATTGTTGCCTTCGTTCTTAAGCTGGTGAAATCGCTCCCCAAACTACAGACCTTTGTGCAGCCAGGCAAGTAGGCATGTTTATAGACCTTACTTTTGGTGATTAAACAAACGACACTGCTTGGTATGGACAGCCAAACGTTGCAAAACATTTAATCTGTTCAGCAGACGTTGTGACCAACGTTATTTTGGTAAACTGTCAAGCCGTACAAATTACATCCAATTATCGTTAGCGCTATTTGTGCGCAGTGAGAATTAGAAACATTCTTTCTGGCTTTGTATTATTGGCTCTCCATAGTTTCTTCCAACTTGGTTGTATAGAGTGTCTTTTTTAAAAACAAAAATAGACTACTGACTACAACTTAAATAATGATTATTGTGATTATCTGTCGTACAGCTGGGATGCTGCTAGAAGTAACACCCGATTACCAAGGCTCCTATGCAGCTCACAGGATGAAGCCAGCAGAACCAACTCCAGACATGCTCGCACCACGATATGTAAGACGTCATTAATCACCTGACCCTTCAATGGTCAAAGGTCACAAAATTATGAATATTCATGATTAACTTACGCATCGTCAGCCCTTTTGAATACAAGTTGTTCATGTTACAACTTTGTGTGGTGCTGTAGTCTCGCACTCAAGATCTTGTGGTCTCTACAGATCGTGGGTTCAAATCCGGTCCAGCCATGGATTTAAACTTGGTGCTTGCGTCCTTGGGCAAGACGGTTTGTCACATATTACTCCTCTTCACCCATAGGTGTAAATGGGTACATGCGAGGGTAGAGACGGCTTTGTGTGCCTGATTAGCACCTTTGGTTGCGTGCTTTGCAGGCAGCTGCATGCGGGCTGTGTAACTCCCCAGGGAACTGATGTTGTTTCAGGAATGTAAATGTGCCCGATGACCAGTAATAATGATAGTGTAAAGTGTTGTGATACCCTTTTTTGTGTGAAAGAACGTTACGTAAATGCCTACATTATTATTATAACTTTACATCAGAAATCTATTGTTCAAACTTTTTTATCACCCGTACATTTTTGCATGCCATCGAGTTTGGCATTCAATTGAGAAAATGAGTCATTTGAGTCATTTGGACAGAATATTTAAAAAGTACTCTTCAAATGAGTCTGTATAATTTACATTACTCAATAAATATACAGTTATGGTTTCCATTATAGACGTATAAGTTGTGGTCACCGTGCAAAGGCGTCGCCTTTATTCTCAACAATGCGACCTTTGAATCCGGCCAGCGGGAGGGCTCGGACATTGACCTGGAAAACGTGGTCCACCTTTTCCAGGAGCTGGGGTACATGGTCATGTCGTACACGGACAAGAAAGGCCAGGTAAGATAGGCACAACTTTGGGCTTCACTGAGCGTATACGGAGTTACGGACTTTCGTGCTTGTTATTGTTAAAGGGAGCATATAGGATTTGCAAGGCCTCCAAAAAAAAATTGAGTTTGAGACAGAAAATGGACTCAACAGTTCATAAACAGTGCAAACAGTCACCATGGGAAATCTTGGTTCATCAGATGCTGGGTTTTTCAAGCAAATCAAGATTTAGTGTCTTTTACAAAGATCGTTCGTCCTAACGATTTTTGGAACAAACATAAAGTACTAAACGATTCTTCATGTTTTATAAGAAAAATCGGGTCGGGTTTTTGCTATTTTCTCGTGACTCAGGTGCCCGATTGAGCTCAAATTTCCACAGGTTTATTAATATGTACATGTTTGATCAGACAAAGTATGAGTGCTGTCCTGTGACCTTTACCAATCATGTATTGTACCTTCCCTACTCGTATTGTTAAGGCTCGTTGTTCGGCTTTATCACTTAAAGGTAATACATGTATCATTCTTTGGTTTTTATCGAAGAATTACAGATTCACGGGCAGAAATATCAAGACAGATACAGTGACAGTCATCTGTGAAAATTTCAGTCCCATACGTTGACCACTTTTTGAGGAAACATTGAAAAACACCCACGGTATTTCAGAAGTCTTTTTGATCTTTCAAAAGATCAGAACGATTTTCGGTCGTTGTTTTACTCATTTCTGGATAAATACACCATTTCAGGCGGATACCATCACCATCTTCATACCCTGTAAAGTAAACGTAAATCTGTAAACATTTCTGTTGTGGGTTCTAATCAAAGTATGATACTACCTTTAACAGTAATGTGCTCTGTGCTCAAACAAGTAGACACGGAGCAGCTTTTGAAGCGATTCGGCCGTATGTGGTGTGTCTATGCTGCTACTTAACTTTCCATTGCTTGCGTTTCGAGTGTCGTTCTTCATGTTTCTGACTTCCCTCATATTAATTTCCCTAACAAACTCACAAACTTTCCAAAGACATAGCATTTAGTTTGCTGTCATCAAAATGGCTAGCGAAACAAGCAGTACAATGAGTTTGGTATAAACATGTGTAGTTGTTTTCTCTTATAGGAAAGGGATGCTATTGTAGATCTATGCCAAGTGTTGAACTTGATTTCTTACGTGCTCGCCTTGTTGATTTATAGGAAATTAAGGATTCAATGAGGACGTTCGCCGCCATGTTTAACCAAGAGGGCACCCCCTACGACTCGGCCGTGGTCGTCTTGATGAGCCACGGCGAGAAAGGTGTGATTCTGGGCACGGACGGCGTGCGCGTGTACCTGCGAGATTTGCAGCGAGAGTTGGAGGGTGACAGGTGCCCGGGGCTCAAGGGGAAGCCTAAGATGTTCTTCGTTCAAGCATGCAGGGGAAGTGAGTAAACTAAGTATATGAGCCCCTAATTATAATTGTCACATTACATGAGTCAATTAGTAAAAAAAAAAATTATTTTAGCGTCTCACGATGTTCACTGGAAAGTAGCGAAGTTTCGACTGCAGACTATTTGTCATTGTCAACTTTAAGGTCCATAGGCCTATAAGATGTTTTATGTTCATGTATGAAGTTACCCATTATGTTCTTTTCAAATTATCTCTAGTGCCCTTTTACTGTAGAAAAGATGCGTAGAAATGTTATGTGACATGTTACTTCATTTTGGCTCTCAGACAGTATGACTCCTACACTACCGGTTGTTTCGGACGGGCCGAGTTCACAACTGACTGGGGGCGAGTCTAGCCCGACCCCACCTGAGTGGATTCTCCCCGTGGAGCCGGATGACGAGTTTGCAAGCAGCCTACAAGATAAGGCTGACGTCCACTTCGCCTACGCGTCCATTGACGGTATGCATTCATTTATTCAAAATTGACCAAGTGTAGCTTTTGAGAAGGATCCTGGCTAAGGATCGAAACGTCAGGCCCTCCTATTAACTCCAAGCACCTTTGTACTTCTTTAGGTCATTTGTCGCTGAGGAGTGAAGCTATAGGCTCCTTCTTTGTCCAAGCCTTGTGTGAAGTCTTCTTTGCAAATGCTCACAGGGACAATCTGGACACACTGATGAACAAGGTATGAGAGTGCCTGGAAAGTTAATACGATTTTTTGAAGTCGCTTTAAAAGTTTTCCTCTTAGATTAGTAACTCAACTGATGTCTTGAATTATTCGGTCTGTAGGCCTATAGTTTCAGGAACTTAACCAAAGAAATTAGGGTGAGAATGCCTTGATGCTCCAGGTCATTGTCTTGGTGCTCCTAGCTCCTAGTCATTGCCATGTTGCCTTTGGTCATTGCCTAGCTTGCTGGCCCTGGGACCGATTTTACGAAGCACTAAGATTGATCTTAAACCGTGAATCAATCTTAACTGCTAAGCAAATTGTGACGCCACAATATCAATTACTATGGTATTATATAAACAGTCTAGTGACATCTTCAAGTTAAGATTAATCTTAGCATTTCGTGAAATCGACCACAGGTTATTGCCTTGATCAGACCTGCCCCAGTGGACATTTCAATCCTGTCAAAGACATTGCCTTTACTTTATAAGTCAATTGCCTTGCCCCCAAACCGAAGTTCGGGACACATTTGGTACAACCCTAACCCCCTTACAGTCGTGAGAAGGTATCAATGAGAGGGGGAACCTTTTTCAACAGGTTGGAGAAGGTAGCACCCAAAGTGTCGCATATCGTTGAAAAGCTTATCTCATTCCACATAAGTTAGTCATGGGTGCATTCGTTTAGCTAACACTAATCAGCCCTTACTGGGAATGTTCGTGCTATACTGCACAAAACAAGCGAGAGAATAGGGACGAGGTTGACTGGTGTCGACCCGGGGGAGCTAAACGAATTATCTGATTCAGAGGTTATCTTTAGGAGGATACTGACTTTTCTCTGTGTCTGTAATCTTTAGGTGACTGGTAGAGTGATCCGCATGAGAGGTAAGCTCTACGACCACGAATCCGGGCAATGGATTCTCATCAACCAAACACCGGAGGTCATCAAGAGCATGCGCAAAGCCCTCTACTTCCTGCCCAAGTACTCCAAGACCAAGTAACAGCCATTTACAACGCGTTTGTATTGACTGAAGCCACCGGCGGCCATCTTACTGTGTCAGATATAATGCAATAACTATTAGGTGCATTCGTTCAGCTAACACGGGTCAGCCCTTACTGGGAATGGTTGTGCTATACTGCACAAAACAAGCGAAATAATGGGGCCGAGGTTGACTGTTGTCGATCCGGGCGAGCTAAACGAATACACCCATTGAACAGTGGTGAGCGCGTCTTTGTATTAAATGCCTCTGTATTCGGTCTTCCAAGATGGGTACTTGTGGTTTCAGTGAACTATGTGGGCTTATAGGCAGTATTGCGAGTCCAGAATTGTTTAATATTAGGACGTCCGTGATAACAGCCCATTGGTCAATGCAGGCGATTCCAGTCTAGTGCACCACGAAAAGTTTACAACTTCATTGGGAACTCTGCCCCTCGAACCCTTATAGATGCCAAATGTCTCTTTTAACAAAGAGACATTGAAGATTTCAAGATTTTGAGATTCTGTGATATGCGTTGCCAATGAGACCGGGGGTCGATTTCACCAAACTCATCGTAACTTACTATCAATCTTAGGACTTTTGATGCATTGAAGCCCTACCTGGGATAGGCTCCCTACGATGGGTTAGATCCTTCGTAATTCGAGTTACGATCAATCTTAGGGCTTCGTGAAATCGACCCCAGGAGTCGATTTCACGAAGCTCTACGATCGATCGTAACTCGAGTTACGAATGACAACTCATCATATCCTATACGTAGGGCTGCAATGTATCATAAGTCCTATGATTGATAGTAAGTTACGATGAGTTTGGTGAAATCGATCCCTGTGCAAATTATAGCTACAAAATAATGAGTTGTTGTGACATAGGGCCTTAAGGAAATGAGGCTTGAGGCTAGGCTTGGAGTCTATTTTGGCTACCGCCATTTTGTGTCGTAAATGGAATGGAGGTCTTGAGATATATACTAAGCATGACGAGGCTGGAGCCTTTCTTTGGCTACGTCATGCGGCCCAATCCTTTTGTTTCGTTTTGTGGGCCTCAAATGGCGGAAGAGAAATATATCTCAAGCCTAGCCTCAAGCCAGGGTCCAATTTCATAAAACTGTTAAGCACAGAAAATTGCTAAGCACGAAATTTCAAACAACCAAATTTCCACGTGTTGTGTATCACTTGTGATTGTTCTTCGGCTGTTGTTTGCTGACCATGAATATCAAATGGAATTTTTAATGGTGGTTTGTTTTATTGGGCGAGACATTTTTGTGCTAAGCAAATTTTTGTGCTTAACAGTGTTATGAAATTTGCCCCTTGTTTCGTAAAGGCCCATCTTCATTTCGAAACATCACAGCCCGAGTTGTTGCTAAACAAGATGGCGGCAAATATGGGGCGCCCTCAACGTCAAGCAAATGCATGTATTAAAACCAATAATGTACATAATTTTTCACAAGCCTTCCAAGGTTTTGTTGGTAACCATTGAAATACTGTATAGGCCACTATGGACAAGATGGCTCAAGGTACCGGTAGTATACATATAACTGAAACTGGTTAACCATAAATAGCAGGATAGGCCATAATTATATTATAATGTACATCGATTTAGCACCTCCTCTTATCTTGTTGAAGTATAGATGACTGAAGACTGCACTATTTATCTGTAAATATGATATCAATTTGAATATTATTGGATATCTGATCTTTGAATAGATGGTGATGATAAAGCGGTTAACTGATTCAGTGAGAAACGAAAACAATATTATAATCATGATTTGTACTGAAAATTCAAAGACGGTGTTATATTAAGTGACAACAACAACCAACAACAATGGCAGTTGTTCGTATTGCTAGAAAATTTGTTTTTAAATATTTTGAAACATTTTGCCTCCCACACAAACCGGTACAGTTTGCTCATTAAGGAAACGTCTATCTAACTATTAAACCTGTACATTAAATATACTTGGCCCTTTTTTGGTTAATTAAAAGTTGTTCACTAAAAATCTATATTTTGGAGTAAAATTTATTCATAAGATGTTTTGAAAATGAGAGTTTTTGGTTTTCTTCTGCCGTGTGGTAATTAATTGATGTTACTAGGCAGTTTATCTTAAATAGATGTTTCTAATAATATGTTTGATAAATGGGTACAAGTTTACAGCGGTTTGGATAACGTCACAGTTCTTGTTCAAAATAGTAGAATACACGGGTTTACACCATGGCCGCCATCTTGGATTTTCATCGCAACTTCAAAACGAGGCACTTCCACTCATGCGCACTTTCCGAAGTGTAAGCCCGTCCATTGTCGAAGACAAAACACGGGTTTACACTTCGGCGGTTTTGCTCGCGACTTCAAAACGAGGCACTATCACGCATGCGCTTTTTTCGAAGTGTAAACCCGTGTATTAGTAGAATGACACAACATGACCGGTGGTGGCGCTGTGCCGTCGCCATCTTTGGAAAAAACACACAGCATTCTGTTTAAGTATTTTAAATATAAAATATCCAACTACAATAATGCATAAAGACATTTTCAACAATCGATTGTATTTGATTTGCCTTGTCTGGTTTGTGAAACAAAGTTATATCCGCATTGCTCATGGCCTCATTTTTTGAAGGCCCCACGAATGTAGTTGTACATAGTGCCCGCATGATTGTTCCCGTCTGCACAGTCATGAAAGACCGTGAGTTTTGGGAAACCTCGTAGCTATTGCGAACGTACATTGGGTCGGTGAGGGAATACTACGTACGTTCAGGATGAATTGCATGAGGCCCTTTTCGAACAGAGCTTGGTTTTCCAGTATTAAAGTCTTTCTTTGATGTGGCATCAAAGTTCATTAGTTAGATCTCAAAAAGCTGAATGGTATTATTCATGTACTTTTTGAGTCCCTATAGTTCGTAGTTCAAGAATCCCAGATAGAATATGCACGTTCAACCCGGACTCCCGTGATCCAACGTGGCGGTGAGTACATAGTATTATTCCTGCATGGTAGGCCTATTATGCACTAAAATAATAGTCTAGCCGATGCGTGCGAAATTGCTGAACATTTGCCCACATTCTTATCATTTGCAGAGGTGGAGCCAGTGCTAAAACTGTACACTCTAGTGGTTATTAAGTGTTGTGCTGTTTAGAAATTGTTGACAATGACAGTGGCTAGGTTCACCAAGGTTCAGTAGATTTTATTGTTGAAATGTACTTTGAAATCAAACAGGCAAACAGATTAAAGGTAGTATCATACTTTGGTAAGAAACCAAAACAGACATTTTCACAGATTTACGTTTAACTTTCGGGGTCTGTAGATGGTGATGGTAGAAACATATACAATTTTTCCGCCTGAATGGTGTATTTATCCAGAAATTAGTAAAACAACGACCAAAAATCTTTTTGATCTTTTAAAAGATCAAAAATAAAAGAGAAATGACTTGAGAAATACGTGCTATGGCTGTTTTTCACTTTTTTTTCCCAAAAGGTGGGCACCGTATGATGGGACTGAAATGTTCACAGATGACTGTTGCTGTATCTTCCTTGATATTATGGCCCATGAAAATGTATGTCTTTGATAAAAACCAAAGTATGATATTACCTTTAAGTTCATATAAAATGTACTTGCACCTGACTTTGACGTTGTAGTAAACATCAGGATGTTATTATACGCATACGTTTTAAAACTGGGTTTGTGCTTGTGTTTGTCCTTATATCTTCTTTGAGGAATTGGGACCTTGAAACAATACATAATATGAAACACAAACTTCAGGATATGCTCAGGTCATAATACTGGTAGTATACAGTTAATCGTCTACTACAATACATGAAGTAGGCCTAATGGTTTGTTGAGTCTGTGTACACAGTAATGTTTGATGCCCTCTACGTGCACTTTGTGTATGACTTATACAATTTCAGTAAATCACGTTGGGACGGGTACGGTTTAGCTGGGAATGGTGAAGCTAGGGTTCCAATGTATTCATCGGTAATTAATTATTATTTCAGTGGATTTCATAGTTTTAACTTTATTGAAGTTTAAAAAAGAAGAAGATCAAATTGCCACGTATAAAAAAGACGCGTACAAAAGTCTGGCGAAAAGGACCGAGCACACACCCCTTCCCAACTATATTAAGAATTAATATATATAGGCCTAACCTTAATGACACGACCCATCAAAATGACATACAATGCTCCGGGGTTTACCCGGCGTTTACCTGTCTAGCGACAAACAAATGCCGGATATGTTTTTCTTTTGAAACTTATACAGTGCCGATGCTGAAACACACGCCATCATCCTTTCGGAACCGTTGCTAAGAAACACGCTGGATCATTGGCTCTACCTTAAAAAAAATATTCACTAGGCTCAAGTATAACTTTGCCATATGTCATGCTTTTATCATTAACTGGGCAATTCTCGAATGCCTGGCGTTCCAGAATTCCAGGCGTTCGAGTTCAGATGTCTACGAAGACTTCTGCGTATCTCATACACGGAACATAAAACAAATCAACACGTGCGAAGCACAATCAACTCCATGATAGGTCCCCAGGAGCCTCTGCTTGCAACAGTGAAGAGGATGAAGCTGGCGTGGTATGGATATGTCACCCGTCACAACAGCCTGGCCAAGACCATCCTCCAAGGCACCCTGGAAGGCAGTCGCAGAAGACCATCCTCCAAGGCACCCTGGAAGGTGGTCGCAGAAGACCATCCTCCAAGGCACCCTGGAAGGCAGTCGCAGAAGACCATCCTCCAAGGCACTCTGGAAGGCAGTCGCAGAAGACCATCCTCCAAGGCACCCTGGAAGGCAGTCGCAGAAGACCATCCTCCAAGGCACCCTGGAAGGCAGTCGAAGAACACCATCCTCCAAGGCACCCTGGAAGGCATTCGCAGAACACCATCGTCCAAGGCACCCTGTATATCTCAAGCCCTTCATTTCATTTAGGACACAAAATGGCAGTAGAAAAAAACCGAAGTCTAGCCCCAAGCCCGATTTTTTAAAGACCATGCATAGTTAAGTGAGCCTGATTCTCAATTCATCATGATTCTACAGTGCACAGTGGTCATACATCAGGTCCGATTTTTTTTTTCAAGATGAATGAAAAATTCATTTCAGTGAACCGTAAATATCCAGTTTTTAAAATAAAATGACATTTTGAGATGGTTTTGCTTTTTGTTTTCTTGTTTATTAATCATAAATGTAAACAATTATGAGATGATATTAAAAAAATAAGCAAACCATATCAGGAAATGAAACAGCTGGTTCGGAAAATTTTAGCAAGATATGTAAAAAAATATTTTGATCAAATTGTTGCCTGTAATGTTCTTCTTCGAATTATATCAAAAAAATCTCGAAAAAAAAAATTAATCGAGTGATGCAATGGCACATTGAATATGTGCGTCAAAATGACTCCCAAAATGCTTATATTCAAATATCAAAGCTTCCACATTTTTAAAACCGGCCATTATAGGCCTGGATGAAAAGTCTTAAATTATATCCAATTTGACAGAGGAATCATCTAGCAAAATAATAAATCATTCACAAATTAGGCGCGATGTCTATGTGTTTCGGAAAAGAAACATTTTGATGACGATGTTTTCAAGAAATCTATGGTTTTTAATGAAATAAATAGCGCCCTTTGTTGACTACAATTATTAGTTAGTTTACGCGATGCAATTGCAGCGACACGTGAGACGAATCTCATTCGGGATACGATAGTAACCGCGTTTGTACATTTAGGAAAGAGATAATTCCGTTTTATTTAGTGCAGCATTGGTTGGAAAATAATACTTACATTTTGTAGAATTTTTTGGCAATATGAATCAAGGTTTAGAAATATTTAGAAATACACCTAAAACACGTAATGGTCTGATCTGACATGGGGAAATTTGTGTTTACGGGGGTGGCCATAAAGGTCGCTGTAGTGGGTTTTGCAACTCACGGACGAAACATATTTTTGATTTGACTAGGTACTAAAGACTTGCGGATCATTGTGGTTGGAAGCATGTAGTATATTTCTTAAGGCACAATCCTGTCGTACATGTATATTAAAGGGGCTGTATCGTCTCGATATTTTCAGGCCTGTTTCTGGGCCCAGAAAGATGAACTGTGACCCAGTGTTATTTTGCGCATGCGCGCTGGCTGTCATCACATTTGCATATTAACCAGACAGTGTGACCAAATGCATACAGCGTGAATGGCCGGATCTGTGCTGCACATACAAACCTGGCCTATACGATAATGCGGGAATTTGCACGCCTGAAATCATTTTTTGAACTTCGAGGCGCGCTTGCGGTCTGCTCCCATGGCAATGGCCGATTCAAACAAAGGGAAATGCAGACATCGGTGCATAATGTAATACTTTCCCACGGCCGGCCTGAGTGTGTGTAATTGCCATGTGTACTGTGCCATGCATGCATACAATGTATACAGCGTGTACACTGTACAGTGTAAAATTGATATAGGCCTACATGCCTACATGTATTAAAACTTTATAAAATGAAGTGTTTTACTGTAGGCCTCAGGCTAAATAATACTTTAATAGCACGTTTAAAACTCCTTGCTTCATGTTTTTTTACCAAATGCAATGGAATTATAATATTCCAAGGTATAATAATTCGGCAACCGTGCATGTCTACATTATGTTGTAAATTAGCCACTGCAATTCACAGTAATCTGTACATTTCAGATCTGAACAAGTCTGGATTGTACCCGTGGTTATTTGGATGGATAAAGAGCAAAGTCTATATCCTGCAAAAGGGATCGAGATCAAAGTTTATGGTGGGAGTCCCGATGTTCACTACTTATATCCCAAGAAAGCCAGAGAGATGCAAATAAAATGAAATGACACTTGTGAAATGAAACCAACTTGAGAGGGGTAGATGAAAGTTTGTTTTGAGTTTTGGGGCTCATGTGAAAGAACAGAAATTGAGATTTGATTAATAATGGTGTGACACTGCATTGTATAGACCCTTTATTATTTTATTTCTGTTATCTTTTTTTGGTTACCTCAGGCTGTAAGGTTAAACAAGCAAAACATGGATAAAAGAGTGCTTTTACAACTGGATACGGCATACTGCTCTTTACATATGTCCTTAGCAACCTATTCCTGAGTTTGTATTCCTTTGAAATTGTAGAGTTGTGTATCTAGTGCCAGACGCAGGGTTTGCTTATTGTGAAATTCGGGTTTACCAACATGGGAGGCGAAGAAGAATGAATGGAGACAACAAAACACTTATTTATTTCAACACTGACTGCTGTAAACTCAGCAGCTCCTCGATCACTTCATCCTGATCAATGTCTTTATTCTTACAACACCAAGTAAATATATTTAGTCCCTCTTTCTTTATATTATTCTCATTCTAGAACAAAATATGATCTAAACAATCACATTCAAGACTCAAAATGGACACAATTTGCGGTTCACTGTCACCGTTTGTAACTACATGTATTACATTTTAATCCTCAATGCCTTCAACTAATGAAAACCTTTTTTTTTCACCGACGTTGTTTTGGTGTTTAAAAACTAGTATGTATTGAGACCAAAAAGTGTTAAATTGAAACTAGTGTCAAAAATGAGCCTTGGAAATTTCTCTGCTAACTTCTTCCTTGGACTTCCATTCATTTTTAATCAAGAAACCCCTTGTAACATGCAGGTCGACAAATTACATGTAATGTACCATTTCATTTTCTGGGTAAACGATGACATTTTTGGAAAAAAATCTATGAAAATAAAATGCAGCACGGTGTTAAAAGTCTCATGGAAATCCCTTATGTGGATTATTCATTAGTAGTGCTACTGAAGAAATTACACCATTGGGTCGGGATTGGGATTTTCCCCCTTTTGTGGTGAAAAAATACATTCTTTCATATTAAAAGAATAACATATTTTAATGAATAACATATCGTCGACGTTTTCACGAAGGGCGAATTTGGCAATCTAAAAAAATCAAATTCTTTTGAAATTCTTTTTTTGGCCAAATTCGCTTAGGGGTATTGTAACGGACATCTTGGCGAAATTGTTTTGGCAAAATAAATCAAGTAGATCATGAAAATCAGTAAAGGGCGAATTTCACCAAAAGTGCTGTTTCAAGTTTTCACGAAGGGGCGAATTATCAAAAATGCAAGTTGTTCTATGGGGGTACTTTCAGCGCGTACGGGAATTTACGTTTTCACCATTGATCTCCATAATACACACATAACAATGGAGATCAATGGTTTTCATAAAGAGGCGAATTCCAGAGCGCGCGCGCGCGTGCTATTTTTAGCCTTGGGAGAAGGGAGTTATTTTTAGACAAGCCATTCCCAGAACAGCCATAACAAAAGTTAGTCTGGTTCCCTGCCCAAAGATTCCCTGACGACTCTTATTAAAAATCTTAGGTCAGGTATCGGCTACGGTTAAAAATAGAACATGACACAGCTGTCATGTCTGCGCAGGCGCGGAAGCTAGTTTTAGCGTTTACCGAGAATCAATTTTAGCATTCATTTTTGCCCTTTTGTAAGCACATGCAATTTTATCTGGACAGAATAAGAAATCAAAGGGTGGGAAAAAAACCATACAACAAACTCCTCAAAAGTGCATAATAGGAAAAGTGCTCTGTTGTATGTGAACAATAATTATGCTCTATTTGGGCTAACTGTAGCCGGAATGAAACATATTTACATGACGTGTCTTTTCCTGAACTACGTGACCTCGCGTGACCTGTCGGAAATAGCCGAAAGTCAACGTTACTATCCGAAGTTGAACGAAAACGAGTTCGTAATCATTCGGATTTTTCCGTAAAAGACCAAAACTTGGTCTTTTTGGTCACGTGACCCTCCAGTACACGTAGCCGATACCGGACCCTATATTTGACAGACAATAGTCTGGCGCTTTTGGGGTCCGGGAACCAGACTAAACAAAAGTTTGGCTTAACTTAAATGAAGCACAAGGGGGCGCACTTCAACATTTGATCGCTCGGCGACACGACACAGCCCCTTTAATCTTTGTGATCATTGTGAGAACAACTTTTAGGTTGGGTGGAATTATATCAATACCGTTTTCAATAAACCATTATATTTTTTTAGTTTGAGTATTTGAATTTGTTTAATTTGTTTCAGGCAATTTTCAGACATGGAGCGAAATCAGCAGACACCATCATATCGGGAAATTGTAAATAACTATATAAAGGGAAGATTCGTGGGCCGCGCAAGGCCAAGTCAAATTGCTGTCGCTGGAGAAATCATAAGGGACTTTAATCTACAGGGTAAAATTACGGAAGACAAAATTTCAAGAAGAATCAGGATTGGCTAGGACTGTCAGAGATCATTTTTTTTTTTTTCAATCTTGATTAGAATACTTTTTAAATTTACAAGTAAAAAATTACCAAAAGAAAAATTTAAACAACGAAAATAAACGGACAGGGCTTACTGTTCTGAGCAAAACCTAAATAAATAATCAGTTAAATAACAAAATAACCTATAAAACCACACATTCTGGAACTAAATAATGCTTCATTGTATTATTGCTGTTTTCTAAAGTCGTCGTCGTCAGCGGTCGCATCGACGTTAGTAAAACGAATGCGCGTGTTCACAGAATATAATTCAAAGACACAATTAGAGGGCGCACTACATTTTTTAAGTAAATTGCGTCCTCTTTTGACGATGAGGTATTTGGTACAAAAATATCGGAAATTTGTACCTTTTGTTGACGTTAAAATATGTTTCTCTCGTCCTGGAGAGGTATTACAACAAACTCGGTGATTTTCTGGATGTTATAACTTGTTTTGAGCGTTATTTGTACTGAAGTAGTCTGATGTCTGGGTCATATAGGGTTTGTAAACCACTGTGCAGTGTGCTGTACGAGTTGGCTTGTACACTCGTTTTGGCCAGACCAAGTACGCCTACTATGCCTTAATATAAATAGGTCGAATGTTTCATTTGTAACAAAGAACATGGTACTTTACTTGATATTTATTTTTTTGACCAGTGTTATCAGCACCAGCGGATGATTCTTGCATCCAGAGTTTTTCGGAACTATAGAGATAGGTGCTATGCGTTGCGTCTGACCAGATGAAAGGGGCTACCTGTACGTTTTATAGATGTTGTGGCGCATCCTGGAAGGGGGGGGGGGGGGGTTGGAAGCATGATGGGTTATTGGGTATAGACATGTGCAAATCCTATTATGCATGGATATCTCAACAATAATGAAAATTCTAAATAACTTCCTAGGGCCCTTGGGGTTTTTGTACGTGTTGGAATTGTGCTTAAAACAAACGTTTACATGGTGTTCTTGAGGTGAAGGATATGCAGGATGGTAAGAATGTGGATAAGATATATCCCTCCCCACCAGTGACCAATAAAAGACAATGACACCATGGACCGTGTGTTGAGTGGCCTGACATAAGAGTAACGTTTATATTTGGGAAAAGTCTGTTGACCTCCGAAGTATAATTATACAGTATTTAAAATAATAATTATTTTTTTTATCAATGAGGGTCCAAACGTGAAGCATTTGTGGAGGTGTACATGTATTTATTTATTTATTTATTATTTATTTATTTCTTCTTTAGACTGGGTGTCCCATTCAGTGCTTACAAAGTACTGATCTCCCATGGGTCCCAGTAACATGAATACATACAGTTTAAAAAATATGAAAAAAAAACACTAAAAATGACATTATTTTCGAAGTAAATAAAATTACATTGCACACAAAAGACCAAAAAATTATATAGATAAATATTGGCTAAAACATTTCAATGTAAACAAAACAATAAAAGAGACAGTCAGATTACAAATTTACGATAAAAAAAAATAAAATACCGTACATGAAAAAACCCACGTCATGCCCCCAGTGCACCCCAAGCCCCCCGGGCTACAGATAAAAGGTACACATAAAAAGGTGAACTATGATTAAAATTGGTTAACAAAGCTTTGTATTGATGTGGGGAAAGGATTTTTTAGTCCGGCTGGAATATTATTCCAGGCTTGAGCACCACGATATTGAAAGGTATTTCTACCAAATTTGGTTCTAGGAAGTGGTAAAATAACATTCCCATTAGTACTGGATCTAGTGCGATGTGAATGGTGTTCGTTGACCCTAATAAAATTGTCACTAAGATAAGTTGGAACCAACCCCGCTAAACATTTAAAAACCATGGTGTTCAGATGCAATTCCCTTCGTTCATGTAAAGTTTTACAGCCCAGGCGATTAAATATGTCACTAGTAGATGTTCTATAGGGAGCATTTAAAATAATTCGTCCTGCCCTGTTGAGAAGTTTGTCAATATGTTGAATGTGCGTTTTAGCAGCGTTGGTCCAAACAATATCACAGTAATCAAAATGGGGGAAAATAATTGACTTAACAATAAGATTCAACGTTTTTGTGGGAAGAATCTTCTTAACACGGTTAAGGAAACCAATGCGCTTGGATATCGTGGAGCTAATGTAATTTAAGTGCTCAGTCCACTTGAGGTTTGGATCAATGTAAACACCAAGATACTTCATACAAAAGGTTTGTTCAAGAGGCACATCGTTAAAAAGAATGTTCATTGACGGCTGTTGGATTTTAGCCAGTCGTTGAGCCGATCCAATCAACATACTCTTGGATTTCGAACTGTTAAGAACCAGTCTATTATTACTTAACCAAGTGCTTATTCTACTCATGTCATTATTAAGGTTGTTGTTGATTTGATCGATATTTTTGTCGGCATAAAAAATGGCAGTGTCATCGGCATAAAGTGAAATCTTAGAATGTTCAACCATGGAGGGGAGATCATTGATAAAAATTGTAAAAAGTAACGGGCCTAGAATACTTCCTTGAGGGACGCCAAAACAAATAGAATTGGAGCACTTAGAAAGTACATTTCCCAGCTTTGTAACCTGTCGTCTCCCAGCCAGGTAGGACCGGAACCAGTCCAGCTCCAGACCACTTACACCTATGGCGTTTAATTTGTGGAGGAGAATTGTGTGATTGACTGTATCAAAGGCCTTCCGAAGGTCCAAGAAGACTACTCCAGTTATTTTACCGGTATCCATTTGTTGCAGGAGAAAATCAGAAACATCAAGTAGTGTAGTCTGGGTTGAGTGAAGTGGTCTGAAGCCGGACTGCTCTCGTGCCAAAATATTCCTGTCGTGGAGAAAACAAGAAAGTTGGTCATGTACAATACGTTCAAAAACTTTCATTACACTAGATATAACGGACATAGGCCGATAATTATTAGGGTCACTCGGTGAACCACCTTTTAAAATCGGTGTTACTTTGCCCAGCTTCCACTCATCAGGTACAATCCCACTCTGCAAACTAAGTTGGAAAATGTATGAAAGTGGTCTGGCAAGAATGGCGGCGCCTGATTTTAAAAAACGTCCATTAATTTCATCCAAACCGTAAGCTTTCCCAGTAGGAATATTCTTGAGAAGTTTCAGTACCCGACAAGTAGAAATTGGGCTAAAGTTAAAATTTGTAGAATCATCCATTGTCACATTAAAACTGTTAAAATTAGTTTCAGGGAAGTCAAAGAGACTGTCTTGAGATTGTCCAACATTTGCAAAGTGTTCATTAAAAACATTAGCCAGATCACTACTTTTCTTTGTATCCATTAAATCTGTAAAGGCTTGAGTAGATTTCTTACTGGGTATAATGCCTTTCAAAATTTTCCAAAGATTACGGGAGTTACTCCCATTGTTTTTGATCATTTCATGATAATACTGCCTTTTCAGTTTTACGGCTAGATTGTTCAGTCTATTTCGGAGAGTTTTGGCTCGCCCAATGTGGCTGTCATTTTGAGTTGTGTTGGCAAGATGTCGGGCTTTCAGTGAATTCCGTCGGAGTTCCAGGTATTCCTCAGTTATCCACTCTGCCTTCTTTGACGACACTCTCAGTATCTTCATTGGGCAATATGTGTTACAAAGTTCCAAAAACATAGATTTGAACAAGTTCCAGGCTGTATTAGGGTCCTCAACAAGTTGAAGTAGGTCCCATGGCAAGTCTCCCAGATCACTATTGAAAGCTTGTTCGTTGAAGTTACGGAAAGACCGGGCATTTATATATCTCTGTTGATTGGGAATTTTAACGGATTTACGAGCGGCAAATATGAGTGAATGGTCACTAATGTTACACGTAATTGAGGCAGATTTACAGTACATTTGTGGTCGATTTGTCCAGATATGGTCAATGCAGGTGGAGCTGTGATCAGTTATCCTCGTGGGACTTGATATAATTTGAGTCATTTGGTAGTTATTGAAGGTGCGCCTCAATTTGGTCCAGTTTGTTGAGTTGGGAGTCAGGGCGTCGGCATGTATGATCCAGCAGGAAGTATACTCCCCTCGCAATGGCTTGCTTCATTGACATAATTATGTATGTCATCACTCACAAGTGAAGCAAGTATGGGAGCAAGGGAACAACCTCTCGAGAGGAGTATAGGGGGAAGTGTCGTGGCAGTATTGGGATGCCCTTATAGGTACACTCCCCTGGAGAGTGTACCTATAAGGGCAATGTGAACATCAGAATTCTGCACCAGATGCATGCGTATTTACTGTACGGTGTAAATTAATGACCCGAACTTTCCCGATATTTGAGTATACTTTGGCGTTATAAATCAACCTTTTCGCTATAAGCATGACAGGCTGCTGAATTTGGTACGAGATGAACACGTAAGGTAAATGTGCCATGATTCGGATACTTAAGCAATTTTGGATTATTTGACCTTCTTAATGTTTGTTTCTCTCAACTATTTTGACTTATGAACAACAAAGTGTAGTTATTATATCCAGGTTGATATTTTATGAAAGTTTGTTGTGTCCTTGAAATGAAATTTACTTGAAAATAACCTTAATTTTAGCCATGATTCGGACACCCTGTCCATGATTCGGACACACATGAACAAATGCTGAAAACAAAAACATGCCTTGCAAAATAAAATAATACCTCATCAATGCAGTGGGCAAATTCTTAAGTTGCCACCATTTATTTTCCAAAAAAAGTGTCATTTGACTGCTCAGAACTCAAAAAAGAAAATTGGTGCATGGACACTTCCAGGACTTATTTTCAGAGTTTTTGAAGGCAACGCCCTGATAAAAACGGACCATTTCAGCCATATCGTGAAATTGGTCTCCATTCCGTCCGTGTGCTCCCGTGCGCACGACTCTTGTGTGTACAAAGTCAATGGCGTAGATATTAGACTCCAGCCATTGACGAAATGAACGGCAGTCAATGGAGTGGAGTGTAAATTCGGGAGATGCCGGAATTTCTTCTAAAATGGAACATACACAAGCCACAAAATTATTTGGCATATTTTTAGCGATTCTGGGGGCCTGGGTAGCATAAATCAATGGAGTGTCAGAAATCATGGCACATATACCTTGGCTTCTGGACAAGGAAATTTATGCAAGTTCAAATTGGCAACGCAGCTCTCCATAATTTGGACCTTAATGGTATATTTATGAACAGAATATACCAGTTTCATATAAAAAATCCTATTTAATTAAACAAATTTTCTGTGTATTTAAATAATGCATTTTCTCACAACCCTATTTTTAACAGGGCTCTTAAGTTAAGGATCACACTTTTTTTAAACTTGAGGTTGCGCCCCAATTTCCTATCAGAAAATGTGACATTTTATAATAGGAATTGGATCATGTATGTGACACCGTTGTTTAGTCTAATAGGCCCTAGTGCACCTATCGGAAAGAATTCCACTGATGACCATAATTTGTGCACAACTCTATAGAACCAACAGAGGGCGTTTTGAGCAAACTGGCTTTGTACAGTTTGTTGGTAAAAGAACCCTGTAAAACTCACTTTTCAGATATTCTACGCAAGTTTTCCACACCTGAGATTGAGGTTTATCATAATTTGTATCAAATAAGTTAACTCTTGGAGGATATAATCCTTTTTTCCGTAATGGTGATCAGTGGAATTCTTTCCTATTTGCATTTGCACATTTCCGAGCATCCGAATGCTTCCGAAAACGTTGCTTCCGAAGACCTGCCGAAGATGACGTTCGTTGTGACGTCACAGGTCATTTAAATAAAGTAATAAAATTCACTTTTTGGCTCAGATATATACTGTTTCGTATGTTTTTCAGCGTTTCCAACCCTCTTGAAACAATTCTAAGGCGTTCCATGCGATACAATGTCAAAATGTTCGCTACAACATACATATCTGGGGCATTTTTGGTCATTACCTGTTGTTTTCCTACGAAAGGAATTGAGAGTGTTCCGATAAAGCCCTAGTCGTGTGCAGCGCCACCTACCGGTGGTTCCGGGAACATTGCGTCGAGACTTACCCCCGTTTCAGACAGGCGTGCCAGGGTCGCGCCGAACTAAATAGATAAGGAGCGACCTTAGGTCGACCCAATTCAGATTTTGGTTTCAGACAGGCGAACTTAAAACATTGGAGTAGCCCTAAAACTGGGCCTACAAACAAATGGACAACTTGGGGCCATAGCAACGGCTCCGTAGAAGACTTTTCGGGCGGTGTTGTTTACGATTCAGACCGTACGTTGTCGCCGGACTTGGTTGTTGCGAGGAGGAAATGGAAATTAAGCATAATGTACTTCGATTTTGACTGTTGTCATCGTTTATACACAACCGTCACGACTGGCATTGTGGCCGTCATATGTTTTGTTTTTTACTATTAGGCCTAGCCCATCTTTGACTCTGCCTTTAAAATGATTAATTTTGTTGTTTTTGTATACCTTGGCAAAGGTCTATTGAAAATGCACCCTGTGATGTACGACCGGCAGACGATTTCCATGCCAAAACGTTTTGTATGTGTGCATTGTTGGATATCACTGCAGTTTTCTGCTCATTTGCATACATTTGCATTGAGTTCGGCTCATGACTAGAGCGACGTCTGAAACGATGCCGCTCTAGCGCCGTTCTTTCGACCCAGACCGTCGATCTTTCGGCATCTGGCGCGCCTGGTCGCTCCTTATTGTTTCAGACGTCGAACTTTCTATGTACTAAATTCAAATCTTGCCTTTTAATTGGTTCGGCGCGACGCTAGAACGCCTGTCTGAAACGGGGGTTAGCTGGCTGCGGATCATCATCATGGCAGGTATGGAGGTCCAATCGGGCAATAAATCTTATAGTACGATATTAATAGGGGAACTTCATTGTGCACAAACTGCCTAATTGAGGGCATATCGATCAGCAGAGTTGCTGACTTGAGTCTGTGACTTGCGACTCAAGTCTGACTCGAGTCACTATTTTCGTGACTTACGACTTGACTTGGAAATACTAGCTTTGACTTGTGACTTGACTTGGACTTGCAAACAATGATTTGTGACTTGACTTGGACTTGCAAACAATGACTTGTGACTTGACTTGGACTTGCAAACAATGACTTGTGACTTGACTTGGACTTGCAATAAATGACTTGTTGCCAGCCCAAGTCAGATGCTACTCGAGCGACAAATCAGAGCAAGAAATAACAACCATTTTGTTTCCGATAAATACTTCTATATTTTCCAATGATTTCGCGTGAACTGTCTAGTTTGTGACGCGGGGCGACTAGATTCGACTCATGTGCAATACAGTCACCCTGGCCCCGCATGCTTTATACATACTTGTAAAAGGACTTTTGTTTGGGTTTGGTTTGTTCAAAATCAATGAGTTTTCTCAATTTTCTGATGCATTTACTTTATAATTATTGCCTTGATGCCCTTGGGAATTTGTGACTTGCAACTTGACTTGTGTTATCACCAAATGACTTGGACTTGACTTGACTTGCCCTGTTTCCAAATGACTTGTGATTTGACTTGTGACAGGACCCAGTGACTTGTGACTTGATTTGGACTTGCAAAAAATGACAAGTTACTTGAGCCAGCGTGGTGTCACAAAATCCTTAAACAGCATTTTAGTGAATCGACCACAAAATAATAACATGTTTAGCGGATTTTCTAATGGTCGAAAAGGGGTGTCAACAACAAAACCAATCCAAATCAAATGAATCGTTGGGTGTCATACATCACAGATGAAGGAATAAATCAATACTTTCAACACATCGATAGATCGTTCGATTACTTATTTGATTGATTGGCGCGGCATATCAATTAAATTACCTGTGAATCGACTAAGTACAATCCAATCCACAAATCCATCAATCAGCTGATCAATCGACCGATCAATCAATTCACTGATAATCAATACGGTGATAAATCAACCAACTGACTAATATATCACTAGTCAATCAACACACCGATCCAGTAGGTCACGCCCCTTGACAAATTGACCAATCACAACGCGTTATTTAAGGTCCGACAATTTGCAGCCATTTTGTAGTCTTTACTACACACTTTTCGTTGAGTTTACTTTTGTTTCGTATGTACAATTAGGGAATTGTTTTTCAAATTCGAGATTTATTCTTAATCATGGTCAAGAGGTGTTTATATTTTCATTGGAATTCTGACTCTCGGTGCCCTGGCCGAGAGGAAATGTACATTTTTGGCCTTTTGCAAAACCAAACAGAGGTGCTTTCGGTAGTTGAGAGTGTACAATGCTTCGCGTGTGGCAATCGTAACATGGGTGCGTGCGGGTGTACGTTGCTATGGTGGGCGTGGCCTACTGGATCGGTGTATTGCTGGACCTGTTAAAGACTTGGCGGACTAAAGAAACGAAGTTATTAGTTGAGGAGTTGAGGAGTTAGTCAACCACTCAGTCAATGATTGATCTATCAACCATATTAGCTCATTAATGGATTATCCTTTGTTCAATGGAAACAGGCGTGCTTCCTGGAGAAATCTTGGACCCAGATAACCCGGAACCGGAAGTGGGATGGGATGACCCAGATCCAGAACAAGAAGAGCCGGAACCAGACAACCCGGAAACGGATTCATCAGAGCCGGAAGAAGGATGGGATGACCCGGATCCAGAACCGGAAGACCCTGAACCAGACAACCCGGAAACGGATTCATCAGAGCCGGAAGAAGGATGGGATGACCCGGATCCAGAACCGGAAGACCCTGAACCAGACAACCCGGAAACGGATTCATCAGAGCCGGAAGAAGGATGGGATGACCCAGATCCAGAACAAGAAGAGCCGGAACCAGACAACCCGGAAACGGATTCATCAGAGCCGGAAGAAGGATGGGATGACCCAGATCCAGAACAAGAAGAGCCGGAACCAGACAACCCGGAAACGGATTCATCAGAGCCGGAAGAAGGATGGGATGACCCAGATCCAGAACAAGAAGAGCCGGAACCAGACAACCCGGAAACGGATTCATCAGAGCCGGAAGAAGGATGGGATGACCCGGATCCAGAACCGGAAGACCCTGAACCAGACAACCCGGAAACGGATTCATCTGAGTCGGAAGAAGGATGGGATGACCCGGATCCAGAACCGGACGACCCCGAACCGGACAACCCGGAAATTGATTTATGGGAACCAGAACAGGAATGGGATGACCCAGATCCGGAACCGGAAGACCCGGAACCGGACAACCCGGAAATGGATTTCTGGGAACCAGAACAGGAAAGGGATGACCCAGATCCGGAAACGGAAGACATGGTACGTAATCAGGAACATGATGCAGTTTCTTGTGCTGATGTTGAGAAGCCGTTACAGGAACCACCCAAGTCTGCCCTAGAGGATAGATCCACACCTAGAAGGGACCCTAAAGACGACAAGCCGATTCATGAAGAACTGGCACCAAAGTTCCCCGAACCAGAACTGGATCAGAACCAGAATCCGGCTCCCGGTGCCGATGCTGAGAAGCCGTTACAGGAACCACCCAAGTCTGCCCTAGAGGATAGATCCACACCTAGAAGGGACCCTAAAGACGACAAGCCGATTCATGAAGAACTGGCACCAAAGTTCCCCGAACCAGAACCGGATCAGAACCAGAATCCGGCTCCCGGTGCCGATGCTGAGAAGCCGTTACAGGAACCACCCAAGTCTTCCCTAGAGGATAGATCCACACCTAGAAGGGACCCTAAAGACGACAAGCCGATTCATGAAGAACTGGCACCAAAGTTCCCCGAACCAGAACTGGATCAGAACCAGAATCCGGCTCCCGGTGCCGATGCTGAGAAGCCGTTACAGGAACCATCGACGTCTGCCCTCGATGCCAGATCCACACCGAGCGGGGTGTCAGATGAGAAAGAAGAGGCGAGCGGTGATCAACATGAGCAAAAAGCACAATTAGGTACGTCGAGAAAATCTGAAGTTGATTTTAATATACTGCACACGTGCTAATGAAATCAAAATTGCAGCCAGGGTCAAATTTTAAGCCCCCGCTTCATGCAAGTATTATTTGTTTATTTGTTTTGCTACATCGGTATTTAATCTTATGCTTGCTTTGGGGAAACCGTTTTTCCGTGCAACGGTCTTACGTTTGGTTCTGCGAATAGCCACTTTGATGTACTCTTCATGGCTGTATACTGAGAGAATTAGTGAGAATTATTTATATTCAATTATCTCTCTTAGCCAAGTGAATTTATTTACAATAGATGTCACATTGGCCAAAGCATGGAATTATAAAAGCGTCCGTTGTATTACACAAGAGTCGCCACAAATAATGTGTTCCGACTCAATAGGAGACTTTTGAGAACCGGCCTTCAAGTCAACATCGCACGCGCACGCACAACAGAGCAGGCTCAAAACAACGCACGCATGCTCACAATTGCGTGCATGCATGTGCGCTGTTGACTTGAAGACCGGTTCTCAAAAGTCTCCTATTGAATAATCCTTTTGTGTGTTTCATAAGATGTCAAATTAATAGTTCCGGAGCTCATACGTCGGTGGGAACGATGTGCGCCTGTCTTCCGGCATCCATCTGACGAATGTACTTGTAATGCACGGATGGACTTAATATAGGCAGTTGTCCCTAGCCTTTTCCGCCCGATTGCTGACATTTTCCCTTTCTTTTCAATCCCTGCGTCAGAGGATAATCGTCCTCGTTCTGAAGCTGGTGAAATCGCTCCCAAATTGCAGAAGGTTTTGCAACCAGGCAAGTTAATGGATCTTTCGTTTGTTGACTTAACAAACCGTACCGGTGTCAACTGCCAAAAGTTGCTTAAGTACCAAAAACCTTGGTAAATAAAATCAGTATGCCAGCCAAAACTCCCTGTGAATGTTATGCTTAGCAAACAATGGCCGAATACAAGTCAAAAGCAGCTAACGTCACATGCAAATTTGGTTGGTAATTCTGTTTGATCAAGGAAGACTTTTCATGCTTAAGCGAATGTTGTGCTTAAGCAGCTCTATGAAATTGGCCCCTGGTTGGTATGGACAGCCAAAATGCAAACTATTGAATCTCTTCGACAGGCGATGTGACCAACATAATTTGCAAACTTTCAAGCCGTATAAATTCAACCTCATTGTTGTAAGTGCGAGTTTTGTGTAACAGAAACATTCTTTTTGGCATTGTAATATTGGCTCTCCATAGTTTCTTACATATTGGGTGTATAGAGTGCCTTTCGTAAAAACTACCGTACTTTCACTGATTACTAGACTTCTGATGGAAAAAAATTGTTATTTGTGATGTTCTGTCGTACAGCTGGGATGCTGCTCGAAGTAACACCTGACTACCAAGGTTCCTACGCAGCTCACAGAATGAAGCCAGCAGAACCAACTCCAGACATGCTCGCACCACGATATGTAAGACGTCATTAATCACCACCGGCCGATTTCAAGGGTCAAATGTCACAAGTTCATGAATATTCATTATGAACTTGCACATCGTTAGTCCTTTTGAATACATGTTGTTCATGTTAAATTTTTACATCAGAAATCTAAATTGTTCGTACTTTTTCATTATACAACATTACCTTTCAAAGTTAGGCATTAAATTGAGAAAATTATATTAGTCAACTATACATGTAAATACAGGTTAGCCTATGTTTTCCATTATAGACATATGAGTTGTGGTCACCTTGCAAAGGCATCGCCTTTATTCTCAACAACGCGACATTTAGCTCCGGCCATCAACGGAAGGGCTCGGACATTGACCTGGAAAACATGGTCCACCTTTTCCAGGAGCTGGGGTACATGGTCATGTCTCACATTAACAAGAAATGTCATGTACGTAAGATCATGGGCCATTATAATGGGGCTCCACTGAGCGTATGGGACTTTCCGAAGACTTTTGCTGTCGTCAAAATGGATATCGAAACAAACAGTATAATTATGTGGTCGAGTTTGGTAACAGTAAATTGTAATTCTTTTCTGTTGTGGGGAATTTATGGGGTGCAGTTGTAAACCTTTGCTAACAAAGAAAAGTGATTTATTTCGTGCTTGCTTTGTTATAGGAAATCAAGGATTTGATAAGGTCGTTCGCCGCCATGTTTAATCAATCAATCTACGACTCTGCAGTGGTCGTATTGATGAGCCACGGCGAGAAAGGTGTGATTCTGGGCACGGACAGCGTGCACGTGTACCTGCGAGATTTGCAGCGAGAGTTGGAGGGTGACAGGTGCCCTGGTCTCAAGGGGAAGCCCAAGATGTTCTTCGTCCAAGCATGCCGGGGAGGTAAGTATGGGCCCTTTTGCAAAACCACAAGAGACAATTATTAAACACCGAGTCCCCCAGTTCTAGACAATCCTCATTGCATTAGGCATATAGCAACACATAGTTTCTTTTTGTTTATACTAATATTGTGACCGTGCATTCTTTTGCTATGTAAATGACCTGTGGAGCAGCCGCCCATATAACAGCAATGTTATGTTATATGTAACTGCATTTTGGCTCTCAGGTATATGGGCCCCTTTACCAACTCCGGTTGTTTCGGACGGGCCGAATTCCCAACTGACTGGTGGCGAGTCTAGCCCGATCCCACCTGAGTGGATTCTCCCCGTGGAGCCGGATAACGAGTTTGCAAGCAGCCTACGGAACAAGGCTGACTTCTACTTCGCCTACGCCACCATTGATGGTATAGTTTATAATGTACTCGCACTTTGTCTGACAAGACATTGTACACGAATAGTCCGAGTAACTTGGACCCTAAAAATTGCCTTTGTTAACATTTGGACATGATCTGGCGATAGTAGGGTTCAAGTACCTTGTGTGTAAATGAGTGGCAAGAGCTCCTTTTCGCCTCTATCCCGAGTCAAAGTCTTGTGATTTCACCTCCAAATCGATCTAAAATGTCTCATGCAGCCAGCTATGGACCAAGGGAAAATTGGAGATTCCAATAATGACAAGGTTCACTCACATTTTTTTAAGAAAAGGAAAATTTTCCCTACTGAAATGGGCACAGAGACCTCCTATTCACACACTTCAGTATTCAGTTTTCAGATAAACATTTATTGCATACTTCTCAATGGATCACATAGTTATTGGAAAATAAATATTGGGAATACAGTTTGTATAGCAACTTAGCAAAACAAATAGATAAAGGATAAATACAATGACCACTTCAGGGGACTTGGACCCTACTATCGCCAGATCATGTCCAAAGGTTAAAAAAGGGAGATTTTTAGGGTCCAAGTTATTCGGACTACTTATTTCATAAGAATTTAGTTTAGAAGTTTCATGTTGGACTACGTCATGCTCACTCGCGCCTTTTGTGACCTCTGTACTAATTATAGGTCATATTTCGCTGAGGAGTGATGCTGTTGGATCCTTCTTTGTCCAGGCCTTGTGTGAAGTCTTCTTTGCAAATGCCCATCGAGACAATCTGGACACACTCATGAACAAGGTATGAGAGCGGCTTGGCAAATCTGTCCAAGTTGAGTGATTCTTGGAATTTTCCGTTAAAATTCTCCTTTAAAGGTACAATACATGATTGGTAAAGGTCATAGAACAACACTCACACTTTGTCTGATCCAGCATGTACATTAATAGTAAACCTGTGAACATTTGAGCTCAATCGGACATTGACATTTGAGCTCAAAACCCGACTCAATTGTTCTTATAAAACACAAAGAAGGATTTTTGATCTTGCCAAAATCAAAACTATTTTCGATCTTTGTTTTACTAATTTCTTGATAAATACACCATTTCAGGCAGAAATATTTGAACTGTATGTTCCTACCAGTAGGATATGTTTTTGTTTGGGTATGTTGTACTGTATACCGTTAAGATTTATAGTTACTTAACTATTGCTTTGATTTATCTGGTGTGTATTAAATCTTCCATGGACGTGATAACCAGGGACTTCACCACAGAAATAAGGGTGATTGCCTTGGTATCCCTGGTCATTGACCTGGTGCCCTGGGTCATGGCTCTGGTGCCCATTAGACCTAGTATTCCCTTCGGCATTTCAGTTCTCAGACATTACATTCCTTTTTATGGAAATTGCCCTGCTCAAAACCAATGTTCCCGCTTTGTATTTGGTACAACCCTAACCTTATCTCAACGTGAGTCAGGAGAAGGTATGAACCAGAAATTTTAAGGCCTTAATCATTTCAAGAGACGGTGTCGCATATTCATTCCAGCCACTGGTAATTAATCTCAGTTTCGGTTATTTTTGTAGCTCTTCCACATTCTAATTGTCTCTTTAATTGTTATCTTTAGGTAACTGGCAGAGTGACCGGCATGTTAGGCAGCCTCTACGACCATGGGTCCAGGCGCTGGATTCCCGTCAACCAAACCCCAGAGGTCATCAAGAGCATGTGCAAAGCCCTCTACTTCCTGCCCAAGTACTCCAAGACCAAGTAACAGCACAGTCGTCAATTTGTGGTGAATATGAAAGGAGACTCTGGCCCTTGATTGAGACATTGAAGATTTCAGGATTTGGAGATAATTATGCGTCACCATTACCTACTAAAGACATCTACAACTGGGTTATCGTGATATAAGGCCTTTACTTGGCCCTTTTCCAAACCTCGGCTCCGGCTCCGGCTCAGGCTCCGGGGCTGTCATCCATATGTTAAAAATGTAGGTTGTGGCTTTTCATTGAAGCTGAATCTCAGTTTTCTTGTTCAAAATAGAGTATCTACTTCCAATCCGTAACCAAAAGCCTCTATTTTGATACCTGTTAATCAAAAATGGAGTCACGAAATGGAGCCGAAGCCGGAGCCTGAGCCGGAGCCGAGGTTTGGAAAAGGCCTAAGGATTGAGGCTAGGCTTTGGATTTATTTTACCGCCATTTCATGTCCTAAATAATATAAGTCCCAAGCCTAGCTCCAAGCCTCATTTCCTAAAAGCCCATTCTTCTCTTCTTCTCCTTTCGCAACGTTGCAGCCTTAGCTGTTGCTAACCAAGATGGCGAAAGTAACGGGGCGCCCTCAACGGCAAGCAAACCCATGTATTAAAACCAATGATGTACATAATTTGTTCACATGTATTCCAAGGTATTGTTGGTAACCATTGAAATACTGTATAGGTCATTATGGAGAAGATGGCTCCAAATACTATACATATAACTGAAACTGAAACTTTGATCTTTGAATGGATATTGATAAAGCTGTTAACTGAACCCGAAGCGGATTATATAATCATATTTTTTGCTGAAATTGCAAAGGCGGTGTTAAATTAAGTGAAAACAACAACAATGGGTGTTGTTTATACTGCTAGAAAATTTGCAAAAAATCACTCGAGAAGATTAAATATTTTGCAACTTTTGGCCGCCCATACCAACCAGTACTCTTTAGTACAAAAGAACGGTCTAAGGAAACGTCTATCCAAAGCATGATAGATTTTATATTGCACATCTGAGTAACATGGCGCGCGTATTGTGTCAGAACAATTGTGAATTAATATTCTTCTTGACCCTGTAAATTTTTAGTTGTTCACTAAAAATCAATATATTGGATACAATTATTTTGTTCATAATGTGTTTTGAAAATGATGTTGTTTTGTTTCCTTCCGTGTGAAAATTAAGTAATGTTACTAGGCAAATTACCTTAATTTGATTTTCTAATAAAGTATGATAAATGGTAGAAGTTTACAGAGGCTTGGATGCTGTCACAATTCGTGTTCAAATGAGCAGAAGAGCACAAATTTGCCTAGTGGTGGCGCTGTGCCGTCGCCATCTTTAGGAGTGCACCACACTATAAATAGCTCAAAAATCAATGCGCCGAGCTGATTATAATATTCTGTGTAGCCTCAAATGGTTTTAAATATGCATTTGGGGGGTCATGCAATTAATATATTGTGTGATCATAACGAGCTATAGCAACCTGGGGTTCAGTGTTCAGCCTGTTGTGGAGCAAATTCACAGCAGGTCTCCCACCAAGGCGGACTTCCTTGAAATCGCCATAAGCAAGGAGGACGCACTAATCGCTGACCTGTATTCTAAGCCCATAGATACCCACCAGTATCTCCATGCCACTAGCTGCCACCCTAAGCACTGCAATATTGGTATAGCGTATAGTCAGATCCTCAGACTTAGACGAAACTTTTCTTAAGATCTTTTCTGAGGAAACACTTGGTTGCTAGAGGCCAAACTCTCACAGGGTGTGGTGGTGTGACATCGAGAGAACTCGCGCTCTTTCCAGATCGGCAGTTCTCAAGGCTGCAGGACCGATGATACATATACATGTACTAATAACAAAGTTACACTAGTGAATACTTTCCATCCCCCTTACGCAGAAACACCAATGATAGCCATCACATTCTCCACACCTCAGACCGTCTCCTCGGGGCCATCCCAGAATACCCTCCTTGGCCTACAGACGTCCCCGCAAACCCGAAATTTGATTGTCAGGGCTGAAGTCCCACCCAATAACGTTTCTTCCCCCTTCCAGCGTGGTACTTCTAAGTGCAGTTCGGGGAGTGTGGTCTGCCAGGACCACATCCGTGAGGCTGATTCTTTAACGGGCAACGGCTGTACCCATAATGACCAAAGGGACTATCTACTTGCACTACATCTGATGTCATATATCTCATTTCATACAGGATTTGCAAGATTCAATATGTTGGTGGGAAACCAGGAACACCCTTAAGAAACGATTTTATGGTCACAGGTCAATAGTCGAAACTCAGAAGTTTGAAAACTCCGTTGGGTCTCCACTTCTATCTCCCTAACCACACAATTTCTGATATGATCTTGCAGGGCATTGAATCAGTTGGTCACCGTAGTGACTTGGTCCGGCTCAGCAGGGAGAAAGTATGGATTAAAATCCTCCTGACTATTCAACCTCAGGGCCTCAACATCCAGGAAATGAAGGAAATGACTAACATAACTGTTTTGTTGTCTCCTTTTCAATAATCTTTAGTCTCACCCCACCCTGCATTATTGTTTAACTACTTCTCCATCTTAGCCCCTTCCCAAGGTACGTAGGGGTCTTACGCATTTTTAAGCAGAACATTTTTGTGCAATCGGTTATTATACTGAAGTGACTATATTCTAACCTTTCCTCCATGTTTTAACTTAATCTATAAAAAAAAAAAAAAAACAGGGTCCTAACAATTTGTGTGAATTAATTAGCTGGAAAACAATTAACAAAGTCACTCCTTTTTAAAATCGTGCAGTAAACAGCTAGCTACTAGGCGGTCGTCCGCCATGCACACAATATAATATGAAAATAGGCACGTTCTCGCACACCAAATAGCGCGACTATTTGGGTCGCACTCCAAATCCCGGTACGATTTCTATCAAACTGCCCGTGCGCAGTGAAGCGTAAAGTTAGCGTGCATCATGCGCTAAACTCGCGGGCCCGCGTTGCATGATGGGATATAAAAAACCGGTATTTTTGGGTGCACCCTTTGATCTCCATAATACACTGGATATGACACGCGTATTCTTTTTGTACAGCGCTTCCTGTAAAAACGCGCAGTCCCGTTTAGGAGGGTTGCGCATGCGCTGATGAATGTCACATGTATCATCACCATTAACGCTGCAGTTAGAAGATGGCGGTGGATAAGCCGCCGGAGACATGCCGGAGTTGTCAATCTTTGATTCCTGTGTTCAGAGGTAATTCAGTGATCTGTTTGTTCTATTTTCTTGCTTCCACAAACTGTATACTGAAATTGCTACCATTAGCTAGTTGTCATCATAGTTCATAAGCCATCATTGTTTTCCATTCCCATTAGGTTGAACAGTCACTAATTCATATCGCATTCAATTTAAATATGTCATTCATTTCTTTATTTTTACGAAGGTATTGACATTGAGGACTATGTGAAGATAAACCAGCGTAGCAGAAGCCAACCGTTCATCTTAGCAGTTGGGGGAGTGCAGAGCTCGGACCGTATACCTTCGTCATCAGCGACAAGCCATCCCCTGTGAAAAACTCTTTCAAGCAGTAGGCCTTATATAATTTCTCTCACTTTTTGAATTGATTTCAGACTTTCAGAAATTCAGAGTAGTGGAAGAAACTTACCAAATTGTTCATTTGATACTCACAATGCCGTGAAAGAATGACCAAATAACGTGTGTGTTATTATCAATCGTTAATATTTGTGATTATTTTTGAAAAGAAAATATATCATTTATCATCCTCTGTGGATTTTAGAAATTATTCCCCATAACACAAATATTAGTGTTTTGTTTTACGATTACAGTTCAAAATTTATTAATTTTTCTCTAGTGTGTTTTATGAAATTCAATATCAATGAATGGTGATTTCTGATCGTTTTTCTGACATGAACTTTTAAATGGATGATAAGCAATGATTGAATAGCCATGTTATACAGCAGTGAATCAACTGAAAAGCATGTGAAACCGAAACAGTTGTTTAAGAAATCATTTGAAATAATTCTAATACTACATACAATCATAGCTAAATCAGAATATATAAAGAAGTTGATTTTATGTTTAGAAAAACGAGCTCAGGTAGAATAAAAACACAGAAACGTGTGAATAAGTTGATCAAATAACGTTATGATTGTAGTGTTTTTTTCTTCCCCTAATTTGTTTAACCGAGTAGCAGGCTAAAAATTACTCAACTAAAGGGTAAAAGAATAGCACAACTGTGTTGGGTAAGAACATTTTACACAATATCTGGGTAAGAATTTTACACAACACCTGGGTAACATTTGGGTTGGGTAAGGTTAACCCAACTTTTGTGCGATGGAGGGAACATGGTTGTTTCTGGGTAAACTCTATTTTTACACAATATTTAGTTATAATTTACACAGGCCTGTGTCAATTCTTACACATCGAAAGTTGGGTAAAATGTTTACCCAAGTCGACAACCATGTTCCCTTTTTACACTCAAAAGGGTAGGAATTTTACCAATTTTTTTTTTTTGAGTGTACGGTCTATGCGCCGACCCGCACTTGAAGTTTCTAAACCCTCCTGAGCAAACGCACGCATTACACAAGATTGCGCGCGATGTCCTATCCAGTGTATTATGGAGATCAATGGGTGCACTGTTCACACAGCAAATAATCGCGACCATTTGCAAAAAGACGCACGATTAGTGCGATTTTGAGCGCGCTCCAAATCGCACTAATAGTCGCGATTATTTGTGTCCCCACCATTGATCTCCATTTCTAATGGAGATCAATGGTCCCCACACAAATAAGCGCGACTATTTGGGTCGCGCTCCAAATCTCGACCCAAATAGTCGCGCTATTTTGGTGTGTGAGAACCATTGATCTCCATTAGAAATGGAGATCAATGGTGAGAACGTGCCTTATATGAGAATATGGTTGCCAGGCGTGTGCGTGAGCGTGAGAGAGAGCCCTGACAGAGGACGAGTGAGGCGTGACTGTCACGCGCGCCGGAGCCATTGTAACCAGCCAATTACATAAAATAGGCGCCATGAAATTTTAAAATGTACCCCAAAAATTGTAATTAATTTAAATCTCCCTGTGAAGAATTATAGGGGGAATTTCTAACAATTACTCATTAAATAATATATCATTTGAATACAGTTTTACTCAATCGGCCTCGGCGGTGATGCTTGAACCGGTACTGGCACTTGGCAGTCATAGTGCTCACTCCGCGTACGCGTGTGCCCCTGACGATGCTGCGATGAACTGCCTTACGATGGTGATAAAGGCCTGTCGATGACGTCTTCAAGATATCAGTGAACTCTTAAAAAAAAAAAAAAAAAAACCTGTCCAGCTGAGCTTTGTGAAAAACTGCAGATAGTTTACCCTTTCCAGATTGAAAATGCACACACTACTATCTTTTGCGATGTTTTGTCCATTTTTATGTTCTGAGCAATTTCCCAGCGTGAGAACATGAATTTTGTGCATTTGCAATTTATTTTTATTCATCGAATGTGATATAATTATGGGCGAAAAGGGGGCCTCGGCCCAAGGACTAAAACGGTATAGCGCCACAAGCGGCGACATGGAGGTTTTGCAGCTGACGTCATCACATAGCAACGATTGTTTATACCAACACATTGGAGAGAAAGTTTCGGAGATAGCGATAACGGTGTGCTGTGTGTCGTTCAGTTTCACATGGATCGATATTGTGTTTGACTGTGTTACAGTGTATCATTCACTAAATACGTGAAATCGGGAAGTGTTTCCGTCTCATTAATGGTTGAAAAAGTTGCGTTCGGGAGGAAATATGTACTCCTGAACGCAACTTTTTCGACCATAAATGAGACGGAAACACTTCCTGATTTCGCGTATGCAGTGACTGATACACTTTAACACAGTCAAACAACGAGTTAGTCCAACACTCTTCAGTTTAATAGAATAACCTTGTGTAAATTATCCAGTTTCCTAGCGTATGCAGAAGGAATTGGTATAGGCCTACGCCTGCATCCATTTTGGTAAAATCCGTCCCGACAACGTATAACACTACACAGAAACTTCAGTTCGTAAGTGGTATGAATGCAATTGTTTTCACTCCAACATGGCCGACAAGTTTGTTGCCTCACAACAGTGTGACGTCACTGCAAAACCTCTATAGGATCTTTGGTCGTGACTCATGGGGAAATCCCCCTACAGATATTGCGACAGCATAAGGCCGGTTTAGGAATTAACGTTCATGAAGTACAAGCCTAGGCCTATTTATTGACAAGGCCCTGTGTATCTTTTCAAAGAGAGATTGGTTTTCAGAATTGGATGTGGCATCCAACCTCGCGAAGTTTAATCATTGACTTAAACTCGAAAACCTATGAACATAGGCCTTCAATTAGTACTAGGTTATTTGAGACCCTTGTAATAATTATTTAAAGTTGAAGTACCTGGACAGCCTATACTTTCAACAGGACCCGTGGACCAACGTCTGAGCGTGGCGGTAAGTACTGTGCTAGGCCTAGTACTGGTGCGACTAAAGAAGGTTACCCGACAATAATTGAAAAACCATAACGTGTTATGTAGACGAATTACCCAAGAAGCTACATTTACAGTGGGGAGGAATGCCACTGACGGCCATCATTTGTGCAAAAACTCTATGAAACAGAACAAAATGCGTTTTGAGAAAAAATGGCTGCCGCTGCATTCATTTCACTTATTTTATCTCAGGTGTACAACTGGATATATACAGACAACATGGTACATTTAGAACAAAACCTCGCCTCTCACCAATGTGACCTGCGTTCAAACCCGGCTTGGGTCATAATGTGATAGAGTAAACCTTTACAAACAAACTGTCTATATATATTTCAGAATAAGTGGTCAATTCACACATAATGTGTATGAAAGAAAGATGAAAATCGGGTTTTGAGGTTGGGTAATTAAGTCTTCTTTTTTCCCCTCAATTGTAATTAATTTTTGCTCAAATCCTACATGGTCATATCAAAGACATAGTTGTATTACAAATCCGAATCTTGAAGTGATAAACAGTTTAATTTTAATATAATGGTTCTCGACACAAAGTGTTTTAAGTCAAGACCAAATAGGTATACCATACTAATTAAGCGTGTATAGTGTTTCATGTGTAACAATTAACACGGTACTTGACTTATTCTTTTAGACCAGTTTATCGACACCAGCGGTTGATTCTTGTATCGATTCGAGACAAGTGGCTGATTGCGGATCGTCATCATGTTAGGTATGGAAACCCAATCGGGAAATACATCTAATGTGTCCATCAATTGATCAATTAACGGTCACGTGAATCGATATAATACAATTCAACCTAACTTGCCAATCAATCAATCGAATGATCAATCAACAACGAACAATCAATCAACTGATTAATCCATCGACTGATCAATTAACAATGAACATTCAACTTATCAATTCATCGAATGATCAATCAATCGAATGATCAATCAATCAACCTATCAATTCATCGACTGATCAATCAACAACAAACAATCAAATTATCAATTCATCGACTGATCAATCAAAAATGAACAAACAATTACCTTATCAATTCATCGACTGATCAATCAATCAATTGATAAATAATCAATATCTAATCAATCAACTTATCAATTCATCGACTGGTCAATAAATCAATCAATTTAACTCGCAGTACCGCCACCACGATGTGACACGCATCTTACAAGAAAATGTAATTATTAAATAAAATGTTTATATTTTGAGATAATTATAGCCTTGTGAAGAGCGCGTCTTTTTAAAATCGGCTTATTTCTATTAAAACTTAAATATTACGCTATGTTTTACTTCCTTCTCAAAAATATGTTAATTTATTGTATATAGTTTATGTATTTGAAGTTGTTTACGGGTTTTAATTAACTAGTAATTAAGCCTAGAACATGCGTGTTACTTCGTGAAACCCAATTTCAGCCTCGGGAAAACTCGAAAAATAACGGTTCCCATTATTTTAGTCTAATTAGCCTATAACTTTGTATATAGGTAGGTATACATACAAATAGTCCAAATTGGTAAAAAAAAAAATGAACATCGAAAAAGAAAGTGCACACATTAGATACTTCCGTGTCACTTCGTGGTGTCGGGATGAACTGATCAATCAATCAACGTATTATTCAATAAGGAATCAATTGACATACGAATTTACTGATCAATTAATCCACTGACCAATCAATTCACTGCTTAATCGATACACTGGCCAATCCTTCAAGTAATCAATCAATTACCGGAACTGTAGAAAAGACTTTTGGAGGGGATTGTTTTTAGTTGTTACATGTTTTAGTCAAGCACTTAACATTGATGAAGTATTTGAAATGGTGACAAATTAATCATCTTTGATTCCTCCTTTATTCAATGGAAACAGGTCTCATTGCAGCAGGATATGCAGCTTTTCTGCTCATCGTCGTTTTGGTAAAGGCGTTTACGGACGTGATCGAAGGTCGTACTGTCGCCGGTGAGGTCCACAGACAAAGACGCTTCACGGGCCGTTCGGTGTACAACGCCAATGCACGAGATACTGCCACCGGTATCGAAGCCAAGGCCGAGAATGTCGACAATGCTGAAGATGCCCGCAAGCAGGCGGTAGGGACAATTTCTATTTTTGGGATCCGCTCCCTAGAAATCAGGACCGAGTCACCAGAGTAAACTTTCTGAATAAAATGTTTGATGCAGTATTTATCATACTGTATTATGGAAGAAAACAGGATTTTAAAGTCTCCAATCGCTATCAGGTTGTTGGGATGGGTGGCTTTGGACTGGATAAGGTTGGTTGCACGAGGTTGATTTGTTTTAATCCCAAAACCTATAGTTCGCCACCAAGAGTTTGATGCAAAATTGTGTCGACCCAATGCCTATCTGGAAAGTGACAACACCTTCTGCATTGTGATTGGCCAACAAGTTGCAAACACTTGGTGGCGCACTATTTGGAATTGTCCTTATTATTTCAAAATGTATTATTTTATTTTGTATGCTTTATTAATTTTCTTTGAAGGTTGAAAACCTGTTTGATACTCTGCGTCGCCGTGGGCTGGTAAAAGATCCGAATACTCCCGATGCAACTACATCCGAATCAGAAATGAGTTTCGGCCAAGAGTCTGGATCAAACATTCCAGGAGATCAGCCTGCCGGTGACGTGGACCCCCAAGACGAGGAGCCGATCCCTAAAAAGCCTGTGCATGAGGTCCCAGAGCCAGAACCGGATCAGAACCAGAATGCGGCTCCTGGAGAGGAAAACGGTAATCAACATGAACAAATTTCAATCCCCTAATCAATCAATCCATTGATCAATCACTCTGATTAATCATTCACTTGATCAATCAATCAATCAATCAACTGATCAGTCAATCTCATGATCAATAAATCCCTTGACCAATCAATCCACCGATAAATCAAAGTTATCAATCAGTCCACTGATCAATCAGTCCACTGGCCAATCAATCCACCGATCAATCAATTCACTCATCAATCAATATCCTGATCAATAAATCCCCTGATCAATTAATCCACAGATAATTCAATCCACTGATTAATCAATTCACTGATCAATCAATGCAATGATTAATCAATCCACTGATCAATCAATCCACCTAACAATCAACAAGCCATTTGCGAGATAAATCTGAATAGTATCTGGTACGCAGAGTTCTTTCATTGCACATAAACAACCCAATTTGAATTTCCCAGACTAATGACTGTTGCTATATCACGTGATTCGGGGCAAGCTTTTGCATAGTGATACCCAAATGAATTCAAATTGGGATGTTTCTATGCAATGAAAGAAGCCTGTGTACCAGATACTATTCAGATTTATCTCGCAAATGGCTTATTCACTGGTCAATCGATCCAATCTTTAAACTAATCAACCAATTTGCGGACCTGTTAAGGAGACTTTGAGCTAAGTAATGGAGGGGTTTTTAGTTGAGGGGTTAGTGGTCTGGGAAGTGAGTCATTCCTCAGGAAATCGGTCATGATATGGATCTATCAACCTATGTATTAGACAAGAACTTAACATTCAAATACATTTATTTGAAATGGTCACAAATTACTCATCATTGAATCCTCCTTTGTTTAATAAAAACAGCATGGCTTCGTGGGAGAATCTTGCTAGCAATAGGAACATCTCAACCGATCAAAGGTTTCAGACAGTCGTCCAGATACTCGAGAGATGAAGGAAGGGTATGTAGAAATGGACATGACCCATTGTCAGGATGAATTTCTGTCATTGTGGTATACAGAAAAAAAAGCGGCAAACTAATTCCGTACATCCGAAATTGAAATTTTCATACATGAACCAAAATTGAAGGAAAGAGCTTCGCAATAGAATATTGCACTAAGGTTTTTGTTGAAACCTGTGACAACTTTGCTGCAAGATATGTGGCAGATTTCACCCTCTATAAATTGGGTCTTCCATTTTGTTCCAGAAATCTGGGGATTATAGGTTTCTTGGATTGGGTCCGTTATTTATAAGTGTTATAATTGTATAAATGTATTATTCCGCTGTCACATATCTAGCAGGCAGTATTATTATTGAGGTTGTCTCATACGACATTTGTCGAAGGCTTCTGACTATGTGTTTATTGAGGCGAACAGGACCAGCGTCCCTTTCCCTTGATAGTACTTGTCCACACCTCTAATCTCACTTTGACTTTATATAGCCCTTGAGCCCTGTTCCAGGCTTTCCCTTTTGGACCCCGTCCCCTTTGCTCCCCATCCGTTTATATCTGTACTTCCATGTCCACGTCCTCATGTCATTTACCCTTTGGGGAAAATCTCACCAGGATGGAAACGTAAGGTCATCCTGACTCTCAATATTCTTTATTCAAGTTTGAGATCGAGGGTTTTTATGTCGTCTACTGGGCTGACATTCGACAATTTCCGGAACCTGCGGTGTACGATGCCGTTGCACGAGACACGGCCAGCGGTATCGAAGCCACGGCCGAGGATTTCGACAATTCCGAAGATGCTTACTTAAGAGCGGTAGGGACAATTTCTAGGGCCTTTCTCAGGGTTCAGCTCCAGCAAAGGCTCCATTTCGTAAATCCATTCTAAGATAATGGGTATCCAAACAGAGGCTTTTGTCTCCGGTTCGGAAGTAGTAATATCCGCTTGTTTGCAAACAAAAACATTTATCTTTCTGTAATGGAAGAAAACAAGATTTGAAACTCTGCACTCTGGAGTGCTGTGGCATAGTGGTCTGGCGTGTCGAACTCAAAGTCTTGTGTTCAATCTACAGATCATGGGTTCAAAACCAGCCATGGGCTAGTGGTGCTTGTTGCTTTGGGCAAGACGCTTTATCACATATTGCTCCTCTTAACCCAGGTGTAAATGGGTACATGTGAGGGTAAAGATGGCTTTGTGGTTTGATTAGCCTCTGCGCTTTGAAGTAGCTGGGGCTGTATACATGTACTCCCCAGGGAGTTGAGATGGTTTCATGAATGTAAATTATAACCCAATGACCAGGGATAATAATCATATGTGAGCCACGAGTGTCTTGGACAGATGTGTGCGCGGAGTGAATTCCGAATTATTATTATTATGATTAATTCCTGATCGCATGAGGTTGTTGCGATATGTGGGTTTGGATTGGGTAAGGTGGGTTGCACGAGGTTGATTTGGTTTTCATCCCGAAATCAAACCCCGAAACAACCACCTGCGTAAAAGATATAATACGGGCCATTAAAATATTATGACGCCACCAAGAGTTTGCAACGCGTTAGCTCGGAATTTGTCGACCCAATGCGCATCTGCAAAATTGTCGACAGCTTCTGCGCATTGTGATTGGCTAGCCGCGTTGCAAACACTTGGTGGCGCCCGTATTATTTGTATAATACTATTTTGCATGCATTGTTAATTCTTTGAAGGTTGCAAACCTATTTGTCATTCTTCGCCAACGTGGGCTGATGAAAGATCCGAGTGCTCCAGATGCAACTGCACCCAAGTCCAATTCAAGTGCCGGCCAAGAGTCTGGATCAAAACCTGCCTATTTCCCGGGATCAGACCCGCCAGAACCTGCGCCAAAGTTCCCTGAACCAGAACCAGATCAGAACCAGGATGTGGTTCCTGGTGCCGATGAGAAGCTGTTACCAAGCGGTGATCAACATGAACAAAAACCACGAAGTACGTCGAGAAATCCGAACTTGCGAATAAAATCATAAATGCCACCAGTGCCAAATTTAAAGCCCCCTATTTTGGCTGCGAATATTATTTGGTTACATAATTGTTTCAGCATTTTGATTGTTATAGCCGAAGTTTCAAAAAGGCCTTTAATTGGGTATCGTGGCCTACTATTTACATTGCCTTACTCTTGTGAGATGTTGCGTTCAATATTTTGTCATATTTTGTCATTCGTAGGTTGGACAGATTGGTCTCTGGCGATTATTATAATAGCTGCAGTCCTACATAAGTGCTTTCAGGTAAACAAGCAGACCTACTGCCCTCACTTATTAATAATTTAATTAATGTTTAACCCTCGGGCCAATTAGCAAACAAACTTTAAGGGAAATTAATATTTTGTTTACAATTTGGGGGCTTCCAAATGGTGAGCCACCAAGGGTTTGCAATACGTGCGCCAATCACAATGCACGGAGTCAGTCGACCTTTTCAAGGAGTACATTTTGTCAACAAATTCCGAGAATTGTGATAGGCTTACACGTTGCAAACTCTCGGAGGCGCACTGTTTGGAATCACCTGTATTGGCAATTTATGAAGATGACTATATCAATTTTTGATGATTTCTTGAAAATTTGTTTCTGATAATTTTCTGATAAAGTTTCTGCCAGCTGCCATCATCCCGAGGGGTGTGATATCTGGTGTTCTTCGCACAGGTGAATATATGTTTTACTTATTCGAAAAAAGATGTTTATTTCTTAATAGGTCATGGCAATGCTGAGGTTAGTAACCACAATAGAGGACATTGAAAAACCAGCAGACAAATGTAGAAGGTTGCGGCAATGCCATGTCTCACTGAGGTGAGCAACCACCTGACAGAACAGACAAACAAGCAGACAGATGTAGAAGGTGGTAGCAATGCCATGTCTCACTGAGGTGAGCAACCACCTGACAGAAGGTGGCGGCAATGCCATGTCTGACTGAGGTGAGCAACCACCTGACAGAACAGACAAACAAGCAGACAAATATAGAAGGTGGTAGCAATGCCATGTCTCACTGAGGTGAGCAACCACCTGAAAGAATAGACAAACGAGCAGACAAAATAATGAAGAAGGTGGTGGCAATGCCATGTCTCAATGAGGTCAGAAACCACCCGACAGAAGAGATAAAAAAACGAACAAATAGATTTAGACCAACCACAAGATTCATTTTGTCTCTGTTTCTGTTCCTATAAGACAAAGGCACACTGAGTATATCCTTGTTCAGTCATCAACCATGAAAGACTTGGATTCTTAACGTCCATTTTTAACAGGAACTAAGTGCAAAAAGAAAGCTTTATCTTATGTTTTGTATCTATTCTAGGTTTGAATATTTTCACGACTGTTATTAGCACAGACATGTTCTTCGTTTTCTTGATCATTACACTGCACTTCACAACTCTTATCAATATGCCGGTAAGTCTTTTGGCAGGAAACTTCGTGCTTTCTCCAATAGTCAAGCTGATTGAGTTTATTGTTTAATACACGTTACATCGGCCAAAGCCAGTTTGTAAAAGGTAATACCGCCACAAATGTGTATTCCTTGTAAATTGTGCCTTCTTCTTGCGTGTTTGATCCCATTAAAGGTTTACTGTAATCAAATTTGGTAAAGGAATGAAAGTGCAGTAAAATTACTATAAATAAATCAATTTATATTTTTATGTAAGCGCTTAATTTTGACCAGAAAGTTACGAAATCGGTACATGTATGCCCCGCCCCCTTTGTTCTCCTTGGAACCGATCCACGCAACAATAGTAGGCCCCTATGTGACGTCACCTACAGAACCAGTATAGGCTCGCGCCACAGAATACTGCGTGGTGTTCTGTAAGTGACGTATTAAAAAGCAAGGTTTTTCGTCGCAAAAAGAGGGGTGCTAAATTATAGGTCTAAAATGCCCCCCTTTTCTATGTACCGTTTTTAGCATAAACAATAGACAGGTTGAGTTTTATATCAATACAGATGTAACTTCATATAAGATTTGATTACAGTAAACCTTTAATGTCCCATTAAGAAGTCTAGAGCCTGTACATCGATAGTACGCATGTCTTCCGACGGTCCATCCGAAGAACGGACGTATAAAACGTCCGGATACGTGTCCTTTTCCCTACCCGATTGCTTACATTTCTCTTTACTTTCTCCTGCGTCAGAGATTTGTCGACTTCGTTCTCAAGCTGGTGAAATCGCCCCCAAAATCGAAGACCTTTGAGCAGACAGGCAAGTAGGCCTTTTTAGAGACATTAACGGCACTGGTGGTTTGGGAAAGCCAAATGTCGCAAACATTGAATCATGTCCACAGAAGTTGTAACATGTTATATTTGTTGTCGCAAACATTCATGCCGTACAAAATAAATGAATAGGAGCCTACATTCCATTGTCGTTTCGCTTTTTTTTTCTTTGTAAACAGAAACATTCCTTCTAGTATTGTAATGTTGGTTCTCCTTAGTTTCTTCCAAATTGGTTGCAAATAATCAGCCTTTCAAGTTTCGAATACATTTGTCAGTGTTGTAGTACTCGTACTTGGTACTCGTATTCGAGTGCTACTCGAGTACCGTTTTCCGGTTTTCCGGGCCATGGTAGAAGCGTCCACGTCGCGGTCCCGGGTAACGCTAATTCTACCACCACCACACACACCAACACACTCAATGAAAGACTCACTCAACATGCCTAGCAACAATCAGAGAAGGTCCTTTCTAGGACCGGCCCTGACAGTCATCTCTGCTAACATCGAAGGTCTCTCAGCGGCCAAAGAAGAAATCTTAGCCGAACTTTGCAGCAATCTCCAATGTGATGTGCTCTGCTTACAGGAGACTCATCGAGGGAGCGACAACAACCGCCCATCCATATCTGGTATGATACCTGTCATTGAACGCCCCCATCGCCAGTATGGTAGTGCTATCTTTGTCAAAGCAAGTTCTGTTGTAGAAGACTGGTCCGTTTCAGAAGATGACAACATCGAAGTCTTGACCGTAGAGTTAAGCAGCGTAGCTGTTACATCTGTATATAAGCCTCCAGGAGCCTACTTCAAGTTCCCACACTCTGATCCACAAGTTCGTAGCAAACCACTGATCATCATTGGTGATTTCAACAGCCACAGCACCCAGTGGGGGTATAGGGAAACAAACAGTGATGGAGAAGCCGTTGAGGAATGGATGGATTCTAACCAACTTAATCTTATCCACAACCCCAAGCTACCGTCATCCTTCTGCAGTGCCCGTTGGCGACGTGGCTATAATCCAGACCTGGCCATCGTCACCAGTAACATAGCAGGCCTGTGCCAGAAGATTGTGTTAGACCCTATCCCAGCAAGCCAGCACCGACCCATTGGTATTCAAGTAAATGCATCTGTCCGACCTACCGCCACACCCTTCAAGAGGCGCTTTAACTACAAGAAAGCAAACTGGAAGGGTTTTGCTGACGAACTAGATCAGAATATTCAGGGCATAACTCCAGTGCCAAGCAACTACGACTGCTTTGCTGGTCTAGTAAAGAAGACGGCAAGAAGACACATCCCACGGGGATGCAGAGTTCAATACATACCTGGACTCTCTAAGGAAAGCTCGGCTCTATACGAAGAATATGTTGCCATGTTTGAACGCGATCCCTTTGCTGATACCACAACTCAATTATGTGAGAAAGTTATGGATAGCATATCTCAGGACCGCCGCAAGACCTGGCAAGCCTTGATTGAATATACGGATATGACTAAAAACAGCAAAAAGGCATGGGCAACCATTCGAAAGCTCCGAGGGGACCCTAGAGCAACACGTCAACAGCCTAAAGTCTCTGCAAACCAAGTTGCTAACCAGCTGCTCCTGAATGGTAAAAGTGGAAAGAGGAAGAAAAAGATCAAACTCAACCGGAAGAAGTATACTGGTACTGCTAATCCTGGATATACTCAACCCATGACCATGGAAGAACTGGAAAAGGGTATCGCTTCACTGAAACCAGGGAAGGCTAGTGGCCTAGATGACATCTCAACGGACCAGATTAAGAACTTTGGACCTGTTGCTAAGAAATGGCTACTACAGATGTACAATTACTGTCTGTGTACCAACAAGCTCCCTAAGATCTGGAAGAAAGCACACGTTCTGGCTTTGCTGAAGCCTGGCAAGGATCCAGAGATTCCCAAAAGCTACAGACCAATATCACTGCTGTGCCACACATACAAACTCTTCGAACGTCTACTTCTCAATAGAATTGGACCTACTGTTGACAAACTCGGCTTCCGCCCTGGCAAGTCAACAACGAGCCAAGTTCTCGGCCTCACCCAACACATCGAAGATGGTTTCGAGGAAGGTAAAGTTACGGGAGTAGTCTTTGTTGACCTCTCAGCTGCCTTCGATACAGTTAACCATAAATGTCTCCTCCACAAGATCTTGGAACTCACCAGAGACATTAATCTAACAGAGCTGATCGAAAGCATGCTCGAGAATATGTACTTCTATGTTGAACTGGGGAGCAAGAAGAGCAGATGGCGAAGACTCAAGAACGGGCTGCCACAAGGCAGTGTGCTTTCTCCACTTCTCTTCATCATTTACACCAATGACCAACCAAGAAGTGAAGAAACACGCCGCTTAATTTACGCAGACGACCTTGGCGTAGCTGCACAAGATAGTGACTTCAGCACCGTAGAAGAGAGACTTTCAACTGCTCTTGATGATATAACACCATACTACGAAGAGAACCACCTCCGTGCAAATCCATCAAAGACACAGGTCTGTGCTTTCCACCTGCGTAATCGTGAAGCCAATCGCCAACTGAATGTCTACTGGTCTGGAACACGCCTGGAAAACTGCGACCACCCAGTGTACCTTGGAGTAACGCTAGACCGCTGTCTCTCCTTCAAGACCCACGTTGAGAAGACAAAAGCCAAAGTCTGCACAAGAAACAACATCATCAGTAAACTCAACGGTACAAGATGGGGTGCCAGCCCACACACTCCACGAGCTACAGTCTTGGACCTTTGCTTCTCATCTGCTGAGTATGCATGCCCAGTCTGGGAAAGATCTGTTCATGCGACGAGGGTAGACCCAGCCATCAATGCTACCTGTCGCCTTATCTCAGGCTGCCTTAGACCCACACCTATAGACAGCCTATACATACTATCAGGTATAGCGCCGCCAGACATCCGACGCAGGGCAGCAAGCTGCAGAGAACGCCATCGCCAGACCACAGAATAAAAATGAACGACACCCCCTATTCCAACAGGTACCTGCAAATCCCCGTCTGAAGTCCAGGAGAAGCTTTCTCAACGAAGTCAACCCTAGTGAGAATGCTGAGAGTACCAGAGCCACCTTGTGGGCAAAGAAGCAAGCGAACCTTCCACCAAGAACATGTATGGCTCTTGGTGGCTCCGAAGAGCTCCCCCCTGGTGCTGACTCTACCTGGACTGAGTGGAAATGCCTCAACAGACTGAGAACTGGAACTGGCCGATGCAGGGTGTCTCTCAAGAAGTGGGGCTTTCAAGACACTGATGATGAGAACTGTATATGTGGCACTGAGCCACAAACTATAAAGCACCTCTTAAAGTGTCCTCTACTGGAGCACAAATGCAAAGCTGAGGACCTTGCAGAGTACAATGATGTTGCTAGGAGCTGTGTCCAGCTCTGGCAGAAACACAACATCTGATGTGTGTGGACACGATAAGAAGAAGACCGTTTTCCGAGTACTCGTACTCGTACTCGCACTCGAACGTCCAAATACTCGCACTCGTCCTTTGGTTCTTGTACTCGGGCTACAAAATACTCGGAACTCGAAATCCAAAAATTGTACTCGAGCATCTACGTACTCGTACTCGAAAATGAGTATACTCGAAAAAAAAATATGTTCAGTTAAAAGTTTGTGGATCTGAGCATTCTAACAACGAATCGAATCTAGCATATAGAAATTACATGCTTATGAATAGTTGAGTCTGGAAAATCACTTCGCCGTGCCTGGCGTTTACGTTGTTGTAACGTATTACTGTTGCAACGCATAGCCACGTGTATTGACTACCATTTTTAGATCAGCTACAGCGTAACTTGTTCGGGTTTTATTCCGGAAGATAAGTACTTGTACTTGTACTCGTACTCGTACTCGTACTCGTAGTCGTAATTAGAAGATAAGTACTTGTACTCGGGTTCACAAGTACTTGTACTCGGAAACCAGTACTTGTACTCGACTGGCAAAGTACTCGACCTGTCTTGGTACTCGGCAGTCAAAGTACTCGGCAGTACTTGGTACTCGGAAAAAAGTACTCGACAACAACACTAACATTTGTTTACTTTCAGTACCGTAGATAGGTGAACAGAATTACAATTGTAGACTACTGGTAACAATCGGGTTATTGTGTATGTTCTCTTGTACAGCTGATAAGGTGCTGGAAGTTTTACCCGATTACCAAGGCTCCTATGCAGCTCACAGGATGAAGCCAGCAGAACCAACTCCAGACATGCTCGCACCACGAGATGTAAGATGTTATTAATCACGTGACCCTTCAATGGTCAAAGGTCACGGCTTCATGAATATTCAACAATACATCTAATGTTAAAGAATATATCTTATTACAGGCCTCGTAACTCTAGCTACGCATCGTACATAATTTCAGGTCAATAGTTTAAAGCAGTTTATTAAATTTTAATTAAATTTCACATTCAATTACTTTCACATCGTCAGTCCCATTGAATAAAAGTTTCATTTAACAATTTTACATCAGAAATGTTAATTGTTCATACCTTCAACATTCTATATATTCCACTGAGAAAATAAAATGAATAATGAGAATCATTTGGTCCAAAATATTTAAGAGGAATCCTGAAATAAGTCTGCCAATACTCAATAACACTACAGTTTAGCTCATGCTTTCCATTATAGACGTATAATTTGTGGTCACCTTGCAAAGGCATCGCCTTTATTCTCAACAATACGACCTTTGAATCCGGCCAGCGGGAGGGCTCGGACATTGACCTGGAAAACATGGTCCACCTCTTTAAGGAGCTCGGGTACGAGGTCAATCAGTACACGGACAAGAAAGGCAAGGTAAGATAGGCACAACGTTGGGCTTCACTGAGCGTATACGGAGTTTTGTGCTTCATGCTTGTTTATCATAAGACGCCCTCAGATCACTTGACAGTAATACGCCAATCTTTTCCAGCGATCCCAAAATGGTAACATAATGTTGGCGCGACGCTCGGCCCAGTATTGAATATGCATCACGTACTACGTCCGTATTCGTATCCGTATCCGTACCACTCGACTCCGAATCAGCACCACTGACATTGCGCGCGCCTGTATATACTGTAATGTACAATGTACTATTCATGTATTCTGTGCCGCACATGCACCCTCTTGCAGTATACCTCCCAAAATAGTGCGCCACTATGATTTTGCAACATGTCGGGTCGACAAATTTCGTACATTGATTGGTCAACGCCTTTCAAACGCTAGAGGCGCACTATTTGGAATCTCCCGTATTCAGCGATCTATTAAATTTACACAGAACAATTAATTTTAGAGAGAGAGTGGCCGTTAGTTTGTGCGTCTGTGCTCTCCGAGTGGTGCATTCGAGTTTCTAATGTCGTTCTTTGTCACTGACTCCCACATTAAATGAGCGATCTCCCTAAAAAGCTCAAAATGCTGGCAACTTAAGACGTAGCACGCAGCTTCCTCTCATCAAAATGGATATCGAACTAACAGTGTAATGAGTCTGGTAACTGTAAATTAAGTGATTTCTTACGTACTTGCTTCGTTAGGAAATCAAGGACTTGATACGGTCGTTCGCCGCCATGTTTAATCAAGAGGGCGCCCCCTACGACTCGGCAGTGGTCGTCTTGATGAGCCACGGCGATAGGGGCGTGATTCTGGGCACGGACGGCGTGCGCGTGAACCCACGAAATTTACGGCGAGAGTTGGAGGGTGACAGGTGCCCTGGGCTCAAGGGGAAGCCTAAGATGTTCTTCGTCCAAGCATGCAGGGGAAGTGAGTACACATGAACTATGTCACATCACATGAAACAATAAGTCAAAAGAAGAAAAGCTTTTCAGTGACTCACGATGTTGACTGGAAAGTAGCGATGTTTCGGCTGCAGACTGCTAGCCATTGTTAACCCAATGTTTTATGTTATTGTAAGAAGTCATGCATTATGTTCAGTATGATATTTTAAAGGATCTTTAGCACCTTTGTATCATACAAAAGACGCGTAGAAATGTTATGTGACATGTAACTTCATTTTGGCTCTCAGATGAAAACATGACTGCTCCACGTCCGGTTGTTTCGGACGGGCCGAGTTCCCAATTGACCGGTGGCGAGCGGTATCTCCCCGTGCAACCGGACAACGAGATTGCAAGCAACATACAGGACAAGGCTGACGTTCACTTCGCCTACGCCTCCATTGAAGGTATTTACGTCGTGGCTATAAAATTATGCCAGACACTTCGTGCATGACCTCACAACCCAGGAGTCGCCTTGTCAGTCCCTTATTGCCAAGGCCCGATTAATACAGCTAATTGGTTAATAATTATGGGTCTTTAGGAAACTAGGCTTGAGGTTGGGCTTGCGACACTACCATTTGAGGCCCACAAAACGAAACGAAGGGACTGGGCCATATGACGAAGCCGAAGAAAGGCTCCAGCTTCGCTATGTATCTCAAGCCCGTCATCTCATTAAGGACACAAAATGGCGGGAGCAAAATAAATCCCAAGCCTCGCCTTAAGCCTTATTTCGTAAAAGCCTTATGTTTCGACTCGGTTGTCCCTTATGTGCTCCAAAGTTTGGACCATACTTGTAACACACTGCAGGGTTCCCCTTGTGTGACATCAGTGCTGTTCATGAATATGTAAATCAGCGTTATCGCTATATGATTATACGTAGAAGCTACAGGTAAGCATATACGACACAATTTGGAATATACTAATTTAGATTACCGACACAACACTTCTCATTTTATAAGAATAGAGTTAAGAAGTTTCATGTTGGAATACGTCATGCTCACTCTTTGCCCTTTTTGATCGACATGTGTACTATTTGTAGGTTCTTTGTCGCTGAGGAGTGAAGCTATTGGATCCTTCTTTGTCCAGGCCTTGTGTGAAGTCTTCTTTGCAAATGCTCATCGAGACAATCTGGACACACTCATGAACAAGGTATGAGAGTTCAGTATGTCCAAGTTCAGTAATTCTAGGAATTGTCCTTTGCTTTGATTTATGAGGTATGTAAACATGTACTTTTATGGACATTATAATAATAATAATTTGGGAGGCTTATCAATACGCGCAGCTGGGGTGCTGAATTGCGAAGGATGCGGCTACAACGTGATCGAGTAGCAGGCTTTCTTGGGCAACCTTGGCTGCCAGCCACATCAACCCATGATCACGGAGTACACGGAGATCGAAAGTGTTTGATTTTTGTGGAGGGAGGAAAACCGGAGAACCCGGAGAAAAACCCTCGTAGCATAGGAGAGAACCAACGCACAACTCTACTCACATATGACCCAGGCCAGATTCGAACCTGGGCGACATTGGTGAGAGGCGAGTGCCTAACACACTTGCCACCTATGCCCCCGCATGAATACAACGATACCCATGAACTTCACCAAAGAAATATGTGTGATTGTCTTTGTGCCCCTTTTCATTTTCGTGTGTTCTTTGTCTTTGCCCTGGTGCCCCATTCCATTGTTTTGATACCCAGCGCATTTATTTTGTTTCTATTAAAAGGGTCATTGCCTTGGGCCCCTGGTCATTGCCCTGGGCCCCTGTTTATTGCCTTTGGCCATTGGTCATTGCCTTGGTGCACATGGTCATTGCCTTGCTGCCCTTGGTCATTGCCTTGATGCCGCTGGTCATTGCCTTGCTGCCCTTGGTCATTGTCTTGATGTCACTGGTCATTGCCTTGCTGCCCTGGTTATTGCCTTGTTGCCCCTGGTCATTGCATTGGTGCCCATGGTCATTGCTCTGGTGTCCCTGGTCAATGGTCAATACCTTGGTGCCCCTGGTCATTGCCTTGGCGCCACTGGTCATTGCCTTGATGCCCCTGATCATTGCCTTGGTGCCCCTGGTCATTGCCTTGGCGCCCCTGGTCATTGCATTGCTGCCCCTGGTCATTACCTTGGTGCCCCTGATCATTGCCTTGGCGCCCCTGGTCATTGTTTTGATGCCCCTGATCATTACCTTGGTGCCCCTGGCCATTGCATTGGTGCCCCTGGTCATTACCTTGGTGCCCCTGATCATTGCCTTGGCGCCCCTGATCATTGCCCTGCTGCCCAGTCATTGCCCTGCTGCCCCATTCAAACCAGTGGGCATTTCAGTTCGGTCAAAGACATTTCTCTTTATATAAGAAAATTGCCTTGCCCATAATATCTTTAGGAGGACACTGACTTGTCTCTGTGTCTGTACTCTTTTAAGGTGACCCGCAGAGTGATCCGCATGAAAGGTAAGCTCTACGACCACGAATCCAGCCAGTGGATTCTCATCAACCAAACTCCGGAGATCATCAAGAGCATGTGCAAAGACCTCTATTTCCTGCCCAAGTACTCCAAAACCAAGTAACAGCCCAGTCGTCAATTTGTGGTCAACCTGGCCCAATACCTATACGTTTCGTTTTGTGGGTCCCAAAAGGCAGTAGCGAAATAAATCCCAAGCGCAGCCTAAGGCCTTGTTTCGTAAAAGCTTCCTTTCCCAACGTTGCAGCCAAATAAGCTGTTGCTGACCAAGATGGCGAAAACTACGGGGCGCCCTCAACGGCAAGCAAATGCATTTATTATGACAATAATATGTACATAATTTTTCAGAAGAATTCCAATGTATTATTGGTAACCATTGAAATACTGTGTAGGCCATTATGGACAAGATGGCTCAAGATAGTATACATAATTATAGCTGAAGCTGGTTAACCATAAATAGTAGGATATGCCATATAATGAACATACATTTAGCAGCTCCTCTTATTTTATTAAGAATAATTTTGAAGTTTATGACTGAAGACTGCACTATTTATCTGTCAATATTTTGATATCAATCTGAATACTATTGGATATCTGATCTTTGAATCGATGGTGATGATAAAGCGGTTAACATGACCAGAAGCGAAAACAATATCATAATCATGATTTGTACTGAAAATTCAAAGACGGTGTTACAGTAAGTAACAACAACAACAACAAACAACAATGGGCGTTGTTCGTATTGCTAGAAAATTTGCACACATTTCGAATTTGGTCACAACGTCTGTCGAGAAGATTGAATAATTGTTTTGAAACATTATTTTGAAACGCTCTATAGGCGCCTCACAAAAATAATAAGTGGGTCCGCGCATAAGATTTATTTATTTCATGTACAAGTACCGGATAGCGCCCTCTCTCCCACCAATCCCCACAAATTCCATTAGATCCTTTTGAATGGGTGGAACTTTGCATAAAGATAAGGGAAAGACTAGTTGGGCTCTCTTGGGAAATGGCAAGCGGGTATATGCAGCGGTCATGTGCTTGGCTTCACTGCCACCTCACCTTATCCCTCTTAGTCTTGGCTCACAATTATCAATATCCCGATTACCAAGACAATCTTCAGAGAGAGAGAGAGAATGGCATGAGGTATGTGACACCAAAATCGTGCGGTAAGTGCTTAACTGTTCTTAATATTTGTATATACATTTTAGATGTTGTAATTCAGTAAACGGTCGAGGTTATTGAATGGCTGTGAACTGTTTCAAACTATTGTATGTTCAATCTCAAGTGGTCGCCGTAGTAACACCGACCCCTCGTATTTTGCCTCGAAATTAATCTGGGGCCAATTTCATAGAGCTGCTTAAGCACAAAAATTTGCTTAAGCACCAAAAACCTTGGTAAATAAAATCAGTATGCCAGTCAAATCTCCTTGTGAATATTATGCTCAGCAAACAATGGCCAAATACAAGTCAAAAGCAGTAAACATTACATGAAAATTGGGTTGGTAATGCTGTTTGATCAAGGAAAACTTTTCATGCTCAAGCAAATTTTGTACTTAAGCAGCTCTATGAAATTGGCCACAGACGATAATTATTAAGTTTGATTTAATTCATTTTTTTGTTATGCATTTAATTGCTTTTATTTTGTACATAATTGCTAGTAAAATGTCAGTGAAATTGTGGAAATAGCGTTTATGAAATTGCACTTTGCCCGTAATTGATTAACATTATCATTTCTTTTATCATTTTATTATTACACAGTGGTTGTATATACATATGCATGATATAAATGGGAGACTTTAGAGAACCGGTCTTCAAGTCAACAGCGCACGCGCACGCAATATATTGTGAGCATGCGCGCATTGTTTTGCGCCTGTGCTCAGTGCGCTGTTGTGCGTGCGCGTGCTGTTGACGTGAAGACCGGTTCTCTAAAGTCTCCCATTGGCTGTCGTTTAAAGTGAGGGTACAGAATTGGTAAGACAAAATACACTTCATGATCACAGATTCACATAAAACTTACACAGTATAATGGTGATGATAGGAGAAAACATCCCATGAAATGTTTTTGTCTGAAATGCCATATTCCTTGAGAAATAAATGAAACTATTTTCCGATCGGAATAAATCGCTTCGAAGCGTTTTATTCATTCGTTGAAATGTGTACAGTTCTCTGTACACGGGTTTTCACTATTTTCTCGTGACCCAGATGGACGATTGACCTCAAACTTCTACAGGTTTGTCAGTTAAGGTATATGATGGATTACTTAATGTGCTTTCACTGTCAGCAACGGTTTTGTCGCAAAAACCAGTTCTGTACCATCCCTTTAATATAAAGTGTCTAACGGCACTTTGTCATCGTCCATCCTCGAGTTGCCTTTTCATCTCGTGGTTACATAATACAAGACATCGCACGTAGGGCTTACCAAAATAATGCTTTTTAAAATGGAATTTGGATGAATATAGGGCCTACTAAATTAATGACCAACTGTATAAGTTTCAACAGAAAATAGGTTACTATAAGCAATAAGAATGTATCATTTGTCAATTAACATTCACAACAATCAGACTAACAGATTATTATTTACCCTAATATTTCTCTTCGGCAACCTTTTTGGGCAATGTTAGGTGGAAAAATAATTTACTAAATAGACAAATACGATATTAGAGAGTTAGTGTGCGTGGTTTACCCGTTGTCTAGCGACAAACAAATGCCGTTTTTCTGTTGAAACTTATACAGTGCCTTAAAGGTACAGTAGTATCATACTTTGGTAAGAAACCAAAACAGAAACAGTTCACAGATTTACGTATAACTTAAGGGTATGAAGATGGTTGTGGTAGAAACACACCGTGAAAAATTGTTCCGCCTGAAACGGTGTATTTTTCCAGAAATTGGTAAAATAATGACCGAAAATCCTTTTCATGTTTTAAAAGATGTACATGTACCGAAGAATTATACCAAAAGCATCCTAAATGAATACAAAACAGCGTTTGGAAAAAACATGTATTTTGTCCTTTCAGTGTATATACTTTGTGCTCTATAATTTTGTGCTTTGTCCTTTGTACTCTATAGTTTCTATGTTATGCTTTGTATACCTAATGCTTTGTTTGTGTACTTTGTACTTTGTATGTTGTGATTTGTACTTTGTACTTTGTACGTTGTACTTTGTACTTTGTACTTTGTACTTTGTGATTTATACTTTATGCTTAATTGTACTATATACTCTGTACTGTCTACTTCCTACTTTATACTTTGTACTGTATGTTTTGTACGCTGTACTACTTGTCCTGTGTACTCTGTACTTTGTGTTTTGTACTCCTCTAAGTTGTGCTTTGTACTTTGTACTTTGTACTTTGTACTTTGTACTTTGTATGTTGTATTTTGTACTTTGTGATTTATGCTTTGTACTTATATGCTTTGGGCTTAATTGTACTATATACTCTGTACTTTGTACTTAATTGTACTTTGTACTTTGTACTTTTTACATTGTACTGTATGTTTTGTACGCTGTACTACTTGTCCTTTGTACTCTGTACTTTGTGTTTTGTACTTTCTAAGTTGTGCTTTGTACTTTCTATGTTGTGCTTTTTTTGTTGTGTACAAAGCACAGTATAATCTATACTATGTAACTTGTGGTTTGTAGTACATTATACTTTATATTCTGTATACTTTGTGTCTGTACTTTGTAAGTTGTACACAGGCTGTGCTTTGTAGTTTGTGCTTTGGACTTGTGGTTTGTAGTATTTACTTTATATTCTGTATACTTTGTGTCTGTACTTTGTAAGTTGTACACAGGCTGTGTTTTGTAGTTTGTGCTTTGGACTTGTGGTTTGTAGTATTTACTTTATATTCTGTATACTTTGTGTCTGTACTTTGTAAGTTGTACACAGGCTGTGCTTCGTAATTTGTGCTTTGGACTTGTGGTTTGTAGTATTTACTTTATATTCTGTATACTTTGTGTCTGTACTTTGTAAGTTGTACACAGGCTGTGCTTTGTAGTTTGTGCTTTGGACTTGTGGTTTGTAGTATTTACTTTATATTCTGTATACTTTGTGTCTGTACTTTGTAAGTTGTACACAGGCTGTGTTTTGTAGTTTGTGCTTTGGACTTGTGGTTTGTAGTATTTACTTTATATTCTGTATACTTTGTGTCTGTACTTTGTAAGTTGTACACAGGCTGTGCTTTGTAATTTGTGCTTTGGACTTGTGGTTTGTAGTATATACTTTATATTCTGTATACTTTGTGCTCTGTACTTTGTAAGTTGTACACAGGCTGTGTTTTGTAGTTTGTGCTTTGGACTTGTGGTTTGTAGTGTATACTTTATATTCTGTATACTTTGTGTCTGTACTTTGTAAGTTGTACACAGGCTGAGCTTTGTAATTTGTGCTTTGGACTTGTGGTTTGTAGTATATACTTTATATTCTGTATACTTTGTGCTCTGTACTTTGTAAGTTGTACACAGGCTGTGTTTTGTAGTTTGTGCTTTGGACTTGTGGTTTGTAGTATATACTTTATATTCTGTATACTTTGTGCTCTGTACTTTGTAAGTTGTACACAGGCTGTGTTTTGTAGTTTGTGCTTTGGACTTGTGGTTTGTAGTGTATACATTATATTCTGTATACTTTGTGTCTGTACTTTGTAAGTTGTACACAGGCTGTGCTTTGTAATTTGTGCTTTGGACTTGTGGTTTGTAGTATTTACTTTATATTCTGTATACTTTGTGCTCTGTACTTTGTAAGTTGTACACAGGCTGTGCTTTGTAATTTGTGCTTCGGACTTGTGGTTTGTAGTATATACTTTATATTCTGTATACTTTGTACTCTGTATTTTGTAAGTTGTACACAGGCTGTGCTTTGTAATTTGTGCTTCGGACTTGTGGTTTGTAGTATATACTTTATATTCTGTATACTTTGTGCTCTGTACTTTGTAAGTTGTACACAGGCTGTGTTTTGTAGTTTGTGCTTTGGACTTGTGGTTTGTAGTGTATACTTTATATTCTGTATACTTTGTGTCTGTACTTTGTAAATTGTACACAGGCTGTGCTTTGTAATTTGTGCTTCGGACTTGTGGTTTGTAGTATTTACTTTATATTCTGTATACTTTGTGCTCTGTACTTTGTAAGTTGTACACAGGCTGTGTTTTGTAGTTTGTGCTTTGGACTTGTGGTTTGTAGTGTATACTTTATATTCTGTATACTTTGTGTCTGTACTTTGTAAATTGTACACAGGCTGTGCTTTGTAATTTGTGCTTCGGACTTGTGGTTTGTAGTATATACTTTATATTCTGTATACTTTGTACTCTGTATTTTGTAAGTTGTACACAGGCTGTGCTTTGTAATTTGTGCTTCGGACTTGTGGTTTGTAGTATATACTTTATATTCTGTATACTTTGTGCTCTGTACTTTGTAAGTTGTACACAGGCTGTGTTTTGTAGTTTGTGCTTTGGACTTGTGGTTTGTAGTGTATACTTTATATTCTGTATACTTTGTGTCTGTACTTTGTAAATTGTACACAGGCTGTGCTTTGTAATTTGTGCTTCGGACTTGTGGTTTGTAGTGTATACTTTATATTCTGTACTTTGCGCTCTGTACTTTATGCTATGTACTTTCTTCTTTCAGTATAGGCCTACTTTGTACTTTGTACTCTGTACGTTGTATTTTGCACTTTGGGCTCTGTAAAGTGTACTTTGTTCATTGCATGCACTCTGTACTCTGTACTTTGTAGCCACAATCTATATCCATGACTTAGCGCGATATTATTAAGATACGGCATCACCTCGAAATTGCACTTTTGTGTATTGTTCCTTTCGTGAATAAATAAAATCCTAAAGATTAATTCCCTGTACCTTGCTAGTGAATATGAGAATTTTTTTTTTTTCGAAATTTGAGCAGAGCATTTTACAATTAGGCCTATACATTGACCGAAATAAAGGGTAACTTAAGAATTTGTTTTCATCCGGCACTAAATAAGTGTAATGAACAGTTATTAAGATAACATAAGATAAGATACATTTCTTTCATAACGGTTGTAACAAGTGCAAGCCAGACATAAAAACAATACGATCACAATTCAAAATATTACATGAACAGTCCTTTTTGTCAACAATTAAGTTAGAATGATTTGCTTATCATTCGGTGCACAAACGGTGTTAAATTATAACATATCATATGCTTCTGCTATCGTTCTCGTTCATTACTCTGGTCTTGTTTGACCCATGTCATATTAATATATACACATATATTTTGCCTAAAATTTATTTAATGTATTAATTTGTTGTGCTTATTTTGCCTTGTATCCTTAAAAAGCTTGGAAATAAATGTGAATTGAATTGAATTGAATTGAATCAGTGCTACTTGATTTTCAACAAATAACCACAAGGGAAACAGACGCGATTAATGTTAAGTCATTGAAAAAATGAACAAAGAAAAATTGACTTGAAAGGGATTCGAACCAGCGACCCCCGAAATACCGGCGCTTATACTCACTGAACCCTACTATCCAACCGCAGTGACAGTGTTATCACTAATAGTCAATTATCTTTGTTCATTTGGCAGTCAGAAGCCATGCAACCACTCACATACCGATATATCCCAAGGATCATTTGAGATAGACGCAGCAATGCTGCAACCAGAGAAACGGTAAATGGGGGATCACTACATTGAGTGATCCCCCATGTACCGTTCCCAGGTTGCAGCATTGTTGCGAGTATCATTGAAACGATCCCTGGGGTGTGGCGGTGTGTGCGTGGTTTCATGGCTTCTGACTGCCAAACGAACAAAGATAGTTGACTATTGGGGTCACCACCAACATAGGGCTGGATGGCTCAGTTGGTAGAGCGCCTTTACGGTATTCAGGAGGTCGCCGGTTCGAATCCCGCTCCAGTAAATTTTTCATTGGTCACTTTTCAATGACTTAAAAAACTCAGCCAGTTTCCCTTGTGGTTATTTCACGAAAATATAATCTAATGTAAAACTAATATTAATACTTGGTTGTCTCCTTTTCATTCATCTACAGGTGCTCTCTTATCCCTAGTGCTTTTTGTGCTCTACTTTTTTCTCCATCTTGTCCTCTAATCCTCTAATGACCTTCTTTGTTAATCCCTATCCCCCAGCCTCCATTCTTCCTCACCCCTTTAGTCTGGCAACTTTGATCTTGCCTACCTGACCACTCTGTGTCTGACCAATCCAACTCTCCAATTGTCCTGATTCCCTCATCCATACATTTGTGTTTCCATTCACTTCCATGTTCTTGTCCTTCGTCATAATTATAGCCTTTGAGAAAGATCCTGCTAGGATCAAAACGCGTCAGGCCCTCCCAACTCTAAGCAAAATATAATCTACAATTTTATATTTTAAAGGACAGTGTAAACATAGTTCACTAAAATTGACATGAATTTCATCACAATGGGAGACTTTTGAGAACCAGTCTAAGTCAACAGCTCACGCACACGCAACTTGTGAGCATGCGCGCGTTGTTTTGCGCCCGCGCTGTTGTGCGTGCGCGTGTGCTGTTGCCTTAAAGACCGGTTCTCAAAAGTCTCCCATTACGTTCACACTTTTCTCGCCTTTCCGAAATGGGTTATTTGACAGAGAATTTCTCGTGTAAAACGTGTCGACTTCTGATGCTGGGTTCTCAAGGTGCGGAGGCCGACTGCTGGGTCTGAGTACCACTTAATTTAGCCTTCCACATGGCGATCACACGCTGGTTGCAAGCGAAGGCCAGACAGACGAGCGCCCCCTGGAGGGAGTTGAGAACGATGAAAGGATACCAGAAGAATTGAACGCCTGAGAAGGAGGCTATGAAGCCAAAGATCCAGGTGAAGCCCATGATGGCTGTGAGCTGAAGGACGAATAAAGAGAGAGGATGGGAAACTGTTTAAATAGTAGCCCTCATACGGCCGATATACTACAACTTTTAGAAGTCATTAATCAAACGTAACTCAAGGGTGTGCAGTATGTCATTAAAGGTTACCAAAGAGCGTTCGTCCACAAAGGTTATCTAGAGTTGTCCACTCTGATTCTACATCGATCAGAACCTCCAAACTCTTCGGGTCACAAGAACCTATTCCTCTCGACTTGCTAAACCCATATAACAGTGATTTTATCAATCTTAAATGGCACCAATTAATGTAGCCTAAATGTAAATAGGAACTTTATTTGCTTTACATTACAAAATCGTTGTGGGGGATGTGATGATAACCAGTGATAACCTTGCCCCATCATATTTAATGGGAGACTTTTGGAGGGTCGGTCTTGAGTCAACAGCGCACGCGCAAACCATGCTTGCGCAATTGTGAGCATGCGCGCGTTGTATTGCGCGTGCGTGCGCTGTTGACTCAAGACCGACTCTCCAAAAGTCTCCTATTGAACTACTTAATCTCTATAAACCTGGAAGAAATTTAAGCTCGAGTAAGCAAAACCTCTTTGTTATGCCACAAGCCCATACGAAGACTTATGGTGAGCGTAGCTTTGCTTATATGCTGCTCCTGTTTTATGGAACACTTTAAATCTAGACTTCTAACCTAAAGACCAACTTATTTAAAATGTCCTTGTAATTTTCCTGAACCTTGTACATCATCTTTTGTTACTTTCTTTTCTAACTTTCAAATCCCTGTGCCCCGCAATATATGTTAACTTGTTATGTGCTCCATAAAAACTGTTGATTATTATTATGATAATCACATTATACATTGCGTTAGTCCGAAATAGTTATTTACTTAAAGTGAAAGTGTTATTATTTTGCTAGGATGCTCAATTATGAAATATTTACATAATGTTACGTTTTGTTTTTTTAAGTCATTGAAAAGTGAACAAAGAAAAATTGACTGGAGCGGGATTCGAACCGGCGACCTCCTGAAAACCGTACAGGCGCTCTACCAACTGAGCCATCAAGCCCTACGTTGGTGGTGACCCCAATAGTCAACTATCTTTGTTCTTTTGGCAGTCAGAAGCCATGAAACCACGCACACACCGCCACACCCCAGAAATCGTTTCAATGATACACGCAACAATGCTGCAACCTGGGAACGGTACATGGGGGATCACTCAAAGAGGATACGGCTTGTTTTGTTTTTAACGTATGCATGCCTAAACCTCACCTTTAGGTAAAGAAGTAGATCTGTGCGAGAATGAGTATTTGCATCTCTCCGGCCCCGTGTGATATTCATCCGCTCCGTTGCTCTCCTCGTCTTGACAATACCAGCGACGGTGAGAGAAAATAGGACCACATTGGAGCAGAGAATCGCAATAATCGGAACGCCGAATGCCAGAAGGTTGGTCATTCCATTGCCGATCCAGCATGCAAGCTCAGAGGCGTAGTGGACGTCTACATCCACGCAGTCGCAGAAGCTCAGGATGGCACAGGTGCCGACGATGAGGGCGGGTGCACCCAGGCCGTAGAGGGCGTAGTAACGAAGTGACCTGGTGATGGGGTCATTTATTTTGGTACCGATGCCGAATGTGCGGTAGATATCAATGGCGAGGACGTTCATCCAACAGAATGCAGAAAGCCAGAAGAAATGCGAGCCGATTGCAAAGGCTGCACACAAAGTGATGACGTCAGTTCTCTGCAAACCTAAATGACATTTAAATACACAGAGATATAGGCATTCAATGCTGAAGACTTTTACGTAAATAAAGTCAATTTCCCAAAACAAAGCAAATTGTTTTACAGCCTCGGTATTGTCAAGATAAATCGAGTTTATTTTGAAATATTGACAATCGGCTTTGACCACGTCCACATTAGGTGAAATTAGGAGGTGTCCATATAATGAGAAATATCGTCACGTATTTTAAGTTAATTGGTGCAACTGGAAACTGTGAGATTCTTTCTTAAATATGTAATCAGTTAAGTAAATCATTTGACTTACCGATGAGCATGGTCAGCTGTGCCAAGAAGAGTGATGCCACGAGACACATGAGCGCCTTACCAGCTGCATTGCGACGAAGAGTCGGGAAGGCGACGTAAGTTGCAGTCGTGACTACCAGACCAATCAAGGACACGATGCTTCCAGAGATTGTCAGGATGGAATGGGCGTACTCCCATAGTTCATATGACACATCCGGTTGAGATGAAGCTCCTTGGAGGAAATTACAAACCTCGGCCTCGCCGTTATCGTTCAACTTGAATTCACCCCTCCGTAAGACACGGTTGTCACGTGTGAGTCGGATCGAATCGTTGAGGGCGCCAGTAGGGACGAATTCATCCTTAGAAAGAGTCAGCAATGGGCAATAGAGGCCTCGGCAAGATTCATTGATAGACAACATGAATTGGCCTAAACGTGGGTCCCACACAAAGGCAGCTTGTGATGTGGACTTGAAGCCATCGTTGGTCCAATTCCTGCCTGTGCCATTTAACGTCATTCCACAGGGAGTTGAGATGGTTAAGTAGTCCATTTGAATCGTGTAGTTCCAGAACACCCCTTGGAAACATTTGCCAAGAAGTGTTTCCTGTCTGTAAACCATTTCATCCGAAGAGGGCGCAGTTCCGTAAAACGATATGTTAATGCTGCACGAAAATAGACTCCCTGCTCCGCATGTTTCTGCTGCAATAAAGCTGGTTGTGGCTATCGAACAAGTATAGGTAGTATTCAAATGGTGGCTCGTGATGTTGTCTTGATCAACGCGCCTTACTTCTCTACCTTTGCTGCTGTTGCAGGCAGAAACAAGGGTTCGGATATTATCAGCAGCTTCGTGTGCGATTGACTCCCACATGTTGCCACGATTCAGGGTTCGCATCACGGGAAAATCCTGCAAACGTCCAGTTAGTGATACAGCGACCCCAACGGTCGCTGTAGGATCAGTTTCATCATCATGCACTTGAATTTTCGCACACCTCAGACCCTTCACTAAGACGAATCCATCGGGGCAAGACACATCTCGACAGTCTTTGATAAAGGGATCGAATATCTGGTTCCCCTCACATGTTGTGGACCCGGTGGACCGATCTTCGAAAATCAACAGTGTAGCCATTGTAAGTGGGTTCCTAGGAGTATTTTCAAATGTGTTGCACAACTTGTCGACTGGCAAGATAATTGTTAGGGATTCGTCACACATTATACATGCAAAGTTAGTATATGTCGTACCGTCGAAAGCAATCGGTGCATGATATGCAGAACACATATGACTACAGGGTTGAACTTGTTGGTCTACAATGGCGCAGGTTCGTAGGGATGACGCCAAATCCGGTGAAGATCTCTCCAAAGTGGGATATTTGGGCGGATCAAATAGCCACATAAATGACTCACTTTCTCCTCTTTCCCTTAATGCCATAATCTGGCTCCCGCTTAGAGACATCACTAGTCCCATCGTTTTCTCTTTGAACGTAATGGACCAGAAGGTAATGTTGCTCATGGATAGACCATGACATAACGCACAGTAGATATTCTTGTAGTTGCGTCCACTTGTGCTCTGGACCGGTACGGTTGCCAAGCGGTCAGATCGCCCGGAGACGTCTTCGCAGAGTTGCTGGATTGTAGAGTCTCCAGACCAGTCTAGTGGACAGAGTGCAATCATGTAATGACCGACACGCGGTAGGCGTCCCATTGGATCGAATTCAGTTGTCTGGACACACTTTGTCAAATTGTCCAGTGGGGAACCTGCCTTGCCGTGCGACAAACCCTCCATCGTCACTGTCGTCGCTACAAGCTGGCGTCTGGTGGAGATGGTGTCCCTATTTGGGCAGCAATCTCCATACATCTTGCAAAGAGGATCGCAATGGCAATATGGAAGTCGACTCCAAACGATCCTGCTGTCTCGCCATGTTTCACATGAATGCTCATAGAAGTGGCTGTATCCAGCGCAGATGTAAAATTCAGGAGGTTCTGTGGTAGTAGATCGGCCGTCTGTTTGTTGAAAATGTCCTCTGTGTAAGCTAGTACCTGGTTAACAAAATTACGAACACTTAGTTTAGACCTTTTTCAGTAATACAGAATCATTGTCTCTCGGGTTATGAAGATTTCTACATAGGCTACGTTTTGGAAGAAGTTGAACCAGAACAATAGAAGTTGTCGCCATGTTTAAGTTTTTTCCTATACGTTTGGATTCGGACCATTTAATAACACCGGATTAAAGGAAGTATCATTTTTTTGGTTTTTATCATAGAAATACAGATTCATTGGCAAAAATATCACGGAAGATACAGTAGCAGTCATCTGTGAAAATTTCAGTCCCATACGGTGCCCACTTTTTGAGAAAACAGTGAAAAACGGCCACGGTATTTCTTAAGTCTTTTCTCTTTTATTTTTGATCTTTTAAAAGATCAAAAAGATTTTCGGTCGTTATTTTATACTAATTTCTAGATAAATACACCATGTCAGGCGGAAAAATGTTAACGGTATAATTATGTTTCTACCACCACCATCTTCAAACATAGGCCTATACGTAAATCTGAGAACATTTGGTTTCTTACCAAAGTATGATACTACAGTACGTTTAATAAAAACGCTCCCATAAGCGAGTATCAGTCCAAATTATGAACACCCCGGCCTTCCTGAGAGTAGCAAACAATTCAGTAAAAAGTTTACGACCCTTAAGGCCGAGTAGCTAATTGCATGACACTAAACAAGCGATGGGCGGATGAAACATACTGTAGCGAAACAGTAGATTTTAGACAGTGTGATGATGTTTGTCACTACTCACGGGAGTGCACTAAACCTCGGAAGGGAAGAGGGGCTTGGGGAAACGACAGCCAGCCACACGGCGGGCCCGCGGTCAGGCTGGGAGTCAGAGAGGGCCCAAACATCGACAGGAATCGCGAACTGCCGAAACCGGAAAGATATGGCTCGGAAGCAGAGAGCCAATAGACACTAGGCCGACGAATGGAGTCCGACCTATGTTTGGCTTGTTCGTCGTCCCTGAAATTGTGAGGGGCGTGAGCTGTCGTTTCTTGGTGGATTCTTGGTCTACTGATGTACTTATTTGTAGCCGGATCGACAAGGGAAAAAGGCCTGTACTAGAAGCTGAAGAGACTAGCATCCAACAGGTCGATGGCAGCCCATTACCCGTTATAGGCGTAGCCTGGGTACATGTAGGCCTAGAGGGAAACAGGTCAACTTGCCCCCTAGCCGACTCGCCCCTGACCGACTCGCCCCTGACCGACTCGCCCCCTGACCGACTCGCCCCCTGACCGACTCGCCTCCTGGCCGACTCGCCCCTAGCCGACTCGCCCCCTGACCGACTCGCCCCCCGATTCAGGCATTGTTTGCCAACATCAAGTATGATGGCATCTTAGGGATGGATTTCCTGCTATACCCACATGTGCATGGTGAGTTGGGTTTCTGGAACCTCGAGTTGAGGTTAAATTGTGAACGAATGATGCACTGGTACTAGTGCCGGAGAATCCTTCATTGGCAGGGTATACTTGTGACTGAAACTGGTCGCCTAAAACTGCTTAGATTCCAGCAGGCCACGAGGCAATTGTCCCTGGAAAAGTAGCAACTACCTGTACGGCAGGGGGAGGACCTGCCATGTGTGGCACCTTTGGAAGGCGGTGGAGAGTCAGCTTAGCGGGACTTGTTAGTCAGGACGCTGGTGCAATCCCCTTCCGAGGTGGTTCCATTGCGGATTTCCAAAGACAAACGAGTTTGTTCAAAGAGGTACAGCCTTTGGCACTGTTTCAACAGTGGATGTCGACCCTGAATTGTCCCTGTCAACAAGGGAGCAGGAAGATCCAAGTGAGATCTTCCTGGTCACCTACGAGAACTATTTTAGCGGAGCAAGGTCCACCTCATTGAGGAGGACTGTTCTCAGGTGAAGTCATGCTTGAATGAATTTCAAGATGTCTTCTTCGCTGGTGATCATGTAGAACCGATGTGGTGAGGTGGGCACCGACTCGACTCGAGAGAACACGACCGCAAAGACAACTCGACACCCAGACAGCTCGACTCCAAAGACAACTCGACTCCGAGACAAGTCGACTCCATCTATGCCACTGCATTGGCACAGTCGATGCGAGGCAAATCAAGGAGTTTTCCTGCACCATCCCTATGTCAACAAGAGGGGGTTATGAGGCAAGTAAAAGGGTTGCAGCAGCGAGGGGTAATTGATCCTTCAGATAGCTCCTTAGCAGCAGATGTAGTGCCAGTTCGAAAAAAAAAGGGGACTTAGCAATTTTGCGTCGATTGTAGAAGGTTGGATTAGGTAACAGTCATGGGCCAATTTCATAAAACTGTTGAGCACCAAAATTTGCTAAGCATGACATTTCTGTCTTAATAAAAACAGGGTTAACAACCAAATTTCCACTTGTTGTGTATCACTTGTGATTGTTCTTTGGCTGTTGTTTGCTGACCATGAATATCAAATGGAACTTTCAATGGTGGTTTGTTTTATTAGGCGAGACATTCTTGTGCTAAGCAAATTTTTGTGCTGAACAGTTTTATGAAATTGGCCCCTGGACGCTTACTGCGCGCCTCAGATCGACGAAATATTGGTTGCTTTGGGGCTGCAGAATGGTTTTCGACACTCGATTCGGCATCTGGACAGTGGCAGTTGGCCTTAGACGAGGACCCCAGTCAGAAGTCAACCTTTGTGGTGAGGAATGGCTTGTATAGGTGACGATGTATGCCCTTTGGTCTCTATAACGCCCTGTCACCTTCGAAAGCTAAGGTTGATGGACCGGTTAATGAATTTGAGTGCGACGTCCTTAAATACCTGGATATGCGTTTGTGTTCGGTAAGACCGTGGTGGATTAGATTGTTGAAGCCAAGCAAATGCTTCTCATTTCAGAAGCAAGTGACCTATTTGGGTCATCTTGTGTCCTCAGGGCGTGGCTTCCGACCCTGAAAGGCGCGGGTTGTGTACGAATGGACACGGCCAAAATGTGTCAAGGAAGTTCGTAGTTTTCTTGGACTCGCTTCCTACTATCGGAGATTTGTGCCGGGATTTGACGAGGTGGCCTCGCCTTTGCATCCTTTGACTGAGAAGACAAAAATAGTATAAGTGGACGGAAGCTAGTGGGGTAGCTTTCGAAGAGCTTAAGGGCAGGATGTTGACTGCTCCTGTGCTGGCATAACCCCTGCTGGGTTGTGACTACATCTTAGATACAGATGCTAGATGATATTTCTATCTCAGGCCCAGCACTTAGAGGAGAAAGTCATTGCATATACAAGCCGGAAGTTGGGTAGGGCCGAGAGGAACTACTGTGGCACGCGGCGGGAACTGGTGGGGGGCATAGGTGGCAAGTGCGTCAGGCACTCGCCTCTCACCAATGTGGCCCGGGTTCGATCCCGGCTTGGGTCATATATGAGTAGAGTTGTGCGTTGGTTCTCACTAATGCTACGAGGGTTTTTCTCCGGGTTCTCCGGTTTTCCTCCCTCCACAAAAATCAAACAATTTCGATCTCAGGCTGTACTCCGTGGTACATGTCATATGTGGCTGTCAGCCAAGGGCGCCCATGAAAGCCTGTTACTCGATCACGTTCAAGTCGCCGTCCTTCGCAATCGGCACCCCAGCTGCGAGTCAGGATAATTAGCCTCCCAAATTATTATTATTATTATTATTATAACTGGTGGCGGTAGTAGTTCACTTACGGACGCAAGGTTACTCTGAACTGATCGCGTGCGTAAATTCAATGCAATGAATTAATTTTAAAACGAAAATAAGTGGATGTCCATTAAGGAGCTCCGTATAATTATTACAAAATAATAGGGGGGCCTACATGTAGAATGAAGTGCATGTACATAGTATTCCCACTGTGAACCAAGTGGCAAAATTCCGTAATACTAGTCAATAATTCTGTATGGATCATTGGCATTTCGTTTGCATTTCCATATTTACATTTGCATTATTGTTGAAGTTGAGGAGAAAATTTTGACCAAAAAATTGGTTGTTTTTTTTGGGAAATGTCCCCCTTTTTTTCGATTTCTTTTTAACCAAATCGATTTTGGGTATTGCAACAGACATTTTCGCTGGCCAGTCTATTGTTTAAATTAAATGAAATCATTTAGATCATGAAAATAATTGAGATAAAAAATATTACCTAAGTGGCCTATAATTATCAAAGTTTTCATCGCGAAGAGGCAAATGGGAGACTTTGGAGAACCGGTCTTCAAGTCAACATCGCACGCGCATGCACGCGTACGCATGCGTAAAACAACGCGCGCATGCTCACAATAGCGCTCCGCACTTGCGCTAAAAATAGCACCGGATCTCAGACAAACATTGCAACCATGCAAACGTGTGTGCCTGTGCGCGTCCATGTAATGTACATGTACATGTATACACTACGCGTGTGAGACAATGTTTGTCTGACAGCTGCGGATTTTGTGACGTCATTAGTGCGGAGCGCTATTGCGTGCACGTGCGTTGTTGGCATGGTTATTGGTTTGAAGACCGATTCTCCAAAGTCTTCCATTGGATTAGTGCCAATTGACCTGATAAAAAACAAATATTTGTGTGGCTTGTGGATTTTTTAGTTTTCATGAAAAGAAAGCTTTCAATGGACGTTTATTACTCCTTAATTATGTGGTCTAATAACTCTTACTAAGTGCATCGTGTTAGTGTGAGTTTTCAGCTTAAAATCGGTATGAAAATAATGAAAAATGTTCCTCTTAAAGTAGGCGAGAATTTCAATTTGAAAAGGTACTTTAAAGGTACAGTACAGGATTGGTAACATGGCCAAACAGAAATGTATGCAGATATTTGTTTAACTTTCATGATATGAAAATGGTGATGATAAAAATGATAATACTATTTAAATATGTCCACCTGAAGTGGTGTGTTTATCCAGAAATGTGTAAAACAAAGACGGAAAACAGTTTGATCTCGGGGTATAATAAAAAACGTTGTTTATGTTTTATAAGCAAAATTAAGTCTGGTTTCCGCTACTTTTATGCGATCTAGATGTGCGATTGAGCTCAAATTTTCGCAGGTTTATAATTACATGTACTTTACACGTTTGATCGTAATACAAAGTATGACGAGTGCTGTTTCGGTGAACTTTAAAAATCATATATTATATCTTTAAAGTCAATTTTCTTAAAACTATGTTTCAATACCCCGTGGGTGAATTTGTATCTCTGCGAAAACACTGACGATATAATGTGCCACAGTAAAGGTAATATCATACTTTGGTTTTTGTCAAAGAAATTCAGATTCATGGGCAGAAATATCAAGGAAGATACAGTAACAGTCATCTGTGAAAATTTCAGTCCCATACGGTGCCGACTTTTTGAGAAAACGGTGAAAAACAGCCACAGTATTTCTTAAGTCTTTTCTATTTTATTTTCGATCTTTAAAAGATCAAAAATAATTTTGGTCACTGTTTTTTCTGCCTGAGTAATACTCAGGCAGAAAAAAAAAATAATGGTAAGTTTCTACCATCAACATATTTATACCTTGTAAGTTATAGGTAACGTGAAGATTTCTGTTTCGGTATGTTCTCAAAGTATGATAATACCTTTAAGATGAACATTTCTTTACCTGTGGTAGGTGTAACTGTAGTATCACTGTCCGCCTTGATGGTCCAAATCACTAGCATACACACAAGGAACAGTTGAAGCCAATACATCAGTGCCATCTCGCAGCCAACATCTACAGTAGTTGCATTGACCACCGTGTTAGGACTTCAAAGTATAGGTTGCTGAAATTCAAATTTGACTGTTGTACAATGGAGCGTGAGATTTTGGCGGGCGACTCCGAACTGTCGTCTGCAAAATGCCGCCCGCTGGTTTTTATACAGCTTCTCATCGGCAACTACGTTTAGATCACTGCTTGGAAATTAGCCAATCACTACCAGCAAGAACCACCTTAGGACTTTCGCATTATTGAAGTTGATGACAACTTTCCACCAAAGACTTTCTATGAAGACTTCTTGAACAGGCTATAGGCATACAGACAATTAATATCTACAAGAATAACATCAATCAGCGAATGAATACATGTTTAACTTTGATGAGTGTTGTCTCGTTTCAACAATATTGCTTTGCTTTCAATTACATGTACTTGTGTGGGTGTACACATTAAAGGTAACATCATACTTTGGTTTTTATCAAAGACATACAGATTCATGGGCAAAAATATCGAAGAAGATACAGTAACAGCCATCAGTTAAAAATGAAAATTTCAGTCCCATACGGTGCCCACTTTTTGAGAAAACAGTGAAAAACAGCCACGGTATTTTTTAAGTCTTTTCTCTTTTATTTGTGATCTTTTAAAAGATCAAAACTATTTTCGATCGTTGTTTTACTAATTTCTGCATAAATACACCATTTCAGGCAGAAAAATGTTGACGGTATGTTTCTACCCCCACCATCTTCACATCCTGTAAGTCATACGTAAATATGTGAACATTTCTGTTTTGGTTTTGTTTTAGCATACCGAAACAGAAAACTTCACAACTTTTTCTTTAACTTACAGGCTATAAAGATGGTGATGGTAGAAACATACCATTATAATATTGTGCTGAAAGCTGTATTATTCAAAAGTAAAACCAATTACCAAAAACAATGTTGATCTTTTAAAGATTAAAAAAACGAAGAAAATATTTTTGTAAATACGCACAGACTGTCGTCGTTTTTCACTGTTTTCTTAAAAAGTGCATGGGAACCGCATATGGGACTGAAAATGTCACAGATGACTTTTATTGTATCTTGATATTTTTGCCAATGAATCTGCATTTCTTTGACAAAAAAAACCACAAAAACAAAGTATGACATTTCCTTAACGATGTTGAACGCCTCCACAGACATCAAATACGTGATTATGTTTGCCGCACATTTTGTCTGTTATTAATTACAATACATTGATTCATTTTCACCGATTGCGTTTTGCAGACATAATCAGTACAATAAAAGACCATACGCCGCACAATCTGTATGAAGTAGCTGCAATACGACGGTGATTAAAAAAAGCTCTACGTATGTGACCGCACTTCACTGACTTTCTCATAGAGTGCATTTCACCGTCTACGGAGTGCACTTTCTTTAGGTAGTATCGTACGTACTTTGGTGAGGAACCAAAACAGAAATGTTCACAGATTTACGTATAACTTACAGGGTATGAAGATGGTGGTGGTAAAAACATACCGTTAACATTTTCCCGCCTGAAATGGTGTATTTTTCCAGAAATTAGTCAAACATCGACCGAAAATCTTTTTGATCTTTTAAAAATATCAAAATCAAAAGAGAAAACACTTAAGAAATACTGTGGCTGTTTTTCACTGTTTTCTCAAAAACTGTGGGCACCGTATGGGACTGAAATTTTCACAGATGACTATTTCTGTATCGTCCTTGACCTTTTTGCCCGTGAATCTGTATTTATTTGACAAAAACCCAAAGTATGATACTACCTTTAAAGGGCATAACTTTGGCAATAAACCAAAATGTTCACAGATTTTACGTATAATAAAGATGGTAATGGTAGAAACACACCGCTAAAGGACTTTTTCCGCATGAAATGGTGTACGTATTATCCAGAATGAGTAAAACCAAACTTCAAAAACATTTTTTGATCTTGGCAAGATAAAAAAAAAATAATACTCTCACTTGTTTTACATTACGCCTGGACAAAAGAGGGCGCTTTCATAAAATCCGCGTAGTCTTTTTTCGTAATACACCACGTGCGATCCGAGTGGAGACTACTGGTATTTGTTTTCTTAGCAACGTGACGTCAGTCATTGGTAACCGATGTACACAACAATCGTTCACTTGTTGTAACGATCTCGTATTCATATGCAGTAAAACGTTGACAAGATGTCGCTCCCGTTTCTACCGGGAAACATTTTCACAGATCCTACGGTAAGAATTTATTAACAAAATGTTGTAAATATGATTAAGATTTAGTTTATAAGTTCTGTATCATGTTGCATTGTTTAAATATAACTTTGAGTTTGAATTTGTATAAATTATTCTGACCCGGGCGTGTTGGCCGTAATTTTTGTTGTTGCTAAGGCTTAAGCCTAACGAGTAACGTTAGGCCTACTAAGTTTCATCATGGGCCCTTTTCCATACCGGCCTCGGCCTTTCTTGAGTCAATTTTAAAATGACAGGTATTCAAAAGCTTTTGGCTGTGGTTCTAAAGTTATCTGGTTTGAAAAGGAAAACAGAGTTTCAGCTTTGTGACAAACCACAACCGATATTTTCAGCATGGATGACAAAGTCAAAGCTGGAGCCGAGGTTTGGAAAAGGGCCCGAATTTCGTCCGTGCATAGACGTGTGCAAGACCCAGTAACTAGGGCACTGAACTCCCTTTTTTAATTTTTTGGGATGACGGTCGGTTGCACTAGGGTCAATGGGACTTAACTGCGCCGTAAATGTCCGCAAATGACAAAAAAGACATAAAAATCGCTTGAAAATCGCTCCATCTCTTCACATAGGCCTATGTCAGGGATGAAATGCAGTCTTGTTTAAATAGGAAAATCTATGTTTTCTGACCAAAACCCAGACGATCACGTCGGATAGCGGCTCCACACAAGATGGCGGTCGTAATGTCAGACTCAGCTCAGTGCACAATGTGTGTGGTTTTCCGCCACACCAATAAACTCGTACGCTAGTCAACTCGTACGCCGTTAGATCAACTCGTACACCAACCAACTCGTACACCACAAATTATTAAGCCTGTAGGCCTAGTTTGTAAACGTTGGCCGTTTTTCTTCAATAGACCTGATTTTCTTCATGTTTGTGAAAATAAAAGGAAATAAAGGAAAAATTCTGTATGTGGAAACAAAAGTTTTAATGGCACGTAGGATTTTAGGGGAGTGTTTTAAAATTAGAATGGCAGTCCCTCAAAATTGTTTTTATTTCGTTAGGCCTATTACAAACTACAAAAAAAGCTTCCCACACTCAAGATCCTCTCACAAAGGATTACCGATTCCACAAAAAAAAAGGTCCCTCAAACAAATAATTATGTTATTTTGTTATTACAAACTACTTAATATGCTTGTGTGTTCGAGTTGGTTGTCGTACGAGTTGGTCGTTGTACGAGTTGGTCGGCGTACGAGTTGGTCAGAGTATGAATTGACCAGCACAGAAACCAAATGATCTACGCATGGCCACGTCTGCATAATATGCAAATTGTTTTTGTAATATGCTATGCAGCTAGAAGCTAATAACCAATATTTTAATAATAATTCTCAACCCTTTCTTAAATTTCTGCAGAAGGGAAAATTTCGCAGATCCCAGTCGCTGGGCTACAGGAACGGCTATGCCCTAGCCAACCGACCCGAGGTTGGCATAGGGGGAGAACCCCTGGAGGTCAACCAACTCTCCCTGGCTGAGCTTGAAGAATTGAACAACAAACGACCGACGCTGACCTACGGCCAAGCTAAGCAGGCCCCGCCCGAGGACTTCATCCCCGCCCACGTTGCATTCGACAAAAAGGTCCGTACACCACAAGCCTCAAATTTAACTCTATTCCTCAATGATGATGAGGACTATAGATATCCCGATGATGACTAGAGCAGGCTAGTCGAATCGTTGAGACCTTATGAGACGTGCAAACGATACAGAAGTGCAAAAGTACGAACGATTCTTACATGGTGTTTCCGTAAACCAATCCATATACCAATTGTCACCATGCAAAGCCTCAAATCATTCTATTCCTCAAATCATCAAATAAGCATAAGGGAAACCGTCTAAACATCGTAAAAAGCCTTGGAACAAAATGACATTATCAATAAATATCATCATGTCGAAACAAGATTCCCATTTTGGCAGTGTCAATACCCTATGTCAATAGACCTACCAAGTACCATAAATGCTTTTATTCAGGCCCTATTCTTCTACACTGAACATTGCCGATGAAGGTGGTTACATAGGTTTGAAACTGTTAACCTGATTTTGTTTGCAATCGGTAACTGGATATGAAATGATTTTGCGCAGCACTAGCGTTGAGTCGTACATGCTGTGGTTAAAACTATGTGTCTCCCTTTGTGATGAACTTATGGGTGTCATAGATTTAACCATAGCACTGGAACAGAAAAATGCAAGCGGAACAGAAACTTGCAACACGCAAGGCTTGAGGTACATGTACCAGCTGTCGAAGCCCTACGATAAATCGCAACTCGCGTTACGAAGGATAACCCATCGTATCCTTCTCTAGGGCTGCAATGCATCATACGTCCTACGATTGACAGTAAGTTAAGATGAGTTTGGTGAAATCGACCCCAGCACCAACATCACAGCGCCTACCCACTTCTGCCCCACTGGGAGGAGAAGCTTCCTCGCCCGGATTGGCCTCATCAGTCACCCCGGACACACCGAATCAGTTCATCAACAACCTAGATGTCATGGTCATCATCGATCATCGATGAACAACAGATCACTGGAAGCAGTCGGTATTCGTATGCTATCCACTGATATCAATTTTCCTTTGTATCCATACCGCCAGGTGCTGAAGTTTGATGCTTACTTTCAGCAGACGGTCCATGAGTCTAGGAATGAGTATTTCCGTGTCCGTCCTGTCATCATCTATTACTATCTAGAAGATGACAGTATCTCCGTGGTAGAACCACACGTTGAGAACAGCGGTAAGTGACAAGAAATTTGATACTGCGATACTGTGGACATCTTGTCTACCCAACACACCACTTTGTCCCCTTCCCTGACCATGCCCAATGCCCGCCTCTATCCTCTGTTTATGGTTTCTCAGCCTTATTGCATGCTTTCTTAACTTGCGTGTTCTTGTCTAGAGTGGGATTCGAACCAGCGACCTCTAGAATACTGTACCGGCTCACTTATAAGCAGTGGCGTCACCAGACTTTTGAGTCTGGGGGGGCACAAGGGGGGCACTAGCAATTGTTGGGGAGGGGGGGGGGGGGCACTACAATAATTATTACATTTTTTTTTGCCAACCCAAATCTCAAATGGGGGGGCACGAGGTTTTCCAGGGGGGGCACGTGCCCCCCCTGGCCCCCCCTTGGCGACGCCACTGCTTATAAGCTGAGCTATCCAACCCTATGTTGGCAGTGTCCCTAATAGTCAATTATCTTTGTTCGTTTTGGCAGTCAGAAGCTATGTAAGCTACCACTCACATACCACTATGTCCCAAGGATCATTGAAGATACGCTCAGCATTAGCAGGGCAGCGAGTGGTTTCATGGCTTCTGACTGCCAAACGACTACTAGTAACACCGGTCAACATGTGGCTGGGTATCAGTTGGTAGTGCGTCGATACAGTAATCTGGGGGTCACAGGTTCGAATTTTCTTTGTCCAACCATTTGAGTAACTCTTACAAGAACAATTCAATTCAATTCAATGACATTTATTTCCATCTATAATCAAAACAATGAGCAGTATAAAAGTAAAGAAAATGAATTTCTAGATCGAGGCATGGTGACAAAAAGCCGAAGCTTATAAATACATGCCTATTAACATAATGATACAATACAATACAGGAAACTCTAACAAGTAATGAAGACACATATAGACTGGAACACTGGAACAGACAGACACAAGAGAACAGCAAGATAACAAAAAACAAAATCACAAACAAACGAATAAATAAACAAATAATATACAAGCTAAACAAAACTTTTAAACGGTACATTATCATGGTTAAATTAAACAAGAGAGGGCACGAAAGATGAATAAAATAAATCATAATAATAATGACTGAATATAAACAAATCAACAATGCGTAATTGAGGAAGCTCTTAAAAAGAAGTGAGAAAAGAATAGAAGACACAAACGAAATTACATACTGAGACAACAGCAACTTCTTGTAGCTTTGTTTAAATCGGCCTACAGAGGACTGGGACTTTATAACATAAAATACTGGTACTTTTGCCATCATGGCTATGATTTGTCAATGAAGTCACATGCTATCCTCCCTCGTTTTTAATTGGACGTTTCAAACTGTGACTTATACAGGGATGCCCCAGGGCAAGTTGATTAAGCGACAGCGCCTTCCCAAGAATGATCAGGGCGACTATTGGCACTGGAAGGACTTGAATGTTGACATCAACGTCACTTTCTATGGAAAGGTCTTTCACATCACGCAGTGCGACAAATGGACACAGGTGAGAACAAACCTTCCCTTCTAGATTTTTGTCCTAAATTGTTGTCCCAAACTGATGCAAAACCCAAATAATGACCATACTAAATAAAAACTTTGATAGTTTGTAGGGATTGAGGTTTCGATCCTAGCAGGATCTTTCTCAAAGGGTTAAAAAACAAAGAGAAAATTCTTCAGAGATCAGAATGTCAAGTCCTCCTAACTTCTAACAGGAGATTTTTGTTCAAATGCAAACTACACTTTATTAACAGGCCATCACAAAAATGGGCGTACCATTAAGGGGGTAACTTTAATACTCGTTGAATTGGGCCCAGAGACTTAAAAGCCAGGCCTGGGCTTTTTCCTGGGGTCTTGGGCTTCTATAATCCCCTGCCTTGAACTACATGTATCAACTTCAAGCCACTGCTGTGTCCTGGATCGTAGTTGGCACTATAACCGGATTGCCAGATTGAGTCCACATTGATCATGGACAGTATCCAGAAGCCAGGCTTGATTGATTTAAGCAGCTCTACTGTATTAAAGTTCATTGCTGACAACTTTGGGGGATTTCAGTCCTGAAGACCTGGGCCTGGTCTCCTGGCTTTCCAGTGGCTGAGCCCGACCAGTATTCAAGTTTCTCTCCCTAACATGCCAAAGGAGTGGCAGTATAAAACTGGCTCCCTGAGGTCGAATTCACAAAACCCTACGAGCGATCATAACTCAAGTTACGAAGGATAATTAGCCATCGTATCCTATGTTAGTAGGGCTGCAATGCATCATAAGTCCTACAATGAGTTACGGTGAGTTTTGGAAAAATAGATCCCACGTCACATACATTTGTAGTAAACTAGAAATGAAATTAAAGGTTGCAGCATTGCTGCATGCATGTATCGATCATTGAAACGATCCTTGGGGTATGGCAGTGCAAGCATGGTTTCATGGCTTCTGACTGCCAAACGAACAAAGATAATTGACTATTGGGGTCACCACCAACGTAAGCCTGGATGGCTTAGTTGGTATAGAGCGTCTGTACGGTATTCAGGAGGTCGCTGGTTCAAATCCCGCTCCAGTCAATTTTTCTGTGTTCACTTTTCAATGTCTTGAAATGAAATTCATGAAAATCTACCTCTCAATATTCCTGTTTCCATTCTAGGAGTACATGACCAGTGAAGGTATTGAGCTCAACATGCCTCAGCACTGCCCCAATGATCCTTACATCGAGTCTAGAAAGGAATCTGCCGCACTCCGTACCTACCAGACCAAGTCAACATTCGACAAACTCAAACAGTTTGTGGAACTCGACAGAAAGGTGAGAAATTGTCTTGTGAAACTTCTCAATGTTGAAAACAAGTAAAGAAAATTATAAATACATTCAGCAAGGAACTTTCATGACATAAGAACAATAAAATTCAATTTCATAAAACATCTAAAAAAAAAGGTGTTAACGAAGAAACAAATTTTGAAAATTCTAGAAAGATTTTGGAAAGTTCTGTAGAAAATCGTGACAAAATCCTTGATAAAACTTTTAAAGCTGTTGATACTTAAAGGTAGTATCATACTTTTGTAAGAAACCAAAACAGAAATGTTATGAAGATGGTGGGGGTAGAATTACATACCGTTAACTTTGCCGCCTAAAATGCTGTATTTATTCAGACATTAGTAACAATGAGAAAAATAAAAGAGAAAATACTTAAGAAATACTGTGGCTGTTTTTCACTGTTTTCTCAAAAAGTGGGCACCGTATGGGACTGAAATTTTTACAGATGACTGTCACTGTATCTGTCTTGATATTTTTGCCCATGAATCTATATTTCTTTGATAAAAACAAAAGTACAAAATCAAACTTCAAACTCAAAGACCTCAAACTTCTACAGGTTAATTTGTCAGTTATTAGGTATATATGATGGATTATACATAATGTGCTTTCACTGTCAGCAACGGTTTTGTCGCAAAAACCAGTTCTGTAACCATCCCTTTAAGTCAAGCAACTGTGTGAAGCGTTTGCTGATAAAGCTCTTTGCATTCAATACAAAGAAATGTATTGATTCGTACACCTATCCCTAATATCCTACTTTTTTTGTGTTCGTCCGTCATCAGGTGTTGCGATTCTACAGCGTCTGGGATGACCGAGAGAGCATGTTCGGTGAGATGCGGCCGTACATCATCCAGTACTACCTCGTCAATGACCAGGTGGAGGTACGAGAAGTCCACGAGCCCAATGACGGTCGCGATCCATTCCCTCTTCTTCTTAAGCGTCAAAGGCTGCCAAAGGACGCCTACAATGTTCAATGTAAGTACCATAACAATGAAAATGTGGATTTTGGTACCTTTCATTGCCGTGATGACCATCCAGCTAATATTTAATTTCTTGTTGACCCTGGGTTTACCCGCTCAGTGATACACACACTGTTTTCCAGAGGTTCCCAGCAATTACAAAATGAATTATGGAGGATGGTGCTACACAAACGTTACCGAGTAGCAGGCTTTCATGGGCGCCCTTGGGAAACCAGCCACATCAACCCATACATGATCACGAAGCACATCAGCTGAAGATCGAAAGTGTTTGGTTTTTGTGGAGGGAGGAAAACCGGAGAACCCAGAGAAAAGCCCTCGTAGCATAGGCAATATAGGAGAGAACCAAACGCAAAACTTGGCTCACACTTATGACCAAAGCATCAAACCCGGGCCATATTGGTGAGCTGATGAGAGGCGAGTGCCTATCGCACATTGCCACCTATGCGCCTGTGAGCAAACAGTGTATTCTAAGAGTTTAAATCGTGCCCCAAATTGGTGGAACTCCCTTTGAAAAATCATACCGTTAAAATTGTTCTGCCTGAAATGCTGTATTTATCCAGAAAATAGTAAAACCAATTACCAAAATCAATTTTGATAAATAATGGTGAAAATATTTAAGAAATACTGTGGCCGTTTTTCATTATGTTTTTTAAAAAGTGGGCACTGTATGGGACTGCAATTTTCACAGATGACTGTTATTGTATCTTCTTTGATATTTTTGCCCACAAATCTGCATTTCTTTGACAAAAACCAAAGTATGGTATAACCTTTAAAATGTTTTAAATCTATAAGAGAATTTCACCTTTCCGATTTTGTCTATTTGTAGCTTCCTTCCCTGCTGTTGTCATGGAGCTGTCGGACCACGAGATCAAGCAGTGGTGCACGCCAGAAGACTTCATGATCGGCAAGACAGTCTTCATCTACAACCGACCTTTCTTGATCTACGACATGGACGAATTCACTAAGGCTTGGATTCACCAAAAGTACGGCGTCCGCAACTTCACCCCGGTAGAAGTGAAGGGTCCTGCCAAGAACTTACCGACCATGGTAAGCTTGAAATTCAACCGGGATTAAAGGGAGCATATAGGATTTGCAAGGCCTCCAAAAAGAATTTATTGAGTTTGAGACAGAAAATGGATTCAGCAGTTCGTAAACAGTGCAAACAGTCACCATGGGAAATCTTGGTTCATCAGATGCTGGGTTTTTCAAGCAAATCAAGATTTAGTGTCTTTTCCAAAGATCGTTCGTCCGAATGATTTTTGGAACAAACATAAAGTAAACTATTCTTCATGTTTTATAAGAAAAACCGAGTCGGGTTTTCGCTATTTTCTCGTGACTCAGATGTCCAATTGAGCTCAAATTTTCACAGGTTTATTATTTCATGTACATGTTTGATCAGACAAAGTATGAGTGCAGTCATGTGACCTTTACCAATCATGTATTGTACCTTTAAAGATTTAATCATTCCATTTGGAAACTTTTCAGAGAGCATCTAAAAGAAAAACGTAAATACAATCGGTTTACAAACTACACAACGTGCAGGAGCTGCATTGTTCGTTGGCATAAATTTGATTCATATTCGAACAAGTTGAAATATTTCAACATCCGCCAGATACGTACGCGCAGTAGAGAGTCAATAAAGATGGCTGGCTGAGCAAAAGCAGTTTCTTTCAAATCTTGGCTGATTTCGATGATGTGCAATCTACAATAATGACAAACGAATAATCTTGTGTACTCTCTCGATTGTAAATCAGTGAATTCAGGAATAGCGTTCTGCACTAATCACGTCACACCATGCATGCATGCGCACATAGGCTATACCCCAACTCACCTACGTTTAATTTGTATGGCCAGTTGCAATGTTTGTCTGAGGTTCGGTGCTATTTTTAACACAGGTGCGCAGCGCTATTGGAGTAGGATTGCAATGCTCATCACACATTTTTGAAAGTATGAACTGTACCGTTTGCGCGTTTCCGCTTTCGTATGCAGATTATCGCTACGCATCGAAATTCATATCTTGAAAGAGTGACATTGTGTGATGCGCGTATGTTAACGCAGCAAGTAGAATTACCAGCCTTTAATCATAGTCATATAAATTTTTGGATATTATTTTTTTCTGTCTTGTGTGTAGAACCTTCCTCCTTACAATGGCTTCGGTTCCCTGGAGGATTCCCTGCAGTCCTGCCTCTCTCTCGTACCCCAGCCACCCAAGAAGGACTTCATCAAGATGCTGGAGAATGACCACAAACAGCTGCGATTTGAAGCCGTCCTGGTAAGTTTCCTTGGCATTGTTAAAGGTAGTATCATACTTTGGTAAGAAACCAAAACAGAAATGTTCACAGATTTACGTATAACTTACAGGATATGAAGATGGTGGTGGTAGAAACATACCGTTAAAATTGTTCCGCCTGAAATGGTGTATTTATCCAGAAATTAGTCAAACAACGACCAAAAATGTTTTTGATCTTTTGAAAGATCAAAATAAAAGAGAAAAGACTTAAGAAATACTGTGGCTGTTTTTCACTGTTTTCTCAAAAAGTGGGCATTGTATGGGACTGAAATTTTCACAGATGACTATTACTGTATATCTGTCTTGATATTTTTGCCCATGAATCTGTATTTCTTTGATAAAAACCAAAGTATGATATTACCTTTAAGTGAAACAATCAAACACAAAGTACTGAATACACTATGGCGAGTATGGCTCTTTACGAAACAACGATTTGGGCTTTGGCTTGGGCCTAGACACCGTCATCTAAAAGCTGATAATACAAGTTTTGAATTTTCTCTGAAGTTGAAGTTGCAATTTCTTTTTCGAAACAGAGTATGTACTTCAAAACTGTACCCAAAACCTCTATTTTGATACCTGTTACTTTAAAATAAATGTAAGAAATAAAGCCGGAGCTGGAACCCAAGCTGCGGTTTTTGTAAAGGCTCTACGTAAAATTAGAAGAGGCATGGTTTTGAGAACAGCCTTTGAGAAAAGGGTACTCCTAATCAGTATATATAATACCTTATATAATATTCTTGTCATTTGATTGGAGGGTCTTACGTCACGTGATATTTTATAATGTTTCATGGATTACGTCACAAACATTGAAATTTGTAACATTCATCACCGTGCATTAATTTTTGGTTCAAATTTAGGTGGATCTATTGCACGCAAACGACTTGGTCAAAAGAGGGTGTGTGGTATGCCCATGATCACTAGTGACATGGCACAATTAGGACCCGATTTCACCAAACACTTGAAGATCAATCATAACTTTGTCAGAATTGTCATAGTGATTTCCATTGTGACATCACACTTTGCTTAGCAATTAGTTAACGTTGATTCACGTTTAAGATTGATATTGAAGAAAATTGATTGATTGGCAGGACTCGGTCAAACCGGAAGATCGTGGACGCCGCTTTATCATCTGCTATCGTCTGGCCGATGACATGGTCACCATCTTTGAACCCCCCGTGCGTAACTCGGGCATTATCAGTGGTAAGTTCCTGGAGCCCACCCGGGTGACCAAGCCCGGTTCCCTGCCGGAGAGTCCCCAGTTCTACGGTCCACAGGACATGTTCATCGGTGCCGTCGTTCAGGTCTTCAGCCACCGTTTTGTCATCACGGACGCCGATAACTACGTCCTGACGTATCTGGAAGCCAACCTGAGCGACTTCCCTGGAAGTGAGAGGACTATCGAGACCATCAGGCAGAAGAGATCCATGGGCCCTCAGCAGACCAGGACCTCCGTCAAAGGTGGCCCCATGAAGATCAAAAGAAGGTAAACATAGAACCAGACAGCAAAATAAAATGAAGTAATTGTTGCCCTTGCGGCAATACTGACGCAACTACATGTCATGTGGATGCCCTACCGGGCGAGTCCTATCAGTAGGTTCTCTCAGAGAGAGAATTCGCCTGGCAGGATCGCTCGCAGGGAATCTAGCCACATGACCGTATAGTCGATCTGATGCTCATGTATCATGCAGGTAATAGGTCTCATATGACTTTCCCTGAGTAACCTCTTGTTAGACACACGGTCCAACCAGCGGTACCCAAGGATCCTCCTCAGAGACCCAGTACCGAAGAAAGTCATCTCGACCAGACCCCACCCCAGTCAAGGTCTGTGTCTCACAACCGTAGAGTAAGACAGGCAAGGGACCACAAGTGAAAGAAATGCTTCACCAACCTGACTGAATACCACCGATCTCACTATCCTGTAAATTTTGTTCTTTCTCCTGCAGTCCCGGGGATCTGAAGAACCTGATCGTCGAGGTCAAGGCCCAGCTGCGGAAGGACAACTACATCAACTTTAACTCCCTGACGGAGGCCTTCTTGCAGTACGACAGGGACCGGTCCGGCTACGTGGACATCGGAGAGGTCAAGAAAGTCTGCCAGAAGCAGAACCTTCCCCTGGATGATGACCTCATGGAAGCTGTGAGTATATCTATTAGTCTGTAGATTGTAGAAGTAAATTCTTAGGTATCAGCAAGGATGGTTTTCTTAGTTTTGGTCTTCTTTGGTCTTGGTCTTGGTTTCGTCTTCTTAAATCGTGGTCTTCTTTGGTTTTGGTCTAGGAAGACTTGGTCTTCTTTGGTCTTGGTCTTCTTAGTCTTGGTCTTCTTTGACTTGTTCTTGGTCTTCTTTGGTCTTGGCCTTCTAAGTCTTGGTCTTCTTAGACTTGGTCTTCTTTGGTCTTGGTCTTCTTAGTCTTGGTCTTGGTCTTCTTTGCTCTTGGTCTACTTAGACTTGGTCTTCTTTGGTCTTGGTCTTAGTCTTAGTCTTCTTAGACTTGGTCTTCTTTGGTCTTGGTCTTCTTAGACTTGGTCTTCTTTGGTCTTGGTCAATAGTCTTGGTCTTCTGGTTTTGGTCTTTTTTGCTCTTGGTCTCCTTTAGTCTTGGTCTTCTTAGACTTGGTCTTGGTTTGCTCTTCTTAGACTTGGTCTTAGTCTTCTTAAATTTGATCTGGGTCTTACTCTTCTTTGGTCTTCTTAGGTCTTCTTTGGTCTTCTTAGTCTTGGTCTTGGTCTTGCAGGTCTTGACAACAAAACTGTCGCACACTCCCACTTGGCCCAAAGAGTCACAAACTCCTGTAGAGCTGGAATCTAAAAGCCACTCTCTCAAAAATGTATCCTTCCAGCTATCTGGGCCCAATTGCATGGTTCTGCTATACCTCAAGAATTCTGCACTTATGATCCTCATTCTCCGCTAGTGCCAATTTTCTACGCTAACCAAGTTAATGATAGATCCTTAGTTACGCGAGCTACTCATGTACACAACTGAAAATTCCTTGCTAATCCATGAAATAGGATCCTGTAATTAAGCACAGAAATTTCTGGTTCCGTAAGCACCGATTCAACGCTTACGGTCAGCAAACCCATGAAATTGGACCCACATAACTTCTCAGTTCAATATCGGACATTCACTAAATTTGCTTCTTTTTCCCGTTTCAACAGCTGATCGCGGAATGTGGCGGTGACGAGCAAGGCCGAATCAAGCATGCTGAATTCATGCGCTTCCTCACCTGGGATTAGAACAGCCAACTTTTGAATGCAACCAAGCTGGACTGGGAACAGCGAAAGCACAATGATAAAAATAGCAACAGACAGGTTCAACATTTGTCAAATTTCCGGGAAATGTTTGTGAAAGCTTGATTTCAGTTTAGAAAATATGTCGTTTTTATGTCGTTTCTACAATTAAATCTAAAGCTGTACAATAGAACATGGTTTCCGTTTGAAAACCGTAGTCCAGGAGCTAATTTCATAGAGCTGCTTAGCACAAAAATTGCTTGCCCAATAAAACAAACCACCGTTAAAAATTCCATTTGATATTCATGGTCAGCAAAAAACAGCCAAAGAACAATCACAAGCGATACACAACACACGGAAATTTGTTTCTTAATCCTGTTTTTACTAAGACAGAAATGTCATGATTAGCGAATTTTTGTGCTAAGCACCTGTATGAAATTGGCCCCAGCTTACAGCAGTAATACGGTAATACCTTTGGCTTAATAATGCAATTTTATCCGTCCATTTTCTGGTGCCGTTCTCATGCGTACCGTACTTTGTGAAAATAAATCAGTTTTTGTTCAAGATTTAGAAATTAGTCACTTATCACTTGAAGAAAAATTTTGAATTTCATGCTTTGAGCAAGACAAGCCCTAAACTGTCTTTGTGATTTAAAAACCTAAAGCTCAGCTTATTTTTTCAAAAAGGGTCTTAAATCTGATGCTTGTATGCGGAAACACATTGCCACATCAACATTTGCATTGAACTATTTGAATAACTGGAGAACAAAAATTAAAATGAAAAAAGTGACATTTCAGTTATGCATTCTGTTCCATCGAAAAACTTCAAAATTCTCTTTGTAACATGCTTGTGATGGCGTATGCAAAGTTCCAAGTTCAGCAATTCCGTGTGTAGCTGCTAAAACACTTTTTATTTTCCAACATGGCAACCGTGACAATTGCTAGGGGTGGACATCACATGACTTAAAAAACGTCTGCATCGAAAACACAACAAAATTGATAAAAAGGCAGTATTCGTTCAGTTTATGATGTGATTTTGTTTCCAATGTTTTTTTTTGGAGAAATTCATGATTTTGTTTGTTCAAACTTTTGAATGAACCTTTAAAGATGGGAGATAAAAGCAGTGTTAAACTTTTTATAAATATTTAATAACTGTTTATTGTATATATTCCAAAAGTATGCTACTGTATCCATACTTACGGCGTTTACGAAACGGAGGCACAGGCTCTGGTTCCTTTTCATGAATCCATTCTGAAATAATGGTATCAAAATAGAGGTTTTTGGCTGCGGTTCGGAAGTAGATTCTCTGATTGAAAAGGAAAACAAAGTTTCAGCTTCAGTGAAAAACCACAACCTATATTTTCAGCATATGGATGTTAGAGCTGGAGTCTGAGCCGCCGTTTCGTTAAACCCCCATAGTGTCATTTTCTCTAAGGGATGGGATTTTCTTTGTGTAAATTTGTCAAAAAGCTGGAAACTTATTATTAAAAAGAAGATTTTGAGTTTATAATGAAATAACTTTCCGTCCAATCTGCAAATTATAACATGGATTTCGTCCTCAATCCACTTAAATTTTTTTTTTCAGTGAGCGTGTTTTGCAAAATTCAATAAAATTTACTGTATAAAGTCAAATTTGTGTGCAATCTGTGCTCTATTGTACTAAGCAATATGATTCATGTTTTCAGACGAGTTGTCAATAATACCATAGCAACTTGACTTGTGACATCACATGTTGCTTGGCAACTAATGACTGATGTGCAAATGGACCCCTGGACCACTTAGGACGATTTTTGTACATCTATTTGAATGATTTGGAACACTTTGGAAAAAAGTCAATTTTCTCCCAAAAATTACAAAAACGACAAGAGGTACGTACCCCTTGCCATTTTTTCAATTTTTGATGAAAAATCAAATGTCCTGAAATGGTTTCAAACCTCCTCTCATATAACAAATAGACTAGTTTTATACCAGAAATTGCTTCTTTGTCCTGTAGGACATTTATTTGGATGATTTGGAACACTTTGGAAAAAAGTCAATTTTTGCCCAAAAATGACAAAAACGATGTACCCCTTTCTATTTTTTCAATTTTTGATGAAAAAATCAAACTTCCTGAAATTGTCTCAAATCTCGCAGATAAGAAATAGACCACAAATGTACCCAAAATGGGTTGTTTGTGCTCTCTTTTTTTATGATTTCACCAAAATATGACAAAAACGACAAGGGGTACGTACACCTTGCCATTTTATCAATTTTTGATGAAAAATCAAATGTCCTTAAATGGTTTCAATTCTCCTCTCAGATAAGAAATAAACCAGTTTGTATACCAGAAGTGGGTTCTTTTTAGACATCTATTTGGTTGATAAGGGACACTGGGAAAAAGTCAAATTTGGAACAAAAATTACAAAATGACATGGGGTACCCCTTTGCTATTTTTTCAATTTGTGATGAAAAATCAAACTTCCAGAAATGGTTTCAAATCTCCTTGCTCATAAGAAACAGACCAGTTTTCATGCTAGGCTTTGGTTACACGTGATCTAAGGCACCATTTGTATAGTTTGTAACTGTTATTTCTGAATTAGACTCAGCCATATCACAACATCATAATTCTGTCATGACAAAACTGCAACTAATTTCTAATTACAACTTATTAGAACTTAGCCTCCGATAAAGATCCTGCTAGGATCGAAACGCGTCAGGCCCTCCTGACTCCAAGCATTTTATAAATTTCAGGTCATTATTTTGAGTGATGAGCACTTTGCAGCAGTTTATGTACTTGTATAGAACAAGTAATGGCTCAAGATGCTGACTCCATGTACTACCAGAGTATAAAAAGTCTTGTGCTGCTTCCGCAAGCTGGGAATTCAGAAAATGGAACAAATGGTCCTTGAATCAAGACTAGCAATACAAATTTTAACAATTTTTAAACATCTACAAGGAATATGACACAAGACACAGTATATTTCCAAACTGAGTGGGCTTTTTTTTAATTGTTAGAAATAGACATCAGTTCCGACTCAGATAATCCACTATTAATACAATGTTCCCAATTTGATTTTTTTTTTCGTCATTTTTTTTTTTCGTTCATTTTTTCACATTTTTAAAATTTTGTCTCATTTTTTATACAATGACGAGGAAAAACAAATAATAATTCTTCACTTCACTGTCAAGAGTCAAACGTCAACAAATTTTTAAAGTGTTTTTGTTTTTCTTTACACACATAAGCATTCTCCCACATATGGCCAACAGAGGGCGCTACACTCATTTCCCTAACCACGAATCATTCTACTGTAACTTCATACATAGTCAATATGAACTCCAATGTTATTCATTCTGTTACTGGATTTCCAATTTTCAAACGAAGAAGCGCCCTCTACTGTCCATATCCTGAAAGTCTTATTGCTGTCATACCCACTAAACATGGCTACCGTTCCCAATGTGTTCTAATCCGTACAAACTATAAACCACATTACTTCGTCCTACCCTAAAAATGGAAATGATATCGAGTTCGCAAAAAAAACCCAAAACAAAATAATTTCTAACATTTTCACAGAGGTTCTGTGAAAATGCCGACAATTAAACCTTTCTCCCCATATTTACAAAGTAGGCATTTCTGATAATTACCGTAAAATCTAGGCTAACCTCATAATTCATCTATTAAAACCTTTTCAAAAAACTTGGCACCAAAATAGGATCTATTCAAATATTGTCATCTTGCTTCAATGTGCAGTTTTTAAAGTTGGTGTAGTAAGCCAGCTTTGCAAATGAGCGTGCATTTTGCTTGTTCAAAGCATAACCAGAATCGAAAACAAAAAAGCTAAAAAAGACCCTTTTTTAAGACATAAAAATAAAAACTTCACAGTTTTGGAGATGACATTACGGTACTTTTTCAATCCACTGATTATACATTTCAACAAATCAAAAACACAATTTTGTAATACAATTGGATTCAATTCAAAGTAAGGTGTATGATAACATAACCGCATCAGATTTCTCCGGCTAGGGCTTCAGTGTACACATGTCTATGGTAGTGGCTCTAGCCGCTCCCCATAGACACACAAGTAACTCCAAGCCCCAGCCACACAATTCTGACACGGCTCATAATTCGTTATAAGTGAACTTTTCTCAGTTACAACTTCGTTTTGAAACACATTCATAAAAAACAGGTATACAGAAAAACACTTTATCACGAAAATGGTGCAGTTACAAGAACCTATTATGCCTTTGGCCAATGTAGTGGTGTTTTTTTTTTTTCTGGGTACGCAAAGAATCAGGTTTGTATCAGGTTTGACATGATCAAAGACTACGTATTGTGGCTCAGTGCCTTTAAACAATATCTTGACAGCACATTTATTAGATTAATTAATATTTTAATCAATACAGAAACGAAACCACTGACAAACACACAATGCTAAGATATTACCGACCGGAAATAACTGACTTTTGAGTCAGACTTAACTTAATAAATTACAAATTTTGATCAGAAAATCAAAGGTAGATTCCAATTCATTATATCATAAAAGAAACAGGATACATCAATATTTTGGTTCCTAACCATTTTGTCATTTTTTTTTTTACTCAGGCACTGCAACACATTTTGTTTCTCGTTTTAGTCAATACTAAAATACGAAAACTCTGAATGTGTCACAAATCATTTTTTTTTGGCATAGTTTTTTTTTTCTTGTTGATTTTTTTTGGTATGAAAGTCAAACATTCTGAAATAAGTACATGTACATCCCTAAGTATCCATAAATTATTTCCGCTGATAAAATGTTTTAATTGATTTTCTCAACTTATTCGCAGCACTAAAAGAGCAAATTTGAAAGAAAATAAAAACCAAAAGAAGAAACTTCACAACAGAAATGGAAAAGGCAAATACGCAAGAACGTTTTTGGTCATGGTGTTTGTTTTTTTTTCAAATCAAGATTTGTGGTTCAAATATTAAAAGCACAACCAAGTAATGATGTCGATATCCCATAAAAGTAAGAATGACAAAAACAAATTGAAAATGTGGGGAAAATAAATTTGGAAAAAGAGAAATATGTACAGTACGTTGAATAAACCAAGCTTTGATATCTTATGGAAAATACACATGAACTTGGACTGGGTATATCAAAAAGTTACAATTTTTTGTAATGTATAATTTTCTTTTTATTTGATGAAATGTACTTCTTAAAGTGCAAGGCACATTGATAAGTTTAGTCAGCTCTCTTAAGTTTTCTGTTTTTTGGTGGTGAAAACAGCGTCCAAAAAATGAAATTCTTACCCCCGAGAAAAAAAAAATAGGACCCGATTCCATTTCAGACAGAATATAAAGTCAGTACGTCAAATCCATGGTTGTTCTGTGATATTTATCAAAACCTATGTAAATCTGTACAGAACCAGTCACATTCATTCCTTTACAAATGAGATCAGGCCGGATTGAGCCAGTTGTAACCGGATCAAACCGGTTCCCGGCCACAAGTGTTTTATGAATTGCCTGGTGTTCCGCACAAGGCAGATTAAAACCGGAAAAAAAAACGAACCAAAAGATACATTCCATGACACTACGATGAAAACAAACCGGATAAAACCAGATTTTTTTAAAAACCAGTTCAAACCAGTTCTCAACTGAGCTTAATACTAAACCCCAAAAGACTCATCAAATTCTACAAAAAAACACAACAAAAAAAAAGAAGAAAAACAATTATAAACATCAATATATATTCCACATCTATATACATTCTGTCTTTTCCTTTCTTAAATTCCTTTGTACACTATACACCGTTAAATCCAGAAAAGGGTGGTCTGCCAAAAAAAAAAAAAAGATTTGAATTTGAAGATTCTCTATGTAATTAATTCATATATATTGTTATTTAACAAACAATATCGTACATACATTTCCATAGAGTATTAAAACAAACACAAAATGAATCCATAAAAAAAAAAAAAAAAATTAAAAGGAAAAATATCCCTAAAAATCGTTGTAGAATTTGATATAAAGTCTCGTAAAATATTGTCTGTCTCGAACATCAAATGAAAATCAAAGAGTAATTTATGTACACAGTATTAGATGGGAGGAGACCATGCCCCCAACAGACAGCAAAATTCTCTTTCTGCCTTAAAGGTACAGTACAGGATTGGTAACATACCCAAACAGAAATCTTCACAGATTATAAAACATATAACTTTCACAGTAGGAATATGGTGCTGGTAGGAACATACCGTTAACACATTTCCGCCTGAAATGCTGTATTCATCCAGAAATTAGTCAAATAAACACCGAAAACAGTCATGATCTCGGGTTAAGATCAAAACCATTCTTTATGTTATATAAGAAAAATGGAGTCTGGTTTTTGTAATTTTCTCGTGACTCAGATGTCCGATTTTGCTCAAATTTTCACAGGTTTATCATTCCATGTACATGTTGGATCAGACAAAATGTGAGTGTTGTTCTGTGACCTTTACCAATCATGTATAATACCTTTAAGTCCGTAGCCATGGATATCAAACTACTTTTAATAGAGGTCTCCCGTGATCTAAGTCCAAGGCACTGAACTCCACTGGTCAAAAAAGAGATTGAATCCCTTCATGTTGTATTTGTTTAGTCTGAGCATCACCCGTTCTATTCCGTGGCACACTACCATGACTGCGTACGAACGTCTGATACATGCAAGTTTTATGCAACGCGGCACATCAGCCAATCAGATCAGCGGCCAATTTCATGGAGCTGTTAAGCACAAAAAAATTGCTTAGCACAAAATGTCTTGCTCAATAAAACAGAGCACCATTCAAAATTCCATTTTGATATTCACGGTCATTCATGATATGATCCAGCACACAGCAGGGGCCTGAAGTAGACCTTCCAAGGCTAAGGATTATAGAAGCCCAAGACCCCAGGCAAAGCCCAGTGACCGATTTCATAGAGCTGCTTTAATAAGCACAAAATTTGCTTAAGCATGCAAAGTCTTCATTGATCAAACAGGATTGGTAACCAAATGTGACGCTAAGTGCTTTTGACTTGTATTGAGCCATTGTTTGCTGAGCGTAACATTTACAAGGACTTCTGGCTGGCATACTGATGTGATTGACCAAGGTTTTTGATGCTAAAGGAAATTTTGGTGCTTAAGCCGCTCTATGAAATTGACTCCAGGTTTTTCAGTGGCTGGGCCCAACAAGCTATAAGTTTATCTCCCTAAGACATCATTTTGTCCACAAAAAATGTTCTACTTCAGGACCCAAGGCGTTAAAACTTGCATTCAAAGAAGACTTCGACAAAAACAAGGTAATTCTTCCGGCTACGGATTGGCTAACATGACCTACTTGCATGGAGTACAGGCTGAGCATAGAAACATCCATAGCAACAGCCGAAGCCGTCCACTATCGAGCAGACAGACTGGTTTGAAATGTGGTCTGGGGTCGATTTCATCAAACTCTCCGTAACTTACTATCAATCAAAGGACTTTTGATGCATTGTAGCCCCATGTGGGATAGGAACGCTACGATGGGTTATCCTTCGAGTTACGATCGATCGTAGGGCTTCGTGAAATCGACCCCTGGTCATTTGGTTCAAAGGGAAATGTTAGCACCCTACCCCCTGCACCTATCACCTCACTCCTGTCCCATGTGGCAGTCTGCTCACTCTAGTAGAAGCTTCTGAAGAAGGCTATTAGACTTGCCGTCACCATCTCCTCCATCTTGCTGATTCTAGAAACCAAAAAACAAGGACAGAGGTTAGAAAATACTGACAACATACTGGTAGCATTTCGCTCTGTGTTTAAAGGTTTACTGTTATCAAAACTCATACAAAGTTAAATACAAGGCTTGATTCTAACGAGGCCAGGGAGGCCATGACCTTCGTTGCCCTGGTTCTTGGCCTTCGTACCCCCTTCAAATGTTTCCATAGACATTATGATTTTCCAATGGAAGTGCCCCTTGCTATGGAAAAGTGGCCTTGCCCCTTTCAGAACCAAAGACCTGAAATTCATCCGTATTATTATAAAACTCAACATGTCTATTATTGTTTGTGGTAAAAAAGATATTGTATGTAAATAAGGAGGCATTTTAAACCCATAATTCAGCACCCCACTTTTCGTGATGAAAAACCTTGCTACGTCACGTGTCTTGTGTAGTAGGTGCTGAGGGTGGAGACTGTGGTACAGGGTTCTAGCCAGGATAAAATTAAAGGATAGGGGCATTTGTTGAAGATGGAGCTTGCGAGCGCGTAGCGCGAAGCCCTTGCGGCGTGGGGTATTCTAGTTGCTCTGTGGTGCAATCTCAGGCCATTTAGAGGTATTATTGATGATGGAAATGGAACCAAATTTTCATTTTTTTTTCAAGGGTTTTTGAAAAACCTTTCAATTCCTATACTTTTTATAGTGCATTATTAATTTTTTAAAAATGCAACACAGTAGTGTGAACGAACAAACGAAATAATGAATACAATTGATAATAATATAGGTTTTCCCTGTCGTTTTCGGCAAATGAGCGGATATTTTAAACACTGCATGCGTCATTCCATTTTGCGTGAAACTGCAAGGCACCTCAAAATAGTCATTCGATTTCACTTCATCTGCAAGCAAATGTAAACAAGCGTCAAGCGAGTAAAAAGAATCGCCTTTAAATTCAAAATTCCATTGGAACAGCAATAAAATTTGCAACGGCAGTTGCCAGCGTGCTAAATTGAAAATTGAATGCCGATTTTGCATGGCTAAACAGTATAATAAACTGAACGACTGTCATGACTGTTGATGCTATATATTATTACAGATGCAAAGTCCATGGTGAAATCGAGTGACGGTTTCAACCGGAAGCAAAATCACGTCAACACGAATGCGTGAAAATGAAATTGGCCGGTCATTTGCAGGAAATGACCGGGAAAACCTACATTAACCCTAATTACTGGTATAATTACAGCGAAAACGTAAACACGCTCGGTACATTTGACGTATGCTCGCGATTGTTTCGACTTCGCGTTCTCCAGACCGCATGGTCAGCCATTTTGTACATACATAGTCTTGATCCAAGACGTTCGATCGCTGTTCGTAGCGCGCCCTCATTCGATAGATTCACACCATCACAATTTACCCACTGCTTACGCACGTAAAAAAAAAACACAACTTAAGTATTGCAAGGAGCAAGACAAGTCTATTAATTCCGACCGCAACAAACCATGCATCGTGCACAGTACACCGCGTGGTCGCTGTGTAGTCACCGTGCGATCGAGATGTGTATGCCGTTGAATGAGCTCTGTTGCCCGTATTCGCTGTGTATTTTTTACGCTGCAGTGCAGTACGACGGTTTTTCGGCGCTTTACGACCGAAAAGGTGGCCTTTTCTTTTGCTTTTATCTGCCTATATATGGGTGCCTTTTGCAGTTATTACAAAGTTCTACGATTTTCAGCATGTTGTATAACAAAATATGTTGCAAAAATTGGGTGGGTTTTTTTTTGTCATGGAAAATCTGAAGCGTATCGATTGCATATCGGCAAACTTCAAGCATATCGGAATTTTTTCACAGCGTATCGGCCCGATATCCTATTGTATGCCTGGCTAGAACGCTGCTGTGGTAATGTGAGGTAAGCAGCTCTTGTCTTGTGTGGTAGGTGGAGAGGGTTAGGGTTAAATCACCCTGTGTTGACTGTGGTAGAGTGTGGTAAGCAGCTCTTGTCTTGTGTGGTAGTAACAGAGGGTTAAGACAATCGACCAACAAGCTTCATTATGTTGATACTTAAAAAAGAGTATACGCTTTTCTCTAAGAACTTAAAGCTCTGAAGGTTTGAGGCATCAGAGGTCCACCCACCTGGTCGTCGTTTCCGTACTGTTGCTGGTTGTGCTGCTGTTGCTGCTGCGGCATCATGCCGCCGCCGCCCGGCTGCTGCTGTTGCTGCTGCATCTGTTGCTGTCCCACCATGCCCCCGGGTCCTCCCCGCCCGTTGCTGCCTGGGGCTAGAGGCTGGCCGGTCAGCTGGTTGCGGAAGAGGTTAGTGACACGGGTGCACGCATCTGGTGCTGTCTGCGCTCCCGAGATCTTATAAAATTGCTGCATCAGGGACAAAACCAAACAAATTTCAGTGCTTCAATGCAATCCGTATAAAGACTAGCCTTTCATAAACAACCCGATGATTTTTTTTTTTACGTGAATCTTTGCGTGCATAGCTCCACGGATTAGCATCAAATTTATATCCCTACTTTATATCCGCTCCTTTAGTTCATTCAAGTTAAACCTGCCGCAAGATCAAAGTGGACTGAGGATGTCAATCAAGGCAATGCTGACCTCAGCCAAAACAGGGTGATTAAGTAGATTGTCTATTTATGTGGATCGGTTGCGGAAACACCATGTAATAATTGTTCGTACTTTCGCACTTCTATATCGTTCGCACTTCTCGCAATTAAGGTCTCAACGTTTCGACTTGCCCGCTCTTGTCCTCATCAGGAGACCCTAGATTGTCTGTTGTTAAGGGCAAAGGATTATAGAAGCCCGAGGGCCAGTTTCTCTCTCTCTGACGTCGTGTTCAGACTAGGTCCCGATAATCAGGACTTTCCACATCAAACCCAAAGTGTGGATGCTCAAGCCTGGAAATAAAGGGAGGCCACAGAGGCCAAGGCCTTCGTTGCCCTGATTCTTGGCCTTCGTGCCCCTTCAAATGTTTCCAAAGACATTATGATTTTCCAATGGAAGTGACCCTTGCAACGGAAAATTGGCCTTGCCCTCACCAAACCTTATTTCCAGCCCTGGATGCTTGCCAGGACTTGTTCCGTTACCCCTGGTGGATTCGGGGAAAATTTTGCAGGGAGAGGCTTGTATTAATTGATATCGTGCAGCTGTTTTCAGCGCAGCGCTCGGTGACCCAACGCACAGCTGAAACCACTTCAGCCGTGAATTGTTCGAACTCAGTGTGGACGGTCGGATCGTAAAAAAAGATAAGCAGTCTCCAGACTGCCCCAGATGATTCGGACCTGGTATGAACCTAGGGTAAGGGCCAGGCAGTGGGTTAGGTAAGGACTTTTAGGGAGTCAGGTTGGCGTAGTGGTTCTTTCCTCGGCTTACACCTCTGCAGACCGCATTCAAGCCCAGCTCGGTCTACAAGTGGATTGGGTTTTCAGTCCCTACCTGATTCTGTGGGTTTTACCCAGAATATTTCTCTGGGGTTTTCCTCCCACCTCTAAAACTGTATCTTCTTCTCATCATCTTTCCATAACAGGTTTCATCAGGCTTTCGAGCTACAGTACCTAGGGTGCTTTTGAGGAATCCTTGGTGTCATTACCAGAAATAAATAAAAATGACTTGTTTATTTTTCGAGCTCGCGTTCCGTACCTGATATCTCAGCTTAGCCTCTTCCTTGGACTGCATCTCCGCCAGGGTCTTGAGCGGGTCTGCGTTGGGGTCGTTGTTGCGCGAGGCGTTCATGCTGGTACTGTCGGGCTGGCTGGTGGGGTTGGTTGTGGAGCTGGCGATGGGATTCTGACCGTCCTGCTTGGAGAATTCTAAATCACAAAGAGACAATCAAACAACTCAATCAAGACTATGTTTACCGAAGACCACACAGGGAAAAATACCCGTTTTTTCAAGCCAAGCAAATGATTCTAAAATCATTCCCAAGTGAACAAGTCAGTGCATGCGGCAATACGTCAGACGTACAGTAACCGTCGGAATTCCGTACCAATACGGCTCCGCGCTCGTGACGTCATATTCAGAAGTTCGGACAAATAAGTCCTACGTGGCCCCATTAACTTACACGTAAACGTTGTGAGCTTGTCCGAACATCCGGGTTACTATAGCTGTCGATAACAACGGGCGTATTCTATAAATAGCTCGAGAGCGGAACCCTATTCATGTATCTACTAAGCTACCAGCCCTATTAATGGCAATGTCTCAAATTATCATTCGTTCGTTTGGATTACTCTCATCAAAAAGTTGATATGCTACTCTGGCTTTGAGAATTGTTCTAATTTGTTTCTTTTTAGCAAAAAACAGGTATCACCAAACTACAGCTTACTGAAATGAGGACCTGTCCTGATCAATAGCAAACAGCATTTGCGCTAAAAATAACACACCGAATCTTAGACAAACATTGCAACCACAGCAAATGTGTGGTGAGTGTGCTTATGTGCATGCATGAGAAGTTTGTCTGACATCCGGGGACTTTGTACATGCGCGCGCTGGCCAAATCACTCTTGTGACGTCATTAGTGCGGAGCGCTATTACCTCTGATCAGCTGCTAGTTGGAAGCCATGACACCACATGTACTCTGATATTTTCCAAGGATCATTAAAGGTACTGGCAACATCAGCAAAGCTACTAAGTTGAGACAAGACTTACTGGGGTCGTTCTAGGAGAGAAAGACTTTGACTAACCTGGTTCAAACATCTCCATGGACAGGCTCAACATATCCAGGTTGGACGGGTTAGCTGCTGGAGTCCCCCTGGCCTTGTTGTTGGCGTTGTTGCTGTTGCTGCTGCTGGTGGGAGTTAGGTACGACGAGCTGGTCGTGTTGGTGGCATCCACTGGTGGTTGTTGTTGCTGCTGTTGCTGCTGCTGTTGCTGCTGCTGCTGCTGCTGGCCAAGGGTCATGGAGTTCTGACCGGAGAGGTTGGACGGGACTGGGATGTTGGAGTTCAGAGTGCCCTGCAGAGGGTATTTCGGTGGCTTCTGAGGACAAAGTTATTATTATATATTTTTGTTATAACTAATTTCTGGATAAATATTCCATTTCAGGTGGAAATATTTTAACGGTATGTTTCTACCAGCACCATCTTCATACCCTGAAAGTTATACGCAAATCTGTTCCTGTTTGGGTCTGCTACCAATCCTGGTTACTGTACTGTTACTGTACCTTCAATCTTGATGTATTAAGCATTGTTTTGGTTTGGCAAAAGTATGACAAAGTATAAAAAACAAACTAGACATTTAAGTGTTCGTGGACGAACACGGAGCTGTTCCGACCTATTTAATCAACTTTATAAGCTCTAATGACGTCATGATGACATCACGGTCAATTCCATGGCAGCATACTAATGGACATGATGCAACAAAGCTTTTACAAAGATTATAAAAGATTAGGAATAAACAAACTTATCACACAAAGCTATGGAAGCAAAAAGTGCGAAGGAATAATAATAATAAAAACCAGAACGAAAACTAAACCTGTTCCGACATCAGAAATGTCGGAACAGCTAATTAACTTGAAGAGCAACTCACTTGCATCATGCTGGGATTGGCGGGTAGACTGTCTCCTCGTTTGAGGCGCCTGTTCATCATGTTTTGCAACTCCTGCGTACCACCTCCGACTCCAGAATTGGCCATCCCTCGTAGCATCTCTCCGGACTGGGGTGGAGCACCTCCTCCGGCTACACCACCAGCGCCAGAGGCTCCGGGGAACATCTGGCCCTGGTGCTGGGCTGGAAGGGGCCCTCGCTGCATCCCGGCGCTGTTGTTGGGACCCGTCCAGCGCATCTGAGTGTTGGTGGGTGGAGAGGAGAACATGGGACCCCCACCGCCCATCTGGTTGGCCTGCATATTCATGGAATTCCCTGGGAAATGTGGCTGCATCCCACTGCTGCCACCACCAGCAACACCACCACCACTAGCACCGAACTGGTTACCTCTCATACCGGGACCTTGAAATCCTGGCTGCTGCTGCTGTTGTTGTTGCTGCTGCTGCTGCTGCTGCTGCTGGTGCATGGGATACTGGTTGTGGCGATTCGCCGGTCCAACAGCATTCATTGAGTTGCCGCCGCCAGTGACCATGTTTGTCGTCGGGAGGCTCATTGAACGAGTGAGCGTTGGCGCTTGTTGACGGGGGTTACCGACAGCCGATAGGTTCGGGCGTGGAATGTTTGGGTTGATGCTCAAGTTGTGCTGTCCACCGGGCATGTTGGGGTTCATGCCCATGCCCTGCTGGTGCTGGGTCTGACCCATAGAGTTAGGCATCATATGCTGAGGGTTACCCATGGGCATGTTGCCTCCGCCACTCATCGGCCCAACACCCATTCCCCCACTACCCATCCCACTAGCACCCATGCCACCAGGGTTCATCCCACCAGCCCCCATCCCGCTAGGGCTGTTGAAGTCCTGGAAGTTGAAGACATTCTGGGCGTTGCTGGCAGCCCCTCCTGTGTGCCCCATCCCGCCCTGGTAGCCCCCAGCACCTCCCACGCCCTGACTGGCCCGGCTCTGCTGCATCATCTGGTTGCTGAACATGAAATCTGGCCCGCCCCGGTTGGAACCGGTTTGGCCTGGGAAGGGCTGGTTCATGCCCATCTGCTGCCTGCCATCGCCGGTCATCATCTGGTTGCCTCCTGGCATGGGACGGTTACCAATACCAGGCATCTGTGGTCCATAAGGCCCTGGAGATTTCTGCAAATTAAGAACAAAAACACCCACTTATAAAATGATCCACCTCCCGTGAAAATCTTCGACTAGGCACCCTCTTAAATGTGGGACAAGAGAGAGTAGAGAAAAAACTCTACTCATATGACCCAAGCCAGGATCGAACCTGGGACACAACGCACTTGCCACCTATGCCCCATCACTTTATGCTAGTATGCCTCACTCAGCATTTTTAATACAGCAGAAAAAACCCAAACCACAAGACTACCTCTGGGCCGGGTTGGGAGAATATAACCTGTGAAAAGCAATACTGTCAAACAAGACTTAAAGCTGTGCATAGTGGAAGTACTAAATAAGGCAGGTTTGCGGTGACACCATCTAACTCAAGATCCAACGCATTCTTCATCGAGCCAACATCTGAGTATCCCATGCTGCATCCAAGAAACTTCAAGCCAAACTGCAGAACCACAAGGACAAGCAAGACCACCAGATGAAAGCTGGAATCTACCAGATCCCCTGCGAATGTGGGAGGTGTATATCGGCGAGACTGGATGGAAGCTACCGACTAGGATCAAAGAACACATCGCCCACGGACACACGGAGTGACTAGGAGAAATCCGCGATAATCAAGCATCAACTGGCAAGCTGCTCAACTCATCGTTCCACTCAACAGATGGTACCCAAGACACATCAGGGAAGTAGTAGAAATCTACAAGCACAACACAGTTCCCCAAGACATTGGCTTCCACATCAGCATCATCTGGCACCCCTTAATACAACAAGCCAACGGGTCGCCTATACCCACGGCTTCTAGCTCAACCCCACCACTCCTAGTTCCCTACTGTCACGCTTCAATGCTCGCACATAGGGCCTGTTTGTTTCAGGCAAAGGATCCGATATTTTGGGATCCTTCTCCTATGCAGGGTACGCTAAAATGGGATCCGGATCCGCAGGATTCGTCCGAAACAAACAGGCCTTGAGTAACCATTCATTCAGTAGGATCAAACGCAATCCAGCCGTTTTCAATCATTGGCACTTATAACCAGCATCCTCCAAGACAGGCAACCAGTCAACCTCCTGAAGACGAACAGAGCACATTGCTTGGACCGTCGAGAGTTAAACCATTGGTTCTTCTCAGAACCACACACACTTACAGAAGAGATTACATGGTGTCACCACAAACATACCTTATTTAATATTGTCAAACTAAATGGCTAGGGCCTGTTGAACAATTCTCCCTACCTGTATACTAACATTAGGGGCAAGCACCCCAGCTGTTGGGTTCAGGACGTCGCTCAGCTTCTCCTGGAAGGCTTGGGTGTCCAGCGGGGGGAAGACTCCGCCCTCCACCTGAGAGACAAGAGAAATAAACTAAGATGAAAGGCGAACATAAAACTGACTGGAGGGGGATTAGAACCTGCTACCCCCAGAATACTGTACTGGCGCTCTACCAACTGAGCTAATCCAGCCGTATGTTGGCAGTGTCCCTAATAGTCAATGATATTTGAACTCATGAAACAACAAGGGTCACTGGTTCAAATCCCACTCCAGAAAATGTTCAATGACTTAAACCTAATCCAGTCAAGACACAAAGGCACTGACCAGGGCCACCCAGGCAATGACCAGGAGCACAATGACAATGACCACAAGCACCAAGGCAATCACCAGAAGCAGCAAAGCAATGACCACGGGCATTAAGAATATGACTAGGGACACCAAGGTAAAGATCATGAGTACAAAGGCAAAGACCAGAGGCATCAAGGCAGTGACTAGGGGCACCAAGGCAATGACTAGGGGTACCAAGGCAATGACGAGGAACACCAAGGCAATGACGAGGTACACCAAGGCAATGACGAGGAACACCAAGACAATGACCAGAGGCACCAAGGCAATGACGAGGAGCACCAAGACAATGACTAGGAGCATCAAGACAAAGACCAGAGGCACCAAGGCAATGACGAGGAACACCAAGACAATGACCAGAGGCACCAAGGCAATGACGAGGAACACCAAGGCAATGACTAGGAGCAACAAGACAAAGACCAGGGGCACCAAGGCAATGACCAGGGGCACCAAGGAGGTGACCTGGGTCTAAATGCCGTTTTCTGCCATGCCACAATCTCAAGCTGCAGCAAACACTGACCTGCGGTCCCGTGAACGTCTGCTGCTGCTGCTGTTGCTGCAGCATCATCAGGTTCTTCTGCTGCTGCATGAGCCGTTGGTTCTGCTGCATGGCGTTCATGACTGGGCTCGCCGCCCCCATCTGCTGCGGCTGGGTAGGGGGCTGCTGCTGCTGGCCTGTGTTCATCTGCTGTTGGTTGGCTGCGGCGGCTGCAGCGGTCATCTGCTGCTGCCGCATCAACTGTTGTTGCCGCTGTTGCTGGAGCTGCCATTGCCTGGAAAAGACAACATCACCGTGTTTCATCAGTATAGGAACATTTAACCCCACATCAAAACAAAGATTAAGGAGGGCCTGGCATTCTGATCCTAGAAGGGTCTTTCTCAAAGGCTAAGTGACAGAAGTGCAAGGACATACAGGGTAAAAAAGTACTAAGTCTACAAAACTAGAGGAAGATTTATAGGCATATCAATTGTGTCTCTTTGTAACTTAGGGAGCTCATCCAAAAGGTGTCACCGCGGTTTGGACGGGTCCTTAACAACCAGCCGACTTTCGACAGTCCTTGCTTATTTAGCATAATAAAAGAACTGACTAACAAAACTCCCTATTGTTATTTTAACTACCCACTGAACGCAGTGGCCGCGGCGCAACCGCAGACGCCACAAACTCATTTCTGTCTGCCGCGGCCACCGCGTCTGATCTTGGAGACAAAAAACCAAACTATTACTTCCTCACTGAAAATACATTTTTGGGGGACTTGGCTTGGACCATTTTGTCTGGGACCTGCATTCTTTTGTCTCTACCAAACTATTATTAAATGGCCCCGGCTGAAAATTCGTTTTTTTTTTTTCAGGGACTTGGCCGACCATTTTCTCTGGGACCTGCATTATTTTGTCTCTACCTAACTATTATTTCCCCGGGGGAAAATATGTTTTTTAGGGACTTGGCCGACCATTTTCTCTGGGACCTGCATTATTTTGTCTCTACCAAACTTTTATTACCCCCGCTGAAAATACGTTTTTTAGGGACTTGGCCGACCATTTTCTCTGGGACCTGCATTATTTGTCTCTACCAAAATATTATTTCACCGGCTGAAAATACAATTTTTAGGGACATGGCTGACCATTTTCTCTGGGACCTGCATTATTTTGTCTCTACCAAACTATTATTACCCCCGCTGAAAATACGTTTTTTAGGGACTTGGCCGACCATTTTCTCCGGGACCTGCATTATTTGTCTCTACCAAACTATTATTTCCCCGGGGGAAAATATGTTTTTTAGGGACTTGGCCGACCAATTTCTCTGGGACCTGCATTATTTTGTCTCTACCAAACTATTATTACCCCCGCTGAAAATACGTTTTTTAGGGACTTGGCTGACCATTTTCTCTGGGACCTGCATTATTTGTCTCTACCAAACTATTATTACCCCCGCTGAAAATACGTTTTTTAGGGACTTGGCCGACCATTTTCTCTGGGACCTGCATTATTTTGTCTCTACCAAACTATTATTACCCCCGGGGGAAAATACGTCTTTTAGGGACTTGGCCGACCATTTTCTCTGGGACCTGCAATATTTTGTCTCTACCAAACTATTATTTCCCCGGGGGAAAATACGTCTTTTAGGGACTTGGCCGACCATTTTCTCTGGGACCTGCATTATTTTGTCTCTACCAAACTATTATTTCCCCGGGGGAAAATACGTTTTTGAGAGACTTGGCCAACCATTTTCTCTGGGACCTGCATTATTTTGTCTCTACCAAACTATTATTACCCCCGGGGGAAAATACGTCTTTTAGGGACTTGGCCGACCATTTTCTCTGGGACCTGCATTATTTCGTCTCTACCAAACTATTATTTCCCCGGGGGAAAATACGTTTTTTTAGGGACTTGGCCGACCATTTTCTCTGGGACCTGCATTATTTTGTCTCTACCAAACTATTATTTCCCCGGGGGAAAATACGTTTTTTAGGGACTTGGCCGACCATTTTCTCTGGGACCTGCATTATTTTGTCTCTACCAAACTATTATTTCCCCGGGGAAAATACGTTTTTTAGGGACTTGGTCGACCATTTTCTCTGGGACCTGCATTATTTTGTCTCTACCAAACTATTATTTCCCCGGGGGAAAATACGTTTTTTAGGGACTTGGCCGACCATTTTCTCTGGGACCTGCATTATTTTGTCTCTACCAAACTATTATTTAATGGCCCCGGCTGAAAATATGTTGTTGTTTTTTCAGGGACTTGGCCGACCATTTTCTCTGGGACCTGCATTATTTTGTCTCTACCAAACTATTATTACCCCCGGGGGAAAATACGTCTTTTAGGGACTTGGCCGACCATTTTCTCTGGGACCTGCATTATTTTGTCTCTACCAAACTATTATTACCCCCGGGGGAAAATACGTTTTTTAGGGACTTGGCCGACCATTTCTCTGGGACCAGCATTATTTTTTCTCTACCAAACTATTATTTCCCTGGCTGAATACAGGATACAGTTTCGGCCAGCAGGAAATTTCATTGATGAACCGCGACCACCGTGTTTGCTAGTGCATAATTCATAAGTATCAACATAACAATAGCACTCGTCTTGAGGCTCTGCCTCATTAACTTGTCTCCGCATGGGTGATTTTTTGTGCAAAGGGCCGCGTTCCCGGCGGTCCATGGCAACAAGCCTAAACCGCGGTGGCTGCGTGCAGTCAGACCGCGGCGACCTTTTGGATGAGCTCCCTTAGATCAATGTATCATATACTGAATTGAATTCTAATTTGAGAATATGACTTTTAATAACAATCTGGGGTTAAAGGATAAATCTACTTAAAAAATCTCAGGTTGCAGCATTGCTTAAATTGCGTGTGTATTGATCCTTGGGATATAGCGGTATGTGAGTGGTTCCATGGTTTCAGAATGTCAAATGAACAAAAATAATTGGCTGTTTGGGAAATCGCCAAAATAGGGATGGATAGCTCAGTTGGTAGAGTGCCAGAACGGTATTCTTGGGGACGCAGGTGCAAATCCTGCTCCAGCCAATTTTACTCATATGACTTCAGTCATGTTAATACAAGTACATTGATTATTCAGCTTTACCTATGCTGCTGTTGTTGTTGCTGCTGCTGCTGCTGCTGCTGTTGTTGCTGCTGTTGCTGAAGCTGCTGCTGCTGCAACTGCTGTTGCTGCTGCTGCTCCTTCATGCGGGACCGCATCAGGATGGTGTGCCGTAGCTTGTTGGAGTGTGGACGGACGAACCCGCCGGGCCCCGTAGTGCTGCTCATGGGCGGGCCCTGGGGCGGCTTGTTGGGCATGGTGGACATGGGCGAGGGCATCTGCTGTTGCTGCTGCTGTGGCGTCATGGGGTGGGGCGGAGGCGGACCATGCTGCTGCTGCTGCTGCTGTTGCTGTTGTTGGAGTTGATGCTGAAGTTGCTGTTGCATGGAATTCATCTGGTTGTATTGCTGTTGATTATAAGTTTACCAGAGTTATGCAAAAATTAGTATAGACCATATAAACCAAGAGTGAGTTTGAGAAGATGATATTAAGTCACTGCAGACTAAAACTGACTCAAAAAAGACTCTGTAACCTTGAGACTAAGATATCAAATCTTTGCTACTTGAGGTTTTTAGCCTAAGTTGGTAATGTCAATTTATCCATCACCATTTGACTGATCAAGTGAAAAGAGATGACTGACAATCTGCGATGCCAACAGCATAGGGCTGGATAGCTCATTTGGTAGAGCACTGGAATGGTATTACACAGAGGTTACGGGTTCGAATTCTGCTTTAATCAGCTACCATCGGTCTTCCTAAAAGAAGTATTGGAATTTGTATTGAAAATACTTTTTGGGGACGTGAAAAAGAAACACATTTGCTGAACTGTTGGAGCGATGGCACTAAAATTCCTTAGTGCTGCTCTAGGGAAGCTATAAGCCTGGAGTTTTTTGGCTTACCATTGGTTGGGATCCAGGCGGCTGTTGTTGTTGTGGATGAACCTGTTGTGGATGTCCCTGCTGGGGGAATCGTGGCTGCCCTGTGGCTGAGGGGTTCATCCCAGCTCCCATCATCGGCATCTCAGGCATCCCTCCTTGGGGCATCCCTCCCTGAGGCATCCGGCCTCCGCTGACCCCTGGTGCTGAACCACTCATCCCCATCATAGCATGCTGCTGCTGCTGTTGCTGTTGTTGTTGCTGCTGCTGCTGCTGCTGCTTCTGTTGTCGACTGTTCCTCTGCTGTTGTGGTGGCTGCTGCTGTTGATGCTGCATGGCCATGCTGGAAGAAGGTGGTGTCGGGTAGGTAGCGGTGTGAGGAGCCTGTGACGTCTGGCTGCTCAACATGCTCTGCAGCATGTTGCTGTTGTCCGGCTGGGGTGCTGCAGGCGTTGGGTGCTCCATGGCGCCAAGGCCGCCCATGTTGGTCCGCTGCTCGGAATCAAAGTTGCTGTCCAGCTCTGGCAGGGAGAAGTTGCTACTGTTCAGCACTTGCTCCAGTTGCTGCAAGAGGTTGACGTCCTCTTCGGAGAGTCCCTGCTCATCACCATTATTACCAGGCATATTCAGGTCCTAGCCACGAAGGAAAAAACAATGAGTGAGATCTGGTATTCTGACCATGTACCGGTTCATTCTATCAATTCCAATACGTCCATGTCAAATTACAGGAGCCAATTTCATAGAGCTGCTTAAGCACCAACAATTGCTTAAGCACCAAAAAGCTTGTTTATTAAAATCAGTATGCCAGCCAAAATGTTCAGGACACAATGGCCGAATACAAGTCAAAAGCAGTATAAAACAATACATACAAATTTGGTTGGTAATCCTCTTTGATCAAGGAAGCCTTTTCATGCTTAAGCAAATTTTGTGCTTAAGCAGCTTTATGAAATTGGCCCCAGGTGTGGGTGTAACGAGGGAAACAATAAGTTACTAATTTAGATCCTGATTTTGTAGAGCAGGAAATTTATAACAGGCTTTTACGTAGGGAGCAATCCTCAAGGGAACAACGCCACCAAAAGTTTATTGATAATTTAATTATCAGTTAACTTTATGGCAGGGGGTGCAATTCACTAGCAAGACAAACATTTCAGTGGGAATGCTGGGAGGGGCACCAAGGCCAATGACCAGGACAGTGGAGACCACAAATTTCTTGGCCAAATTCAGGGAACTTCCACCAACATACTGATGCACTTTCTGGTCAGAACTAACCTGCATGTGGTCCTGGTCGTACATGTGCGGTTGTTGGTTGTTGCTCGACAGCTGCAACTGCGACATGGAGGTCTGCATGGGTGCGGTTTGGTTCGGTGGCATGACGTTCTGCATTCCTTCCATGCTGAAGCAATCTGGCTGAGGCGACCCAAAGCGGCCGAAGTTGTTGCTGTTTGGGTGCATCCCACCGCTGCCACCTGTATAGGAGTCCCTGGAGTTGGTCCTCTTGACCGGTTGCCGGTGCTGGGAGTTCATGCCGGGAGACTTCCTGGAGAGCATGGTGTTGCTGGGCTCGTGTCCGACCCCTTGTCCCATCAGGGATGAGTTCTTCATGCTTCCACTAGCACTGCTGTCTGGTCTCTGGTGGGGGCCAGGTCCAGGGAGGGTATCGGGACCCATGGGCACCTTGTACTGATTGTTCTGGGATGTCGGGGGCCCTCCGACAGAGGAGTTTTGTGGTGGGTATCGGGTGGGAGTTGGACCACTGCTGTCAGGGGTGTTCAGCAGGTGGTGCATGAGCGCTGTGTCCTGTGATGGATCCGGAACACTGTCTAGCTCTTTCAGGAAGTCCATGATCATGTTGGGTTGGCTGGTGTCGACCTCTTCAGGAAGGTTCCCAGCGGCTTGTAAGAGATGCTGTACCACGGCTTCGTCATCATTGCCAAAACTGTCCACGCTGTTGTCTTCCACGTTGTTTGCCTGTGTGCCTGACATCCCCGGTTTGGTTGTTGTGACCGTTGGAGATGTTGTGCTCTCTTGGCACGTGCTCTCTGTGTCCCTGTTTGGCTTTTCCAACGTTGGCACATCCTCCATGAGAAGCTTCTGCAGCAGAAAGTTCTTCCGCTTCTTAGTGTTCCCACCGCTGCCACTCGCACCCCCTTCAGTGTTCTTATCACTTTTGTTGGAAGGAGCCTTCCCTGAGTCTGTTTCGCCTTTTTGCAAGACAGTGGTCGTGGACACAACGTTGCTGCAGACAAAGCCCGGCTGTTCCTTGGGGAGCTTGCCGCTGCCGAACATGGACTGGGCATCTCCATCCAGCAACTTGCTCAGGATGGTGTTCTCCCTTTCAATGGACTTCCGGCGCGCCCTCTCCTTGCTATCGCCGTCCTGATTGCTGCTGCCTTCGCCGTCGCTGCAGTCATCTTCTGACGGCTTTGAAAGCTTCTCCCCGCTGCTGTCTGATTTCAACAGCTTGCTGAAGGCTTGTTCATTCATTTTTTCATCATCCAATGGGTTTTTGTGCTCGGTGCACATTGGTGAGTTGCTTAAGCTGTTAGTGTCATCTTCTGTTTTGTCTGCAAGAAATTAAGAAGTCTGGAAGTTTAACAAATTCTCTTAGCCCTGTTGGATGGTAATTGCTCTTTCAAAAAAGACTGAAATACTGAAAAGGCAATGAAGGATCTCTACATGGTCCATGTTTGAGGAAAAGAACCAAAAGATTGAATTCGAGCAAGAGAAATGTTGTGCTGTTCAGGTTGGGCGAATCCAATTCAGCATTGTTTCCAAATAGACAATACATACCTTCCTCAATATCATCCTGAAGAAGCTTCTGAAGTAGAGTATTCTTGTTCAAGGTACTCTCTTTCTCCTCCTCGTTAGTGTCTGGGCTGACGTTCGGGCTGTCCCTGTCCATCTGGCTGCTCCCTGAGCCTTCACCCAGGACTCCTTTCGAGCGACCATCCTGAAATCGTCCCTTTTTGTGGCTTTGATGATCGGGAAGGAACACATCTCCGTCATCGCTTTGCTCCCCGTGCATCCGCCTGTCGCTGTGCTCCGTTGAGGATGCAATGTTAGAGTCCGACGGGCTTCTCTCCAACCGCTGGATTTTCTCCGGGACTGGGTGGCGCTCACTGCCACCGTTGCCGCTGCCACCGTTGTAGGAGACAGGGTAGACGCTGGAGGTTTCCATGTTGCTGTTGCGGTTCCGGATGGAGGTATCCTGCAGCATGTTGGACAAGGAGGATCGCTTCAGTGAGTCCAGGACCTCCTGGGCATTGGCATTGGGCAGGTTCATGGGGTTACCCATTCCACTGGTGCTAGCTTTGTTGCTGTTGAACCCCATGCCCTGCTGAGGTTGCTGCTGCTGCTGCTGCTGCTGTTGCTGTTGTTTGAGCATGATGGAACGGATCATGTTGAAGTTGCTGATGTTGGACAAAGCCTCCAGGATGCGGTTGGTGTTGCTGCTGCTGTTGTTCCCAACGCTGGTAGAGGCCATGCCTTGCATACTGGCCGGCTTCATTTGGTTTGGACCAGACGAACTGTCGTCCCTGACAAAAAACAAACAACAATGCTTCTGTCACTACTAAACTCAATATCCTGCAAGTATCTAAACGTCAGGCTCCAAACATTTTACATTTGGTCATTATTTTGGTTGATAAGCAGTTTGCAGCAGTTTAATACTTGCATAGAATTTTGTGAAATCTGCATCTAACACGTACTTGCAATAATTTGTTGCGCTTTTCAAATGAAATACTGCAAATACTGAGAGGTATGGAACTACGTATGATTTGGGCGCTCACCTCATTACAGAGTGTACAGAGACGAAACACTCTGGTTTACCGCTGTGGTGGTTGCGACGGACTCGACTGGTAGTCTGCACATAGACCCAGGTGTCCGTGTAGATCTGGAACCGGTACATCAGGCTGTAGCTGATGCCTTTCTCCAAGGCTGTGTCAGCACAAAGGAAGTAGAGAATGCCGTGGTTAGAGTCAAGGTACCAGACAAGGTGCAGATGGTGTTTATAGTGTATAAACAATAACCCACCTCCAAACCACAGGTTACCACACATGTTTTTTATAATTAATGAACCAGACTATCGGCTAGTCAATAGAGGGCGCTATCGGCCCGACAAGGTCTCCACGGCAGAACTCGCCCTGCTGGGCCAACAGCACATTGCGTATGAGTCTGACAGGCATTACATTTAACAGCGGCCACGACGGCCACCGTGGCCCACTGCACTGGCCGTAGTGCCCTCAGATATTCCGTGCGGCCACCACTGACCAACATACCCTTCAATTATGTCCAATGTGACCTGGCCGCAAGTACATAAAATTCTTACCGAGTTCGTGCAAAAACATCAACAAAACGTCACGCAAATAGCGGTAACCTACTTCGCGACATCATTGTGTAGCGTTTAATGCATTGTAATTTGGGAGCATGGTGCCCTGCGCTAGTGTAATTATAAACCATTCTAAGCTGTCCTTGTATTTATATATCTTTTGTTTATAATATATCCACTTATTGCCTTTTGCTTACGGCACTTTCAACACAAGCCACAGCTGCTGAAAGTGCCCCCATACTCTGTCTTATAATTATCATAGTTCTTTTGCCTTTGTTTACGTTCTCTTATTTACTTTAACCTTTACCTACCAGTTAATTGTAATGTCACATTACAGAGTTGGAAATAAATGTGCTATTGAATTTTTAATTGAATTGAATTGAAACCATACTGCGGACTTCGGATACACGTTGTGAGTGCAGAAAATAGGATGGCACCACTGCGCTAGTGGTTTTATAAACCCTTTTTTGGAGTTAGGGTAGCATGCGTAGACTAGTACACGGTCTCTTGTAGAGCAAAATGGCAAAAATCATGGCTGATGCGTGGAGGCAAACGGTAAACTTGTCGACTAAAAAATAACAGACACGAGCGGAAAATTGTAAACAACTAACAAAAAAAGCGGAAATTTTCCCCCAAGAGCGGAAAGGTAGGGAGGTCTGCTTGTAGCTCACCTTCATCAAAGTGCTTCTTTAATTCAGATCGATCGGTGGTGTGGCAATACTTGTAGATGATCTGACCGACCAGTTCCTCCTTGGTGTAGTGGGGTGGTTTGAGGTGGGACAGCTCCACGGAGGTGATGGTGTTGGTCAGGTCCAGCCGGGTGGTGAACTCTTCGTTGCCGCCCAGCATGGCCATGTTGTTGGCATTGCTGCTGCTGCTGCTGCTGCTACTGCTGCTGGTGCCACTGCCGCTGTCTTCCATGACGGCCCGGCAGGCGATACAGATAAGGTGGGAAGGGGGGTCTGCGAGGAAGAAACACAAATGCACCAGTAAGCAAGGATAGTGGAATTCCGCACAAATCTAAGGGAATACAAGTTCTAAACTGCTGAAAACTGCTCATCAGCCAAAATGATAACCTGAAATTTGTAAAACTAAACGACAAGAGGACAAGAACTCCTCTTGTTGTTTAGCCTACAATAAAGATCCTACTAGGATCGAAACGCGTCAGGCCCTCCCAACAAGGCAAACCTTAATACTGGTTGGGCCCTGCCACTGAATAGCCTGGCCAGGCCAGGCCTGGGCTTTGCCTGGGGTCTTGGGCTTCTAATAGCCTTCAACTATCAACTTCAAGCCCCTGTTGTGTCCTAAAACATAGTTGACATGAACCTGATTGAGTCCACATTGATCATGGACAGCATCCAAAAGCCAGGCTTTATGGATATCGAGTAGCTCAATTGTAGTGAAGTTCGGGGCTGACAAGAGAAGGTTTTTAGGGGGCTGACAAGAGGAGGATTTCAGGCCTGAAGCCTGGGCCTGGCCTGGCCTGGCTTTTCAGTGGATGGGCCAGACCAGTATTTATGTCTGGGATTTTCCAGGAATAGTGGGACATGAGCCTTGGGGCATGCAATATGCGCAAGACCCTCCTTTGCGGACGGTCAGAGGAAGTATTTTAGCGGAGACTCACCACTCTCTCCAGAGTTGGAAGACTGGCCGTCTTCTTTGGGCTTCAAGATGGCCGAACACTTCAACTTCTCGTAGTGCTGCTCTTGGGTGGTGTCTTCTTCGTCAACTGGCTTGGTCAGCATACGGCAGGTGAAGGTGCAATTGCGACTGCTTTGAGGGCTGGAGTCCTGGGACCGCATCCCGGCAGCTAGGGAACAACAAAATCATACATCAAGAAACCTCATTCTTTGAGTCTCTACGAAACATAGGGTCGGGATCCGCCTCCCTTTCATGAATCTATTCTGAAATAATGGGTATCAAAATAGAGGCTTTTGGCTGCGGTTCTGAAGCAGGTTCTCTAGTTTGAAAGGGTAAACAGAATTTCAGCTTCATTGTAATAAATACCACAACCTATATTTCCAGCATAATGGATGACAGAGCTTGAGCCTGAGCCTCTGTTTCGTAAAACGCCCTTTTGAGTGATCCCCCATGCACCGTTTCTCAAGTTGCAGCATGGACCCTATTCACGGTGCATCCATCCTACATTGGAAGCAGTGCAGTCAAACCGAGGCGTGGATTCAAATTAGTCTGATACCTGTTTTCTTGTTAGAATTGGTGTTATCCTTTCCTAAGTTGCAGAGGTTTAGCAGGGCTCGAAATAGTACTAGCCTGGTGTACAATGTCTAGCAAAAACCACTCTGGGCTAGCTAGACTCACTTCCTTGGTTGCCCGGTGGGCTAGTCAAAAAAAATAAGGAGCTACATATTAAGGTATGGATCAAGACATGTAAGGGCTAGTAAAAATCTAAACGGGCTAGTAAAAATTTAAATAAGCTAGCACGGTTGGTTAGCCAAGAAAAAACGTTAGCATGAGGCCTGGGGTGCATTCCGCTTGCGCAAACATACGCGAACATGTTCGCAGCGTTTGCGTTACGCTTGGATTTGGAAGTGGAACGCACACGCAACAAATGGCGAACATGTGTTGCGTACTGCGTCCATCTTTCATTCAATGTAGTTGGCCAACTTCAGCAAACACCTCCTCTACACCATTAGCTACGTTAGGCGAACGCTGTGTGCGTGTTTGATGAACAGCGTGTTTGGTTTGAAAACGGTGGTGCACATTTTGCGCCGTGCACGTAGTTAGCTGGAGTGGAACGCACCCCAGGTTAGGGTTGAGGACTCAAGCTAGACTGAGAATATTTGGGGGATGAGGGCAAGAGCTACTCACGATTAGAGGTGGGCTGCAGACAGTTAATGAACTGATTGTGGTCCCCGATGTAAATGAAACTGTAGATGCTGGCTCCAATGAGATCCTCCTGAATACGGAAAAAACAGAATTCAGAGCAACTCAACACAAATACAAATTTGTATCCTTGTGGAGACATGGCTTTCTTCTTCTGTACTGTACACTCTCCGAAGAGCAGAATTGAAATCGCTCCCATTTGAACCAGAATCACTTTCCTGGGTTGAAATTGAACATCCCTCATATCAAATACTTCTCTTTGCGATAAGTACACCTTGGAAATTCCTAATTTTTGAGTTAATTCCAAATATCAGTTTTGTGAAAACCTTGTGGAGACTTATACACCTTTAGAATTTCCTTTTGGAGACATATTAACTCCACAAGGCACAAAATATACGTTTCTTATTTTCCATAAGCTGCATCTCTTTGGAATACCATGCCTAGTGCATGTTGCCTTCCAGGTACTATCGACCCTAATCAAAATAATAATATTGTCATTTATATAAATTCTTAAACACAAGAAGGGTATCAAAACGTTTTACACTATTACTATCCCTTGTCATTGAGCCCATTAACATTCCTCAAAAACAATCTCAGCTCCCTGGGGAGTATACAGCATCGTGCTACCATAAGGTGCACAGAGGCTAATCAAACCACAAAGCCATCTCTACCCTAGCAGGTACCCATTTACATCTGGGTGAAGAGGAGCAATATGTGATAAAGCGTCTTCCCCAAGAACGCAAGCACCATTACTAGTCCATGGCTGGATTCGAACCCAAAATCTGTAGATTGACCACAAGATCTTGAGTACGACACGCCAGACCAATAGCCCACGCCATCCCACATATAAAAAACAGAATCAACTTCTGTCTTTTCCTTTTCTGACCTACTACTTAAGATGTTTGTTTCTTTCATCTTCTCAAATAACTTCATGCCCGAATTTCACCGGCACCAGAACAACTGCAATGGACCACCCAAGCATATATTATTGTCGCGATAGTTACCTGCTTGAAATTCAGGTACATCTTAACATTCTCTGTAACAAAATCAATTTCTCCAGAGCTGTTGACCACAAACAGAAAACCATCCAAGGCCTACGGAGAAAAAGACAATCAGAAAAACAAATTAAAAAGACAAAAAAAGACAAAATAAGGATTTGAAATAATTATTTGAATAAAAAAGGGGATTTTTACACAAATTTTGAAATAACGTGCGGCCAAGTTGCATTTCATTTAAAAGTCAACAAAGAAAAATTTACTGGAGCAGGATTCGAACATGCGACCTCAGGAATACTGTACCAGCGCTCTGGTATTCCAGAGGTCACTGGTTCACATCCTGTTCCAGTCAATTTTTCTTTGTTCACTTTTCAATAACTTGAAAACTTTCAGCTTCCCTTGCGTTTTTTTTGTAGATGATCAATATTGTATTTCGGTATGCACTGCATATTTTTCGAAATGCTTCGGCCAAATTTGAAATACAATGTAGTTGGTATGAATGCTATAGCGCCCTCTTGTGGTGGGACTTGATCAGCAAATTATGCATATATTCATTATTGTGTTCCAATGACTGAGGGCCAATAGGAGTTCCACTTACCTCCAAAACGACATTACCGAGTGCATCGCTGGACAACATGCCCGGCTTACTGGAGGACACATGGCTGTGCTGGACCTCACTGCCTTGTTCCAGATCTGCCAGGAGGTCAAAGGAAAAAAGTCAGAAAGGTTGGTGCAAGCTCCTCTTTAGAAATCTACCAAGTTGCCTCTTTGAGAGGTCTGCCTTGCATCTGCTTCCTCCAAACCTCTGATTAGGGCTGTGCATTCACGGGTAATTTTGGACCCGAGTACCCTTTGCCCAAACGGGCGGGTACCCGGGTACCCGCGATATAATATAAAACATAAGAAATTAAGAACCCGGAAGTATGTTGCGTAATGGCCGTTGGTGAGTACGGTATCGGGGCTCCGAGCCAGGCGTGCTAAAAAATTACCAGACCTTCCCAAAACACCCCGACCTTTAGCGGATTTCGGCTTTTTTTTTAGGGGTGCCGAATTTTAGTTTACGCTATTTCTACCGACATGACAGGCCAAGCAAAAGTTAGCGTGATCTTTTTTCCGATATCGAACACCGACATCAAACACGACGTTTGCATTGTCAGGGTTGTTATTTCGTTGCGTGATCCCCGTAAAATATTCTGACCACCCCGTAAATCGCATTTTCCTGATCAGCTGAATCTTACTTGATTTTCAGTCGGTAATTTTGTCCAGTTGGCCAATTAGAAGAAACACACTTTTCACGTACATGAGCTAGATCTTAAGAAATAACGTGAGAAAAATTACTAGGGCGACAAACGCATTATTAAGACGTAACACGACGCATTGTGCACATGGTCAGCATGGTAATCCCGAATGTTCCATGACTGGTATCCGCCCCACACACGGCAACGCGTAATAGCCACGATGTCAAAACAACGTGCACCAGTCTCGACCACGTGTGGACAGGAAGACTACATACTGTATACACCGTACGTATGAGTGTGTGCACGGTGTGGGCTCGGTCGGTTCCGATGGTCTGCCGTACGCGGTAGGATTTTTGGTCGGTACATGTAGGCCTACATCGCGGCCGGGGTGCGTCGCGTTGTCGGGTACCGTAGATCGCGGCCGGACTGCGTCGATAATTGTGGCTCGCTGCCGGCTTCGGTACAGATTTGCCGTAAATAATCTGCTTTTGACATTGCAAAAAACTACCAATTTTGCAGGTCAGTGATGTATTATATGAAAAAGGGCATGGTTGGTATTTTTTTACGGGTAATAGAATCGAAAAAATGGAGCCGGGTACTCGATGGTTTCGGTCGGGTTTCGAGTACCCGGGTAGAACGCACAGCCCTACCTCTGATACTATTAGCTTCTCCTCCACCAAGCTGGTCATTGGAATGCCACCCTTGTTGCCTCTTTAAGAGGCCTACCTTCAAACTGTTTCTGATACCTTCTGATGCTTATAGCTTCTCCTCCACAAAGCTCATTTAAAATACTACCCAAGTAGCCTCTTTGGGAGGCCTACCTTGCAACTGCTTCCTCCCTACCTATGATGCTAGTAGCAGCTTCTCTACCACATTCCTAAGAAATACTATCTTAGTTGCCTCTTTGAGAGGCCTACCTTCAAACAGCTTCCTCGTAACCTCAGATGCTAGTAGCTTCTCCTCGACCAAGTTAACAAATTTACCACCCTAGTTGCCTCTTTGGAAGCCTACCTTGCAACTGCTGCCTTTGACACCTGATTCTGTTGACGGCATCCTGCAGGAAGGCCCGCTTGTCTGGCATCATGTTGAGGGACTCCGGGCTGCTCAAACTGGCACTGATGAGCTCAGCAAGCTCCTCCATGTAGGAGGTCTCCTGCTCACGCCGGCGCTTCTCTCCAAGAAACTTGGAGCTGTGCGACAAAGGATACAATCGGAAAGAAGACAGATTAGATATCAGGTTGAGGATCCAAGAATGATGAAGGGAAGGGCAAGTCCAACAAGTCCAAGAGAGATAGAGAGAGGGGAGGGTCCTAGAGAATTGAAAGAGATGGTTCAAGGGAGGTAACAAAGGAGATAGTCAATGCCACGTGCTGGAGGAAGGTCCAAGAGAGATGGAGGAAGGAGATGGCCTAGAAAATTGAAAGGGAAGGTCCAAGTGAGGTAAAGAAGGAGACAGTCAAAGCAACGTGCTGGGGGAAGGTCCAAGAGAGATGGAAGGAGGTTTTATAGAAGTGGAGGAAGGGGCAGTTCCAAGAAAGAGGTAGAGGGATGAAAAGGTTTGGCAGGATGGAGGAAAGGAATGGAGATGAGGGTATGTAAACCTCCATGGGATATTGAGGAAGGTGCTCAAACTGAAAATGTGATAAAATAAGGAAAAACACTTTTCCTACTGGACACTTAATACTTCAATACTTACATGTAATCATGATAATTTTATTCAATTTGGAATGGCTGGGATTATGTGCAAGCCAGAAAATTGCAAAATTGAATGTTTCGCTGGTTTTATTATCCATCAGGCTCTCCATACATGCACATTATCATACAAAGAGAAACTGATACATCAGATGAACCTTTGGCAAATCCAATGTTTCATATGGCTTTCCATATTTCCATTTTCATGTACTTTACATATTCTGCAGTACTGCAAGGGTACACTGAGCACAGGTCTGTAGGCGCACAAACACACAAGTATTTGGCAATAGTTCATCATACATTTATTGTGAAGTACATGGGGATATGCCCAATGCATGTGTACATCTGCAATGTGTGTGTATTAAGTTGTACGTTCAGGAACACCCTTTGGCACTGTTTGGCCGTTTAATATCCCGGGGGGCCGCTAGGAGGACATGACATCATTTCCCTTTCCTGAGCCCAATCGGGGAAGACTGTACATGGAGCGTGTGCAGTTAATGTCCGCATCACACCATAGCGGTGGAACCATGCTACACAACAAGTAGTGAACCATCTTTTTCCCTTAAACCCTGGCTTGTGTGAATCACAGCACTGAGCGCTCAGTCAGAACTTGGGTTTTAGAATGGCACTTGGACGAATTTCAAATTATAGAATCCTAATGCGATTGGGTGGTTGGCTTGAGGGAAACATGGCACGTTGTAGCCGTTTGGATGAATCAGCAATGAGTCGGAACGCTTGTTGGTGAAACCGAGCATGGAATGGTTTGGAAACCGTGACGGGTTCGCATTGAGACATAACAACAAGAAGCTGCGTGTGAGGTGGTTACATAATGAGGGGCTTGTTGTTGCAGAGAGCTGATTGGGAAGGTGGTGGGTTGGGTCCTCAATCGGGTTAGGGTAAGGGACAGGGTACCGTGACGGGTTCACTTTGACACGCAACGACGAAGACGCCTCACAAGGGGGTGATTACCAAATGATTGGGCTTGTTGTGGCAGAGTGCTGCTTTGGGAGGTGGTGGGTTTGGGCCTCAAGCGGGTTAGGATAAGGAACTGGGTACCATGACAGGTTCACTTTGACACGTAATGACAAGAGGTCGTGTGTGGGGTGGTTACATCATGATAGGGGCTTGTTGTTGCAGAGCACTGCTTGGGAAGGTGGTGGGTTTGGGCTTCAAGGGGGTTAGGGTAAGGGACAGGGTACCGTGACGGGTTCACTTTGACACGCAACGACAAAGACGCCTCACAAGGGGGTGATTACCAAATGATTGGGCTTGTTGTGGCAGAGTGCTGCTTTGAGGAGGTAGTGGGTTGTGGCTTCAAGCGGGTTAGGGTAACGGACAGGGTAACATAATGGGTTTGCTTAGACACATAACAAAGACGCTGGACAAGGGTGCAATCATCAAATGATTGCAATTTCTGCCTAACACCATTAACCATTTAGCACCTGAAACAGCTCGCTAATCTTGTACATATGCAAACATATATTTCATGCAGGCCTATACACGTAGATCAAGTTCCTATTACATATTACACGTGCAAGTCTTCAACTTCATTTGCATCCTCAAACAAACTGTTGCCATGGATAAGCTCTGTTACTATAGCTACCAGCTGTTACTATGGCTACCAACTGGTCATACTATTTTCATCTGTTTTTTCCCCCCATGCGAATCAACGGAAATACAAAGCGGATGGAATTTAAGCAAATGACCAACATGTGTTTCAGATTAATCATTGCCAAGCCTCTCTCATCTCCTAGCCTAAAATTCAATTTGCTCGCGCTCTCTCGCTTTTAATTTTTCTTTTCGTCATTGGACTCTCCCATCCTCTTTGATAATCAGGAAGGATTAAGAAGGGGGTGGGGTGGGGGGAACCCTTACTCACTGGCTAGCTCACCAAAAATGATGTGAAAGAGGAAATTGAGAAAATGAGTGACGGGCTTTGACGGTGATGGTCAATTGATTGGGATGCTCTGATTGATGACGATAACACGGAGATGCGTTGCCGTGGCAAAGGTTGCCAAGGTGAGGTGGGATCCGGGGCCGATTTCACAAACGCTTTGCAATCATTGCTAAATCCCAAATCCATCGCTAAACGGTAAATTGACTGCTTCTTTGCATAGAAATTTTCCGTTGAGCAATAGATTTTGGCTTTAGCGATGATCGCAAAACATTTGTGAAATTGGTCCCTGATTTACCTTACCAACACGCATGAGTGTTAATGTGGTGCTAGTCCGTCTGAGGGATTCTTAGACCAAGACTATATGCCGTGCTACTGCCGTGCCAAACTTAAATCCAATGAGTGCAGCAACAGCACGGCAGTAGCGCGGCAGTTGCACTAAACGCCGAGCTTAATTGAAAGTGTTGCGCCACTGCCATTCAGAATACCGATAGCACGGCAGACCCTGTCGAGCCAAAGAGCTTGCCGTGCGGAACTCAATTTGCCGAGCCAAATTCACGCTAAACGCCGTGCTATTGCCGTGCCAAACTTGGAAATGTAAAATTATTTGAGATCGGCACGGCAGTAGCACGGCGTATAGCCTAGGCCTTAGGGTTGACTTACCCAGGTCCTTTCTCAGGCCTCTTCCGTCGTCGAGGATTCTGATTGTTCATAGTGCCACCTGCACTCATGCTTGACAGTGACGAAACGACGTGACGACTACATCAACATCGGGGGAGGGGAAGGGGACGGAACTAAGTTGAAAAACCTGCAGAGGGGAGAAGCAGAAGCAGACAGTCAATAATGGTGACATTAATCGATTCCGAGAAGAGTTAACAGCCAAGGTCTGATGTTCCAATCCTGGAAGGATCTTTCTCAAGACCCAACGTTTTGATCTCAACAGGATCTTACTCAAAGGCCTGACGTTTCAATCCTACCAGGATCTTTCTCAATACCCTGAAGTTTGGATCCTAGCAAAATCTTTCTCAAAGTCCAGTGTTTCGATACTAGGATCTTTCTCAGAGGCCTGAAGTTTTGATCCTAGCAGGATATTTCTCAACCTGCTCAAAGGCCTGATGTTTCGATCCCACATGTAGCAGGATCTTTCTCAAAGGCCTGATGATGTTTCGATCTTAGCAGGATCTTTCTCAAAGGCCTGATGATGTTTCGATCTTAGCAGGATCTTTCTCAAAGGCCTGATGATGTTTCGATCCTAGCAGGATCTTACTCAAAGGCCTGACGTTTTGATCCTAGCAGGATCTTTCTCAAAAGCCTAGGACATTCCAATCAGGATCTTTCTCAAAGGTGTGATGTTTCGATCCTATAAAGATCTTTTTCAAAAGCCTGATGTTTTAATCCTAGCAGGATCTTTCTCAAAGGCCTGATGTTTCGATCCTATCAAGATCTTTTCAAAGGCCTGATGTTGCGATCCAAGCAGGATCTTTCTCAATGCATAGCCTGACATTTCGATCCTCGCAAGATCTTTCTCAAAGGCCTGACAATTTGATCCTACCAGGATCTTTCTCAACTTAGGCTTGAGATGATGCAGGATCATCTCAACGCGCAGACACAAACTTACAAAATGCACCGTTGGAAGCCTTCAACCACACCCTATCACAAGGATACAATATTACAGTACTGCTCAAGAGCAATCCAGGTACCGGTACACAGAGAGTATCATAAACGAGACCTGTTCCAACTTTCAATTTTCTTTACGATGCCAAATGCAGCCCCTATCTTTCCTTTTAAATAATGTACTTGTACCTCACCGAATGCTTTCTCGAGAGTGAAACTTAAATCTGTGAAATGAAGGGGAAAACATTATGCATGTAAATTTTACGTCTTTCCTGTTTCCGTCAAGAGACGGTTTGCATTCAAATTGCACGTAACGTAAATGAAGGTTACCAATACACTGACTCTGTGCATTGATGGAAAATGTATGCAATGACGGTAGACTTCACTTTTATTGCGAACAGTCTTGTGTACACCATGCATTTTAAAGGTACAGTAGGGGATTGGTAACGTACCCAAACAGAAATGTTCACAGATTTACGTATAACTTCCAGGGTATGAAGATGATGCTGGTAGAAACATACTGTTCAAATATTTCCGCCTGAAATAGTGTAAATCCAGAAGTTTGTCAAACAAAGAACGAAGACAGTTTTGATCTTAAGGTAAAATCAGAACCATTCTTTATGAAAAATTGAAAATTGAGTTGGGTTTTCGCTATTTTCTCGTGACGCAGATGTCTGATTGAGCTCAAATTTGCACCGGTTTATTATTTCATGCACATGCCGGATCAGAAAAATTGTGAGAGCTGTTCTGTGACCTTGACCAATTATGTATTAGGCCTATACCTTTTGGTAATTTCATACATGAGTACTTTGGTTCTTGTCAAAGAAATACAGATTCATGGGCAACAATATCAAGGAAGATACAGTAACAGTCATCTGTGAAATTGCCAGTCCCATATGGTGCCCACTTTTTGAGAAAACAGTGAAAAATTCCCACAGTACACATATCTTTTTTTACATCTTTTCACAGAACTTTTGATCTTCTGATCTTTTTATAATTGATTTTGGTCAATTGATTTTTACTCTTTTCTGGATAAATAGGCCCAAACAGCATTTCAGGCAGAACAATTCTAACGGCTTGTTACTACCATCACCATCTTTATACCTTGTAAGTTATAGGTACCAGGGTTCTAGCCACGGTGGGCGGCGCTGGGCGGGCCAGCCCGGCACTGGAAATTTGCGCCCGGAACATAGGTCTGAAATAAACTCTGCCGCCCAGCATGAATTTCCGCAGAGTGAATAAAAGTATTGCCAATATCGTGAATTTTGATCACATTCCTGAATAAAGTAAACTCTTTTCTGTGTTTTGAAATGTGAAGTACTGATTCTCAATGTTTACAAGACGATATAATTTCCAATTTTTAGCGTAGGCCTACAGTATATATCTGTACATGTAGCGGACTAGGGCTCAACTTCATTTCTAGAGCCCACCACTAAAATTGGTCTGGCTAGAGCCCTGATAGGTACATGTAAATCTGTGAAGATTTCTGTTTCGGTATGCTACCCAAGTATGATAGTATCTTTAAGCTCAGGCACAAAATTGCAATCATGCGAAATGTGAAATGCAGATCAGTACGCTCGGTTGAAAAAAAAAGAGACCTTCCGATAGCGCGGCAACAATGTAAAAAAAAAAAAAGAAGAAGAAGAAAAATACAAGCTCGGTGTAGATGCAGCGTTGTCAGGGCAACATAATGTTGCCATGACAGCAGGGTGATACAGCACAATGAAGAGCAATTGATTAGGAGATGCATGGCCGGATAGTATCGACAACGGTAGATATATCTTCTAACTCTCAGCCACTCACCCACCCCCCCCTAAAAAAAAACATCCTCAAAACACTAAATCACTATGACAACTGTTTTGCGACCTTGTGCACAATTACATACACATTTCATGGCAAATTAGCAAAGATTCTTTTTCAAAATCGGTGTTTGAATAAACAATTGTACACTGTATGTGCAGACCCACATAGGGGTTTCACACTATCCAAAATCTCGGGGTTGGAACCGGATCGAACACCAAGATTTTTCAACCCTTTTCACACTTGAACATTTTCAACCCCGAGCAAACCCGGGTAGGAGGGCCTAGCCGGATCAAAATCAACCCTGGTAGGGAGCAGGGTTGAAAATTTCAACCCGGTAAAAAAACGCATTTTGCGGCGTGATCTTTGTTGTATCTATTGCTGCAGTTTGTTCAAAAGGGTACCCGGGTACATTTTCCCAGTTAGGTTAATCGAATATATTAATGGCCTCTTCTTTTTTAGACATAGACACAAAGAAAACAAAATTTTAGGGCAGGTGAGCACAAATTACCACGATCTTTTGAAAATTTGACCAGAAGGCTTATGCAAAGCAAAGGCCAGACATTTTGCTATGTCTACCACTACCAAATGTTGTGACAAAAGAATGTTGTCAACCTAGTTCCTAAAAGACCCATACTTACTATTTCTTTGTTTTTCTTTGTTATACGGGTAATCGTAACCATAACCGAAAAACAAACAGTAACCGGTTACAAAATTATTCGTAAACTTACAGCCCCAGTATGAGCCGGTTCACCATAAATGTAGTGTGAACGTTGCGTCTCTAATAGGATATACATAAACACTGTTGTAAGAAACTGCCAGAAAATAAAACAAAATTTTCTTCTGAGCTACCGGAAAATCTCTCCTTTTTGGAGGCGGCGTGGTGTTGGTTGCCTGAAAAAGTTGCCTCGTGTGACATAGGCCTTAATACTTGGATGACTGTCCCTCTCTGACAATACTGTACACAAAGAACCTATGGCAGATGGGCTGATGTGCTTGATGGAAATAACAGCAGCCAGTGGGGAATTTGCGGTGACAAATTGGCCCAGCGGATATCAGGTAATTGGAACAGGAATAGATAGTCCCGCGAATTGGCGCGGCGGCTGCGATGAGGGGTGGCGTAAACTCAACTGAAGCGGTTGCAGGCGTGCAGTGCACGACGGTGCATGCTGTACACGGATATGCATGGTGCACTTATAGGGCAAGTACATGTACTTGTACACAAGTCCGTGAATACCGGTAGTCAGCAAGTTAAGCGCATACAGTGTATTTCTACCAACTTGTGTGCGTGTACACATACATGCACATATGTACAGTAGGTATTACAGTACATGTACATGTACATTGTAGACATGTAAAGGAAGGGCTAGACTAGTAAAAGGGGAAAGGTAACAGTACATACACACTATACATTGGGTATGTTCGGACAGCCTTGTATTTAAAACGAATTGAGTTAAACCGCTCGGCAACCGCGGGGGGTAAGTCATTAAAGTTAAAATTCTGTTGCGTCCATACAGCGTTTTACTGTTTGCAGTTAAAACAGATCGGTTTTACTTTTGGTTTTAAGAGGTCATGCACTTTGCCTTGACCCCGTACTAGCTTCCAGTTATAAAATAAAGCGTGCAGACTTATCTGTGTGTTGAATATAAATAAGCGCGCCACAACAGGTGTTACGTAACCAGCTGCCAGGCTTCTCTGCACTGAAACAGGATGTCGGAAAGTTATTCTGTCCCAACAGCGTTTTAGCAGTAAACTCGATCGGTTTTAAGGGCTAAACCCTCCTTCCGAGCAGTTTTAACTTTGGTGTTTTAGCGGCGGATAAAAACGATCTGTTTTTAATAGATAAATAACTGTTTTAGAGTGTCCAGACACATATTGCTAAAACCGATCAGGTTAAAACAGTTGTTTTAGCGAATTTAACACGCTGTCTGAACGTACCCTTTATGTACATTATGAATACATGCAAATACTGTACATGCTTTTGAGGCAGGAAAAAGGTGCAGTACAGGATTGGTAACTTTCAGGGTATGAAGATGGTGACCAGTGGTATAAACATACACACGTACTGCTCAAATATGTCCGCCTGAAAAGTGAAATGCTGTATTCATCCCGAAAAAGTAAAACAAAAGACTAAAAAACTGTTTTGATCTTGTGGTAATATCAAAACCACTCTTTATGTTTTATAAGAAAAAATGAGTCGGGTTTTCCCTGTCTTCTCGTGACTCAGATGTCCGATTGAGCTCACATTCACAGGTGTGTTACCTTAAATGTACATGTTGGATTAAACAAAGTGTGAGTGCTGTTCTATGACCTTTACCAATCATGTAAAATATCTTTAACCCGTGGATTTTCTGACCCTGAGAAGTGCAGTGTGAACACTCCAAGTTATAATACCTGGGTAACTTAGGGTAAGTTCATACGAGGGGTTGGTTTCGGGAGTACTCTCGAGTGGGAGTAGTCCCACTGACAAAACTCCTCGTTGGGACACAATTATTGAGCACTTCGGGAGTACTCCCGATTGGGGTTAGCCTTGAAAATTTGTGGGACTAACCCCACTACCATGCCCTAAGTGTGTAATTTTATGACTTAACACCACCTTCTTTTACCGTTTGGACACAACTGACCTAGCCCCGATCCCACAGACACTGACAAGCATGTGGAACATATGGGAATGGGTGACCTTAACTGAATTACATAATGCATTTCCAACCCTTCTAGCCCTGCTGTGGCCCCCACTCCTGGAGTTACTGATATCATATGAACGTAAGGTGATTTTGGCGTTGTACTGGAACCCCTGCTGTGAGCATCAATTACCGGTAACCACAACCCACTCCCGAAGCCAACCCCTCATCTGAACATACCCATAAGGGTTATATTTGAGTGTTAACCCTGAGATAACCCAGTAACACATAAAACATAGTGTGAAACTACACAGACGTTTATGAACATGGTACAGCTCATGTACTGGGGCCAATAATTTCATAGAGCTGCTTAGCACTAAAATTAGCTAAGCATGACATTTCTGTCTTAGAAACAGGATTAACAAACAATTATCAGTGTGTTGTGTATCACTTGCAATTGTTCTTTGGCTGATTGTTCTGTGGCTGACCAGGAATATCAAATGGATTTTTCAATGGTGGTTTGTTTTAAGTAAGACTTGAAGCTATGCATGGTGGAAGTACAGTACTAAAAGAAGGTGTACAGTAGGTTTGCGGTGACACCATGTAATCTCTTCTGTGAGAGTGTGTGGTTCTGAGAAGAACCATTGGTATTATCTCGACGTTCCGAACAGTGTGCTCTGTTCGGAACACAGTCACTCTCCTGAGGACGAACAGAGCACACTGTTAGGAACGTCGAGATAATACCAACGGTTCTTCTCAGAACCACACACTCTCACAGAAGAGATTACATGGTGTCACCGCAAACCTACCATCTATTTTGTGGTTTGTTTTATTGGGCAAGCTATTTTTGTGCTAAGAATTTTTTTGTGCTAAGCAGCTCTATGAAATTGGCCTCTGTACATGTACAAGACAAGCCGGGAAGGGCCAGTCAGAAATACACAGAAGTCAGCTTATCAACATAACAAATTAGTACTCGTACAAACCCTAATAAAAATGGTTATTCTCAGTATAGGAACTCGTTCTTCTTCTTAGCAACGCTGCGCAGTAAAACAGATTTCTAAGGTTCAACCAGCCAATGGCTTGTTTATCAAGCAATTTTTCTTCATCCTAGACATACATGTGTACAAATGATCTTGTCAGTCGGTAAAGATAGCATGTCCATAGAGAGTGCACAATGCTAATGGCCCATTTGTCTGAGTCTGAGGCTTTTAATGGGATATAAACTCTGTAACACACGATTGTATTAAAGGCTTGTAGACAAGACTCTAAATACTAAATTGTATGTTACATGTACTTCATAAGATCCCCCATTAGATACTTCAAGGTAGTATCATTCTTTGGTAAGAAACCAAAACAGAAATATTCACAGATTTATGTATAACTTACAGGGTATGAAGATGGTGGTGGTCGAAACATACCGTTAAAATATTTCCGCCTGAAATGGTGTACTTATCCAGGAATTAGTAAAACAAAGACTGAAAATCTTTTTGATCTTTTAAAAGATTAACAATAAAATAGAAAAGACTTAAGAAAAACTGTGGCTGTTTTTAACTGTTTTCTCAAAAAGTGGGCACCGTATGGGACTGAAATTTTCACAGCTGACTGTTACTGTATCTGTCTTGATATTTTTGCCCATGAATCTGTATTTCTTCATGTTCTTTGATAAAAACCAAAGTATGATATTACCTTTAAGATTAGGAGAAGAAAAAAAATATATAGCATCCTGCCTGTCTGAAAAAAAAGCAAGGAGGCCTTTTTTCTCTCTTTTTTTTCAAAATGGCCGACTGACCCATTTATCAAAAAAAACTTATCAAAATTATCAAAACGGTCACAGCATTATAGAATTTCGGGCAATGTGAAAAGGGGAGGTTTTATAGTCACTGAATACCATTGTCACAAAATTAACTTATCAAATACTGCAAACTGGGTTTAAGGTACATGTACATGTACAGTACAGGATTGGTAACATACCTAAACAGAAATGCTCACTGATTTACCTGTACATTTTAACTTTCATGGTATGAAGATGGTACAGATAAAAACATACTGTTAATATATTTCCGCCTGAAATGGTGTACATGTATTTATCCAGAAACTAGTAAAACAACGACCAAAAACACTTTTGATCCCTTGGTAAGATCCCAACTATTTCTTTGTGTTTCATGAGAAAAACCGAGATGTTTTTTCTCTATTTCCTCGAATTTTAATAGGTTTATCATTTCATGTACATGTTTGATCACACAAACTGACAAAGTGTGAGTGCTATTCTGCAATCTTTACCAATCATGTATTTTGCCTTTAACATCTCAAGCTTAATATGCAAATTAGGCTTGCCCTTCACCGACGTGGATGAGCACTGTATACTCAGTGCTTGTGAGAGCACGTGAGAAAAAATCACATGCTTGCTCAGGTGGGATTCGAACCCACGACCTCCTGCTTACTAGTGCAGATGCCTTACAGTACCTGCTAAGCCACCGAGCTAGCTTGGGTCTGCAGGGTGAATCGAATCCAATATCGCGGCGGGTACCGCAGTAAATCATGAATATTGATGATCATCAATATTCATGATCTCAAGCTTAGTAACTTAATTTGACACTGACTCTGGTTTCTGTTGAAAAACATATTTTCTCCTGATTTCATCAACATAATTCAAGTCGTTCGTTTGCCCTTCAAAGGCTAGGACTGATCAATACAAATAAACAAATTAATAAATAAAATGCCGAATGTATTTAGTACTTACATGAATGTATGTACGGAGATAACAGCCAGTAGCAAACCTGTATACAAACACACAAATGAAAAAAAAAAGAAACAAATTTAGTACACAGTTGTCTATGACACAGTACACATGAGATACGTATTACTGTGCACATTTGTATTAAACATATTGTACATACATGTATGTTCAAGTGAGATTCAGAACTAACATTTAGATAAGCTCGATGTTAGGCGCCTCAAACCAAACACAACTGTCAGTATTTGATGACATCATCGTCAATATCTCTCTAATCGGGGTACAGAGGGCGAGCTATATGACCGAGCAGGTGGGACGAACCGCAAAACCTCCCCAAGCGCCCCTGGACTTGCACAGCCGCTGGGGCAAGGGGCTAAGGAGTCCCCCGCGCCACAAGCCAATTGCAAATGAGGAATTGATACACTGTAGTAACATTGGCATTATACAGTGCAGCCACACAGCGTACGATGTATACAGTATGCATGCAGCCGAACCGCACAGGCTTGCAATGCCACGCAACACAGCTCATGTACATAAGGCAACATTTGGCCACTAGTAATGGTACAACTGACAAGTACATGTATATAGGCCTACTGGGGTTATATGGTACATGTACAAAGCATGTGTGGATATATGCCATTGCCATCCCTATGCACATGATACAGTGTACTATGTACTGTACATATTCATGTCAAACACACTCACTATAGGTTTCTCTGCGCCAATGCCAAAGAGCAAAGGGTAGCCACGCTCTGCAATTCCATTGTGTACACAACAAATTTCTGCGCTAGCTGTGACAAGTAACATAGTCATCTAGCAAACCATTTCTTTTTTAAGGGGGGCCCCTCAGATATAAATCATGACAGCTCATGACAGCACCCCCCAGTTAACTCAGTTAACTGTTTTCTAAAAAAGTGGGCACCGTATGGGACTGAAATTGTCACAGGTGACTGTTACTGTATCTGTCTTGATATTTTTGCCAATGAATCTGTATTTCTTTGATAAAAACCAAAGTATGATATTACCTTTAAGTACAGGGTTGGTAACATACCCAAACAGAAATGTTCACAGATTTATGTTTAACTTCCAGAATATGAAGATGGTGCTGGTAGAAACATACCGTTAAAATATTTCCGCCTGAAATGGTGTATTTATCCAGAAAGAGTGAAACCAAGTTATACACCCAAAAACATTTTTGCCAAGATCCAAAATCCTTCTTAATTATAAGGAAAATTGAGTCGGATTTTCATTATTTTCTCGGGAATCAGATGTCCGATTGAGCTCAAATTTTCCTAGGCTTTATTATTATTCTGGATTAGACAAAGTGTTAGTGCTGTTCTGTCACCTTTACATACATGTACTAAAGTTGTGCACACCTTTTAAATGTTACCCAGCGCTACAAAATGAAATTCAAGGTGGCTTGACTTTTGACTTTTCAATTTTATTCCTGTATCTGACATAATGTGTTAAAAGCATTTCAATGCGACAACAGAAATCAAAATGGCCGTTAATAAACACGGGAAAAGGTTTGCAGCGCGGAAATGCAAAGTACATGAGCAAAAAGGAAGACGAATACAAATGGGACATCCACTTTCCATTCAGATTCCATTTTGGCTGTGCCCGCATTGTTGTCATACAATCAGGCATCTTGCACAATGTATGCCCGACCCGCTTGATAAACGAACAGACATCCAGTCTCGATTTACATGTATACAACGGGCCGGATTTTTTTTTTGAAATGCCAGAGCACTATAACTGCTTGTAACAGTGCATAGCGTACATCTTCATAACATGTTCTGACGTCAATGCGCTACAAAAGACACAAACCGTATTTATTAACAACAACTTAAAAAACAACAACAACAAAACAGTCGTGCATGCACGACATTCTAATTTGTCGCAAAGACCTATTACCGTTACCGACAAGAATCTGCCTTTGTACGGGCGAGGCCACGAACGTGATCCATGCTAGGCAGAATGAATATAAATGTGTTTTTTTTCTCTTTAATTTGAGAACCTCCATGAGACAAACGTCATCATTTATACGGCTTTTTTCTTCGCCTGTAATCAAAGTACAGTACAGGGCACCAACAACATCATATTTTGCACTATCCACAAATGTCACACTTCAAAATTGATACTAAAACTAGACAAAATTTCAGTAGTCCTACACATGATCTTTTAAAGATCAAAAATAAAAGAGAAAAGACTTCAGAAATACTGTGACCGTTTTTAACTGTTTTCTCAAAAAATGGGCACCGTATGGGACTGAAATTTTCACAGATGACTGTTACTGTATCTGTCTTGATATTTGTGCCCACGAATCTGCATTTCTTTGACAAAAACCAAAGTATGATATTACCTTCAAAGGCCTACCTCACTACATGTTACATGTACATGTCTGATGTACATGTACTGGCATTTGACATGTACCCCCTCCCCCTCCCTTTCCCTTTCCCCGCCCCCTTTTCTAGGTTCCACAAACTGTATTTTCATTCACGAGCAATCAAAAGTGCAGATCTGTAGTACATGTACATGAAAATGATATGAACACATGCATGCACAATGCGCATAACATATGGGGTTGGGCAGGATAAGATGTAGAATAATTACGGTATTTCACTGATGCAATATCACGATGCACTGTCTGACCCAGTGGGGTCTGTGTGCATGATTTTCTATAGTGATTACCGGTACTATTTAAAGCTGTGTTCTCTTTTTGAGTGCAGAAATGATATTAATATTGATTTCTTAGATTTGTTTTAAAGGTACAAACTTTGGTAGCATACCGAAACAGAGATCTTCACAGATTTACCTTACATGGTATAAAGATGGTGATGATAGAAACATACCGTTAAAATTGTTCTGCCTGAAAATGAAATGCTGTATTTATCCAGAAAAGAGTAAAACCAGTGACCAAAATTATTTCTGAATAAAAGAAAAAAAGACTTAAGAAAATTTCAGTCCCATACGGTGTCCACTTTTTGAGAAAACAGTGAAAACCGACCACAGTTTTTCTTAAGTCTTTTCTCTTTTATTTTTTATCCTTAAAAGATCAAAAATAATTTTGGTCACTGGTTTTACTCTTTTCTGGATAAAAAGAGTATTTCAGGCAGAACAATTTTAACAGAATGTTTCTACCATCACCATCTTTATACCCTGTAAGTTATAGGTGAATCTGTGAAAATTTCTATTTCGGGATGCTACCAAAATATGATACTACCTTTAATATTTAATTTCTAGGCCTACACATTGACTGTGCACAGACTGCAGACTAAGGCTATAATAGATACTGAATAGAAGAGCTGTATGACATTCCGTTGACAGAGGGGAAAACATTTCCCATCATTTGAATTGATAGTACCGTCCCAGGGGCCAATTTCATGGTGCTGCTAAGCACAAAAATTTGCTTAGCACAAACATGTCTTGCCCAATAAAACAAACCACCGTTAAAAATTTCATTTGATGTTCATGGTCAGTGAGCAACATCCAAAGAACAATCACAAGTGATACACAACACATGGAAATTTGGTTGTTAACCCTATTTTTATTAAATGTAGTATCATACTTTGGTTTTTTTTTTATCAAAGAAATACAGATTCATGGGCAAAAATATCAAAACAGATACAGTAACAGTCATCTGTGAAAATTTCAGTCCCATTTTTTTTGGAGAAAACAGTGAAAAACAGCCATAGTATTTCTTAAGTCTTTTCTCTTTTATTTTTGATCTTATAAAAGATCAAAAAGATTTTCGGTCGTTGTTTTACAAATTTCTGGATAAATACACCATTTCAGGTGGAACAATTTTAACGGTATGTTTCTATCACCACCATCTCCATGGCCTGTAAGTTATACATAAATATGTGAACATTTGTGTTTTGGTTCCTTACCAAAGTATGATACTACCTTTAAGACAGAAATGTCATGCTTAGCAAATTTTTGTGCTAAGCAGGGCCGTGAAATTGGCCCCTGTAAATCATGTATGAATTTGTGGCAACAGTGCAGGGGGCAGTGGGCAGGGGGTGGGGGTGGGTGTGGGGCAGGGGCAGGTGGGGGTGGGGTGGGGGTGGTAGGGGAGGGGACATCCATCATCCAAAGTTCACTCGCACATCAACTGACACTGTGACAGCCACGAAAATGAGCCAAGCATTTTCTAGGGCGATAACACATCCATCACACACTTCTGCAGCACTTGACATTTTCTGTTTAAATGACACCCCGAATAAATTTTTCGACGATTAATTACAATTTTTTTTGGCTAAGTGTTACTTTACGGAGTCAAATTGCAAATAAAAAAAAATTAAAAAAATAGCCTTTTAATTACTGTAACGAATCTTGGGGATGCCATAAACACGCAATATCAAAATATAATTAAATGTGACAATTAAGTTCACATGCAACTCACTGCCTGTTTCAATTTGTATGTTACCTGTTTAAGGAACATGTAAGGAGAATTTGCAAGCTTGGGCAGAATAATTGATATTAAAAATAACTTCAAACTTTGGTTTTTGTCAAAGAAATGCAGATAAGCAAGCAAAAATATCAAGAAAGACAGTAATAGTGACCTGTGAAATTTCCGGTGTCATCACGGTGCACATAAAAAACAAACAAATATAAACAAAACCAAAAAATGAAAAACGCTCATGAATATTAAAATCTATAGGAGTTTTGATCTCACCCCGGGATATTTCTGGATAAATACAGCATTTCAGGTGAAAAAAGTAAACAGTGTGTTTCTACATGTACCATCACTAGGTCTTTATTCCTTGTAAGTAAAAGGTAAATCTGTGAAGATTTTTGTTTAGGTACATGTATGTTACCAAAGTATGATATGATAGTATCTTCAAGCTAACAGATTTGAAAATTGTATAAATTTCACAAGATCAAGCATGCAATTTGAACAAAAACAGGAGGAAATTCCAATCTTTACCTTTATTTGCACTAGTGTTTTTCACTTGTCAATGGCATAAATAAAGAGTGAAGTTAAAAAAGAAGATGATGAAATTCGCTGATTCGAGGAAAAGTTGCCTGGCCTTAAAAGCAAATGTAAATGCTTTAAAGGTACCATCATTCTTTAATACCATACCGAAACAGAAATCTTCACAAATTTACCTACATGTATCATTTTCAGGGTATGAAGATGATGATGGTAGAAATATACTGTTAAACCTTTCCTGCCTGAAACACTGTATTTATCCCAGAAAAGAGTAAAACCAGTGAACAAATAATTTTTGATTTTTAAAAGATCAAAAATAAAAAATAAAAGACTTCAGAAATACGCTGCCCGTTTTTCACAGTTTTCTCAAAAAGAACTGAAATTTTCACAGATGACTGTTACTGTATCTGTCTCGAACTCTTGATATTTTTGCCCATGAATCTGTATTGCTTTGACAAAAACCAAAGTATGATATTACCTATTCTAAAATTTGAATTTCTTGTTCTTTGCCAGATTACATGTGAAAGCATGCCCAGTAATAGACATATTTATCCCGTAACCATTCTACACACATGCACTATACAGCTCAATCCTGATGCTCAATATATTAATTGTATAAATTTCCTCAGCGGTGAACTTCTTCAGTAGTTCATGTGCACTTTATACTGATATCGGCTTGCACTTTTTGCAGCGACGAAAAAAAAAAATGTGCAAAAGAAAAAAAGCAAAAAAAAAAAGGTAGAAGTACACGGGAATAATGAAGTCCCGAAACGAATTCTGCAACTGGAGGATTTTATCCGTGTAATATTCATCTCATCGTTTTGGTGCCAGTCAGTCAACGGTGCGTCGCTCAAAATTAATTTCTTTTAGAGTAAATTTTAATATGGGTATACATTATGAGATGAACACGTGTACTATGTTTATTGCACAAGGGAAGTTTCGGTGCAGGGCCCAATTTCACGGAATCCGTTACGGCCTATTTTTGTGATTACGAGCACTGCTATGCGTGAAATCTATTTCATGGAATCCGTAAGCAAGAGAAAAGGCTTTAAAAGAAATACTGTGGCTGTTTTTCACTGTTTTCTCAAAAGGTGGGCACCGTATGGGATTGAAATTTTCACAGATGGCTGTTACTGAATCTGTCTTGGTATTTTTGCCCATGAATCTGTATTTCTTTGATAAAAACCAAAGTATTATATTACCTTTAAACAGGGCTGGAAATATCCACTAGACCGTGGACCGAGTCTAGTGATTTCAGTGGCGGTCTAGTAAAGTGTGTACTGCACTAGTACGGCTGTGTAGTGATTTTGTTTTCCTTGCAAAATTTCATTAAAATGGTGCCTAAATTGATGAATTTATGACACACTATTGCACACATTTACGGTTTTACTATGTACTTACATGAATGCCACAGGTCTAGTAAAAAAGTTCAGGTCTAGTAAAATGCTTCAGTTACTAGACCTGCCATCCAGTGCATTCGTTCACGAAATACGTGCCCTGTTAACCGGGACATTTTTTGACATGTTACGACGCCACAATACCTGCGTAGGTAACTTTGTACCGCTGCCCAATACAATATGTATTGCAATGTATTGATAACTGCTGAAACGCACAAAGCATTTCAATACATCCAATGTGTTTTCCAAGCCTTTGAAGTTTGAGTACACTGTGCCAGTCATGGACAAACCAAAGGGGTTATTGTTGGTTGAGTTCACAGTGAGTTAATATCTTATTTATAATGTAGGCCTACATGATCAATGTGTTTGTCAAAGTCGGAGTGTCTAAGTACTGCGTCTATGCATTAACCTGCATGTAACCCCTTAGTGCATTATCGCTAATTTACATGTGTCTGGCAGAATCGACATGCAGCCCTAGGTGGGATGTCAGTATAGTCAATTGGGCGATAGTGCAGGTATATAGCACATGTAATTGTAAATTATGACAACACATTATTTTCATGTTCAACATGACATGACAATGTGCACTGTATAATGTATTGGCTTTTAACCTAAACCGCAAAATACCCATAAGGCATTTTGGTGGTCTTGCTCAGGATAATACATGTACAATGTGCTATGCAAGGCCGTACATGTACATGTACCTGTCCCAAATCTCTGGCTGCGGCTGCAAATAGCGCTCCACACTTGCGCTAAAAATAGCACCCGATCTCAGACAAACATTGCAACCATGCAAATGTGTGTGGGTGTGCGCGTGCGTGTACACTACGCATGTTAGTCAATGTTTGTCTGACATCCGGGAATTTTGTGACATCATTAGTGCGGAGTGCTATTATACAAGCAAATATGGCAGCCACGAGCCAGTGACTGCAGTCGTTTTCGGAGACTTGTGTGTTATTTGCGGTCGCAGCCAGGACACGTACGGCCTACATGTATTACTCAACACACACATGCAATTCAATGGCTCTGCATGATCTAGTCTATATCTTACATTAAGTGTAGAATCAGCCTTTTAAGCATAAAATTCTGTGCTTACAAGATTTCCCGCACCTATTTCATGAATTTGGGAGGAACGTTTTCACATTGTACAGTAGATTAGCATATGTGCGTACCTTACTGGTACATAGCTATTACAAAGGACTATGCATGCTTGGCTAGTATACTGTAGAAGTTCCGTGCTAAGAACATGTACGTGTGTAACTTGTAAGCAAGCGAAGATAGATGGATAGTGAACGCCAAATTCTACAGTAGCGCTTACTGTAAGTATAGAATAAGTACTTACTGTATAAAGTTGAAGTCCTTTATTTATTTTCTTTTACTATGTACGGAATAATCACTTACTGTAGCATATGAGCTTGCTGTAAGCACAATTCTTACTGAATCTGATTGAATGTTAATGGTTGGTAGGTATGCTGTAAGCAGAATTAAATTTTACAGTAAGCATAGAATTAGCACTGTTAAGCATAAAAAGACCCTTTTGGATTTGGTTTCGACAATGGCCCTTTAAAAAGGTTAACGGCCCTCTCCTTTCCAAGAAGTATACCTCTGCCATAACCTGACAGTTTGATTACCTAGTATCATTAAGAATGTTCACCCTACTGCATTTGTGGGTCATGCACATACTAAAGTCTTCAAGGGTCGTTGTCTGTAAGTTACAGGTCAGTTGCACCAGGGTTGTACATAGCCATAATGTTCTCATAAGATGCCCAATTCTATCAGTCACTGTGCTTAGTGAAGCAAATTTGAGTTCCTCTTACAAATACATCGTCGACGATTTCACAAAGAGCTACTTTGCCCACCTGGCCGTTGAAACATAGTTTTGAGAAAATTGGCTTTGAAGTTTGTTCCTTGTTAAATTGTACGTGAAATAACCACAAGGGAAACTGACTGAGTATTAAGTCATTGAAAAGCGAACAAAGAAAAAAGAAAAATTGACTGGAGCGGGATTTGAACCGGCGACCTCAGCCTGAATACCGTACAGGCACTCTACCAACTGGGCCATCCAGCGCTACGTTGGTGGTGACCCCAATAGTCAACTATCTTTGTTCCTTTTTTTAATTGTATATATTGGCTCATTTTTAGAGTACATGTTGATTAATTTTTCATATCGGTTTCAAGCTGAAGTGTCTTTATAATTAATATCTGAGCAATTAGATGTAAGCACGCTTAGTGAATTCTTTGTCTTCTTACTTTTCAACTCAATCAATCAATTAATGAAACACATTTATTAGCATGACGGTAAGCCTATAAAGCGGCCCAATTGCTAGTGAGACACTACATGTAGTTAGAAATTTACAATTAAAAATGTCAGAAAAATAACTAACAAATTGGCACGCGAGATTTTAGTTAAAAAACAAGACTGCAATAACCAAAACAAACCAGAAATGCATGTGTATCATTTGAAACCAAAATAACATTTCCATAGCCTTTGAGAAAGATCATAAAAATGTCAGGCTGCCACTTAACTCCAAGAATTTTTCAGGTCATTATTTTGATTGACTGATGGGCAGTTTGCAGCAGTTTATTACTTGTATTCAGAATAAATGCGGTGACAAACGCCCATTAAAACTGTACCATTTTACAAGGCATCGTAAAAATCATATGTGTACAGTTGTAGAAAGACATCCCCTCTCAAAATGTGCACATAACATTTGGTTGCTGTGATTTTTCAATAGAGTAGGTCTACATGTATATCCATTTTAAAATGGAAAGGAGATTGTATGTTAAAGGTACTATCATACTTTGGTAGCATACCAAAATGGAAATCTCCACATAATTTCCCTATATAACTTACAAGGTATAAAGATGGTGATGGTAGAAACATACCATTAAAGTTCTTCTGTCTGAAATGCTGTATTTATCCAGAGAAGAGTAAAACCAACAACCCAAAAAAAAACAGGGTGAGATCAAAACTCCTGCAGAAAGATTTTAAAATACCGTGCGCATCTTTCACTGTTTCCTCAACAAGTGGGCAACGTACGGGACTGGAAATTTCACAGATGACTGTTACTGTATCGTTCTTGATATTTTTGCCGATAAATCTCAATTTCTTTGGCAAAAACCAAAGTATGATGCTACCTTTAAACGGCCAATTACAAATGGTGTGTCGTATTTCCTGTTAGTCGGATATCGGACCTATATTCACAAAATAAAGCCACAGTACTCGCTAATATGACGTCAAAAAAAAAAGACAAAATTTGAACAACAAAATGAAATCAATATTGAGGGTATGAAATTATGTCGCTGGTGTCTCTACAGTGTTTTCCAAACAACAAACATTCTCATATTGTATGTGTTTGGGTATTGATTTGTGTTCCGCTTCAAAAGCAGCCCATTTTTTGCACAACATAAAAACCGCATTAAAATGTTGTCCTGTAAACGTCCATCTTTCTGTCAAGCAAAAAAGCTGGCTTAGTTTTAAAAGTAATAATACATGATTGGTAGTTAAAAAACACAGAACAGCACTCAAACTTTGTCTGATCAAACATGTAGGCCTACACATATATAAATAATAAACCTGCGAAAATTTGAGCTCAATCGGACATCTGAGTCACGAGAAACTAGCGAAAACCTGACTCAATTTTTCTTACAAAAACATAAAGAATGGTTTTGATCTCGGCTCAAGATCAAAATTCTTTTTGGTCTTTGTTTTACTAATTTCTGGATAAATACCAACAGTTCAGTGTGAAATATTTGAACCTGAGCCTGAGCCTGTCCCTAGCCTTAGCCTGAGCCTGAGCCTCGATTTCATAGCCCCCTGTGACTTAAGCCCTGTCCGCACTGGACTTTTTTTGGGCAAAGTAACCGAGACACTGGGTACTTTACCCATTTTAAGTCCAGTGCGGACGTCTCAGGAAGTCTACCTCTCAGTTACTTTGCCCGAGCCGCGCGGGTATTTCTACCGGCCAACTTCTGCCCGGGTAGAATGCCCGAGACACTTAATCCGAGATGAAAAGTCCAGTGCAGACAGTGCGAGTCGGGTACCCTTATTATCAGGTACTATTGTCAGCTTGGTAATTCTTCCTCGCGTGCACGGTTAAGTAACCCAAGTTAAAAGTCCAAGTGCAGACACTGGTAATATTTGCCCATTTTTCATTTAACCATCGGCTTTGTTAAATCCCCAGAAAAAAAAGTGAAGAAGTATTTGGACATTCTTGTCAAAGTTCATTGACCTGGGTAGCTTTCAGCCAGGATTGGACCTGCATGGTTTAGCAGTAGCAGGGGATTTCCTGATAAGACACCAATTAATGATTCATGGGGCCACTGAATATGATATATACCTGTAGGGGTCAGGGGTCATGTGAACTGGCCACAGTTGGCTGGGACTCAGGTATTCTGTCATTGCTTAAAGGTACAATACATGATTGGTAAAGGTCACAGGACTGCATTCATACTTTGTTTGATCAAACATGTACATGAAATAATAAACCTGTGAAAACTTGAGCTCAATCGGACATCTGAGTCGCGAGAAAATAGCGAAAACCCGACTCGATTTTTCTTATAAAACATGAAGAATAGTTTACTTTATGTTTTGTTCCAAAATCGTTCGGACGAACGATCTTTGGAAAAGACACTAAATCTTGATTTGCTCGAAAAACCCAGCATCTGATGAACCAATATTTCCCATGGTGACTGTGTGCACTGTTAACGAACTGTTGAGTCCATTTTCTTTCTCAAACTCAATAATTTTTTGTGGAGGCCTTGCAAATCCCATATGCTCCTGCAGATTTACTTACAGGGTATAAACTGGTGGTGGCAGAAACATACCGTTAAATTGTTTTCGCCTGAAATGGTGTTTTTATCCAGAAACCAAGAGTAAAGACTTGCTGTTTTTCACTGTTTTCTCAAAAAGTGGGCACCGTATGGGACTGACATTTTCACAGATGACTGTTACTGTATCTTCCTTGATATTTTGGCCCATGAATCTGTATTTCTTAAAAACCAAAGTATGATATAACCTTTAATTAAAACGCAGATCAATTAACAAATTATTTAGACAAAATAAAAATTAATCTGACAAAATTCAAATAAAAAATGATGGTACTGTACTATGTACATAACAGAATGCTAGCACCCGTACAATGCATTATTTCAGATGCATGATGTAGTACTGCTTACACTGACCGTTATATTATTAAGAACAAATATTGACCGGTCTGAATTCGGCCCCATCATCCTGTTGTCCTCAAGTTTATTACTGTTCTGCGGGGTCCGTCCAGAGTTCCACGACTCCAAACCCCGGCACGATCTAAAGATTACCCCTCCCAATCCTCTAGCCCATTTGCCCCCTTATCTGCAAGCCTGGTCGAAATTTGAACAGTATCCAACAAGTCTTGTATTAAGCTCCAAGTCATATTTAATCAGAAAGGTTGTAAATTTTCATTTCATTTTTTTGACGTGGTCAAAAATCCTTTTGATTTGGACGGCAAAACTAGATTGGACACATTAACGATATCTTCTTTTTTTTATTTGATTTTAAGCAGTGTATGGTTGTGTTTACAAGCATGTTTGAATTTCTTGCAGACTTGAAGTAAGGAAGACGTCAAAGGCCTTTGAAATTGAAAGAGATCCTGCTAGGATCGAAAATGTCAGGCCCTCCTTACTCCAAGCATTATCATTTCAATGCAAGTAAAATGCTGCTGCAAACTGCTCATCAACCAAAATATTGACACGTTTAGCCTTTAAGTCCCATACGGTGCCCACTTTTTGAGAAACTAGTGCAAAACGTCCACAGTATTTCTTAAGTCTTTTCTCTTTTATTTTTGATGTTCAAAAGATCCAAAAATAATGTTGGTCATTGGGTTTATACTCTTTTCTGGATAAATACAGCATTTCAGGCAGAATCATTCTAACGGTATGTTTCTACCATCACCATCTTTCTACCCTGGAAGTTATGGGTAAATCTGTGAAGATTTCTGTTTTGGTATGCTACCATAAGTATGATACTAGCTTTAACTCACAAATGGCGATATTGCATCCGTGCATATAACTTGCATGTCCCTTTAATGTCCTCCAGACATGGCAATGGGATTTGCACCAGACATGCCATGCCCCTTTAAAGGAGCACCATTCCAGGCATGACCCCTGGAGAATACCACACATACCAGGGTGGTAGTGTAACACCAAATGTGTACAACTCCCTGTAAACAGTAGGCTTGGCTTGGGAATGCTGTGCATAGCCAGCACTAGCAGGGATTTCATCTCTTTCTATTATTTGAATGAATCCAAGCCCAAAGGGTGCATTTAAAGGTACATGTAATATCATACTTTGGTTTTTATCGAAAAAATTCAGATTCATGGGCGAAAGATATCAAGAAAGATACAGTAATAGTCATCTGTGAAATTTTCAGTCCCATACGGTGCCCACTTTTTGAGAAAACAATCAAAAACAGCCAGAGTATTTCTTAAGTCTTTTCTCTTTTATTTTTGATCTTTTAAAAGATCAAAAAGATTTTTGGTTGTTATATTGCTAATTTCTGGATAAAAACACCATTTCAGGCAGACAAATTTTAACGGTATGTTTCTACCACCATCATCTTCATACCCTCTTAGTTTTACGTAAATCTGTGAACTTTTCTGTTTTGGTCTCTTACCAAAGTATGATACAACCTTTAAAGGCATAACACATGATCAAGGCTTGAATTTAATGGAGGCCACAGCCTTCATTGCCCTGGTTCTTGGCCTTGGTGCCCCTTCAAATGTTTCCATAAACATTATGCCCCTTCAAATGTTTCCATAAACATTATGATTTTCCAATGGAAGTGCCCCTTGCAATGGAAAAGTGGCCTTGCCCCTTTCCAACCTCTTGTTCCTCTTGTCATTTAGCCTCTGAGAAAGATCCTGCTAGCATCGAAAAAGCAGGCCCTCCAAAGTCCAAGCATTTTATAGGGCCTCCATTATCAGCTCATTATTTTGCTTGATGAGCAGTTTGAAGCAGTTTGTCAAGTAGTACTAAAATAAAATACTTGGAGTTACATGTACGTGTAGGAATAAGGGTCAGACGTTTTGATACTTTTACTAGCAAGAATCTTTCTCATCATTATAATCTGGAATTTATATATTTTAGAAAAACCACACTTTGAAATTATTATCTTGTTAGAAATGTATTGAGCTTGGCTTCATTTCAGCATCGAGTTTTGATTCATACACAACTGCCATTAAAGGTAATATCATACTTTTGTTTTTGTCAAAGAAATTAGGCAAATTAATGGGCAAAACATCACTTGGAAGAAAACACGGTATTTTCAAACCTTTTCACAAGATCAAAATTGTTTTGGGTCAATGGGAGACTTTTGAGAACCGGCCTTCAAGTCAACAGTGCACGCGCACGCAATTGTTGACTTGAAGACCGGTTCTTAAAAGTCTCCCATTGGTTTGACTCTTTTCTGCGTACATCACTTCAGGCAGAAAAATAATACTGGTATGTTTTTACCATCACCATCATTAAAGGTAGTAATGTATCATACTTTGGTTTTTATCAAAGAAATACAGATTCATGGGCAAAAATATCAAGACAGATACAGAAACAGTCACCTGTGAAAATTTCAGTCCCATACGGTGCCCACATTTTGAGAAAACAGTGAAAAACAGGCACAGTATTTCTTAAGTCTTTTCTCTTTTAATTTTGATCTTTTAAAAGATCAAAAAGATTTTCGGTCATTGTTTTACTAATTTCTAGATAAATACACAATTTCAGGCGGACAAATTTTGACGGTATGTTTCTACCACCACCATCTTTATACCCTGTAAGTTATACGTAAATCTGTGAACATTTTTGTTTTGGTTTCTTACCAAAGTATGATACTACCTTTAACATGAAGGCAGAAGGCCTACTTTCTACAAATAACAGGTATAGGCCTTATACAGTAGGGTGCCAAATGGACCTACATAGACTAGTCAAATCCTACAAAATGCACACTGCTCAATATGTAGGCAACATGATTTCTAACATACTGTATTTTATACAGCATAAGGCATATCAGTTGCGAACATGAAAGTACAGTCCAGTCCTGTAATGTAATTTGTTTGCTTTAGAAATAGACTCTGCCTTGAGGCAGGGTACCAGCCAAACCACCATGAATTGGAACAGTATCCATTGCCAGGAGCAATGTCAACCAGCCACTTAGTCACTTTGCCAAGAGATGTGTGATGACAGCATATGACTAAGTTACATTTTCCAGAAACTCCAGGGTCCATGGAAAACATTAGCAACATTTTAGGCCATAGAATGCTGGGGCCAATTTCATGGCGCTGCTTAGCACAAACATTTGCTAAGCATGACATTTCAGTCTTAATAAAAACAGGGTTAACAACCAAATATCCATGTGTTGTGCATCACTTGTGATTGTTCTTTGGCTGTTGTTGACAGACCATGACTATCTAATGGAATTTTTAACTGTGGTTTGTTTTATTGGGCAAGACATTTTTGTGCTAAGCAAATTTTTGTGCTTAGCAGCGCCGTGAAATTGGCCCCAGGTCTTGAAGTTTCCTAGTAGAAGTAACTACCCTATGCCTTACGTCCTAAGAAGGAACTAGCATTAATTTACAGTTGCCAGATATGATAACTAAGGATACTTTGTTTCTTGTCAAATGCCTGAATCAATGGAGCAATATGTGACTATTAAAGGTACTATCATACTTAGGTAGCATAGTAAAACAGAAATCTCCACAACACAAATTTACCTTAAAGGTTTTAAGATGGTGATGGTAGAAACATGAATTCACGTTTTTCTGCCTGAAATGCTGTATCTATATCCAGAAAAGTAAAACCAAAGACCAAAAAACTATTTTGATCAAAGCTAAAAATAACAGTGAACATTTTTTTAAAATACAGTGGGTGCTTTTGCACTGTTTTCTCAAAAAGTGGGCACAGTATGGGACTAAGCATTTCACAGATGACTTTTACTGCATGTATAGAATTTGTCTTGATATTTTTGCACATGAATCTGTATTTCTTTGACAAAAACCTAAGTATGATATTACCTTGTAACTGGGGGTTCGATTTGTACAGTAATTAACATCCAAACCAACTTTTGGAACGTTTTAAATTTGACTACATCATAAATGCCATTTGTGAATTGCCGTGATTCTGAAGAATTAATATTAAAAACCAAAATAGCTGCCAACCTATCTTAAAAGAACTAAGGAATACATCAGTTCTGCTATTAAAAAAAGAAGAATCACAGGGCAAACTACTTGTGAATTTCCAAGCAAAAATTGGAATCTGTTGTCAAAAGCTTGTAAAAAGTGATAAATTGTACCCTAAAAGAGGAATGATTCCTCCAAAATAGGAATGGTGGGCAGCTATAAACCAATGGTTAGATTCACTGTTTCTATAATGTGGGCCTGGGTATGGACAGTAAAATATATGTCCATATTTGTATTGTATGACAGTATAATAATAGGCCAGAGTTTTAGTTTTTGACCGATGCAGTTTGTATTGTAAATTCACTCGCCTTGGCCTAAAGCTATAGCAGTGTAGGCCTATTGCTTTGATATTTACAACTTAAATCCCAAATGCACGTACAAGTACTGTACAAACCAAATGTATACATGTAGGCCTACATGTACATGCACAAATGCTTGCATACATATGTACACAACATGTAATGATGTAGGCCTATATTACATACACAGGTTGACATAACATATCAGCAATACATGTACATGTATTAAGAGCAATAGACTAGGCCCATGTACTTACAATTAACATTTCATATTTTCAAATGGCAGCGCTGTTTGCTACGGGGCAAGCCTCCTGCACACCATGGGTAATAATTCCAGCGTCAATCGGCCGACGGTGACGATTGGGCAATGGAGAGGTTACGGAGTCAATGCCGGGTATTTGGGCGACACAAAGCCCGGCCATATTGCCCAAACACACACACACATGTAATATACACAGACTGATGCTGTGCAGTATATGAGGCAGAGCCTTCAGGCTGGATAGTGAATGGCTATGTAGTAATGCATAGGGGTAATACACATACACATACTGCCATATCACACACACTATGCAACCGACACTCACACAAATAGCAATGCACCATGACTTCTGTGCACTATAATCTGTACACACTATGTATGGCACATGTACATGACACATCCATGCATGTGAACTGGGGCCAATTTCATAAAACTGTTAAGCACAAGAATTTGCTAAGCATGACATTTCTGTCTTAATAAAAACAGGGTTAACAACCAAATGTCCACGTGTTGTGCATCACTTGTGATTGTTCTTTGGCTGTTGTTCGCTGACCATGAATATCAAATGGAATTTTCAATTGTGGGTTGTTTTATTGGGCGAGACATTTTTGTGCTAAGCAAATTTTTGTGCTTAACAGTTTTATGAAATTGGCCCCTGTATGTGGGGTCTTTTTTTAGTTTGCGCATCAGATAGCGGACTACTACATTGCTTAGAAACGGTTAAACCAGCCATGACCAGCCCATTGCATTAAAGGTATTATCATACTTTGGTTTGTGTCAAACTTGAAATACAGATTCATTGTCAAAAATATCAAGACAGATACAGTAACAGTCATCTGTGAAAATTTCAGTCCCATACGGTGCCCACTTTTTGAGAAAATCGTGAAAAACTGCCACAGTATTTCTTAAGTCTTTTCTCTTTTATTTTTGTTTTTTTTAAAGAAGATTTTCGATCGTTGTTTGATTAATATCTGGATAAATACACCATTCCAATTGATATTCATGGTCAGCGAACAACAGCCAACAATCACAAGTGATACGCAACACTTGGAAATTTGGTTGTTAATCCTGTTTTTATCAAGACAGAATTTTCATGGTTAGCAAATTTTGGTGCAAAGCAGGGGCATGAAATTGGCCCCAGTACACTTACATGTTGTACATGGACGTATAGACCTAAATGTAGTGATGAATACATAGGACCTACATACATGTATGTATGATTAAAATAAATAGGCCTTATTTTCATATTTTATAACAAAGAAGTCCACTAAAAATGCCATAGAATGTTTCAAAGTGCAACACAGAGCATCTAAATCCAATACTGAAATTTCATGACCTTAGGCGGGCACTGGACCCCGTGCAGTTAAGGCTTTGTATTATAAATATCAAGAACTTGATAGGGCCTACATATTCGCAAATGTAAATTTCCAGCATTCATGAAAAAAATTCCTGCAATAACGCCTTGAAACAAGACTGATCTGAATAAAGTCTTTCACCCTGACTTGATTCAATTGCATGCACATATTCAAAGTTAAAGTTCACCAGACTATACATGCACTGTTGCTATGTCACATGATTCGGGGGCAAACTCTTGCATAGTAACCTCTGACTTTGGAATGGTCTGAAGCAGTTGCATATTAATGCACAATGGCCCTACATAAAAATGTAGTGTACAAATGTATAGGCCTATATGTAGGCCTATACATTTATAAAGTGTACATTGTATACATTATGTATACATTTGTAAACTTATAAACTACTGTGCAATTGTGTAAAACAGTAGCTTATATGGGTGCATCCAAGTAAATAGTCCCAAAATCCATCCACTGAGCTCATTAATAAAAGTTAAGCACTCAATTTATTATAAATGAGAGAGTTTTGAGAGCCCTGAAATTGAGGGATTGAAGAAATATGGCACTGGACCTCCTGCCTGGAATCTGGGCTTCCATTTGTGATGCAATTGGGTGAGAAAGTGGGTCTATTTCAGCCGCTTTGCAGAGGGATGTTAATTTGAAAATGGCTTCTTTGACTGGAGTGATCCATACCTTGTTTTAGGGGTGTTCAGCTGAGAATGAGTATCTCAAAAATTCAATGGTCAACCCACCATGAAATGAAAAGAAAATGAAAGGTGACATATTCATCATAATTTTTCTGTGCAACTTGAACACCTGTGAGGGCTAGTTCTGAGTATTTTAAAATGATTTTTGAAGTATTAAGATTTATCACTGTTGTCTATGGGAGTTTATTTACTTGGGTGCAACCTTATTGCAACAGAGTCCTTAGACTGGGGAATTAAAATGCTGCCTGTGCATGTATATTCAATGAAGTCAAGGTTTCAGACATTAATCCAGGTTTAATTAGCAAAAAGCTTCATACAATGTACGTCAACATAGATTGTTGCCTTACTGAGACCAAGCACAATAGATTGAATATGTCTCCACAGGGAAATTCTAAAGATAAAAAGCCTAGGTCTCCACAAGCTTTTCACCAAACTGATATTTACAATTAACTCAAAAAAGAGAAATTTCCAAGGTATACTTGTCTGTTGCAAGTAAAACTATTATAATATTAAGGGCGTTTGTTAGAAATTTCATTTCAACCCAGGAAAGTGATTCTGGTTCAAATGGGAGCGATTTCAATTCTGCTCTTCGGAGAGTGTTCATTAGGCCAATGAAAGGTTAATTACTAGTTTCTCGTCAATGCATGCACATGATTTTAGCCCCACACTAAAAAAATGTATTATGCCAACATTTAATTTTTTTGCAAAACAGTTTGGGGAAAATCCCGCAAACTACTGCCAACTTATAAAAAGGAACAAAATGCCATAGTCTTCAGTCCTTCATGTCCTAACTTTTCACATCTCAATAGAACTGATATTGGCGTCAAATTCACATTTCTGTGTTAATTTGGAACCTAAATATGTTTCAAAAATGAAATTAGTTTCTGTATGGGTTGCATATCTCCTTGATGAAAAATAATTTAAAAAAATACCTCACAAATATTTGATAAACGGCTGACGAGGAACTTGTTATCAATTTTTGTTGGCCAAAGCCATGTCACCACAAGGAAAACAAATTGTACATGTACATGTAGGCCTACATGTACATTCCAGTGCATGTATTTAAAGGGCGGCTGCAGTGCTTTTTTCAGTCAGGTTATTTTATTGCCTTCATACAGAGAATATACTGACAAATAATGAATGGCAAGTCTTATTTTGGTTTCAAACCAGCATTTGGTTTTCCTTTGAATGGCTTTGTAAAACAGGGGATTTTCACGCATACTCATGTAGGGAACTAACGGCCAAAATATAATGAAAAAAAAACATATGAAATGAAGAGGCAAAGTTGACCTACAGAAATGGTTTGGTAAAAAAAATACACCATCAGTTGAGTGAAAGGAACATATTTGGCAAAATAAAACCATTGAGGAGGGAAAGGTCTGTCAGAAAACCTATAAAACAACTGCAACCTTTTGTGCACAAATCAATTGGGTTACTGCTCTCAGTTCCCCAGATGACATCACAGTTTTGCTCATGAATATGGAAATGCTAATTAGCATACAAACCAAAAAACCTGTTTTTAACCCTGAATCAGTGTGAGGAAGTGGGTAAAATTACAATCCCCATGTACAGTTTTTTTATTGGCACATATTCAAGCCATAATATTCCCATTGCAGAGACCCTTTAAGTATTATGAAGTAAATGTGCTATTAGTACACATTGTGCATGTTATGTACAATGTACATGTACATTTATGTCCATGTGTACAGTATAAAATGTGCACAGCTACATGTACATGTACAGCACTGTGAATGCCACACCACACCACACCTCCCAAACAGACTAAAGAAAATCTGACAGCTATATGCCTCTAAGGGGGTGGGGTCAGCTGGGTTACAGGAAAGGGGTCAGGGGTCGTGAAAGAAAATACACACATGTACATTGCAATCAGCCCTCTAGTGCTGCAGTAGTAGGGTCAGTGACACCACTCACAGAACTGTCCAAGCTAAGTAAGGATTCTTATTTCAAGATTTTGAGGCAGATTCTGGCAGATTTGACAGAAAAATATGGATTTAAGTTTTCACATTTTTTACAAGATTGAAAATCATATAGGCCTATGTAAATCCTGGGGCTAATTTCATAAAACTGTTAAGCACAACAATTTGCTAAGCATGACATTTCTGTCTTAATAAAAACAAGGTTAACAACCAAATTTCCATGTGTTGTGTATCGCTTGGGATTGTTCTTTGGCTGTTGTTCGCTGACCATAGGCCTAAATATCAAATGGAATTTTCAATGGTGGTTTGTTTAATTGGGCGAGACATTTTTGTGCTAAGCAAATTTTTGTGCTTAACAGTTTTATGAAATTGGCCCCTGGGGTCGATTTCACGAAGCCCTGTGATCGATCGTAACTCGAGTTACAAAGGATAACCCATCGTAGGGGGCCTATCCCACATAGGGCTTCAATGCATCAAAAGTCCTACGATTGAGAGTAAGTTACGATGAGTTTGGTGAAATCCACCCCTGGCCCAACTTAGCACACCTGTTTCAAAACTTGTTCCTAAAACATGCAAATTTGTACTTTCCAGGAAATGGTGTTATATAAACACATGTTTTGACCTACTATTTTGGGGTAACAGTTTTCTTGGTTATATTATAGGCCAATTAAAGCAATTGCAATTAACATACAAAAACCCTAAGATAATTTTAATAGACATTGACTACAACTCAATTGTCAAAATATACTTTCAGAACACAAAACAGTCAAACAAGTTTGGGCTTTTGTGGGTTTCATTTTTTTACTTCGCCAGCCTAAAATTTGTTGGTGTCTCGAGTACTTTGTTCTGTTGGGATACCAAAGGTCGGATTTGTACTGTTGCAACCCTCATATTGCACACAATGAACTTGGGATTGTGCAATCCACTGCAAGGACCCTACAACTATTTCATGAATCAAACTTTTCTATGGTCTGTACATGTATGACTCAAGTACTGCTGTTGTATGTGAAGTGACAAAAGGAATTCCACAACTTCAATTCATAATGTTTAACTGCGCTTTAAATGCATTAGCAGCATTACTAACAGTTTCGTTTTATTAGGGGGCTATAACGTCTTCTGCGAGTAACCTGGGGCCAATTTCATGGAGCTGAGCTAAGCACAACAAAATTGCTTAGCACAAACATGTCTTACCCAATAAAACAAACCAACATTAAAAATTCCATTTGATATTCATGAATGGTCAGCAAACAACAGCCAAAGAACAATCACATGTGATACACAATACATGGGAATTTGGTTGTAAATCCTGTTTTTTAATTTTATCAAGAAAGAAACTTCATGGTAAGCAAATTTTTGTGCTAAGCAGGTCCCGGGTTTGATTTTTGTACAATACAGACATGAAACTTTCAAAAAATGAGGAAATTCCAATCTTGTCGAGAAAAGGGAAAAACCAAAGATGAAAAACTCCTGTGAATAGATTTGAAAATATCGTGAGAAATACTTAAGAAATACTGTGGCTGTTTTCTCAAGAAGTGGGCACCGTATGGGACTGAAATTTTCACAGATGACAGTTACTGTATCTTTCTTGATATTTTTGCCCATGACTCTGCATTTCTTTGAAAAAAACCAAAATATGATGAAGTTACATTTAAAGAGACCAAACTTGTACAATTCCCTTGTGTGATATGGGCCTTGGACTGGCTTAGGGTTTGACCACAGGTTGACCATTGACCAAGCCTTGGCTCAGTTTCACTGGTCAACCTTAAAAGGCTGCCTGTTGTCCATCCAGTGTGATGGTCAACAGAGTGGCCTTGCCCTGCAAAGAATGTAAAATTCCAAGCCAGGCCAGAGAGAAATGACCACCAGGGGAAAATCAGCTTCAGATTATTGTGCTAGGATATTTCAAGGACCAATTACAACATGTCGGCCTAAATTGAGGAATTTTTACATTAAGGTTTAATTGCATTCAATATGATCATCAAATAACCATCATGTCCTGATGATGACTAGAGCAGGCTAGTCGAAACGTTGAGACCTAACCAGAAGTGCGACGAAATAAGAAATCCGAAAGTACAAACGAATAGGCCTATTACATGTTACATGGTGTTTTCGCAAACAACCGATCCACATAATAAATAACCATATACGTACTTAGGGAAACTGACTGCAGATTAATTTCAAGTCATTGAAGGGGAACTTTAGGAGAAAAATTTACTGGAGCGGGACTTTAAACTTCAAGAATAATGTTCAGTTTAAGCCAAATGTTCGGTATAGCAGTGTCCATTTCATCGGCGTAAACTGTACTGGGGCCAATTTCATAGAGCTGTTTAAGCACCAAAACTAAGCAGCAAACACCTTGGAAAATAGAATCAGTATGCCAGCCAAAACTTCTTGTGAATGTTATGCTCAGCATACAATGGCCGAATACAAGTCAAAAGAAGTAAACATTTGGTTGGTAATCCTGTTTGATCAAGGAAGAATTTCATGCTTAAGTTAAATGTAATATGTAGGGGCCTATACTTTGGTTTATGTCAACAGATTCATGGGCAAAAATATCAAGGAAGATACAGTAACAGTCATCTGTGAAATTTTCAGTCCCATACGGATCCTGCTAGGATCGAAACGAGTCAGGCCCTCCGAACTCCAAGCATTTTATAAATTTCAGGTCATTATTTTGGCTGATGATCAGTACCAGTTCCAATATCAGTTTAAATTGTATTAATTTTTTTTTTCGAACAAGAAATCATTCCTACCGAACTTCCAAAAGTTCCAACCAAATTTGAAAAAAAAGGTGGACTCCATTAAAACGCTGCGGTTTGTCCTCGTATTCATATCATCCCCGGTTTATTTACAGAGCGTGACCCCTGAAAAAAAAAAATTGCAGGGGTAAAAAAAAGGAGGGGCGTGGAGGTTGGTAGCACCGATCCTGACAAAAAAATATTCCAAACAGATTCCTTGGCCTAATTCTTGTGAGTGAAAACTGGGTCGTCCGCTGCCATATGACACCATTCATATAATCCAATATGTGTCTGGCTGCGGCCTCATTCAGAGGTTTGTGTGTGTGTGTAGAGCCTTTGTTGTGCCTTTTTCTTTTAGCTGACCCGTATAGTCTGGCGACCTACATTACACTGTACACATAATGTAGGCCTACATTTTGTGGTGTATTTCCATAGTACAGCTCATACATCATTATGGTACTTAAACAGTGTCATTGCAATGACCTACATGTACATGTGCAGTGTACTTTGGAATGCCTTGCCCAACATCAAAACTGCATAAAGGTATAATACATGATTGGTAAATGTCCCGAACAGCACTTACACTTTGTCTGATCAAACATGTACATGAAATAATAAACCTGTCAAAATTTGAGCTCAATTGGACAACTGAGTCACGAGAAAATTTTCTTATAAAACATAAAGAATGGTTTTGATCTTACCCCGAGATCAAAACTGTTTTCGGTCTTTGTTTTACTAATTTCCGGATATAGGCCTACATAATGACATCACAGTTAAATCAAGTGTCACTACATTTAAAGAGTCTCTGCAATGGGAATATTATGGCTTGAACATGTGCCAATAAAAAAACTGTACGTAGGGATTGTAATTTTACCCGCTTCCTTACACTGATTCAGGGTTAAAAACAGGTTTTTTGGTTTGTATGCTAATTAGCATTTCCATATTCATGAGCAAAACTGTGATGTCATCTGGGGAACTGAGAGCAGTAACCCAATTGATTTGTGCACAAAAAGTTGCAGTTGTTTTATAGGTTGTCTGACAGACCTTTTCCTCCTCAATGGTTTTATTTTGCCAAATATGTTCCTTTCACTCAACCGATGGGGTAAGTTTTGTACCAAACCATTTCTGTAGGTCAAGTTTGCCTCTTCATTTCTTATGTTTTTTCATTATATTTTTGCTGTTGGTTCCCTACATGAGTATGCGTGAAAATCACCCATTTTACAAAGCCATTCAAAGGAAAAGCAAATGCTTGTTTGAAACCAAAATAAGACTTGCCATTCATTATTTGTCAGTATATTCTCTGTAGGAAGGCAATAGAATAACCTGACTCAAAAAAGCACTGCAGCCGCCCTTTAAGGGGCAAACACAGTCACACATTTTGTAGTTGTCCAAAATTCAATAGGGGTATTTTCAGACTAGTCGCCATTTTTTCCAAACTATTTCTCGTATGCATAGATCAGTTTTAAAGCAGTGTCCCATTTATGCAACCTGGGGAATTTCCATGGAATTTCTGTCCCGAACAGATTCTATTAGTTATATGCCGGCGACCCACGCAAGTCCGTTGCTAAGGCAACACTATTTGGCAATAGAGCAATGTCCAACTGTACTGAGTGCGAGCTGAGTACACTCCCAATGCATTGCTGAATACAAACCATCAGGGACAAATTTCATAGAGCTGCTTAGCACAAAAAATTACTTAGCATAAAAATAGCATGCCCAATAAACAAACCACCATTGAAAATTCCATTTGATATTCATGGTCAGTAAACAACAGCAAAAGAACAATCACAAGTGATACACAACACATGGAAATTTGTTTGTTAATCCTGTTTTTACTAAGACAGAAATGTCATGCTTAGCAAATTTTTGTGCTAAGCAGCTCTATGAAATTGAACATCTGTTATTGGAGTGTGACTGGTTGAGAGACTGGTGCTGGACTCAGACAGCCCACACAACACTAGCAGGCATTAATACATGGAAATAGTTAAGGGACAAAGGGAACTAGACATTGCATTCATCCAGGCCCTATGTATATAATTTATTTGGGACTTGGTTTTAAACAAATTCATAAAGGTATACTTCATACTTTGGTTTTTGTCAAAGAAATGCAGATTCATGGGCAAAAATACCAAGACAGATACAGTCACAGTCATGATCTGTGAAAATTTCAGTCCCATACGTTGCCCACTTTTTGAGAAAACAGTGAAAAACGCCCATGTACTACATGTATTTCAACAATATTTTCACCGAACGTTATATTTTTTCTGTTAAAGATCAAAATAGATTTTGGTCATTAGTTTTACTCTTTTCTGGATAAAAACAGCATTTCAGGCAGAAACATTTTAACGGTATGTTTCTACCATCATCATCTTCATACCCTGTAAGTTATATAGGTAAATCTGTGGAGATTTCTGTTTCGGTATGCTACAAAAGTAAGATAGTACCTCTAACATCAATTTCTTACTATTATGTTGGCATGAATCACGGCATTGAGTTTTTAAACTAGCCACAATAATGAAATTCAGTCGTCCATAATTGCGATCGCCCCTTAACGCAGACAATCTCCGGTTTACGGGCGGCCCAGTTTCGTTTCCAATCATTATCTTGTCTCTTTCTTCAATTTACGGGGTTTTGTTCTGTCGCACAGACCAAATCTTCGATCATTTGGCCTATTTCTTCCTTTTTTTCGGGAGGGAAGCAAAATCGCACTACGAGAAAAATTTTCAAAGTCACGCCGTGCCGTTTTTTTTTATGTTCATCTGACCGACTTTCCCCTAATCGTGGCGGCTGGTTTCATATGAGACTGACATTTAACCGGCCCACGCGCAACAGTACCAGTAGACAGCCTGATAAATTACACTTCGTTGGAGCTGGGTGCGTTTTAACATACTGTTGGCAGGCCACTATACATATGTTCAATCACATGTCGGTGTGTGTATGTGGTCGAACTGTAAAATGCACTGTTATGTGTACTGGTACATGTCGTTGCACTGAACATGGGTGTACATAATACAGGTACATGTATCGTTGGCGTTTTTACGATCCGGCAAAATAAGCGCCCTTTTTTCAAACATGGACATTCACCAAATTTGCACGTACATATGTAACAATGTGAGAGTTTTCAAATGGTAACATCCAAATTTTGGGGGAGAAATTTGATAAATGACTTGTCTGTGAGTTTGTATTAAATAATCAGCGTATCAGTTTGATTAACACTTAATCCTAATTAAGAAAATTAACTAAAAAGGAAGTTTGTCAGTTCATAAAATTTAGAAGTAAATGATTCTTGAAGAAAATTATTTTATATAGTGACAAAGTTATTTTTCATTTAATTATCATATTTTTGATTAAGAATTAAACAACTTTTACGATGTTCAAAACAAACATCATGGACAACCCATTTATCAAACTTCTACCCCATGTTGGATGTTAGACCAAAAAATTTACCGTTTGTGAAAACTCCCGCATTGTTACGCACAGTTTTGGTGATCATCCATGTTGAAAAAAGGGGCCTTTGCCAGATGGTAAAAACGCTGACGATTTACATGTATGTATATGTACATACATCTTAAAATGCTTAAAAACAAATTGCCCTTGCAAAAGTTAATACATGTATACACTTTTATACAAATTAATGAATGAGTGTAAAAAAACTGTAATCATAAGAATTTCTGCACTGTATACAGGTGTCCCAAAAGAAAAACACACATCACTTTGTATCGAGAACCATTATATTCAAATTAAACTGTTTATCACTTCAAGATTATAATTATGTGATACAGCCATGTCTTGGCTATCACCATGTAGAATAACTAGAATTTAAGCAAAATCGGGATAGAATTGGCAAAAATATGACCAATTGAAAGAGTACTCAATAAAAACAAATTTGCAGTATTCCAGAATATGATTAGCATTATCAGGATAATGAGGATAACACGCATTGTAATGTAGGCCTATATGAAAAATGAGAGATGAAAATCAGGTTTTGAGGTTGGGTAATTCAGTCTTAGTTTTTTCACTAAATTTCAGTCCAATCTTGCTCAAATTCTACCCGGCGATAGCCAAGACGTGGCTGTATCACATATCTGAATCTTGAAACGATTTAATTTCAATTTAATTGTTCTCAACACAAAGTGTTGCCTTTTTTCTAGGGGGGACACGCTGTACACTGTACTGTACGCAATATGCACACTACACAATATCTTGTGCCTGTAGTCTTATTCTAACCATAACTCAGTAGGGTATGTTCAGACAGCGTGTTAAATTCGCTAAAACAACTGTTTTAACCCGATCGGTTTTAGCAATATGTGTCTGGACGCTCTAAAACAGTTATTTATCTAAAACAGATCGGTTTTATCCGCCGCTAAAACACCAAAGTTAAAACTGCTCAGGAGGAGGGTTTAGCGCTTAAAACCGATCGAGTTTACTGCTAAAACGCTGTTGGGACAGAATAACTTTCCGACATCCTGTTTCAGTGCAGAGAAGCCTGGCAGCTGGTTACGTAACACATGTTGTGGCGCGCTTGTTTATATTCAACACACATATAAATCCGCGCGCTTTATTTTATAACTGGAAGCTAGTACGGGGTCAAGGCACAGTGCATGACCTCTTAAAACCAAAAGTAAAACCGATCTGTTTTAACCGCAAACAGTAAAACGCTGTATGGACGCAACCAAATTTTAACTTTCGGTTTACCCCCCGCGGTTGCCGAGCGGTTTAACTCAATTCGTTTTAAATACAAGGCTGTCTGAACATACCCAGTGTCACACATAGGGGGGTTAATAACCAGTTTGCCAAGGGGGGCATGGGGATTCCCCCTCCAAAAAAATAAGAGTAACAGGGTCAGACCATGCAGAACGTGCCCGTGGCTTGATAGGGATAATTACCGACCACTTATCCCCAATTGAGACAAGTTAACAAGAGAGTTTTCATGCACCGCGATGCGAATATGTAGGCCTACATGTTTTAGTGTGCATATTATACAGTGTGTATACTTCTGTTCCGTATAAAAAACCCTTATTTTCTTTGTCTTGAAAGTAAATTCAGTTTTTGGCTATTGTTTTTGTTAATGTTTTAGTTTTCACTTTCATTTTGTTTAATACAGGTGATAAACTGCTGCTAACTGCTCAATAGCAAAATAAAACGATTTGAAATATACAGAATACTTGAAGTTCCAGGTAAACTGCAATCTTCACAGATTTACCTATAACAATACAGGGGCCGATTTCACGAAACTCGTCTTATTTTAGGATCGATCTTTCGACTTAGGACGAGTCCTAGCTGTAAGATCGATCTTAGTTATGACGCGTCCTAGGATCGATTTCACCAAACGCATCTTAGCCAAGATCAGTCCGTCATGCTGATAAATAAATTGAAATTTATTGGACGAGGATGGCCTTTCCAAATACAACGGCTGCACCATGTTTACTTGATTCAATTGGAGCGAGTGCATGCAACAGCCGTAGTTTTATGCTTGCGGTATGCGCGCGCAGCATGAATGAAGTACGTAAACTCAAGATGGCTGATTTGTTGTTGTTGCGGCGAAAAGTTTTTCGTCTACTGAAATACCGTACTCACATATGGATGACGAGGTCAAATTCATATGCCAATCTTGAAATAATCCCTGTCAAACAATAGACCTATATCCTCTACGTTTTCTTCGTCATTTTAAACTATCGAGTGGATATTTCTCCGGTCACGGAATATTAACTCGCCTATAGGCTAGGCCTACCTCCGGCTCCCCGCCCGCCGAGTCGCTATCACTCAGCAATAGAAGCGTAAGCGCCATTGTTGCTATTCAGTATTTAACATGTATGCCTGCGTGTTCGTGCAGATAAGACGACCCTTAGACCCGTCCTAAGTTAAGACGAGTTCAGCCACGTTGCTATGGAAGTTGAGATGCATTGAACGCGTCTTAACTTTGGTGAAATCGATCCTAGGACGCGTCCTGACATAGGAGGAGTTACTCTTCCTAAGACGCGTCTTAGCGTTTCGTGAAATCGGCCCCAGGGTACCAGTATTATACAGATGGTGATGGTAGAAACATACAAAAATTACAAGGCCCTACATGTAAAAATTGTTCTGCCTAAAAAGATGTGGGCCCTACTTTTCCAGAAAAGAGTACAACACAAAAATGTCTTTCTCAATAAAAACAAGCCACCGTTGCAAATTTCATTTGATATTCATGGCCAGTGATCAACAGCCAAAGAACAATCACAAGTGATACACAACACATGGAAATTTGGTTGTTAAACCTGTATTTATTAAGACAGACTTAGACAGACTTGTCATGCTTAGCAAATTTGTTGTGCTAAGCAGCGCTGTGAAATGGCCCCAGTTACAAGAACATATATGGGATGGGAGAGGAGGGGGGAGGGGGAGGGCGGGGCATTGTGGATTTAGGGGAGGCGGGTCTTTGCAAACATATCAAATCTGTCACACACTCACTATAGGTCAATGTTCTGTTTTTCACTCCAAGAGGCTGTCCCAAACTTAACCCCATCCTCCTCCCCTTTCCCCTGCCCTCACGTTGACACCAGACATAACTGATCAATACTGACGAGTCGCTTTAATTACCGCTAACCCCGACAACAATCCCCAGCCCCCAACCCCCTTCATCCCAAACACACAACAGAGGAGACAACAAAACAAGCTTAAAAAAAAAAGAAAAAAAGAACAGGCATTTTAGGAGCCTGCTCGACGCTCATTGTACCTAATACCGTTTCACGGGTTCCCAATCCTACCTCTATAAGCGTCCAGCAAACATGTATTGTGGCTGAGCAGTGGACCGTGGACAGGCCTGACCGTTTACAGGGGACCCACCTTCTGACGACCACAGTGCCCTGTGAGCTTGGTTCAATGACCAGGAGTTACAGGAGCCTGTATTGTGTGACAGGGTAAGGTATCTTGTACTTTTCTTACAGTACTATACGCTCGGGTTTTGTGTACATGTACCACTGGATAGAAACTGTGAACCGTCGTACCCGGTGAATGGCCTGACATTTGAGTCGTACTCTGAATGTTCATGTCTAGTCTGTAAACATGCACCAATGAATTTAAGTACTTTACAGCATACATTGCTGTAGTGCCCTGGTTAAAAATGCTAATTTGCAAAATGGTTCGGGCAAGATACTGGGTCAAATAAATGTTTGAGTTTGACACAGATTACACAATTTACCACAGTCCCTGCAAAGTCTTGTTCATACTGGGATTTCATTGCCCTAACACAGAAACCAAGTGCACGGTAAAGTGATACTTCTTACACTTAAGTCCTGTTCACACTGGACTTTGCAGTCCTACCTTACTACCATAAAGACATGCTCCTTCTTAAGCCCTGTTCACACTGGACTTCGCAGTCCTACATGATGTATATTTCTACCATAAAGGTATGCTCCTTCTTAAGCCCTGTTCACACTTGACTTTGTAGTCCTACTTTTCTACCATAAAGACATGCTCACTTCTTAAGCCCCGTTCACACTGGAATTTGCAGTCCTAACTTACTACCATAAAGATGTGCTCCTTCTATTTATAAGCACACTGTTTTGTTTTTCACACTGAACAAATACATAATGTTCCTTCTTCAATTACATGAATGAGTACAATCAAATAGGCCTACTGGTTCCTGCAAACATTTACCACAGAAATAGATGAAATGAACTTCACTACAAAACTATTTTAAAAAGAACACTTTGCAGCTTTATAAATGAGAAATAACAAATTTTGAAAAACAAACACAAAATTTCCTCCTTGCACAAACGAAAACAGGATGGGAGCAGTGGTTGGGGACGCGAAACAAGTTGTATTTCTGGTCTGGCCACTTGCAGGAAGTATGCACATGGCACATGCCAAATGCATTGGACACTTATGTTGGTAACAGAAGTATCCTGGTCAAATCCTGTGGCAGGAAATTAATGTGCTAACCCTGGGCAGGGGCTGGAAAATTGAGACCAGATGATGTGCAATGGTAAGACCCTATAGAACCAAAACCCGGCAGAAATCCACGACATATTCTACTTTAACGGCAAAATAGACCATGACCGAGTATTTTCATACTTTGGTTTTTATCAAAGAAATACAGAGTCATGGGCAAAAATATCAAGACAGATATTGTATCAGTAACAGTCATCTGTGAAAATGTCAGTCCCATACGGTGCCCACTTTTTGAAAAAACAGTGAAAAACAGCCACAGTATTTCTTAAGTCTTTTCTCCTTTATTTTTGATCTTTTAAAAGATCAAAAAGATTTCCGGTCGTTGTTTTACTAATTTCTGGATAAATACACCATTTCATGCAGGAAAATTTTAACAGTAGGTTTCTACTAGCATCATCTTCATACCCTGTAAGTTAAACGTAAATCTGTGAACATTTCTGTTTTGGTCTCTTACCAAAGTATGATACTACCTTTAAAGAGGATGTTCAACACTCAACAAACCTCACTTTATTTGTTAGAACTATAATCTTTAAATTACTTGACATGAGAAAAAAAGATATTTATCTCACACTGAACACAGAAAGAAGGTCTTTTAGGATGATTTTTCTCTCAACATTCTCAACCCGCAAGCTTCCCAAAGTTCAGATTCTGTGAATTTCGTCAATGGGGGCAGCAGACAAATTTGTGTGATTTTGTGACGTCAGATATGGGAGCCTTTTGTTCAAAAGAAAAGTATTATATAAATGTATATTAAATGTTTCGTGACGTCATATATGGGAGCCTTTTGTTCAAAAGAAAAGTATTATATAAATGTATATTAAATGTTTCGTGACGTCATATATGGGAGCCTTTTGTTCGAAAGAAAAGTATTATAAAAATGTATATTAAATGTATTTCAAGGACCAGGAGCATGATACATAGTTTGTGTAACTAAGTATTTTGCATGCTTGCTTAGCGTAGAAATTTGACGCTAACCCTGTAAGCGAAGAATGGGTTGTAAGCGCCAAATTTTGTAGTAAGCATGAAAAGATCTACATCTACAAAGACAAATGAACTAAATAGTACTTACAGAAATGATGCTCAGTGTAAAACAATGCCGCTGGTGGAAACAAACAAACAGCTGATCTCCTATGTGATGCAATGCAGTCCACACGTTGACCAGAAGCTGTTGAAATGCCAGGGAGTTAGAGCACCTCCGCCGTTACAAAACCAGTGAGAGAAAACTGTGGATGGAAGCAAACAAAACAATTTTTTTTATTGGTTGAGAGTTGGTCATGTGACTGTTCGAAAAAAAAAAAAACCGGAATTCAGATTTACATGTAAATCTAAAATTTCACATGCCTGATATTCTTTAAAAAAATTGTCTTTCAAATTAATGCACATTAAAATCTGAGTGGGCACTGCTTGTATTTAAAAATAAACGGCCATCAGTATTTAAGTGCCTACTAACATGTACATGTAATAAAAACAACAACTTAGAGCACTATAACATATTCATGGCTTACATGTACTGTACATGTACTTTGGATACATGTACAGTATACAGTGCATATGACACTGCAAACCAAAATGGGTGAAAAGTTACAAACATTTACATGTATCACAAAAAACTAAAACAATATAACACTGAAATAGGCTAGAATAGCGAATTTCAGAATTTCAAAAATGTTCGACACTTCGGTGCTATCGTCGGACTGTTGAAACAAGACAATTTTAGTGATGTAAATTTTTAAAATTGCAAGAATGCTGCTTATGAATAGCTTAATACTTTGCTGAAGCGTAAACATTTTTCCTTGATAAAAAAACCCCAGGATTGCCAACCAAATATTTGCTGACTTCTGACTTTTTGTATTCAGCCATTGTTTGCTGAGCATAATATTCACAGGAGTTTTGGCTGGCATAATGATTTTACTTACTAAGGTTTTTGGTGCTGTTAAGCAAATTTTGGTGCTTAAGCAGCATATAATTAGACCTCGTACACTATAACAGGTTGCATAATTATTACTTACTTAAGCCGTTTGTAGGCCTACAGTATGGGTAAAGTAAATGCAAATGTTTATGCTTAAGCAACTCTATGAGGGCCTGTTTATTTCACGCAAAGGATCATGAATCCTTCGGATCCGGATCCCATTCTAGCGTACCCTGCATAGGAGGTGGATTCGAAAAATGGGATCCGGATCCGCAGGATTCGTCCGAAACAAACAGGCCCTATAATTGGCCCCTGATAAGCGTTCATGTTCCTGAGAATATATTCAAACATACATGTATGCACTGCTTCCAAAATCAAAGTCAGACATGTGGTACGTGTACATGTACAAGACATGTACATACATGTACATGTATGTACATATGTATATATATACAATGTATGTACATGTATGTGTACATGTATAACCCGTCCCTGCTTGCTGCACATACACATGTACATGTGAGCTGTCATGTGCCATACTAATGGAATCATACATGTACGACCTCTGCCAATACGACATACCTGCACATACCCACATGATCTGCGTCCAATCTCAAATTTCCAATCGCACCTGTACGAAAGCAACTCCAGTGGGCAAAGCACACAAAATCCACTACCAAACAGTTTAAAAGAATTCCAATGTAAAACGATATAATGCCAGTTTGAGACCATCAGTTCCCCCTTGCACAAACAGTCTGTAGAGTGCATAGTCAATACAATACAGTGCAGTCCCTGAGGTCAATGACCGGCGCGACCTCTGTGACCTCTTAATCTGGGGATCTGCTATATGCAGCAGGTTAGAGGTGGCAGACAGAAGGCAGGTTAGACTCGCTATACTAGTCCTTTCACCGGTAACTCCCGCCTATCAAACTACGACTGTTCAACTTTTCTAGATAACAAAAAAGTGCTTAAATTGCAGAAATTTGGTTTGTTCCAGGAACCCGACCATCCTGAGCGCAAAAGCTGAGCATCTGGATCGCATTTTAGCATTTCCTGTATAAGACGTGCATTTGTAAGATCAAATATGGCGACCAAGATCCGCTGCGAAACAAACAGGCCCCAAATGAACAGTGTAGTAGATTTAAGACTTGTGATACTTGAAGTGTTTCTGACGTCACCCTTGATGAACAGAAACATAGTTGGGCGGAAGGAGTCGGACCTGCGCAAATCAGTAGTCTGCAAACGTTTCCGCCATGTTGGACCGACAATGACCGACCGACAACCAATCCCTTCCCTCGGTTCTCGTTCGGTTGAACTAATGATGTCATTGAAGCAGAAAACCGAAGTCGCAAAAATGCCAAACCAACAACCATTTAGAAACATATTTACAGTTCGGGTCGCCAAAACGGCAAACAAATAGTTTCCACCCCGACCTAACCTACATCCACCAATAGAGGGCGCTCTCATACAAGTCTCAAAAAGTCCAGTCTGTTATTTGCCTGGTTGCAGTACTTGCCCTACAAGTCTGGTAAAACAATATTCATGCCACATTATACTGAACTGCATTCCAATCATGTTGATATATTTGTACAAGTCTAGCTGTTTAAAGGTAGCTTCATACTTTGACTTTTGCCAAAGAAATGCAGATTCATGTGCAAAAATATCAAGAAAGATACAGTAACAGTCATCAGATAGATAGATAGATAAAAACTTCATAGGGGAAATTAATTTGACCTTTGACATAAAACATAAAACATCTGTGAAAATTCCACTAATACAGTAAAACCTTGATAACTCAAACTGCAAGGGAATGAATGTAAACTTTGAATTATCCAGACTTTGACTAACGCAACTTGAATTTTCAAGTCGTCTTCATGCGGGTTTGTGCAAATAGAGTAGGGGAATCGGCTCACAATAGAAGTGGCATGTTACATATAATATATGCCAAATTACATGTACATGTACTTCATTTTCAATTATATACCTGTAGCACCTAATAAGGACAGACTCGGCTACGATTTGTTTTATTGTTCGGAGGGACACAAATTTTACTTAAGCAGGGTTTTGGCCACAGGTAATTTGACATACGGAAGTATTTCTGTACACAGAAGCTTATTCTTTCTGCGGGGACAAAGCATCACTTTGAATAAAGAGGACTTTTGAGTTATCCAAGTTTGAGTTATCGAGGTTTTACTGTAGTGGCCACTTTTTTAAGACAATGGCAAAATACGCACATGATGGTATTTTCTCCCTGAGATCTTAACTGTTTTTGGTCTTTGGTTTGATTCATGAATACAGCGTTTCAGGCAAACAATTTTTAACGGTATGTTTCTACCGTCACCATCTTTATACCCTGTAAGTTATAGGTAAATCTGTGAAGATTTCTGTTTTGTTATGCTACAAAAGTATGCTAGTACCTTTAAAAGTAATTTCACAATTTTGTTTTTCAAAGAAGTGCAGATTCATGAGAAAAACTATCAAGAAAGATACTGTAACCGTCACCTGTACAATTTTCTGTCCCATACCTTGAAAATATTTTGAGTTAATTCCAAATATCTGTTTCCTGAAAACCTCGTGGAGACCTATACATGTACATATCCCTGTAGAGACATGCTCAACATATTATGCTCGGCCTTCAGAATTAAGGCACTAGGTATATGCGCTCAGCAAGTTTTTATGTTTTTGGCTTGAGTAAGTAATAATTATACTGTAGAGCAAAGGTTATATAGCGCTACGCACAAGATGGATAACTGACTATAGGGCACGTGGTAATTGGTATGGAGGTCGCCATTCTCCATACAAATTATACACGATCCGCCATTTTGGTGTGCAACTGGTGAGTAGTTTGTACACGGGACATATGGAGGCTGGACGCTTTATCAAAGAAAAGAGGAGTGTTAGGCAAAATTGTGGCCCGGATTCGATTAAAACCTAATTGTTTATTGTAAATAGAAATATTTGACATTGGTGTGAAGCAGCTGAATATGAAAACGGCAATTTGTTGTGGTTTTCTGGACCTACTTTTGCAAGTACCGCACACATCGCTCATATCATGCTATGGAAACTCCGTGCGTGGAGCGCCCGCCCAACACCAGAATGGCACTCATGGCGATTACACGTTTCAGGGAGAGTTCTCCATCTTGCACGTAGCGCTATATCATCTTTGCTGTATAGAGTGTGCCAATGTACTGTACATGTAAATGTACAGTACACATGTGTACATGTGTACATGTGCACAAAAGTACATGTACATCAGCTAGACCATGTTCATTGTACTGTACACTATGGCCAAGTTCTGTACTCTATTAAATGCACATATTACATGTACATATGCACATTATTATAAATAGAAGCCAGACATAATAGGAATATTTCCAACCCTTGCACAATAAACAGCTGTTCTGTGTCACTGATTTTAACAGACTTCTCCCACACAGCTGTGTCAGTCACCATTCACAATATCATTTTGTTTGTATGCAAATTAGAATTTCCACAATTCATACAGTGCAAACAAAAAAATATGACGATTCACACAGTTCACAAAAGAGTAAAGTCACCCTATTGACTTGCACACAGAAGTCAAGATAAATTTATTGAATTTTTGTGCACACAAGCATTTTAGAAACCAAATTTTCAACCTCAAATTTCTTTCTAGAGAGTCACAAAGAAGTTGACAAGGATTGGTGATGTTTTTCAAAACAAACAAATGACACTCAAATGTCTGGAAAATTATTTTATTGAATTTTTGTGCACACAATCATTTTAGAAACCAAATTCTCAACCTCAAATTTCTTTATACAGGGCGAGTCAAATAGAAGTTGACCAGAATTGGTGATGTTTTCCAAAACAAACAAATGACACTCAAAAGTCTGGTAAATAATTTTATTGAATTTTTGTGCACACAAGCATTTTAGAAACCAAATTTTCAACCTCAAATTTCTTTATAGAGTCACAAAGAGGTTGACTAGGATTGGTGATGTTTTTCATGACAAACAAACGATACTTAAAAGTTCAGTAAAGCATATATTTGACAAGCACTCTCTCCTGCTTATTAGAAAAAAGAATGAAACAAATTGATCATTCCTAAGAGGACTTATGTCTATTTCAAAAAAGGTACTTTTGCAAGCTGTCCATGTAATGTAACCATTTTAGCTGCATACATGTACGTACCCTATATGCTACTGTAGATTCAGTCAAGCATTAACATTCTACGGACAGCTTGCAAAATGAGTACCTATATTTTAAAAAAGTCATTACTCTCCTCTTAACAGAAATGATAATTTCTTTAAAAATTTACCAAATTTGAATGTTAATGCTTGACTGAATCTAAGTAGCAAAGGGTCCAATTAATGTACGTACGCAACTAAAATGCTTACCAGTACTTTACATTTGTTTTGTCATGTATTTCATGGACAGCTTGCAAAATGAGTACCTTTATTGAAATAGACATCGAGGGTCGATTTTTACAGAGCCCTGTGATCGATCATAACTCAAGTTACGAAGGATAACCCATCATAAGGCCTTTTCACACTGCAAGCTTTCAACCCAGGGCGAACTCCATTCCCAACCTGGGTTGAAATTTGATTTTTCAACCCGCGTTCACCCAGCGTCATTTCACACTTGCCTCTCATGAACCCACCTTCAACCCGGGGCGATCTCAACCCGATTCAATTCACACTGCCCTTTTCAACCCGGGGCGAAAGTTTCAACCTGGGGCAAAAAATCTCAACCCTGGGTTGAAGTCAATCTCGGGGTTGACGTGGGGTTGACAAATTTCCAGTGTGAATCGTCTTTGATTTCAACCCTGCCTCAACCCTGCGTCAACCCCCAGATTTGTCCAGTGTGAAAAGGCCCACAGGTCTTATCCTACGTAGGACTGCAATGCATCATCAATCCTACGATTGATAGTAAGTCACGACAAGTTTTGTGAAATCGACCCCAGGCCTCTTGTACAAATGTATGAATGATAAATTTGTTTCATTCTTTTTTTCTAATAAGCAGGAGAGAGTGCTTGTTAAATATGCTTTACTGAACTTCTGAGTGTCATTTGTTTTGAAAAAACATCACCAATCCCGGTCAACTTCTTTTCGACTCACCCTGTATGTGTAAGTATAGGAGCGTTCTTTTATATTGGACAAGAAAAGCTGCTATGTCGCTTACAAATGCATTTCTTATCAATATGCACGGGCATAAATTTACCAAATTGAGCCAAACGTCGTGGCTTCACGCCCTTTATTTACACAGTAATCAGATGACACCGGTCGACCTTTCTTGGTAAATGCCACGAGTATTGTGTGCAGTACAAGAATGGACATTCACTATGTCCCATTGGAGTATTGCAAAGAGTGCACACATCCAAAATGTCCAGTGTTTGACCTAAAAATACACAACTGATGCACAACTGTTTAATTAAAGGTAATATCATGCTTTCGTTTTTATCAAAGAATATACGTGTACAGATATATATGATAAAACCATGCCTTGGCTATCACCATGTAGAATTGAAGCTGAAAATTGGGCTGAAATTGTCGAAAATATGACCAATTGAAAGAGTTCTTCTTAAAAACAAATTTGCAGTATTCGAGAATAAGTGGTCAATGCAAACATAATGTGTATTGAAAGAAAGATGTTTAAAGGTAATATCATACTTTGATTTTTATCAAAGAAATACAGATTCATGGGCAAAAATATCAAGACAGATACAGTAACAGTCATCTGTAAAACTTTCAGTCCCATACGGTGCCCATTTTTTGAGAAAACAATGAAAAACAGCCACAGTATTTCTTAAGTGCTCATCCACGTCAGTGAAGGGCAAGCCTAATTTGCATAATTCCTTTTGGTCTTACGAGATTCAAGATGGTGGATCAAGAACTTTCCAGACATTATTTGCAAACAAATTTCAAAATTCTTTGCATTTTGAAAGGTCGATTATTCAAATAAACAATTTCAACAAAAATATAATCCCATAATGCCAAAAATAGCACAAGTTTGAAGGGCGGGAAACTGTTTCTGGTTGTTGCCATGGTGAATTTTGATCAGATAAACTGTCCAATGAAAATTGCCGCCAATTTGGTGTTTTCCTGTGTGGTTTGTGCTATGAGGCACAAATCCCTTGGAGATTTCTTAGCTTACAAAGATCTCCAAAATCAATTATGGCTATGGAAAGGGCTCTAACCGTGCAAAAAAACGTGTTTTTGGTCTAAAAATTCATGTTATGCAGATTTAAAACTTTCAAAAACGTGTTTTTGGTTTGAAAAATTCATACAGTTATGCAGATTTAAAACTTTCAAAAACGTGTTTTTGGTTTGAAAAATTCATACAGTTATGCAGATTTAAAACTTTCAAAAACGTGTTTTTGGTTTGAAAAATTCATACAGTTATGCAGATTTAAAACTTTTAAAAACGTGTTTTTGGTTTGAAAAATTCATACAGTTAATGCAGATTTAAAACTTTCAAAATGGCAGTGGAATTTTGGCAGTGTTTTTTTTTTTTTCGAAGAGTAAATGTTTTTCAAACAGATATAAATGATGTCTAGTTTTTTTCTTCTTCTTCTTTTTCGTCTTTATTTTAACATATGATATCAAGTGTGTCAAGCTGATGAAGAAACTTGTATGGTCTTAATTTATATCCGTGCTGGGTTTGGGCTTTGTTGGGTCTTGGTGCTTGATCAGAGCATGCTCCTTTTAATCCCGTGGCTGGCAGTTTGCAGCCGAAATTTCACTACATTTCAGCCAACATCGTGAGACATCAAACGCTTCGCTTCTTATTTTAAAGTTGTTGCACACTTCAAGGTAACATCATACTTTGGTTTTTGTCAAAGAAATGCAGATTCACGAAAGATATCAAGAAACATTCACAGTAACAATTTACATTTTTCAGTCCCATACGATTCCCACTTGTTGAGAAAAGGGTGAGAAACGTCCACAGTATTTCTTAAATCTTTTCACCGTTATTTTTGTATCTTTAAATTGTTTTTGGTCATTGGTTTTACTCTTTTCTGAATAACAGCATTTCAGGCAGACAAATTTTTAATAACGGTATGTTTCTACCATCACAATCTTTATACCCTGTAAGTTATAGGTGAATTTGTAAAGATGTCTGTTTTGGTATGCTACCAAAGTATGATACTACCTTAAACATCAATAGAAATTTCAGATATTTTTCCCCAAGGTTGTCTTGCATAAGAAAGACTAATAACCCCAAATTAACAGCAAAAACACAGAATTTTATGAAGCATCAAATCCCTGACCTTTAAAACTAATTCTGTATCACCCTTTAACATGAAGCCACAAACAAGTAAAATAAATAGCAGTTGGACTTTAAGATTCAGAAGCTTGGGGCGCAAGAATCCAAAGCAAGTAATTCCATGCATTGCTAGGACTTGAAATAGTATGAAATAGAAAAAAGGAGGAAGACGCTGGTTTGATTTATTCAAGTGGTACTTCAAAAAGCCTTCTTTTCTTGGATTTTGCCATAAGCATGTGAATAAATATAGAGAAACTACTTATGTTTACGAAATGGGAGAAACTGGTCATTGACCCTATTTAAAGGTATGGTAGCATACCGAAACAGAAATCTTCACAGATTTACCTATAACTTACAGGGGTATAAAGATGGTAAAAACATATCGGTCACATTTGTTTGCCTGAAATGTCAGAAAATGAGTAAAACCAATGACCAAAACCAATTTTGATCTTTAAAGGTAATATCAATTCATACTTTGGTTTTTATCAAAGAAATTTATACAGATTCTTCAGCAAAATTATCAAGACAGATATAGTAACAGTCATCTGTGAAAATGTCAGAATGTCGGTTCCCACCTTTTGAGAAAACAGTGAAAAACAGCCACAGTATTTCTTATTGTCTTTTCTCTTTCATTTTTGATCTCTTAAAAGATCAAAAAATGTTTAGGTCATTGTTTTACAAATTTCTGGATAAATACACATTTCAGGCGGAAAAATGTTAACGGTTTGTTTGTACCACCACCATCTTCATACCCTGTAAGTTATACGTAAATCTGTGAACATTTCTGTTTTGGCTTCTTACCAAAGTATGATACTAGACTACCTTTAAAAGATAAAAAATAACGGTGAAATTTTTTCTTTTTTTTAAACCATGGGCGTGTTTTCTCAAAAAGTGGGCACAGTATGGGATTGGAAATTTCATACATGACTGTTGCTACACGAAGGCCTATATCTTTCTTGATATTTTTGCTCATGAATAGATCTGCATTTCTTTGACAAAAACCAAAGTATTAGCTTTTAGTCAACGGGCAAATTCTATCAGTGTCATAGCACTGAACAACAGTAAGAAAATTTGGCTGCTCACACAAATAGCATTACATAGTAAGTCTTGAAATCTAAAAATATCTTAACTTAAAATTTGTAAAGAATTGTAATTTGAAATTCAAATTCGTTAAAACACTTCATGAATTTGTTGTAACTTATAAATTTAACCCTAAAGATATGTTTGTTTGAGACAACGTGGCCCCAATTGACCAAGTACACAGTCGGTAGGTCGCCAAAGATAATATTGCCATGCCTTATTCATTTTGAATGGTTACATTTATAGCAGCGTTATGATATGAATGGAAATTGAATAGAAAACACAGGATTGGATGTAACTTGCGAAATTGAAAATTGCCTTCTACATGTACCTCTGGCGTAACATCCGACTATTTCTAGAGCCACTTATTTTCCGCAAAAACAGAAAACGGACGGAATTCATGGAATCTGCTTCTTGAAACGTAATTCCATTTTCGAAACGGATTAAAGTAAATTCACCAATAACGCTCCGCATGTTTGTCTGAGATCCGGTGCTATTTTTAGCACAAGTGCGGAGCGCTATTAAATTCACAAAATGCATCATTTTAAATGTGAACTGATTGCTATACATTTCCTACTGTACATGTAGGCTAACTGAATCATGGTTTGGTGTTTTAGGTGACAAAACACAGTCTGACAAGTTAGACTTCACTGTGCAAAAGTTACGACACTTTTCCAGTGCCCAAACAGTCAGTGAAAGTTAGCAAGCGATTTACTGCACGTTATACAACTTTTTGGAACTGAATAGCACGGAACAGATTTGTCCAGTCTGAAACCGAATTTTTCAGCCTTAAACGGAATCCAAGGATTTGGGAAATGGAATTTGCACTTTTCTGAAACAGAAAATCAGTGGCCCTGCATGTCTGGAAATATTAAAGTTTTTGAATTCCACCGAAAACTTTCTTGGCAAGGAAGTGATATGTTGGGAACTTGGGTGAGGGGTGGGGATGGGGGGGGGGGGTTACACGTTCATGCATTGGTTGAATCAATTGCCGCAACGGCTCTCCCCCCAAAAAAAGAATTTTGCAAACTGGCCGAGCAGAGCTTGACACATCAGAATAAATTGATCATTTCCCTTGCCTAACAGCCCTATCCATACACAATATTCATGTACATGTACATGTACATGGCAATGTACAACCACACATTTACAGTGTGCAGTGATGAATGTAATATGTACACATGACTTGTTATGCTGTGAATTTTGTAGTTTAAGGTACTACTTTGGTAGCATACTGAAACAGAAATCTTTACAGGTTTACCTACATGTACATGTACATAATTTACAGGGTATAAAGATGGTGATGGTTGAAACATACCGTAATTTTTTTTCTGCATGAAATGGTGTATTTATCCAGAAAAATTTGTAAAACAATGACCACAAATCTTTTTGATCATTTAAAAGATCAAAAATAAAAGAGAAAAGACTTAAGAAATACTGTGGCCGTTTTTCACTGTTTTCTCAAAAAGTGGGCACGGTATTGGACTAAAATGTTCACAGATGACTGTTACTGTATCTTCCTTGATAATTATGCCCATGAATCAGCATTTCTTGGACAAAAAAACCAAAGTTTGATATTACATGTACCTTTAACTGTTCTTCAGAGTCAATTTCCTACAACTGAACAGCGTTGAAAGCTCCAAAGTTCGCTTACGTTTTGTATAAAAATGACAAACAAACTTAAATACAGACTTTTGGGCCTGTTTGTTTCAGGTTTTAGCGTATAATCTTAATGTCATGTTAACAGCCTTGATTCAAAAGTATGTCTACATTTCATGTGCAAGTTTCATGTATACGTGGCATCAATGTACAAAAGGAACCATATCACAACTGGGTAAGGATGTATTGTACAGGATTTTTCTGTTTTCATTTAATTTTTACAAAGAGACAGACACCATTTATGAATCTTGTCCGAAACTTGCACTATAAACATGATAAATCCAGGTACCATGAATATACATGTACATGTACAGTGCACAGCCATTGCACAACCAAGTCACACAATAGCTGCATACATCCAAAACTGCATTTATACTTAATGATGTGAGAAGTTCAGGTCCACCCTTAAAAAACATGTAAGTTTGCCATTAAAGGTACTATCATACTTTGATGGCATACCAAAACAGAAATCTTCACAGATTTATGATAACTTACAGGGTATAAAGATGGTGATGGTAGAAACAGACCTTTAAAATTTTTCTGCATGAAATGCTGTATTTATCAAGAAAAGAGTACAACCAAAGACCAAAATACAGTTTTGATCTCAGGGATATAAAAACAGCCCGTATGAATAGATTTTGAAGAGGGCACCTTATAAAAGTGGCCGCCGAACACCATGGCAGCTGAAAACAGCTGTAGACCTTTCTTTTACAAAGCCACAGCCCAAGTTTTTGCCAACCAAGATGGCGGAAACTAAGGCGAGCCGTTACCTCCATGGTTAAAGCCAGGCATAACAAATTTGTACCCAATTTGTACACAATGCTTCATAAACATTAAAAGATTGCTGAATGTAATGGAAACAACACATTAGCAATGATGCTATGTATTTTGTACAGCTATGGAAAGTTTGCAAAAATTATGAATTTGGTCACGCCGTCTGTCAAGAGGACAAAATGATTTGCAACATTTTGCCGCATGTCAAGTATTTCCAACCACATACAGTCAATGTTTGTAAATAAGACAGGTCTATGTACATGTATATCAAACGACACCATACAGAACAAAATTTGTACATCCTGTCATGTTTGTTATAGCGGAATTTGTTCGAATGCCTTTCCACTGTATGCTTTAATGCTTGCACAGTTGGCAGCCCAATGTACCGACCTGACTAATAAACCAAGTACACAAGACGGCCCCTAAGCCCTTGTTATGACATGTCTGCTAGCTATGCTTGGCCCTGGGGGTCATGCTTAATAGTGACAGCCACAGAAGCACTGTCAGTTTACTAAGCAGAGCGGGGCGGGCAACGGCTTGTACCTTCAGGGCTTGGTGGGTTGGGGAGGATTTTTTGTTGGCTTTTTTAGGTTGAGCTGTGTAAATTAGGCTTTAGATGGCACAGATGTTTGGCTGGGTCTTCTACAATCTCAAGGGAGATGAGTTTATGCAAGCAGGGAATATGTTCATGTACATGTACAGGCATGCGAGTGGCTAGTCTGTACATGTCATAGAACAATATTACTAGAGCGCTAGCTCCGTGAACAGAATGATGCCTGCTGGGCGCATCCATGATTGTGCACAAACCTATGGAAAACAAATTTTGTACATTTTTTGTACGTTCATTTGCTTATCTGCGTTGTGTTCTATACAGGTGCGTTATCGAAGCCAAATACGCCCAAAATCCGACGCACCTCCGGTAAATGCATGTTTCATTTTGCACAGTCCGCGTACACGCGCTACACTAACATTTTGCCATGATGTTGGATTTTTCAGCAGTCAAGTAACGTACAGTAGCAGCGTTCCCGCGTACTTACTTGCGCGTTGCATAGAGTACACTCTTCAAAAGGCACTCCAGTCAAAGTTTTCTTGTTCTACAGACACGCACATAAATTCAAAATGACTGCGCCCATGACGGCTTCAAAGCGCCTACGCACGGAGAAGGCAGAGCTTGCGCTCTAGTGATTTTAATATAGCTCTATGGTACATGTACATGACGTACATGTACACCACGACTACAGCATGCATATTCATGAGATGACCTAACACCAATTCCGTCTTGATAGTCTGCTGGAAAAAAAATCAGACACGGCAGTAAGTCTCCGATCAGCAAAAAATATTCAAAAGGGGGATTCCCTTTTTGCCCACTTCCATGTGTGTGTGTACTTTTTTATATGCAATTGGAAAAATATTCGGTTAAATGGAGCATATAGGATTTGCATGGCCTCCAAAAGAATATGATTGAGTTTGAGACAGAAAATGGACTCAACAATTCATAAACAGTGCAAACATATAGTCACTATTAGAAATCTTGGTTCATCAGATGCTGGGGTTTTCAAGGAAATCAAGATTTAGTGTCTTTTAAAAAGATCGTTTATCAGAACAATTTAGTAGCATTTCAAAAGTGTGGTGTAACCGTGAAGGATTTGTAGGGGCAAGATTACTTCAGCCGTATTTCTGCTATCCAGATGAACAAAGCGTAAAAAGGCACATGAAACAACGTCTGTAAGGAAGTTTAAGACCTTCACTTCTGTTTTTAGTACCTAATTCAGCCAAAATGCACATCTTTGCAAATCCTATATGCTCCCTTTAACTTCCGATCAGCATAAAATATTCAAAAGGGGAATTCCCTTTTAGCCCGCTTCCATGTGTGTGTACCGTACTTTTTTATGCAATTGGAAAAATATTTGGTTAAGTTCTGTAGGGACTTGTTAAATGTAGTCCAGGGGTTAAGCGGATTTTCGTCTGGATGCTTGCTATCGACTTGGCATTTATGTAAGCTTACTGGCTTAGTGTTGAGTTTCTACGCTAGCTGAGTAAGCAAAAAATCTTAAATTAAAGGTAGTATCATACTTTGGTTTTTATCAAAGAAATACAGATTCATGGGCAAAAATATCAAGACAGATACAGTAACAGTCATCTGTGAAAATTTCACTTTTTGAGAAAACAGTGAAAAACGGCCACAGTGTTTCTTAAGTCTTTTTTCTTTTATTTTTGATCTTTTAAAAGATCAAAAAGATTTTTGGTCGTTGTTTTACTATTTTCTGGATAAATACGCCATTTCAGGCGGAAAAATCTTAACGGTATGTTTCTACCACCACTGTTCTCATACCCTGTAAGTTATAAGTAAATCTGCGAACATTTCTGTTTTGGTCTCTTACCAAAGTATGATACTACCTTTAACACAGTACAAGTAGGCCTAGGCCTAATAAACTGAGCACTGCAAACTGCTCATCAACCAAAATAATCCTGAAATAAAATGCTTGGAGTTAGGGGGCCTGACGCATTTCCATCCTAGCAGGATCTTTCCCAAAGATTATGAGAAAGATCCTGCTAGTATCGAAATGTCAGGCCCTCCAAACTCCAAGCAAATCCTAAGTTGAATGCGAACTACGCACATTACGCACAACTGAAAATTCCTTGGTAACCCATTAAATAGGAAATCATAAGCACAGAATTTCATGCTTCCATAAGCGATGATTTTATGCTTACCGGTAATACGGTAAGCAGTGGCATGAAATTGGGCTTAGCTCAGATGCAAATAATGCTTAGCTTATTTCTATGGTAAGCAAAATTCAAGCGGGGAACCAGTCACAATCATAATACAAATACATGGTCGGTAACCGATGTTTACTAAAAACCAATTATGATGACATTTTCGCTGGTCAAGTTTATTTTATAGTGAAAACAAGATAACTGGAATGAATATTCTCTAAAAAAAAAAAAAAAGGAAGACAAAATAATAGCAATGGTATTCTCCAAAACTTTACATCAGTGTCGTTGCACAGAAATTGAGATTTCAACTTCGACACCAAACGATCAAAGTCGATTCAAATTCACTAGGAGCTCAAAAAGCAGGATATAATGTCCTTTATTTGTTCCTGTCTGTGTAATCAATCCTTGTTTTGTAAACTTCAAGATTTGCCACGGTATTTTTTTATTGCTGTTTGTATACTTGACTCTGTTGCGCCCTACTTTCTTATGACCCGTATTACCTTTTAACCACACATTACAATAGGTCTGTATGTTATAGCATGTAAAATGCACAGTGAACATGTACATGTACAGTTGTATAATGTACACACATGTAATATAATGGGAGAGTTTGGAGAACCGGTCTTCTTGTCAACAGCTAACGCGCACGCGGGATGCGTAAAACAACTCGCGCATGCTCACAATTGCGTGCGCGTGCGCTGTTGACTTGAAGACCGGTTCTCCAAAGTCTCCCATTATTAGCCTTGTGGTGACATGGCTATGTTCTTGTGTACTACATGTAATGAACACTGATACATGTAAGTACAGTATACCTTGGAAATTTCTCCTTTTCTAATGAAATCCAACTTGTGAAAACCTTGTGGAGACTTAAACATGTTTAGAATTTACCCAGAGTGCATTTCGCAGGGCCTTTACAAAATGAGGCTTGTGGCTAGGCTTGTATTATAAGAAAGGCTCCAGCTTCGCCATGTATCTCAAGCTCTTGTATTATAAATAAAGAGCTTGAGATACATGTACATGGCGAAGCTGGAGCCTTTCTTCGGCTTCATCATGTGGCCAGATCCCTTTGCTTCGATTTGTGGGCCTCAAATGGAGCCTGGACGTAGCAAAATAAATCCCAGGCCTAGCCTCAAGTCTGGTTTCATAAAGTCCAATCGATATAGCGCCCTCTTGTGTCAAACTGCGATGATCGTAAAATCATTACACAAAAGCGTGTTGGACAATATAGCAGCACGACCATTTATTTTTTATTTTTTTTTTTTTTTTAACCCAGGCCTAGCTCTTCTTGCCAAATTGAAACATCGACAGTAGGTCTGCAAATCCGCAAAACGGCCACGAGAGGATGTCCAAGAGAAAGGGGGGACACGACCCCTTCATCTGACAAGCGGAGAGTTCGTATCAACAGGACTCTCCTCCGAGGGCCAGAGATTTACGGGCTCCGATTTGCCTTCACAACATCACTGATCGATGCCGACAAAGTCGGCCACGGGGGCCAACGCGAAATGTCACGTTGGTTCGGCCGTCGAAACAAGCAGCTCAAGCCACGTTCAAGATCCTGAGCAGGCACCGGGATTCTGACTCGAGAACATACATCCAAGGTTTATGAACAATCTCTAACTGACAGAGATAGAGCTCTTGTGCTATTTTCTCCCACGCAATGTGTTCAATCTTAACAAAGGGGCCAATTTCATAGAGCTGCTTAAGAACAAAATTTGCTTAGCATGAAAAGTTTTCCTTGATCAAACAGGATTACCAACCAAATTCTTATGTGATATTTAATATGCAAATTAGGCTTGCCCTTCACCGACGTGGATGAGCACTGTATACTCAGTGCTTGTGAGAGCACGTGAAAAAAATCACATGCTTGCTCAGGTGGGATTCGAACCCACGACCTCCTGCTTACTAGTGCAGATGCCTTTACCTGCTAGGCCACCGAGCTAGCTGGGGTCTGCAGGGTGAATCGAATCCAATATCGCGGCGGATACCGCAGTAAATCATGAACATTAAATGATTTTTGGTCGGGAAATAGATAATATGCAAATTAGGCTTGCCCTTCACCGACGTGGATGAGCACTGTATACTCAGTGCTTGTGAGAGCACGTGAAAAAAAATCACATGCTTGCTCAGGTGGGATTCGAACCCATGACCTCCTGCTTATGTGATATTTATTGGTTTTGACTGGTACTTGACCACTGTTTGCTGAGCATTCACAGGGAGTTTTGGCTGGCATACTGATTTTTGGTGCGTAAAGTTGATAGAACAGCTGCAGTCTGTTCATAATTTGATTTGTCATGGAATAAAAACAAAGCTGTGAAAGTTTTGGCGTTATACCTGTCGTTAAAATGCATCCTGCAAAAAGTCCTTGCTTAATACCGTTACCAAAAAGAACTCTCACGTGAAATACAGTACGCTAACCGTAAGCAAACAAAATCTGCTACCGTTTCAGCGAAGAATTTTTGCTTATGGCAACAATGAAAAATCCATGAAATGATTCCATGAAATTGGGCCCTGACGCATTTTGATCCAAGTAGGATCTTTATCGAAGGCTTTGATTCGGCTTGGAGCGAAACGTGTCAGGCCCTCCTAACTCCAAGCATTTTATAAATTTCAGGTCATTATTTTGGCTGACGAGCAGTTTGCAGCAGTTTGTTGTCTAGTTCTGCATCCCTGGAAGTCTTTATCTTGTTAATGCTTCCCTCGAACCAATGACATTTAAGTCAAGAGAAATGGCATTGCTTCGATTCAGCTCCACGAAGCACCTCCTTGAAGACGTAGAGTATTTTTAGCCCTTTACGGCTTCACCTCGGCTTAAAGCCATGTTTATTTATAAGTTGAACATTTAGATGATTAATTTAAATACATGTGTACGTGCATACTGACATTTGTATCCTTGTGGAGACATGGCTTTGTTCTTGTGTACTAATGAACACTCTCTGAAGAGCAGAATTGAAATCGTTCTTATTTGAACCAGAATCACTTTCTTGGGTTGAAATTTCTAGCGAGCATCCCTTATACATGTTATGTACATATAACATACTGTATAACATACTTCACTTACTATCAATCGTAGGACTTATGATGCATTGCAGCCCTGCTAATGTACATAGGATACGATGGGTTATCCTTCGTAACTCGAGTTACGATCAATCGTAGAGCTTCGTGAAATCAACCCCAGATCATTTACAAATAATTGGGCAAAAGTCACACAAATCATACCCAAATCTACTAGATAAATATCCTTTAAATTTTCAGATTGAGTCCTCGTAAGTTTGCAGTTTTGCAGGGATTTTCTTCTTTTTTGCAAATGGGAAGACACAAAACAATCCAGCAACTCAAATCAACTCACTGAACCTCGACAATAACTAAATTGTAGACATTATTCACGGAGCATCCATCTTGTCAACTTTCTTGTATACCCATTGGAAAAGCTAACACCAATTCTAAAAGGAAAACGGGTACCAGACTTTTTTCACGAAGCATCCATCATGTCACCTTCCTTGTATACCCATTGGAAAAGATAACACCCATTCTAAACGGAAAACCGGGTACCAGACTATTTTCAATCCAAGCCTCAGTTTGATTGCACTACAAGTTCAAATGCAGGATGGATAAGGTTTTATTCTGTTTCAGAATATGGAAAAATCCAATCCGTCTTAAGATTCGAACAAAACTGACAAAAGCACAGGCAACTTAGGCAAGGCAACAAAACATGAGTGAAAAGACTTGCCGTAGTCAAAGTGCATTTCAAAGGGTACTGCCCGCATATAATGCCGTACAATGAACTCTGCGGGAACACAAATCACAAATGCATTCTGTAACGCACGATCACTTACACAAGTTTAGTAAATTACAATTAGAGCCAAAAAAAAACCTTGCACCATCCCAGATGCAGATTTATAGTTACTGACTTTTAAAACACTTTTTATGGAGTGACATCTCTTGAAATGGACATGAAACATGTACACGTCATCTATGCACTTCAAGTCAGTGCACATCCGTACACTGCACTATGTAGTGAGGTTACAAGCAACATTTCAAAGCGCTCTGATACATATAAATCTCAAGCAAAAATTATCTGCTTTCTTTTCAATTCTTTGCACTTTTTCTCTTTTTTTAATTTTTAATTTTGAGTATCGAAGCAATTTTTTTTTCCTGTTTCATGTAAGTTTTCTTTCAATATCATTAATTTTACTCTTTTTTTTAGGACAAATTTATATTCTGTTGGACTTCACAAATTGCATTAAATGTTCTTACTTTATTTAATTTCAGAATTGTTGAACAGTAATCAGTAGTCGATTTCACCAAACTCATCGTAACTTAGACTAACATGTATGCATTGCAGCCCTACGTAGGATAGGATAGGTTATCCTTCGTAAGTCGAGTTACGATTGATCGCAAGGCTTCGTGAAATCGACCCCATGTAGTGCAATTCTCTAAAGATTTTGTTCATTTTTCTGAAATATTATGACAATATAATAAAAGGCAATGTTTCACAAAAATGGTGTGTTAAAATGATTGCTAGTATTCTACAGTAAATGCTTATTGCTTATTGTAGATTTTTTAGTAAGCATACTGTATACATGTACATGTACTGTATAGTAAATGCTTACGATATTCTATTTTTTAGTAAGCATACTGTATAGTGTATACATACTACAGTAATTGCTTAAAATATAATCTATTTTTTAGTAAGCATACTGTATATTCATACAGTTTAAAACTCTACATCGTGTATAAACACAGTAAATGCTTAGACCCCAACTACATGTACATTACAGTTTTAGTAAGCATAGGCCTACTGTATACAGTATATTCTACAGACAGTAAATGCTTATTACTATTATATTTCATTGTAAGCATAAATGTACATTCTCCAGTAAATTGAAGTTACAATATTCTACTGGGACTGAAATTTTCACAGATGATTGTTACTGTATCTGTCTTGATATGTTTGCCCATAAATCTATATTTCTTTGACAAAAACCAAAGTACAGTATGATATTACCTTTAACTTCGAGAACTTGTTATAGTAAATATTTTCCTGTTTTTTTTTTCCTTTGACCGAATTTACATCCTCAAAATGGGTGGTGACCCAGTGCGGCTTGCAGGAAATTGGAGATGAAATGTAGAGCATGACCATGACGTATGGGCTCGGACTCGGATATATCCTGTCAACAAGCTTGGCCGTTCCCCGACACCAGACCGGCACTGGACCCCGCTCTGCGCTTGGCCGGTTACCGGTGTGCTAAGGTTACCAGTTTGCAATAGGCCATTAAGTGGAATCCTGTGACGGGGAACCGGTTGGCTTGACCGGTATACTGCAAACTGAGTGCACCGATATTCAGCATGTAGGCCTATAGTATGTACATACATTGACTATGGAGACCGTTAATGCATAAATGAGTGAAATTATGTAGTAGGCCTATACAGTATGTATGTATGCCTATATTGTGCAATGATTTATTTCCAGTAGCCAGGGCTGGGAATTTCACAGATGACTGTTACTGTATCTTCCTTGATATTTTTGCCCATGAATCTGCATTTCTTTGACAAAAAAAGTACAATATACCTTTAAAGGTAAAATAAGTGATTGGTAAAGGTCAAAGAACAGCACGAGTTCACACTTTGTCTGATCCAGCATGTAAATGAAATAATAAACCTGTGAAAATTTAAGCTCAATTGAACATCTGAGTCAAGAGAAAATACCAAAAACCAAACTTTATTTTTCTGATAAAACTTTAATCAGACTGAAATATTTCAACGGTATGTTTCTACCGGCACAATCTACATATCCTGAAAATTATACGTAAATCTGTGAACATTTCTGTTTGGGTATGTTACCAATCCTGTACCTTTAAAGGGAGCATATAGGATTTGCAAGGCCTCCAAAAAGAATTATTGAGTTTGAGACAGAAAATGGACTCAACAGTTCGTAAACAGTGCAAACAGTCAAGATCGGAAATCTTGGTTCATCAGATGTTGGGTTTTTCAAGCAAATCAAGATTTAGTGTCTTTTCCAAAGAACGTTCGTCTGAGCAATTTTTGGAACAAACATAAAAGTACACACATGTAAACTATTCTTCATGTTTTGTAAGAAAAATCGAGTCGGGTTTTCGCTGAGTTTCTCGTGACTCAGATGTCTGATTGAGCTCAAATTTTCACAGGTTTATTATTTCATGTACATGTACATGTAGGCCTACATGTTTCATCAGACAAAGTATGAGTGCATTCCTGTGACCTTTACCAATCCTGTACTGTACCTTTAAGTTTGAAGAACATACTGTGCATACATTTTCACAAGAGAGCTGCATGTACATGATTTTAGAAGAGGAATTTTAGCTATGTCAGGCCCCCCTGACGTGGCCAAACAAACCAGCCCTTTTCTTCAACAGCCCCCATGGAAGGGTCTCAGAACAGAACAGACAGTCCAAATAGCTGACCCCAGATCTCTTTGTAAAAGGTCAGCCCAGTTGTCTGGTGTTTATTAATTAACTGACCACTGACTGACCAGTCTAGTTGACCAGACATTGTATCTTTACATGCATACCAGCAGGACACTTAAAGGTACAGTACAGGATTAGTAACATACCCAAACAGAATTGTTCACAGTTTTAAAGGTACTATCATACTTTGGCAGCGTACCAAAACAGAAATCTTCACATATTTACCTACAACTTACAGGGTATAAAGATGGTGATGGTAGAAACATAGCGTTAAAATTGTTCTGCCTGAAATGCTGTATTTATCCAGAAAAGAGTAAAACCATCAACCCAAATTATTTTTGATCTTTTAAAGATCGAAAATAAAAGAGAAAAGACTTAAAGGTAAATACATGATTGGTAAAGGTCACAGGACTGCACTCATACTTTGTCTGATCAAACATGTACTGTACATGAAATAATAAACCTGTGAAAATTTGAGCTCAATCGGACATCTGAGTCACGAGAAAAAAAACGAAAACCTGACTCAATTTTTCTTATAAAACATGAAGAATACCTTACTTTATGTTTGTTCCAAAAATCGTTCGGACGAACGATCTTTGGAAAAGACACTAAATCTTGATTTCCTTGAAAAACCCAGCATCTGATGAACCAAGATTTTGCATGGTGACTGTTTGCACTGTTTACAAACTGTCATGACTGACCATTTTCTGTCTCAAACTCAAATAAAAATTTTTTTAGGCCTTGCAAATCCTATATTGCTCCCTTTAAGAAATACTGTGGCTGTTTTTCACTGTTTTCACTGTTTTCTGTTTTGATAAAAACCTAAGTATGATACTACCTTTAATGAAGGATATTACAATATGTATACTTGTGTATTTAGGCCTACATACCTGTAATTTCTGAGCATGCCCCCCGGTGCACACATGGTGTAGCCTTGACACTTGGCCATGCACAATCACTCAGTAAACCATGTTACCAATGCCACGGTCCTGAACTAAGCAGATGCACTTCCACTGTAGACCACATAATGTAGGCCTACACACATGTATGTATGTTCAGTACATGTATGTTCTATTGATAATGTTGAGTTTTATAGTACAGTATGTGTGGGCGTGCCGTGAATGTCATTTATATTGGTCTCAATACACTGGACAGCAAAGATCAGGGGCCAATTTCATAGAGCTGCTTAAGCACCAAAATTTGCTTAAGGGTAGTATCATACTTTGGTGTTTATCAAAGATATACAGATTCATGGGCAAAAATATCAAGACAGATACAGTAACAGTCATCTGTGAAAATTTCAGTCCTGTACGGTGCCTGTACGTTTTGAGAAAACAGTGAAAAACAGCCACAGTATTTCTTAAGTCTTTTCTTTTTTATTTTTGATCTTTTAAAAGATCAAAAAGATTTTTGGTCGTTGCTTTACGAATTTCTGGATAAAAGCACCATTTCAGGCGGAAAAATTTTAACGGTATGTTTCTACTAGCATCATCTTCATATCCTGTAAGTTATACGTACTGTACATCTGTGAACATTTCTGTTTTGGTTTCTTACTCTCTTACCAAAGTATGATATTACCTTTAAGTCCAGTGCGGATGTCTCAGGAAGTCTTCCTCTCAGTTACTTTTCCCGACCCGCGCGGGTATTTCTACCGGCCAACTTCTGCCCAGGACGAATTCCCGAGACACTTTACCCAAGACGAAAAGTCCAATGCGGACAGTGCGAGTCGCGTACACTCACCAGCTAGCTAGTATTGACAGCTTGGTAATTCTTCCGTGCGTGCACGGTTAAGTTACCCGAGTGGAAAGTCCAAGTGCGGACACCGGTAATATTTGCCCATTTTTCATTTACCCATCGGCTCGGTGAAACCCCCCGGGGAAAAAAGTCCAGCGCGGACAGGGCTTTATATTCAACCTAGTGTGCTAGGTCTCCACAATTAGGCACCAGATACATTAACTTGACCAGACGTCCCCGATTTCCGGGGACAGTCCCCGATTTGACAGTGGAAAAGTTTCCCCGAAATGTCCCGGATTCGACGAAATGCCCCCGAATATTCTAATTGTCCTAAATAAAAAAGCTAAAGAACACAAATGCTGTGCTGAAGAAGATCCATTCTTCAAAGAAGTATGCGAAGACAACTGCCTAAGACATGTAAGTATGCAACCCACTCATGTCAACTGGACAAGATGTCCATAGATGCCACCATTTTGCATGTAAGCCACAATCTGGATTCAACAAATTTTCAAAATTATACCCCTCCCCCCAGGACACGGATCACTGTCCCCGGATCATCTCAACAAAATATGGTCACCTTAAGATACATTCAAACACATTTTATACACAAAGTACTGTATTACATATAATACATGTAAGAATGTACAAAATACATGAAGATCCCATCTGGTGAATGACAATGACCTTTGACACTGCCTCAAGAACTAAAGGGGGAGGGGTTAGGGGGCGGGGCAACACAGTTATAACTACAGTATAGACCTCATCTGTGAATGGACTTGCAAATAAAGCCGTACTTTCAGCAGAAATGTGAAGCAGACATCCAATGGTATCCGTCCGACTTCATTCACGGGGGATTTTATTTAAATCCGTGTTGGACGGAAATTCGGAACAATATTTACATTTTAATGGATTTTTGTGTACATGCATGGGAATCTAGGCAAGCTTGTGTTTGAAAATTTGCATAATTTTTATCTGCATTTTTATTTCCGATGTTTTTAGGGGGTATACTCAATCATTTGCATACATGTGCTTGGAGTTAGGAGGGCCTGACATTTTATGATCTTTCTCAAAGGCTAAATTTGTCAATTTGTATATTTTGGGGACAGAAATTCACACGATCCATATTTATAAACTGTACTGTGCAGAATGTGTAAGATTCCATTGCAGCGTGTGAGTGGACAAATTCACTCACAACAATGCATAAACGTGGATTGAATACTAATTTATATGTACATGAATCTACATACTGTACACGTATAGATTTACATGTCCGTATACGTGTACAGTACATCTGTTTGTTTTATATGATTATGGCATAATCCAATTTCAAAGTTCACAGAGCTACATGTAAACTGTACACTATACAGGGTGTCCCCCAAAAAATGCAACACTTTGTGACGAGAACTTTTATATGAAATTTAAACTGTTTACCACTTCATTTCAAGATTCAGATATGTGATACAGCCATGTCTTTGCTATCACCATGTAGAATTTAAGCACAATTGGACAAACATTGAGGGGGAAAACTAAGACTGAATTACCCAACCTCAAAACCTGATTTTCATCTTTCTTTCATACATATGTACACAGTGTATTGACCACTATGCGCGTTATCCTTGCAAATTTGTTTTAATAAGGAGCTCTTTCGATTGGACAAATTTTCGCCAATTTCAGCCTAAATATGCTTACATTCTACATAGTGATAGCCAAGACATGGCTGTATCACATATCTGAATATTGAAGTGATAAAAAGTATAATTTTAACATAATGGGTCCCTACACAGTGTTGGGATTTTTCTGGGACACCCTGTACACTGTACACTATACATGTACTGTACATGTACATACAGAGCTGATAGGACTAAATTCTCTTTATCATGTTTTCCAGCCTTGTACTCACGAACCTGAAATTTTGGCTGCCTAAATTGCCGTCCCCAGTTTTGCTGGTACTGTAGGTTATGTCATACCCGTATAATTCATTTGTCAATTACAACACAAACCCTTGAACAGTTTTCACATGATGAAAGATCACATGTAAAGTTGCACCACTTTACACGACTTAATAGCTCTAGTAAAAGACTAATATTTTTTTAGTGTACGTACATTTTATACATGACGTGTAGTTACTCATAACATGGATTAAAGGGCATGTACATGATTGGTAAAGGTGACAGAGCAGCTGCAGTCTGTTCATAATTTGATTTGTCATGGAATAAAAACAAACCTGTGAAATGTTCAGCTCATGTCATCATCGAAATCAGTAGAAAATGACAAAACAACCGTTGCAATTGTTATGCCAAATAGCGCTCCGCACTAATGACATCACAAAATCCCCCGGATGTCAGACAAACATTGACTCACACACATACATGTAGTGTACATGCACGCGCACACCCACGCTCGTGTACAATGCTGCAATGTTTGTCTGAGGTCCGGTGCTATTTTTAGCGCAAGTGCGGAGCGCTATTGTGAGGGAATAGGGTCCGATTTCATAAAACTTACGACGCGTCGCAGAGTTAAGACGCATCCTTTCTCTATGGTCTCACCGCATAGATGCGACGCGTCACAGCTAGGACGCGTCGCAAATCGAGTTGCGATGCGTCGCAGAGCTTTATGAAATTGGCCCCATGTGTCTCATTTTTGATTTTCCAAAGATCAAAAATCTTTTGCTCTAGTCATCATCAGGAGACTTATGCCTATTCAACAATTTAAATGTAAACTAAAAACACCTATAGATCTTATCCACATTTCCATAATTATATTAGGCTTGGGCGATTCCATGTTGCAAACGATGAGAATCGATTCCAAATTTGGAATCGGAATCACGATTCCACTTTGTTGAGGAATCGATTCTGTGAATTGATTGATATTGAGTTTTAAGTTTCGATTCCAAAATGCGCTGAGCCATTCTTCGGTTGTTTGATCGTTGAACCAACTGAAACGATTCTGGCATTCTTCAAAGAAATAAAGCCGAACTGATTTTTACCCATTGTAGAACTTAACCACGTGCAGCACTGTCTGTGTTTTCTCTACAAAACCACAAATAGTGCTGTTTCGATATGAACTCCGCACATCACCTCCCAAAGTTTGCCATTATTTCAATGTTATTTTTGCCGGCGAAAATTGGAAGCGATTCCAAGTGGAATCGCGATTCCAGCCTGGAATCGAAATCGATTCTGAAAATGCTAGAATTGCCCAAGCCTAAATTAGATATCTGCTTATTTGCTGTTTGTCTATCTAGATCATACCATCCGTTTGTATACTCTTTACATGCAATAACATTGTATGGATCCAGGGGTCAATTACACGAAACCCTTCGATCGATCATAACTCGAGAACTACGAAGGATAACCCATCGTATCTTACGTAGGCCTGCAATGCACCACAAGTCCTACGATTGATACCAAAGATTATATAGCGATACGCACAAGATGGGGAACTCTCCCTGAACCCTGTAATCGCCATGGGCGTCGGGGCGCGTGCTCCACGTACGGAGATGATATGAGCGATTGCTTCATATTCAGCTGCTTCACACAAATGTCAAATATTTCTAAACAATAAGTTTCAATCAAATCCGGGCCAAAATCTTGTCTAACACTTCCCTTTTCTTTGATAAACCGTCCAGCCTCCATATGTCCCGTGTACAAACTACTCACCAGTTGCACACCCACATGGCGGATCGTGTATAATTTGTATGGAGAATGGCGACCTCCATACCAATTACATGTACCACGCGCCCTATGGTCAGTTATCCATCTTGCGCTATATAATCTTTGATTGATACCAAGTCATGGTGAGTTTGGTGAAATCAACCCCATGTGTTAAAACTGTGGTTTTCATTTTATTTCAACAGGTATACAAATGTTAAAATAAAAATAAACACAATTGATCAATATTAAATTTATGCAAATAACCTAACTGAGCAATCAGCATTTTGAGAAAGATCCTGCTGGGATCGAAACATCAGGCTGAGCAAAAATCAACAAAAACCGAAAAAAGGAAGCCACATGCACTGTGTACATACAAACATGTACGTGAGGGGCACTGTATCCATAGAGATGAAAAAGTACATTCAAATTCAAGATGTGGTTGGATCGAGTGAGCTACATTGCCTTGACAAGATGGGTGGCAACGTGGCGTGGATACAACGTGCATCCTAAGTGTCATACGAGCAAATGGACGTGACATTCTTAGACATGTGTACATGTACATGTTCGCATTGACACAAATGCTGCCGTTCTGGCTTGTTAAAGGTAGTATCATACTTTGGTAAGAAACCAAAACAGAAATGTTCACAGATTTACGTATAACTTACAGGTTATAAAGATGGTGGTGGTAGAAACATACCGTTAAAATGTTTCCCCCTGAAATGGTGTATGTAACCAGAAATTAGTAAAACAATGACCCAAAATCTTGTTGATCTTTTAAAAGATCAAAAAGACTTAAGAAATACTGTGGCCGTTTTTCACTGTTTTCTCAAAAAGTGGGCATCGTATGGGACTGAAATTTTCACAGATGACTGTTACTGTATCTGTCTTGATATTGTATCTGTATTTCTTTGATAAAAATCAAAGTATGATATTACCTTTAAACATCTTTCTTTCAATACACATTATGTGTGTATTGACCACTTATTCTCGAATACTGCAAATTTATTCTTAAAGAGTACTCTTTTAATTGGTCATATTTTCGCCAATTTCAGTCCAATTTTGCTTTAATTCTACATGGTGATAGCCAAGACATGGTTGTATATCTGAATCTGGAAGTGATTTACATGTAAACAGTTTAATTTTAATATAATGGTTCCCAACAAAGTGTTGCGTTTTTAGGAGGACACGCTGTACATGTGTTGAAATCTGTGTTTTTAAATTTATACCTGTACACTGTAACAACAATACAAAACGTGTACATGATGTAGTAGCTTAAATATTTGCTTTGTGAACTAAAGATAAATTGTATGTGTACACATGTACATTGTACATTGTACATTGTACATTGTACTTGTTCTGACATGTGTACAATGTATGTCCACCTGTACATGTACACATGTAGTTTTGCTTGTCCATACATGTACATGTATACCCGGCCTGCAGAATCTAAATTTGATTTGCCATATTGAGCAAGGTAGCCAATTCCGTGAATTGAATTTGGTGCATTATACATTGAGCGCTGGCAACTGGCTGTGCTCGTGACATTCCGGTACACTTGGCAAACACAAGCCGCGACGCTGCGCTAGACTTGGACCGACAAATTTCCGGAGTGGCATTGTACAGTACAAGAAGCAGTGCCTGAGAAATATTCTGGCAGACGACTTTATGCATAATCATCAAAATGGCCACCGCCAGTGAGAAAGGAAAAAAAAATTGTTCACACCTTTGACACACAACTGAAGTTACTGCAAGAAAATCTTTAAGTGTATGCACTGTTGTACACAGCGCTCCGCACTAATGACGTCACAAATTCCCGGATGTCAGACAAACATTGTCTCACACCCGTAGTGTACATGGACGCGCACACGCACACATGCTTGCATGGTTGTTTTGGTTGCAATGTTTGTCTCAGATCCGGTCCTATTTTTAGCACAAGTGCGGAGCGCTATTCATCAACATTTTAAACCTTTGATATGTTGTTCAGTTTGGCTCCTATATTGTTCAGTTTGTCTGCTATTTTGTTCAGTTTGTCTGCTATTCTGTTCAGTTTGTCTGCTATTTTGTTCAGTTTGTCTGCTATTCTGTTCAGTTTGTCTGCTATTCTGTTCAGTTTGTCTGCTATTCTGTTCAGTTTGTCTGCTATTCTGCTCAGTTTGTCTGCTATTTTGTTCAGTTTGTCTGCTATTCTGTTCAGTTTGTCTGTTATTCTGTTCAGTTTGTCTGCTATTCTGCTCAGTCTGTCTGCTATTCTGCTCAGTTTGTCTGCTATTCTGCTCAGTTTGTCTGCTATTCTGCTCAGTTTGTCTGCTATTCTGCTCAGTTTGACTGCTTCAATGTTAAGATTCCATAGATTCTATTTTAAGTACTCTTTCTGCCAAGTTCTACTGCTATTTTGTTCAGTACGAGTACTGTGTGAACATTTGTAAATTGTAATTTGTAAAAGGTTTGGTTGGTATTTTGTAGTTTGGTAAGCATTTTGTGTACCGGTATGTACAGCTCATTATGCCATTTTGTACATTTAAGCTGCCTTTTGTATCAAACAGTGGCTATCATAATTTTGTACAGTTTTAGAATTTAAATTTCTCGCACTTTGTGTAATATTTGGCTGCTAATTACTGTACAATAAACACTGTGCATTTGCACAGTGTTTATCTATAGATAGTAACCTCCATGTAATTTAATGAGGAAACTAACAGACATGCTTGAGAAGCTATAACTTTGATGGACAATCTGGATAATTTTAGCCTGCATGTATGTACACACATGTGCACACACCACACATCTGTGAGCACTGTGACGGTCCGTGCACGACAACGTTATTGAAGTCCAACCCGTCCGTCCAGAACAACGGAGGGTTTGTAAATTAAGGAGTGGTCAACTAGATTTAATTTCATTAATTTTATACCCAGCTGGTGTCATTTTTTTTCTTTTTCTTTTCATTTTTTGTTGCTACCAATGGATGGGGTGTCCTATTTGCATGACTGATTTTACAATGTAAATTAGGGACTGCTACCACTTGTGGGTAGTCATTAGCGCTGCATGGACTAACCGAACAATTAATTATTAGACTTGCTGTAATTTTAACGGTTGATTATAATTCAAATAGAACGTATTTAAAACTAGCTTCATAATTCATACTTTGGTTTTTTGTCAAAGAAATTATGTAGATTCATGGGCAAAAATATCAAGGAAATTACCTTCACAGTCATCTGTGAAATTTCCATACACTGTACAATGCCTGTTTGTTTTTTAATGGTACTATCATACTTTGGTAGCATACCAAATTAGAAATCTTCACAAATTTACCTACATATAACTTACAGGGTATAAAGACGGTGATGGTAGAAACATACCATGAAAATTTTCTGAATAAATACAGCATTTAAGGCAGAAACAATTAACAGTAGTAGTTTCTACCATTATTACAGTCTTATTTTACTGTCATCAAATTTGAGAAAGATGAGAGTGCTTTAAAATTATTGCTTAATATATTACTAATGACTTTGTAAATTTTAAATTTTTAAGTAATGTAAATGCTTAATTTTGACCAAAAAAGTTACAAATCAGTTTATGTTGGCCCAGACCCCCTAAAAAAGTCCCCCTTGGAACCGATTCACACAACAATAGCGTGTGACGTCACATACAGAACTAGTATAGGTTCGAACCACAGTATACTGCATGGCGTTCTGCATGCGACATTTGCAAGGTTTTTTGTTGCAGCATAATATGGAGTTGTGTATTGTACACGTGCAAGAACAGTCTTCACACTAATGCTTTAAATAGAAGCTTAAAAAATGTCACAGACAAGCCCACATTTCACAATTATGTTGCATAATTTGCATATTGCCTACGTGACTTTTGTCACAGCAAATTCTAACCGCGCCAGAAATTAAAAAGAAAAGACACAGTAATGAACAACACACAAAATGTCATGTGTTTTGGGAATTGAAAAACCTGTCACAATATGTCTAGACTTCTGTTGTTCATAAGTTCACTTCTATTTGAAAATCATCTCTTTATTAAAGGTAGTATCATAATTTGGTAGCATACCGAAACTGAAATCTTCACAGATTTATCTATAACTTACAAGTTACATGTATAGGGCCTATAAAGATGGTGATGTTAGAAACATACCGTTAAAATTGTTCTGCCTGAAATGCTGTATTTATCCAGAAAAAGAGTCATTTGTAACCAACATTTTGAGCTTTTAAAGATCAAAAATAATGGTGAAAAAATGTTTAAAATACTGTGGCTGTTTTTCACTGTTTTCTAACAAAAGTGGGCACCGCATGGGACTGAAATTTTCACAGATGACTATTACTGTTTCTTCCTTCATATTTTTGCCCATGAACCTGCATTTCTTTCACAAAAAGTATAAAAGCATGACATTACCTTTAAATGGATATTAACCAATGTTATCAATCATGTCGATGTTTTATGTTCCTTAGAATGTTGTAATATTAGTGTGTGTGCTATGCAGCTGTGATCTGGCCCATAGGGCCCGGTTGATAATTACAATGTGGTGATCGCGTTAGGTTACGAGACCGCGAAACTGGTGAAAAACTTTGTATGATGTCGGCATACATTCTAATCACATGGGACTTCAGTAATGCTGTGAGTTATGAGTACAGTGGAATGCCGCTATACGTTACGAACAGTTTGTCAATTTCCAACACCTCGGGAGCTAGAATCAACTAGGTCCACGCGACATAAACCATGTGATATTTGTTTTACTATATCACCCAAGGTGAAATAAACAGGCTACAAAAATTGCAAAAACCGTGCAGCCAGACTCATTTTCTCTGTTCACTGCTCCGTGGATGCCACATCCTTAATTTCTAAACTTCATTGGCTACCTATCAAACAACGACTATCTTTCAAACTTCTTCTCATGGTCTACAAGTGCTTGCACGGATCATGTATTTCTCCTCCTACTTGTCTCAATTACTCACTTTATATCAACCAGGCAGATCGGGACTCTGATCTTCGGATGACAAACTTCTTCTGTCTATTCCTACTCGGTCAAAATCTTTCGGAGATAGATCATTCTCTATAGCTGGTCCCAAATTGTGGAACTCGATCTGTCCCTATCAACATCAGGAATTCTCACTCTGTCACTGTTTTTAGGAAACGACTTCAATCTTATTTGTTCCCATAACCCCTGTCCTTGTCTTGTTGTTTGTATTCGTTCTGTACAGCGCTTTGATCTCCTTGTAAAGGCGCTTTATACATGTAAATATGAACGTAGGGCGAAGTTCACACACGCGTACTGCAAACAAGATACATATGTAGATGTGCAGTGAGATGTTCCATGCACGGTGAGATGTTACAACGACTATCTTTCAAACTTCTTCTCATGGTCTACAAGTGCTTACATGGTATTTCTCCTCCCTACTTGTCTCAATTACTCACTTTGTATCAACCAGGCAGATCGGGACTCCGATCTTCGGATGACAAACTTCTTCTGTCTATTACTACTCGGTCAAAATCTTTCAGAGATAGATCATTTTCTATAGCTGGTCCCAAACTGTGGAACTCTGTCCCTATCAACATCAGGAATTCTCCCTCTGTCACTGTTTTTAGGAAACAAATTAAATTATATTTGTTCCCATAACCCCTGTCCTTGTCTTGTTGTATGTCACGGACGTCATATAAAAAAATCTGGACCTGCAACGCTTTTGTATCTACTGAAGCCACCGGCGGCCATCTTACCGTGCCAGATACAATGCGGTAACTATTGTTCCCAGACGGATTTAACTAAGGGTGCAGACCAGTTAATAGGCCCAAATCGGTCCGCGGAGCTCATTAATTTTTTTGTATACCCTCAAAATCTTTTCTCTTAAAGCGTCTGGTGAGCCCTACGTGATAAGTCTTGTAGACAAAATGGATGGAACCCGATCACCAGAGTTTGGACTTTCACCTTTGAGCCGTTTGGATGAAATCAGGCCATAAATTTGGTCTATTTTTGCCCTGTAGTTGAGGGGTACTATTTTTGGTCTGGCACCGGTCAATTCGGCCGTTTTAGGGGTATTTTTCTTTGAATGTACTTTCGGCAAAAAGTCATCGGTTAACCTATATAAAATTGAAAAGAAAATGAAAATTGAAGTTTTCACCTATATTTTGCCGTATTGGTCGATTGCCTCGGAAACTTCTGAGTATTTTTAATATTTTTTTTTAATTGGCCATTTTGCGTGGGAGCCTATGGGAATTTATTTACTGGTCTGCACCCTATATAGCGAAATCCAAGATGGCGGCATGCCGTTGCAATTTTGCCCTTTAAATGTCGCTAAAGTGAACCGTAGGCAGAAAATATTGACGGACACAACTTTTGCACTATCTGACATGTCGTTTTCAACTATTAGTTTCCTTTTAAATCCATTAAAATAACCATAAATTTGATTTTTCCGAAATAAAGCATACGGCGGCCATGTTTGCCATAGTCAACGCGCGTGCGTGTAAATGCTTGGGGATTCCCCTGCGTAAATAATTGTATTTTCGCTTTGGAGTGGACTGAGTTTGAAATATTTCGGCCAAAAAAAATATGGGTTAGGATTTTCATTTGTTTGTTTTTGTTTTCAGCCTTTTTAGTGAAGTTCTTTATATTCATGCAAAGACAAAAGAGCATAGCAGAGAGGGTTACCCGTGACGAGGGTAGCAACTTTTGGCCAGTGTTATTGTTGCGCGTTTGCTTCATCAAGCACCTTTTCTTTGACCCCCAGGTCAGTCAACTATCCCCAAAACCGGGAATAAAATCTTTATAAAAACCTCAGTCTTGCAAAAAAGATGCGAAGAGTCCTCAAAAATAGTCCAACCCTAGTTGCCCTAACCCTAGCGAACCTAACCCTAGCGAGCCTAACCCTAGCTAGTAGAGTCCCGACTGGCTGGACCAATTCTTGTTAGCCTTCTTGTCCCCCCCCCCCCCCCCCCCCGAAATAAATTGTCGCATAGCCCTGGCCACCTGTCACAACCCCTGGCTGTGAACTCAACAATCTTGAAGCATTCAACGATTGCTCCTTGCTTACTTTGAAGACTTGTAATATTCAAAAAGGAACTGCGATGCACATATCGATCCATGGATGCATTATATGGATACCATGCTAAAACTGCATAAACAAAATGGCCGCCCCTCCTACAAGATTGGCCTGTATTTCGAAAAGGGTTCAATTTTGTTCAATTTTTCTTGCAGATTCATGGTCAGTGACCACTTCCCTTTGTCTTAAGGGCGGTTTTATAAGAAAATAAAATACTTTATGCACTATAAAGGGTGCAGACCAGTAAATAGGCCCAAATCGGTCCGCGGAGCTCATTAATTTTTTGTATACCCTCAAAATCTTTTCTCTTAAAGCGTCTGGTGAGCCCTACGTGATAAGTCTTGTAGACAAAATGGATGGAACCCGATCACCAGAGTTTGGACTTTCACCTTTGAGCCGTTTGGATGAAATCAGGCCATAAATTCGGTCTATTTTTGCCCTGTAGTGGAGGGGTACTATTTTTGGTCTGGCACCGGTCAATTCGGCCGTTTTAGGGGTATTTTTCTTTGAATGTACTTTCGGCAAAAAGTCATCGGTTAACCTATAAAAAATTGAAAAGAAAATGAAAATTGAAGTTTTCACCTATATTTTGCCGTATTGGTCGATTGCCTCAGAAACTTCTGAGTATTTTTAATATTTTTTTTAAATTGGCCATTTTGCGTGGGAGCCTATGGGAATTTATTTACTGGTCTGCACCCCTAACAATGGTGAGCGCGTCTTTGTATTACCTTTGTATTTGGCCCTCCAAGATGGATACTTGTGGCTTCATTGACCTACATGGGATTATAGAGAATATTGCTAGTCCAGATTTTTTTATATGACGTCCGTGTTGTATGTCCTGTTTGTCTATACTTTCTGTACAGCACTTTGATCTCCTGTAAAGGCGTTTTATACATGTAAATACCAGTTATTATTATTAATGGTCCACAATTTCGTAGAGAAGTGCATCAAAACATTTGTTTTTGTGAACTTTATGTACATGTACGTAGGGCAAAGTTCACACACATGCACTGCAAACTAGATAGATGGGCAGCGAGATGTTTCATGCGCAGTGAGATATTACATACTGTGTAACAGTTCCTTCGGAGATTCCCCGGCCTACTCACTGGTGATCAGCAAATATATCCACTGGCACGTGATGGTGAATTTACCAATTGGGATTCGGCTCTACATGTAGGTCATGAATATTTATGAGGCATAGTAATAGCAGTTGTTAGATGTTGTTTACAAAAAGGTACATGTACCACCACATGCATTACAACAACTGTTGAATACACATTGTACAGTTAAAATTAGCCTGCTAAATACATGTATTTTAATGTACTTAGAGGAGGAGTGGCTAAGTCCAAGCAGGGGGGCGGGCGGATTGACCGACCCCTCATTGTTGTTGTTTGGGTGTAAAATTCCATGGCCGGATTAACTGGCTGGACATTCCCCTTGCTGGTCAGCGCCCAATGGGATTTGCATGCACCGGTATGGCTCCGGACAATGCCATTGTGCCACTAACAGGACAAAATCTGACCACTGACCAAAGAAAGACCTTGTATAAAGCATTCAGGTGCAGTGGTATTTATACAGAGGGTCGTACTGGTTTGGGCAGTTTGTTTTCACTATTTTAAACCAATTTGTCCTCCCAATTTCACATACAGTAATAGAGCCTACATCATGATGGTGAATCTGTAGGCCTACTGGGGCCAATTTCATAGAGCTGCTTAGCACAAAAATTTGCTAAGCATGACATTTCTGTCTTATAATAAAAACAGGATTAACAACCAAATGTCCATGTGTTGTGTATCACTTGCAATTGTTCTTTGGCTGTTCGCTGACCACGAATATCAAATCGAATTTTAAAAGGTGGATTGTTTTATTGGACAAGCCAGTTTTGTGCTAAGCAATTGGCCCCACTGTACATGCACAGTAGGCCTAAACAGAAAAGCTCATTTTTGGTTTACAATGTAAATTTTATAGGCCTACACAATTTAGGTCGGACTAAACTAACTAACAGTACTGTGAGTACATTTTAACACTACTGAAATTTTTAAATTTGTTTTTGATCTTTTTAATTACTCTTTCTGGATACACTGTAAATACAGCATTTCAGGTTAAAAAAAATCAAATGGTACTGAATTTTTCTACCATCACCATCTTTATACTGTGTAGATAGTAGGTAAATCTATGAAGAATTCTGTTTCGGTATATTTTATTAACAAAGTATGATACATGTAGGCCTTTAACATAATACTGTACGTGTATGCATACAGCGTATATTGTCATGTACATTCATGTGAAGTTGTAGGGGCAAAGATCCACCCCATTGTTATGTTGACTTTGTTGGGAAAAAAAATTGTCTGCAAGATTACATACTGTATATGTATTTGCCTCCAGAACTTGGTTCAAGCATTCCCAACAATAAAAACGGTTCTTTTAACTGTAGGGCAATGTACATGTACAATGCCTACCTGCATACTGTACAATGTACCCGTACATTATGAACACACTGTACACGCAATTGCCAAATATCTGTTTACCGTGACATGTTTTTGTGCAAGTTTATCATAACAACAGAATAGCAGTCCCTTTTTGCTTTTACTACACGCTACATTATGTGTACAATACATGTTGTATTGTAAAGCTGGGCACTATCCCATGTGCCCAGCGTTATTTTGTTCAAAATTCCGCCGGAGAGTTATCTTTTGTTCCGCGCCACGCCATTTCTGACCGAGTTGACCTTTTTTCCTCTCTCGTTTAGAGAATTCCCCACAGACGGTTGTGGCTCGGCACTCCACGGCTAAGTGCAGACGCATAAAGGATCCCTCCTATCCACTTAGCCATGTAGGGTACACGTTTGACAACCAGAGGTGTGTTTTTTTTGTCGTTCGTTCATTCGTTCTGTCTATTTTGCGGTTTGCTTCTTTTTTCGTTTTCATTGTTAGTCCAACAGAAGTGTCTGACAATTTGATAACAGGATTACTTGCAGTGGGTTGTTAGGTCGGTTGCTTTCAAAGCCCCAACCCCCCTCCCCCCTCCCAATAATTGTTCCCCCCTTTTTACTATACTTCACTGCCAGGTCAACCTGTTCTATAATGTACATTTTTCAACTAGGAATTTATCGACTGTGTTTGCAATGGACTAAAACTTTATAGTCTAAAAGTAAAACTTATCTTAATCTTAAAGGTGATTTCATACTTTGCATTTTATCAAAGAAATGCAGATTCATGGGCAAAAATATCAAGAAAGATACAGTAACAGTCATCTGTGAAATTGCCAGTCCCATACTGTGCCGACTTCTTGAGAAAACAGTGAAAAATGCCCATGTACATCTATTTTTTTAATCTTTTCATAAGATCAAAATTGTTTTCGGTCAATTTGTTTTACTCTTTCCTGGAGAAATACAACATTTCAGGCAGAAACATTTGAATGGTACATACATGTACATGTATGTATGTTTCTACCATCACCATCTTTATACCCTGCACATGTAGGTAAATCTGTGGAGATTTCTGTTTCAGTATGCTACCGAAATATGACAGGAGAACATGTACATGTATGCTATCGAAGTGCTTTCACAAGTGCAATATTAAAAGTGATATCGTACTTTGGTAGCATACCAAAAGAAAAACCTCCACAGATTTCAGTCCTGAAGACCTGGTCTGACTTCTGAACATTGATAACCAACCAATTTTCTCTTCCCAACTTCTAATCAGTACCTGCTCTGTGTTTGGGACGATTCTTGCTTCCATTTTTTCTCCACAGCCTTCAAGAAAGAACCTGCTAGGATCAAAATATCAGGCCTTCCTAACTCTCTGATCATTATTTCAGTTGATGAGCCATTTGCAGTGCGCAGTTAATAACAAATTTTCTTGTCTACATTCATTTATTTGTTTAAGAAGGTAAATGAACTCGGGGGCAGGACGTGTGATTAAAGCTAATTCCAAACCTGAGCCAGGGCGCTCTGCATTTATATACTAGCGCCCTGGAGTAGCTGGGGGTCTCGCGTCGGGGCTACGGATGCGGCTGGAAATGGCCCGCTACCCACTTGAGTCGGGCCAGGGGGGAGGGGGGTAGTCTGAGGGTCCCCAAACTTCCTCAGAAGGGGAAATGCTGGATAAACTAAGTGCAGAGCGTGCTTCCGTCTAATAAGGGGAGGGGGACATTAAGGTGTAGGGAGGGGGGCATTAAGGTGTAGGGCATGGAGTTCAGAAAAGACATTTCAGCGACATTCTCTTAATTTGCCATCTCGATTATAATATTCTTGGTGTATTTCTTTTCGACTTCTATGCAGGGATGCAATGCATTATAAGTTCTACGATTGATAATCAGTTACGATGAGTTTGGTGAGTTACAGGATTTTATAACAAAAACCCAAAATTCACTTGTTTTCAATGATCTTAGTTTCGATAGATAAGGGGCCTTAACCCTAACCCACTTGAGCCTTTTATATAACTACCCTCCTCAATCCTTCAAAATCCTCATAGGGACATAGTTAAAAAACAGCATTCCTCCTCAATCCTCCATAATCCTCCAGTGATCTCACTTATACTCAAAATGAGAGGTACCTGAATCCTGAATCCTTCAAAATCCTTCGGTGGCCATACCTCAAAAAATGCGTTTATCCTGAATCCTTGCAACTCCTCAAGTGGTCCTCACTTGAAAATGACATCATATCCTGAATCCTCCGAAATCCTCCAAACTACCAGAAGGATTTTGGAGGATTGAGGAGGGTTAGGGATAATCCAGTTTTGGAAAACACTGAATAAACTGTACTGAATATGGAAGCTAGATTAGCTTCATAACTGCAAAGTTAGTGTCTTACAATGTAGAACCAGCTTAATTGCAGAGATGCAACTGGCCAATGGCTAAAAAAAATTGAAAATACGGCTGTGTCCCAAATGTCTGGTTGTGGCCGCTAACTACGGCGGTGTATCTGCAGCTGTATCTTCAAGCTGGATTCCACCGGTAGAATTGGGACGCGCTTTTTGTCGCGTAGGTAGTCAAGAGACAAACAGACCAAAAGCTGGGGTTGTCCAGGCCACAACCAAGTCATCTTCCTTTGTGGCTTGACATTTGTGACGTCGCAGCCACAGCCGCAATCCAAGCCAGACATTAAGGACGCGGCAACAACATGGCCGCGCTGCCAATTACCGCAACTGCAACCACAGCCAGGCAATTGAGACGCAGCAACAAAATGGCCGCGCTGCCAAATAGCCGCAGCTGCAATCGCAGCCAGAGATTTGAGACACAGTCCAACAGACTATGCTAGATAGTCATTTCTGCGCTGCGTATAGACACACATCACAATCCAACGCAGTGCAACAGAAGTGCATATAATCAACGGAGACTTGAAAATAAATTGAACAGTTCAAAAACATTTAAAGTAGGGGAAGAATCTGAACTGAGGTGAAAAATAGAGAAAAAAAGTGATTTTGGATAAGTGGGCCTTAAAACTATAAAGGAAAGGAAAGCAGCTTTTAGTAAAGAGACTAGAAATCTACATTTCTGGTGTCCTCTTCAATACTACCAAGGTTACATTTCAAGAGAGAGGGCATGGGCTTTGATTTTAGAGGGATGGGGTAAAGACGCTAACGAAGGTAACGATATTTTACAGATGCACGAACGGCCGCAGTTGAGAAAAAAGTCTGCTTGTTTTCTTCTCTGATTCTTAAGTACTCTCGATCTGTTGGGTCTGGCAACCAGACTAACCAGACCAGACAAGGGTCCTTCGTGTCCACAATCACCGGAAAAAAAAAATGCTTTTGGATGAAAATCTGAAAAAAGGTTGTATCCCTGAAACTGGTAGAAATGAATTACGAAACGAAAGGTTGACTATTACTTGAAACTGTTAATATCTAAGGAGGAAAATTGGAGGAAAAAGAGCATAAATCATGACTCTTTTATCTCGCTTCGCAAACAGGAAACACCGCATCATCACTACCGGACTCGGAGTATAAAGAAATGAAAAAAAACGTACCCGAAAAAAAAAAAAACAACACAGAAGTGCTTTCCCCCATTAAAAACATACAGTACAAGTGCACACTTACCTGGTGTCAACACGAGCAGTGGAGTCGGTCGGTTGACGTCAGAGCAAACTCGTTTGCATTATAATTACGGCGGTACCGGTTACTCCTTCAGTGCCGTCCTGAATGCAAGTATTTGACATCATCTGCATGTTACAAAAAAAAAAAGGAAAATGAATTTCTTACTCAATGGGATGGCCATTTAATTGTCAAATACCACTCACCAAAATAGGAAACAACAACTGTAACCTTTAAAGGTAAAATCATAGTTTGGTTCTTATCACAGAAAAACAGATTCATGGACAAAAATAACAAGACTTTACAGAAACAGTCATCTGTGAAAATTTCAGTCCCATACGGTGCCCACTTTTTGAGAAAACAGCGAAAAACGGCCACGGTATTTCTTAAGTCGTTTCTCTTTTATTTTTGATCTTTTAAAAAATCAAAAAGATTTCCGGTCGTTGTTTTACTAATTTCTGGATAAATACAACATTTCAGGCGGAAAAATGTTAACAGGATGTTTCTACCACCACCATCTTCATACCCTGTAAGTTATAGGTAAATCTGTGAATATGTCTGTTTTGGTTTCTTACCAAAGTATGATACTACCTTTAAACATAAATTGATAAAAAGCCCTGCAACAAAACCTGTTAATTCTTTATGGACTGACGTCAACCCATGTGTAAAAAAATATCTTCTTGCGGAAAAATAACTGATTTTTATAGAGTCTGTGCAATAAAATGCGACAGACAGCCTACTACAAATTTTATCAAAATCAATTTGTTGTATAGCAGCGCAGCGTTTCATGATACAAAGTTACAAACCACAAATTTGTTAGTCATGTCAAAAGATTACTTTTATGTGTTTTGCTTAAAGGTAGTATCATACTTCGGTAAGAAACCAAAACAGAAATGTTCACAGATTTACGTATAACTTACAGGATATGAAGATGGTGGTGGTAGAAACATACCGTTAAAAAATTTCAGCCTGAAATGGTGTCTTTATCCAGAAATAAAACAACGACCAAAATTCTTTTTATTCTTTTAAAGATCAAAAATAAAAGAGAAAAGACTTAAGAAATACTGTGGCTGTTTTTTTTTACCGTTTTCTCATAAAGTGGACACCATATGGGACAGAAATTTCCACAGATGACTGTTACTGTATCTGTCTTGATATTTTTCGCCCATGAATCTGTATTTCTTTGATTAAAACCAAAGTATGATACTACCTTTAAATTATTGGTAAATCTGTGAAGATTTCTGTAACGGTGTGCTACCAAAGTATGATAGTGCTTGCCGTGTACTAGCTATGGTTTGACCAAAATGTGTCCAACCGTGCCCAAACTGACCCTGTCGGACATTCAAAGCCTGGTCAGCACCAAGCATCGCGGTCAAAATTATAACTGACTGACCGGCCATCAGTATCCTGCAACATTTCCTCAGAACGTTGACATACATTCATTTCCATGCCAGACTCAAAGTTGCGGGAAACGCAAAATTAAATCACCGGTTATTATAGAAAAATATTCCCTATCAAGCCCACCATTTCTCTTGTATGTTAGAAGTTGACGTCTTGTTTTATTTTCCTTTTTCGTGATTGTATTTGGGGTATGATTTTTGGAATACTAAAAGTTTTCCCTGATTTTTATCGAGGCTTCAAGACTTTAAAGGTATAGTACATGATTGGTAAAGGTCACACTCACAGAAAAAAAATTAACAGCACTCACACTTTGTTTGATCCAGCATGTACATTGTACACGAAATGATAAACCTGTGAAAATTTGAGTTCACTTCAATAGCGTTCCGCACTAATGACGTCACACCATTCATGCACGTGTACACATACCCCCACTCACTCACCACACGTTTGCATGACCGGTTGCAATGTTTGTCTGAGGTTCGGTACCATATTTAGCGCAAGTGCGCAGCACTATTGGACAACTGAGTCACGAGAAAATAGCGAAAACCCGACTCAATTTTTCTTATAAAAACATAAAGAATGGTTTTGCTCTTACCGCAAGATCAAAACCTAATTTCTGGATAACTACACCATTTCAGGCAGAAATATCTTAACGGTATGTTACTAACAGCACCATTTTCATATCCTGAAAATTACAGTATATGTAAATCTGTGAACATTTCTGTTTAGGTATGTTACCTTACATTTATAGTGTAGTTGATTTTATTCTTCAGATGTTGTCACATTAGCCGCCCTTAATATAAGCCGCAGAGACATTTTTCAGCGTGAGAATCAACACATTAGCCGCGGGCTATATTCCGAAAATTACGGTACATGTACCAGTCCCAGTCCTGTACTGTACCTTTATTGTGTACATTACAAACAACGTACTATATTTAAGCACAACTGGTTTAAACCTAGGAATGACGCTACTATGCACGTGTAAATGATATATAAGGCAAGATGCATGAAAAGCATACATGTAGTGCCAACTTCAAAGTAATGGGCCCAATTTCATGGAATCCATTACGGCCTATTTTTGTGTTCCTATAAACAGGCACTGCTACGCATACAATATATTTCATGGAATCCGTAAGCAAGACTTTCGGTTAGCGACAAATATCTAGGGTAACCATGATTATTTTCTGCTAATGCACTGTTGCATTCTGTACAAATTCCTTGCTTACCATTACGAAAAAGAAAACTTTCCCGTGAAATAAGCTAACCGTAACCAAACAAAGTCTGCTACAGTAAGCGAAGAATTTTTGCTAACAGTAACGGATTCCATAAAATTGGGCCCTGTGCATATGTACCCTGCTTAATGCAACAGAATTTAAAGATATACAAACTCTATAGATCTAGTCTGGTTACCTATGCAGTGAAACATGTATGCATACATGTACATTATCACAGTTGCCTTGGAGCTGTGGAACTAGACCAATGGCTCCCCCAAAAGCCAATCCGACTCTAAACAAACCAGGACGTCCATGTTCACTGCGTAACACAACAACCCACAGCAATGTTATACTGCCCAGCTCATGCATAGTTTGTTGAACCCAGCAGGGTACCGGGCTTAATAGATTGACAATTACCAATCTTGCTCATATCCTGTCAACCGGGGAACCAGTCGAGTCACCAGCCGAATTACGAAAACATTGCAACATGGGCAATGAGCCATCCACTGGCAACAATTCATTACGTAAACAACAAGTATCCAAAAAATTGATAACATTTTAAGAGCTTGATCAAGCAAGACTGGCTTAAACGCCATGGGATTGGAAGACACAGGGCCGGGAGCAGTTTGCCTGTGTGCCTAGCTGCCTAGAGCTAAGGCCAATTTCATAGACCTGCTAAGCATAAAACAACTGCTTAGCACAAATTGTCTTGCTTCAAGGGAGCATGTATATGATTTGCAAAGATGTGCGTTTTGGCTGAATTTGGTACTTAACAAAAGTGAAGGTCTTAAACATCCTTACAAACATTGTTTCATGTACCTTTTTACGCTTTGTTCAACTGCATAGCAGAAATACGGCCAAAATAATCTTGCCCCCTTCCGAATCCTTCACGGTTACACCACGCTTTCGAAATGCTAAAAAGATCGTTCGTAAAAAGACACTAAATATTTATTTTCTTGAAAAACCCAGCATCTGACGAACCAAGATTTCCCATGGTGACTGTTTGCACTGTTACGAACTGTTTCAGGGTCCATTTTCTGTCTCAAACTCAATAATTTTTTTTGGAGGCCTTGCAAATCCTGTGTGCTGCCTTTAAAGGTTCTCAGATTTAACCGCTATTTCATGTATTAAACTGTACTTTCTCCGTCTGTTTATGGAAGAAGTACTTTAGGAGTACAACCCACACAGTTTGTGAGTTGTGTACACACAGACCCCGAAGCTATCTTCTCCACAGGGGTCATTGTATGGGGTCAAGGGTCGCGACCTCATCCAGGGACAGGCTCAGTGCCAGACTGGGTCTGTTTACTTCTTACTGTTGCTTATCTAAGAAGGATCTTGCTATTGTATGTACATTACATAAACGATGTTTACACAATGTTCACTGTACACTGAACATGTACTGTAGTAAACAGTTTGTAGGCTTACATCTGCGTGCAATGGGACACTTTGGAGGACCAGTCTTCAAGTCAACAGCGCACATGCACGCAAGCGCAAAACAACGCGTGCATGCTCACAATTGCGAAAGCATGGTTTGCGCATGCACTGTTGACTCAATAACGATTCTCCAAAGTCTCCCATTGTGATTATACAATGTACATTTCAAGGTACTATCATACTTTGGTAGCATACCGAAATCTTCACATATTTACCTATATATAACTTACAGGGTATAAAGATTGCGATTATAGAAACTATACTGTTAAAATGTGTCTGCCCGAAATGCTGTATTTATCTAGAAAAGAGATCTTTTAAAGATAAAAAATTAAAGAGCAAAGACTTAAGAAATACTGTGGCCATTTTTCACTGTTTTCTCAAAAAAGGGCACCGTATGGGACTGACATTTTCACAGATGACTGTTACTGTATCTGTCTTGATATTTTTGCCCATGAATCTGTACTTCTTTGATAAAAACCTGAGTATGATACTACCTTTAAAGCATACTGTTGTTAGGAAAGCTCCTTTTTTAAAGGGGAAAATTACCAATCCTCTATACAAGTACTGTATACAATGTATACACTTTCAATATTAATACAATGTATACACAATGTATACACAATGTATGATACATAATATTACTGTGTACACCAGACCTTCTCAACTAAAAAGTGCCACTTCTAAAAATTAAGTGATCATGAAGTGCCACTTAATGCCAGGCAGTATAAATATTTCTCAAGCCAAAAATGGAGTTCACAGCAAATACCCTTACCATGCACATACATGTACATGCACATAAATACAGATAACCCAACTAAGGCAAGATTTGTACTTAAAATGCAGGCCTGTACATGTACACGTGCACATGTACAGTGTACAATGTAAATGTACATGTGTACTGCAAGAATAGCGCTCCGCACTTGCGCTAAAAATAGCACCGGATCTCAGACAAACATTGCAACCATGCAAACATGTGTGCGTGTGCGTGTGCACGTGCATGTACACTACGTGAGTGAGTCAATGTTTGTCTGACATCCGGGGATTTTGTGACGTCATTAGTGCGGAGCACTATTCTTACTCATGTAGGCCTGTCTGAAAAAGACAGTGCTCAACTATAGTAGGCCATATAGTACTTTTGGATTTCATGAACAAAATCAACATAATTATGAGAAATACATGTACATAGGCTACATGTAACACATGCATACCCAAAATTGCATCCTTATGGAGACATGGCTTTGTTCTTGTGTACTAAATAAACACCCTCCGAAGAGCAGTTGAAATCGCTCCCATTTGAACCAGAATCACTTTCCTGAGTTGAAATTTCTAGCAAACGTCCCTTATAAATATAAGATACTTCGCTTATAAGAATACCTTCTTTTGAGTTAATTCTAAATATCAGTTTGGCAAAAACCTTGTGGAGACCTACACACCTTTAGAATTTCCCTGTGGAGACATATTCAACCTATTGTGCTCGGTCTCCACAAGGCACCAGATATGCATTGCATTTGTACACTGTGTGGATTACTGATTTAAGTGACACACCTCAGCGCAAAAACATTTTTCAAGAAGCCAAGAAGCCCAGCTTTCCGTCTCAAAGATATAAATAAAAAACCAATCACATCGAGGCTTCAGTTAAGCTCGGCATAAAATAGATTTTAATCGTGAAGGACACATCGGGAGCCCGGGAGAAAAACGCAAACAAAAAATCATTATCTTGTTCAGTCTACGGCAACCGAGATCCGGGGATCATAAATAAAAAATGCGGAATTTCATTTCGGCTCATAAGTAATTAAGCTGGCCTTGATTAAAAACCGGTGAGCGTAAATGGGAGTGGTGGGCTGTGCAGTGTTCGTGTACTGTAGTAGGCCTACTGTACCGTTTCCATGCGTTATGTAAACTCATACCCTAATACACTACCACAGTACATGTTCACAGTACACATGATACGCATACACACATGGTGTGTACTAAATAAGCATGTCCTTGGATTAAAATATGAATATATCCTTGGATCGGGATTTCAAAATATAGGGCAGCTGCTTTTCCTAACCAGAAACAAAAATAATCTTACAGGGCCTACATGTAAGTAGGCCTAATAATAAGGATTTAAAACATAGGCCTATGTTTATTTAAAGGTACATGTGTAGTATCGTACATGTACTTTGGTAAGAGACCAAAACAGAAATGTTCACAGATTCACGTACATGTATATAACTTACAGGGTATGAAGATGGTGGTGGTAGTTAAACATGCCGTTAAAATGTTTCACTTGCAATTGTTTCACTGTACCACTTGCAATTGTTCTTTGGCTGTTGTTCGCTGACCATGAATATCAAATTTTCAATGGTGGTTTGTTTTATTGGGCAAGCTATTTTTGTGCTAAGCAATTTTTTGTGCTAAGCAACTCTATGAAATTGGCCCCAGTATTAACAACCAAATTTCCATGTGTTGTGTATCACTTGTGATTGTTCTTTGGCGGACCATGCATATCAAATGGAGTTTTAAATGGTAGTTTGTTTTATTGAGTAAGACATTTTCTGCGAGAAGTGCGAACGAGTATTTCGAACGAGAAGTTCTAACGAGAAGTGCGAATGAGAAGTGCTTACGATATAAAAAAGCGAAAGGACCAACGATTATTACATGGTGTTTCCGCAAACTGATCGACATACCAATTGTCACCATGCAAAGCCTCAAATCTTTCAAGACAATTTTTCTGCTAAGCAATTTCTTGTGCCTATTAACAGCTCCATGAAATTGGCCCCAGTATGCATACAGTGCATGCCCTTACTGTACAGTACTATGCATGTAGTGTACGTGTATGCACGATGCATGTATAACGTCCCCCCCCCTCCCCTATACTCCCCTTCCCCTGTTAATTGTCTGGGCGGGTGGGAAGTACAGCGGGGGGATTGCAGCTGTCGCCGCAGCGAAGACGTAGAAGAAAAAAACCTGCCAACATGCATGCAATGCGCCGTTTCCACGCATACGACCCACACAGGTGAAACGAACGTACAGTGTACAGCACACAGACATGTATGCATACATACAGCATAATCAGATAGGAATCAATTTGGTCTTGCGTATCATAGTATTAGCCAAAGGGGATTTCCAAATTACACCTTTTTTTACCTTTTTTTATACACACACATACAATTTCTTCTTTTTTTTCACTTCAGTGTGAATTAACCCTACATCTCCAGTTGGAATACAAATTTTATTAAGAATTCATAAAATATGCACATTAAACGTGTAAATTATAAATGTTACTGCAAAAAGGGTTAAAAATCAAAAGTGTCTTAAATTTTGAAATCTAAACTTGCGTATAAAATGCTTGGAGTTAGGAGGGCCTGATACATTTTGATCCAAGCAGGGTCGAAGTGTTTTATAAATTTCAGGTCGTTATTTTGGCTGATGAGCAGTTTGCAGCAGTTTATTACTTGTATTGTATACAATTTTATAAAAACTCAGTAGGCCTACTGTCGTTTAAATGAAACATTAACAAAACAATGGAATTTTATATTCGGATGTAAAGTCACGTTGAAATCAATCCTACCAAATCATTGTACTTTTTTTCTGCAAAATTAATTTGAAATTGATACGCATTATTAATTTTTTTTTTCATTATCTGTGCGCAAACATCATACATGTAATGTATACCGGAATTTGTATCCTAGTGGAGACTTGGGTACTAATGAACACTCTCCGAAGAGCAGAATTGAAGTTGCTCCCATTTGAACCAGAATCACTTTCCTGGGTTGAAATTTCTAGCGAACGTCTATCATAAATTGTAAAATACTTCTCTTTGTGACAGAAAAGTACATCTTAGAATTCATACTTGTTTCAATTCCAAATATCAGTTTGGTGAAAACCTTGTGGAGACCTAAAGATACACCATAACAATTTCCCTGTTTCGGGACCCATTATGTTAAAATGAAACTGTTTATCACTTCAAGATTCAGATATGTGATACAGCCATGTCTTGGCTATCACCATGTACAATTTAAGCATATTGGTGCCGAAATTGGCGAAAGTATGACCAATTGAAAGAGTACTCCTTAAAAACAAATCTGCAAGGATAACACACATAGCACGGTCAATACACACACGTATACATGTAATGTGTATGAAAAAAAGATGAAAATCAGGTTTTGAGGTTGGGAAATTCAGTCTTTGTTTTTTCACTCAATTTCAGTCCAATTTTGCTAGAATTCTACATGGTGATAGCCAAGACATGGCAGTATCACATCTGAATCTTGAAGTGATAAACAGTTAAATTTGTATACAATAGTTCCGACGCAAAATGTTGCAGTTTTTTGGGGACACCCTATACAGTACAATTTGCTATTTATGCTCTACAGTACAAACTCAAAACTCATAATCCTACCCTTACAATTTACAAAACCCATCCCCTCAAAAACAAATCCTCTGGCTTATTCCTCATTATGACAGAGTGAGTCATTATTAGTACTTTATAATGTGTTTATATGGAAGAGGTCAGGGTGAGTGGTTACAATGGCTGCCTTGGTCCTGTACTGTTTGCAAGAACCTTGTGTAAACAGTAAACAAGTTTGGTTTGATATATTTATGCAGACACAGTGTCTACATAACACATGCATGTAGGTAGGCTTATAACTGAAGGTTACATGTACTGTACATGTACAGTATACTGTATGCATTTCTATACACTGGTATTATGTGCAGCTTGGATGTACTGTACTGTACATTTATGTGTATCATGTACATGTATGCAAATGTTGTGCTGTGCAGTGCCTTATGGTGATAAATGTTCATTTTAACAGTATCATACATACATATATGTACACGTATAATAGCTGCCAACCTACATGTATCTTAAAGGTACAGTAGTATCATACTTTGGTTTTTGTCAAAGAAATTATGCAGATTCATGGGCAAAAATACCAAGACAGATACAGTAACAGTCATCTGTGAAAATTTCAGTCCCATAAGGTGCCCACTTTTAGAAAACAGTGAATAACAGCCACAGTATTTCTTAAGTTTTATTGTCTTAAGATCTTTTAAAAGATCAAAAAGATTTTCGGTCGTTGTTTGACTAATTTCTAGATAAATACACCATTTCAGGCGGAAACATTGTAACGGTAGGCCCTATGCTTCTACTACCACCATCTTCATACCCTGAAAGTTACATGTACATAAATCTGTGAACATTTCTGTTTTGGTCTCTTACCAAAGTATGATACTACCTTTAAAGGAAATTAGGAATAAACTGTTAAAAAAGAGAAATCACAGAGCAAACTACATGTACATAGGAATACACAAACATACATGTATGTGAATTTCCAAGCCAAAAATCAGAATCTGTTGTCAAGAGCTTGTAAAAAGTGACACATTTTTATCAAAAAAGAGGAATGATTCCTCCAAAATAGGAATGGTTGGTAGTATTCAGCGAATATGCGAGCTACACACTGTAGTACTGTACACATGGGCCCTACATCTACATACACGTACTAGGCCTAAATAATATACAAATTCAGGCAGACAAATTGTAATGGTATGTTTCTACCATCACCATCTTTATACCCTGTAAGTTAGGCCTATTGTTAAATCTGTGAAGATTTCTGTTTCAGTATGCTACCAAAGTATGGAACTACCTTTAAAGACCATTTTCTACAAAGTAACATATGGGCTTACAGTTGTACATGTATTTATCAGGGAGCTACACATAATTTATTCACAATGCACGATGAACAACAAATTATATTAAAACATGTCCTTTTATCGTAAAATGTCATTTTTTATGCGTCTACAGACATAAAATCCTTTTAAAAGCATGATTGTGCTGCATGCAGAATACAAATAAGCACATCACAATAAGTGGTAGGCCTGTGCTGAAACCAGGGGCCGATTTCATAAAGCTCTGCGACGCATCGCAAGGTAATATCATAATCATACTTTGGTTTTTATCAAAGAAATACAGATTCATGGGCAAAAATACCAAGACAGATACAGTAACAGTCATCTGTGAACATTTCAGTCCCATACGGTGTCCACTTTTTGAGAAAACGGTGAAAAACGGCCACAGCATTTCTTAAGTCTTTTCTCTTTTATTTTTTATCTTTTAAAAGATCAAAAAGATTTTCGGTCGTTGTTTTACTAATTTCTGGATAATACACCATTTCAGGCGGAGACATTTTAACGGTATGTTTCTACCACCACCATCTTCATACCCTGTAAGTTATACGTAAATCTGTGAACATTTCTGTTTTGGTTTCTTACCCAAGTATGATACTACCTTTAAGACGCTGTCTGAACGTACTCATAGTGGAGTGTACATTACAATGCCAACTTGTACCTGTACTGTAGAGATTTGGTCTGTTGTCCTCATTTATATACAAGAACCAATCTTCCTGGGTGGTCAGCTGGATTCATAATTTATGGCCAAGCAAAAAATAAATATTGTTATCATCCTGTCACTTTTGATTTGTTTGTTTGTTGTTTTTTCTGTGTTTTGTTTTTTCTTAAAGGTACAGTGCAGGATTAGTAACATGTAGGCCCGCCTACCCAAACATAAATGTTCACAGATTTACGTATAACTTTCAGCGTATGAAGATGGTGGTGGTAGAAACATACCGTTAAAATATTTCTGCCTTAAATGGTGTATTTATCAAGGAAGAGTCAAACCACACACCAAAATAATTTGTTATCTTGGCAAGATATTAAAAACAGATCCTTCTTTATGTTTTATAAGAAAAATTGAGTCGGGTTTTGTGCTACACATATTTTTTCGTGACTCAGATATCCAATTGAGCTCCAATTTTCACAGGCTGATTATTTTATGCAGGCCTACATGCTGGATCAGAAAAAGTGTGGGTGCTGTTCTGTGACCTTTACCAATCATGTATTTTAGCTTTAAAGGGGAAAAACTGAATATGAAACAAATTTATGTTAAAAGTAACCACAAAACTATGTACATGTATACAGACATTCCTGTGTCATTTTATTTCAGAAACAGTACCACATATTAACCAAATTAGCATTTTTCATTGTGCAACAAATAAACTTACATGTACCCCTAAATACATGTAATTAGCAAAAACCAGTAAGCGAACAAAAAAGTACACACATCTAATTTTGTTTAAAAATATTAGTTTCTTAATTGTGCACGATACTCCCAGTCCCATTGACAAGGCCTTGAATTTGGTTCTGAAAGTGGCAAAGCCACTTTTCCATCGCATAGCAAGGGGCACATCCATTGGAAAATCGTGATGTCTATGGAAACATTTGAAATGGGCACGAAGGCCAAGAACCAGGGCAACGAAGGCCATGGCCTCCATGGCCTCCGTTACATTCAAGGCTTGCATCTATCATAGACTTTATGCTGGCAGTTATCGACTGAACTCTTCACAAAATGAAAGCTACTTCAGTAACAAACGACATTAAAGGTAGTACTTTAGTTTTTGTCAAAGAAATGCAGATTCACGGGCAAAAATATCGAGGCGGATACAGTAACAGTCAACTATGAAAATTTCAGTCCCACCTTTTGAGAAAACATTTTGACAAAAAAATTCAGTTCCACCTTTTGAGAAAACAGTGAAAAACGGCCACGGTATTTCTTAAGTCTTTCACCGTTATTTTTATCTTTAAAAGATAAAAATTGTTTTTGGTCATTGGTTTTACTCTTTTCTGGATAAATGCAGCATTTCAGGCAGAACAATTTTAACGGTATGTTTGTACCACCACAATCTTTATACCCTGTAAGTTATACTGTAGGTACAATAAATATGTGAAGATTTCTGTTTTAGTACGCTGCCAAAGTATGATAGTACCTTTAAATCTGTGCACAAATCTTTATACCCTGTAAGTTATAGGTAAATCTGTGAAGATTTCTTGTTTCGGTATGATACCAAAGTATGATACTACCTTTAATACTAAATCGGCCTTTGTAAATAACCTAACGCTTCACCACAAACAAAAGGGAAGGAAACTCATCATACTCATGCAATATCCCACCAGCACATTTCCAGTGCTTTGTAACAAAATCTTGAGTGGTTTTCCGTCCTGAATAATGTTGTTGTTTTTCGAAGTTGTGAGAAGGCTTGTTCTATTTTTTTCTCCTGTAAATGGCGTAAATGTCTCCATACCTGCAAATAAAATAGCCAGTGAAGTTCACCGGTATCGGAATTTCACCGGTTCCCAATAGCACCCTGTTCTTATAGGAAGTGTATTTCTCGAGCACTGTCATTCTTCTGATTGGCCAATTCTCAATACGTCATGCATTTTTGTTATTTTGCTAGTGAGTTAGGAGGGCCTGACGCGTTTCGACCCTAGCAGGGTCTTTATCAAAAGCTAAAACTTGCGATAAAGATCCTGCTTTAAATAGCCTTCAATAGCTTTAGCCTTCGATAAAGATCCTGCTACAATCGAAACATGTCAGGCCTTCCTAACCTTATGTGCAATCAATTTTAGGTCATGATCATTATTTTGGCTGATGAGCAGTTTGTAGCAGTTTATTACTTGTATTAAATGTCATGGGGTAAAACGGTAAAGAAGATGTGACATTTCACAGACGAAATGCTTTTAAAGCCACTAACTGTATGGGGCATTACCGGAGAATAGTACACTCAGGGTAGCTGGTACCCAGCTTCTACAGTAAACTAACTCACCTAAATACGACTCTTCATCTATTGGGTCTGGGTACCAGCTTACCTGAGTGTACTAAACTATGGGATCGGCAAGTAGATTTACATTGTTTCAATAAGCTAAAATGTAAATTTCGTAACGAGTGACTGGCCTATAGACCCTATTGTCGATCGGTTATTTCAACAGGGGGCAACCTTTAAAAGGGTGCATCCACTATTCTCAACATGCACGCGATGCCCCCTTTACCACCCCATGATGCATTGCGTTGTTGTGGGAAATCGCGATCAGCAATAGACCCTATCGTTAAAAAAAGTTGAGGTTATTTAGCAAGGGCCTAAAAGTAAAACTGCAGCAAAACGTGGCGTTACCTCAGTTTAGTACACTCAGGTTAGCTGGTACCAGACCCAATACTATAGATGAAGAGTCGTATTTAGGTGAGTTAGTTTACTGAAAAAGCTGGGTACCAGCTACCCTGAGTGTACCACTACCAATCTCCTGTCCTGTAGGCCTAACGCCAAAAATTTCACTGAATCTCGAAACAGACGAAAGCATTTAATTTTACAGTTTTGCAAGAAGTAGCCTAAGACTGCTTTACCCTAATTATATTCCTGTAATTCATTCTCAGATTACTGCACTTTTGGATACTGCAATTTAAGCCTAACTTCACTGATGATTATTTGACAGGTTAAAGTGCTACGCCTACATGTGTACAAATCACCGGTCACACTAATCAAAGTCAACTCTTTTTTCTCGGCGTCAACTTCAGACAGAGGCGTCAACTCGGCGTCAACTCATACCAAATTATATTCTACATTGAAAATATATATACAATACTTCAATTAGTAGTATAAGAGAGAATTTGCATTGGTTTCAGGTTATATTGCATCTAGGAAAGGGAGATTTTCCCTCAAAAAAATCACCTTAAGCAACAAATCCGGAGGCCGCCATCTTGCCATTTACGGCACATGGACGATACCATTCATGCATGGGTGTGCAAGTAATGCCTTGGACAACAGAGGGCGCCTTTCTGCAGGGTTAATTACTTAAATTTTTATTTTTGTCGAGGGAAAAATCTCCCTTTCCTAGATGAGATATAACCTGAAACCAATGCAAATTCTCTCTTATACTACTAATTGAATTACTGTATACAGTGTATATTTTCAATGTAGAATATAATTTGGTATGAGTTGACGCCGAGTTGACGCCTCTGTCTGAAGTTGACGCCGAGAAAAAAGAGTTGACTTTGATTAGTATGACCCCAAATCACCACCACACGATCAATCACATGTATTGTGCATGCACTTGTACATTGTAACACTAAGCCTATGCACATTGCACTGCAAACATCGCAAATTCTTCAACACCAACATTTTCAACCAGTCCAAATAACACACGAAAATGCTCCGATCGCGAGCTTTGAGGTCTCGCAAATTCCCTCTCGGAGCACGTCCGAACATGCTTTAACCAAATTATGGATAAATGGAGCTCCGATTACCTGAAAAATGGCGAGGAAATCCGACTTTTGCCGTTTCGTCAGCCGTCAAAACGTCGCGACAGGCCAATCTCGGACGCCATCTTGAACAGAATTTGTTGTTTTGTGATATCACTTCATCGAGTTTGCGCACTATTCAATGCAATACGGTTGACCTAGACGGCTGTTGCATGTCCAATAACCTTCTGAAAATAATAAATTGTCAAAACACTTGTTTTTCACCCCAAAAAATACACTTTACAGACAGATTTACATTTATCGACTGATTAACTCTAGTACTACCTCTGTTCTGTATTTTGTCGAAATTTGGAAATAATTACCCCATGTTTTGGGGACATCGGCAAAAAGTATGTGAAATTTACTATAAATGTTTACCGCATTTGAACAGCTTAAAATTTCTGTTGTGTCATAAATTTTAGCAGTAGGCCTACATTTCGTAATTATAAGTGAACACAAAATCTTGAGCTTAGGCCTAATATTTATCAGTGGAGAACTTCAAATGCGTTTAATAGTTTTCTACCATAATGTTCACAAACATTTTACATTAATATTAATTAACATGACAGTCAATGTTATTTAAAAAGCAAGCAAACATTATTGACTTCGTATAAATAATGTTGAATAAAGATGAAACTATCGAAGGTTTAGCTTGTAGAGGAAAATTGAATCAAAATTCTATACATAGAATAGTTTTCAAGTACTAATTTCCAACATTAATATCACACGTTTTCATAATAATTATTTACATAAGAAGATAATGAAAAACACGGTTATCACATTGGATTGTACGTGTACTATCGCGTCTCCACATTTTATGCATAGAGGGCGCTATACTCATTCAGCGAATAGACTTTTAAAGGTAATATCATACTTTGGTTTTGTCCAATTTTAAGAAATACAGATTCATGGGCAAAAATGTCAAGGCAGATACACTCAGTAACAGTCATCTGTGAAAATTTCAGTCCCATACGGTGCCCACTTTTTGAGAAAACAGTGAAAAACGGCCACAGTATTTTATTTAAGTCTTTTCTCTTTTATTTTTGATCTTTAAAAGATGTGGTCAATGTTTTTACTCTCATAAATACAGCATTTCAGGCAGAAAAATTGTAACGGTATACCTTTTTACCACCACCATCTTTATACCCTGTAAATTATAGGTAAATCTGTGAAGATTTCTGTTTCGGTATGCTACCTAAGTATGATACTACCTTTATATAAAAGAACAAAAACACATTATTTTTTCTGAGTTTTTTGTTCTTAGGGTTATTACTCTTATAGTTTTAATCATCAAAATTAATAAGCACAAGGGAAACTGACTGAATTTTAAGTCATTGAAAACAGAACAAAGAAAAAATGACTGAATCTGGATTCGAACCAGCGACTTCTGGAATACCGTACCGGCGCTCTACCAACTCTGAGCTATCCAGCCCTATTCATTACCAGCACACTCTCGTAAAAGTTGGGTCCTCCATCCTTTCTTAACTTATTCCTTTTAATGGGGCCTTTGGCTTTATTGTTATCTTGGGAGTTGGTAAACTAGAGCCAGATAAGGTTGATTGAGTTATAACGCTTGGCTGAAGGACACCTAGCCACAGGCAGTAGACCACATCATTATGTCTGGTCAGTTAGTTGCTACACAGCTGATTGGTTGACCCATGGTTGACCATGCACAAGCAGTGACTCTGTCACTGCACATGGAATACCGCAGTGTGACGTCACTTTGAACTGGAAATGCAGTGCAATTCTAGTAAGTCCATGGTCTATTATAGATGTCCCTTCTTCTTCCGCGACAGGTTCAACAAATTATGACCAATTCAAGAGCTTGAATCGAATCGAATCGAAACAACCCATGATGAAGTATGACTGAACGGTTTACATTTTCTGCGCTCCCGGATTTACGAGTATAAACTCTGTACGAAGATTTCAAGTTCATAGCAGTGCAAATTAATGACTACATATAGACTAGTTTCAGACTTTCAGGTCCCTACATTATATCAAATTTTCTAAACTCAGGGATGAGCGATGTCGGGCCTTTCATGCGAAGACATGGACTTACTCATTCTATACCATATTTTTAAGGCAACGTCGGTGGTGACCTCCATCATATTTATTCTATTGGACGAAGCAGTGATGTACATGGGATAATATACCAATAATTTTATAATACATATCCGCTTAATGGATATGAAAACAAGTTACTTATTTATCTTGAATACAGCACCATTCTTCAGGAGAAGGCAACGCATGGGTTTACGTGGTTCAAATAAAGTGAAGCGCCGTTGATCTCATTCAGTGCAGACAAACCTGTGTTTATTGGTGAAACGGAGCCAGAGAACGACGTTCTACCGCCCATAATATACTGTACCATTCATACCACTCATTTTGGAATGGAAGGATTACTTAGGAAGAAAATTGTCCAACAACCTTACTTTTGCCACTAACGTTCCACCTTCTTCATTATTGCTCACTAATGTCAGCCTGTCCATCGATCTGCACGATGTGGTGCGCCAACACAACGGGTTTATATAATATAGGTTTTCCCGGTCATTTTCGGCAAATGAGCAGCCAATTTCATTTTCACGCATTCGTGTTGACTTGATTATGCCTCCTCGGTTGAAACCGTCACTCGATTTCACTTTGATGCATCCGTATTTATATAGCATTGCATTCAATTAAATTCAACTGTCGTTCAGTTTAGCCATGCCAAATCGGCATTCAATTTAGCAGAGTAACCGCAAACAACGATTTATACCAGATCGTTACTTACGTTTTCGTTTTGAGACAACCAATTTCGCAAAATGAGCAAACAAATGCAAACCCCTTTATTGCAGTGTATTGCAATGGTGTTGCATCTCATCATCCATTTTGAAAAATAGCCCCTCCTCCGACCAACTTCTCTCTTCGTCCGGATCTCAAATACGTTGCAAACAAATGCAAACCCTTTTACACCTGTTTATTTCTTTGTATCTTGTGTCATTTTCCCTTTCCATGAATTTCTATATTTCTTTGATTTGTTATTTGTTTATTCTCAAGAGAGGATTGGTGCCATGGATGTGTGTTGAAAATCATGGTGTTGCTGTTCAAATTGACTGCAAGCTCAATGTAATCTAAATCATTCGAATGCATCAATCAACCGTCAACACGGTCAACATTAGATATTCTCTCGTACAGCGACCGAAAGCTGCCATTATTTTCGAGGATTTTTCAATTACAAACAAAAATTGTCGTCAGGGGACATCACATAAGTGGTTTACATACAAGAAGTGAACCATTCTATACCCTTTTTATTCTTGCGGTACATTCATAATTTCAGACAGAACGCTAAATTTGCTGAACAATTTACAGAAATGCCTGCCCCAAAACGAATTCGAATGACTAAGCGCACGCTGCCAAAAGCCGTTGCGAATTTGAATGCTGTTCGAATGGAATTTTTAATTGAAAGGCGATTCTATTTAATCGCCTGACCCTTGTGAACATTTGCTTGCACATAAAATGAAATCGAATGACTATTTTGAGGTGCCTTGCAGTTTCACGCGAAATGGAATGACGCAGCGTTTAAATTGTCCGCTCATTTGCCGAAAATGACCGGGAAAACCTATACTTTGGAAATACTTTTGTCTGATTATTTCTGCTGACGGACTCCATGAGTCCATGTGCCCTTTGTTTACGAATATAGTTCCCGGTTGTGGTCACAATATACGGCGATTTTCGGCGGGAAAATCATCATTCGCACGGTCACTGCGAGTGTAGGTTCGAAAGTTCCTTAAAAGGTTGCCTTGCACTGTGTTTCTTTTTTTTATAAATCAAACAAATCACGAACATATTCATGAAGACTTTCGTGCTCCTTCGCTTCACACAACGCATGAAAAACAGAGGACATAATAATCTCACAGACTGAAACATGTAATTTCTCTTTTTTGGAATTATTTACAGCATGGGAGTGTCCCCATGCTAAATTGCTGAATGTAAATTCGATCGAGTATTTAAAAAAAATAATTATTTTGTAATCAAATTCGTCTAACATTAATTTAAATTCGTCACATGATTATATGCCGTCCTTCATTTTTTTTAAGTTCCGTTTCATCGTTTCATTTTTACTTTAAACATTACTTACTACTGTCGGAAGAACTTGTCTGACGCAGAAACACACCCGGACTGAGAATGTATGATGTGCTTTTCGAATATAATGTTAGCCTATTTGAGTGTGTATAATTATACATTCAGATCGGTATTTTTGTTTGGCCGGAAAAACCTCAGTAGAGGAAAGATGGTTTTTAAAATATGCATACAAGAAATAAGCAGGCCTATACTTCATCAAAGTAAAAGAACATGCATTCGTTATTTCACATCTTTTCCGGAATAGTTCACACCATCACTTAGTTGTATGGCCCTCTGGCCCAGTTTCCATTTGGAGCCATTTGCCTACGTTACGAAGATTTCTGATGTTCGGAGTATAAAGTGGTGTAAGACGGTTCGGAATCATGAGAGCAAGTGAAAGAAACTACATGTAGCCTAAAAAGGGGCTTATAAAGTGCATACCTATAAGCTTTTTTACAAAGCTGTTTACAGTCAGATTTTCAGTTTAATTTGAACGACAAATTCTTGAAATCGCTTGGCAAAAGACGAATTTGATCATTCATTATGTAGATGATGATCAAGTGAGACGAATTAGAGTGATATGACTAAAACGAATAAAAACTGACGAAACCGATTGACTATTGATCAATTCGAATGACCAACGACTAAATTGAATGTAGCATTTTCACATTTCAAGTGAAGTGCTTAGGAAAATGAATGAAAAAAGTTTGAAAATGTGCGGGAAAACCTATAGTAAGTTGAAAAAAAAAAAAAAGAATCCGACCCCCCTTAAATCTACAAAGGGGGTCGTGTGTAATACTTGTATATATCTGACCCCCCTTGAATCTGCAAAGGGGGTCGTGTGTAATACTTGTATATAATCCGACCCCCCTTAAATCTGCAAAGGGGGTCGTGTGTATTACTTGTATATTATCCGACCCCCTTAAATCTGCAAAGGGGGTCGTGTGTAATACTTGTATATTATCCGACCCCCCTTGAATCTGCAAAGGGGGTCGTGTGTAATACTTGTATATAATCCGACCCCCCTTAAATCTGCAAAGGGGGTCGTGTGTATTACTTGTATATTATCCGACCCCCCTTAAATCTGCAAAGGGGGTCGTGTGTAATACTTGTATATAATCCGACCCCCCTTAAATCTGCAAAGGGGGTCGTGTGTATTACATGTATATAATCCGACCCCCCTTAAATCTGCAAAGGGGGTCGTGTGTATTACTTGTATATTATCCGACCCCCCTTAAATCTGCAAAGGGGGTCGTGTGTAATACTTGTATATTATCCGACCCCCCTTAAATCTGCAAAGGGGGTCGTGTGTATTACTTGTATATTATCCGACCCCCCTTAAATCTGCAAAGGGGGTCGCGTGTAATACTTGTATATAACCCGACCCCCCTTAAATCTGCAAAGGGGGTCGTGTGTAATACTTGTATATAATCCGACCCCCCCTTAAATCTGCAAAGGGGGTCGTGTGTATTACTTGTATATTATCCGACCCCCCTTAAATCTGCAAAGGGGTTCGCCGTGTGTAGTACTTGTATATTATCCGACCCCCCTTAAATCTGCAAAGGGGGTCGTGTGTATTACTTGTATATTATCCGACCCCCCTTAAATCTGCAAAGGGGGTCGTGTGTAATACTTGTATATTATCCGACCCCCCTTGAATCTGCAAAGGGGGTCGTGTGTAATACTTGTATATTATCCGACCCCCCCTTAAATCTGCAAAGGGGGTCGTGTGTAATACTTGTATATTATCCGACCCCCTTGAATCTGCAAAGGGGGTCGTGTGTATTACTTGTATATTATATCTGACCCCCCTTAAACCTGCAAAGGGGGTCGTGTGTAATACTTGTATATAACCCGACCCCCCTTAAATCTGCAAAGGGGGTCGTGTGTATTACTTGTATATAACCCGACCCCCCTTAAATCTGCAAAGGGGGTCGTGTGTAATACTTGTATATAACCCGACCCCCCTTAAATCTGCAAAGGGGGTCGTGTGTATTACTTGTATATTATATCCGACCCCCCTTAAATCTGCAAAGGGGGTCGTGTGTAATACTTGTATATAATCCGACCCCCCTTAAATCTGCAAAGGGGGTCGTGTGTATTACTTGTATATTATATCCGACCCCCCTTAAATCTGCAAAGGGGGTCGTGTGTAATACTTGTATATTATCCGACCTCCATTAAATCTGCAAAGGGGGTCTTGTGTAACTGACTTGTATATTATCCGACCCCCCTTAAATCTGCAAAGGGGGTCGTGTGTAATACTTGTATATTATCCGACCCCCCTTAAATCTGCAAAGGGGGTCGTGTGTATTACTTGTATATTATATCCGACCCCCCTTAAATCTGCAAAGGGGGTCGTGTGTAATACTTGTATATAACCCGACCCCCCTTAAATCTGCAAAGGGGGTCGTGTGTAATACTTGTATATAACCCGACCCCCCTTAAATCTGCAAAGGGGGTCGTGTGTAATACTTGTATATAATCCGACCCCCCTTAAATCTGCAAAGGGGGTCGTGTGTAATACTTTTATATTATCCGACCCCCCTTAAATCTGCAAAGGGGGTCGTGTGTAATACTTGTATAATCCGACCCCCCTTAAATCTGCAAAGGGGGTCGTGTGTAATACTTGTATATTATCCGACCCCCCTTAAATCTGCAAAGGGGGTCGTTTGTAATACTTGTATATTATCCGACCTCCATTAAATCTGCAAAGGGGGTCTTGTGTAATACTTGTATATTATCCGACCCCCCTTAAATCTGCAAAGGGGGTCGTGTGTAATACTTGTATATTATGATCCGACCCCCCTTAAATCTGCAAAGGGGGTCTTGTGTAATACTTGTATATTATCCGACCCCCCTTAAATCTGCAAAGGGGGTCGTGTGTAATACTTGTATATTATCCGACCCCCCTTAAATCTGCAAAGGGGGTCGTGTGTAATACTTGTATATAATCCGACCCCCCTTAAATCTGCAAAGGGGGTCGTGTGTAATACTTGTATATTATCCGACCTCCATTAAATCTGCAAAGGGGGTCTTGTGTAATACTTGTATATTATCCGACCCCCCTTAAATCTGCAAAGGGGGTCGTGTGTAATACTTGTATATTATCCGACCCCCCTTAAATCTGCAAAGGGGGTCGTGTGTAATACTTGTATATTATCCGACCCCCCTTAAATCTGCAAAGGGGGTCGTGTGTAATACTTGTATATTATCCGACCCCCCTTAAATCTGCAAAGGGGGTCGTGTGTAATACTTGTATATTATATCCGACCCCCCTTGAATCTGCAAAGGGGGTCGTGTGTAATGTGGGACGAAGAATGGCTAACTCTGCATTCATTTTAGCTTTCACTGAGGCAGTAAGTCTCCGAGGTGCAATGAAGCCTGGCAATCGTTGTCGGAGATGCTCGATTATTTCGGTAGCGCTTTTCGTGTCTATAGTATATGAATGACGTCTTGCGCGGAAACATAAAAATGCCATGCTGAATGACCCTGGACGAGATCATAATATATAGGGTACGGTCATCGTTTAGCTCTATTAACTTCAGCATTGAAATAATGTCCCCTGTCGTGAAGATCCCATTCCAATCAGCACCATCACCATGTGCTTCGCCTTTCTGGACACTCAAAGCCATACCTAGTAAAAAATCTTCCTTGCCGCCAAAATGTAAACTTCTCGTGCAACCTTCATGAAACGCTCCCTCTGGCGCCGCATCCTTCTGCCGATTTCTTTTGACCTCCACTTGGACTTTCTTGAATCTGGGTCGTCCCTTCTCTTCTCCATTACTGTTTGGTGTAGTGACTTTGTACTTTTCTTCTGGCCAGCCATGGGCTGCCGAAAACCTTCAAGCAGTGGAACATCATTGTCTGGGACTCTTTCATTGGCCACTTCTACAGGGAGGGGATTGACAAGATCGCCTGCTCTTGCAGGTTGACCACCGTCATTCGGGATTTCAATTCTTGCGGGAGGCACCTGGATATTAGGTACATCTACTGGCTGGGGATTGTCATCATTAGCTGCTCTTGCAGGTCGATTTATATCCCTGTCATTTTGCTCGTCTTCAGCATTAGGCGGTGGGTCGTTTTCCGCTGATCCAAAGACATCTTCTGCTAGATTATTTGGAAATGAAATGAGATGGATGCATCTTGACTTCAGTGCATTTCTGCGTCGTCTCACGTCTTCTGGTTCTTCTTCGTTGTTGTTATTTCGAAGAGAATGTCATCCAAACAGTAAAGTTACAAAGGCTGTCAGCGAAATCGCTCGTCTGTGGTAATTTTCCAAGTTAACACAAAAACTGTTCTGGGACTAGACATTAATTTGTTTCTCTAGCAAGGTATCATAAAGTTTCCAACCTCTTTTCCGCCGTCTCAAATCTTGACCAAGAAATGCTAGTGCCGTTGATGTTGGAACGAACACAGTGCCGTTCAAGAGTTCAGCATCAAAATGAGTCCCCAATAATTCCTGTCATCCATGGCAATATAACAACACGCAAAGGTGATAACGGCACCAATCATGAGAAAAGCGCACAAAAATTACTCCGTTAAATTTAAATCTAATCAATCGTCCAAAATTTAACTATGCCTAAGTCCACCCACAGCTGTTAATTTCAGTATTCATAATAATAATAATAAAAACGTGAGGCATGTCACATGATGTCACGGGGAAAATGAAGCAAATTAATTGTGTAATAAATCATGAAATGTTTGTGGTATAGTTTTGCATTTATGTGCAGCGGGATCAGTTGTGGCAACGATGCATGGTTGTGGCAGTGAAGCTCGTGGACCCAGTATGGCAAGAAAATATCAAACAATGTTTATTTAAATTTAATCGAAACAAAAATGTAAGCAGTCCCCAACACGATGCACTGTGAGCATGCGCGGAACTCCAACCGAAAACGCACACAACCTATTATCAAATGCATATCCCCACCACTGTACTGTACATTGTACATGTGTATGTACAGTACATATAGTACATGTACAGTGTGCATGCATTTACTGGTATGCCCCGCCCAAGGTTTGCGGTTTCAACAGTCCCAGCCAGGCTGCCAGGGTTAATGTAGCATAACAGAATGTAAACAATGCGGTTTGATAAGGCTTCTACACAAAACCCCCAGACTCGGGGGTTTTGTGTACAAAAAGCTAAGGCCCAACTTTTACGAGAGTGTGCTGGTAATGTATAGCAGTGTCCCTGATAGTCAATCTTTGTTCTTTGACAGTCAGAAGCCATGAAACCACTTAAACTCATCACTGAACCTACAAAGAAGTATGAAATGAATTTGACAAATCAAGATGAAAAAAAAATATGTTACGTTTTGTCGCAAAACCCGAGGGACTCCTCGGGGGGCAATTCCACTGTAAAGCTTGGGGTTTGTAAAAAAGAGTAGAGCCAGTGTACGTCGCTTGCAATCCCACCGCTGCCACCAGTAATTGTAACACTTAGATTTGGTGCTAAGTATAATGTGTATACCTAGGTCTGGTGTTACTTTACTGAATATGATGAGAGTACACAGATATATTAGATTCCGTACACTAAGATAGGGTCAATGGGAACTTGTTTTATTAGCCCAGACTAACTTTGGAGTGGTCTCTTGTCGACGAGGACGACCAAGTAGACGCAGTACAAGTAGAAGAAGAATGCAGCTGCTATCGGTCAATGGTAGTGCGCCCTCTTGCGTTCTCCTTGGACCAGATGGAGCCCGAGTTCGTGCAAACTTTCGAAAGTACACGTACTCGGAAATTCCAGCGCCTACGTACTTTTCTGACACCACGGCAAATATTGTAATCAATAAATAGAAGAAGATGACCAAAAATGAGCTAAATTTACATGCACATGAGGTTGTGTAAGTAGGCCATGTCTGAATTTTTCAAGAAGCAGTCAAGGAACATAATATACGGATTCAAGTACAGAAAATATAAAAATAAAAATACGAGTCAAAATGAAGTTGACTGGGATTTGTGGTGTTTTTCAAAAGAAACAATTGACTCTCAAAAGCTCAGTAAAGCAAAATCAGAGGAGGTATATATGATACTTTGGTAAAGAAACCAAAACAGAAAATTAATGTTCACAGATTTACGTATAACTTACAAGGTATGAAGATGGTGTTGGTAGAAACATACCGTAGATTTTTTCCGCCTGAAATGGTGTACTATCCAGAAATTAGTAAAACAATGACCGAAAACCTTTTTGATCTTTTAAAATATCAAAAATAAAAGAGAAAGTACTTAAGAAATACTATAGCTGTTTTTCACTGTTTTCTCAAAAAGTGGCCGGGCACCGTGGGACTGAAATTTTCACAAATGACTATTACTGTATCTGTTTTGATATTTTTGCCCATGAATCTGCATTTCTTTGACAAAAACCAAAGTATGATATTAGCTTTAATGCCCTGCTACTGTTTACTCAAATGTTTAGATTCAGTCAAGCATTAACATTCCATGGGCAGCTTGCAAAATGAGCAAAACCATTTATAACTTGTAACTGCATGCATTCATGTAACTTTTAAGCCGGTTGGAGCTTAAAGGGATGGTACAGAGTAAGACAAAATACACTTCAAGATCACAGATTCACATAAAACTGATACAGTATAATGGTGATGATAGGAGAAAATATCCCATTAAATGTTTTTGTCTGAAATACCATATTCGTTGAGAAATAAATGAAACTATTTTCCGATTGGAATAAATCGCTTCGAAGCGTTTTATAAATGAACGCACGCGCATAATATCGTTGACTATAAATGTGTAAACGGGTTTTCATTATTTTTTCGTGACCCAGATGGCCGATTGGCCTCAAACTTCTACAGGTTTGTCAGTTACGATGAATTACATAATGTGCTTTCACTGTCAGTAACGGTTTTGTCGCAAAAACCAGTTCTGTATGACCATCCCTTTAAACAATAATACCGCCATTCTTTTTTCATACAGTTTGTGTCTGACATTGTGCAGTGCAGTTGTTCACAAAGACCCATGGCACCAAATGAAAACATGTAAACGCATGACTACTCATCAACCAAGCGGGTAGGCATGTTTGCAACCTTGCAGTTGAACAAACATCACCCCTTTCATTATAATATTCCAGAAAACTATAAATTATTATTCACCAGGTTCCATAGTGAAAGGACTAGACCACTTTTGTGAGTGGGGGTATAGGTGAATTTCACACCACCAGGTGCTTTTGTTGTTGTGGGGGTTCGCAGAAAGGAAAACAATTCTATGAAAGTTGATCCATGCATTGAGTGGTATGATCTTCCCATAATTGATCTCGTTGATTTGTAGACAAGATTATACTGATTCAGCCTCTGGGTGTTTTTCTCGACTTTAGCACTTTGTTTATAGTCGAAATGGAGGTAAGTGAAGATTATTCTTATGATTAAAACGCAGAAAATGTGAGCCTGTGTGATAGGCCATGTCACATGGCGAGTTGTAATAACTAATACATAACTTGGAAGGCAACCAAGTTGTACACTGCATACAAATGAAAAGTATTTGTAACTCCACACTGAAGTAAAATTTTCCTCAGTTGCAGTTTTTCACTATCCCAAAGAAAATTACACAAAGATCTAAAAATGAATGTTATTTCTTCTTGGAGATTGCCTGGAAATGGTTGCCTGCATTATTACCCCGTGTGCCATGGGCCTGAAATTTGCATTTTGCTTGCAAATTTGACTCAAATGTTTCACAGAAGTAATAAAGAAACTAGGAAAACTGATTCAAGAAACACTCGGGTATAGGTCTACTGTATACTTTAAAGGTAGTATCATACTTTGGTTTTTGTGAAAGAAGTATACAGATTCATGGAAATATCAAGGAGGATACAGTCACAGTCATCTGTGAAAATGTCAGTCCCATACGGTGCCCACGTTTTGAGAAAACAGTTAAAACAGCCACAGTATTTCTTAAGTCTTTTCTCTTTTATTTTTGATCTTTTAAAAGATCAAAAAGATTTTCGGTCGTTGTTTTACTAATTTCTGGATAAATACACCATTTCAGGAGGAAACATTTGAACAGTATGTTTCTACCACCACCATCTTCACACCCTGTAAGTTATACGTAAATCTGTGAAGATTTCTGTTTCGGTTTCTTACCAAAGTATGATATACCTTTAAAGGTATACTTTTACTACAGTATTGGTAAAAGTGACAGAACAGCTGTAGACTCGGTTCAGAACTTGATTTATTATGTAATTAAAACAAACATGGGAAATGTTCAGCTCATTGGAAACTGTAGAAAACAGTGAAGGACGCTAAAGTATTTTCACATCTATTCAAAGGAGGTTTTTTTTATCTCACCTCGAGATCAAAACTGTTTCGGTCTTTGTTTTTCTAATTTCTGTATAAATACACCATTTCAGCCGGGAATATTTGAACGGTATGTTTCTACCAGGACCATCTTTATATCCTGAAATTTATAAGTAAATCTGTGAATATTTCTGTTTGGGTATGTTACCAATACTGCATGCACTATACCTTTAACCCAATGTATACAAAAGTATTTCTGTGTAGGCTTATACACAATAGCCACATGAACATCAACACAATCATGTTCAACTATCAATGAGTGTGGGTGACTGTTGCAAAATGATTTTGGAGGTCGTTTTTCTACTTTCCATTAACAATTGGAAAGAATATTATGTTCATTTTGTCACGTATAGCTATTTAACCCGACAAGGACATATTTTGGGGTGAAAATTAGCGAGTATACGATTTTATTTTCTAAAAGTGGTGGGCTAAAAAAATGTATTAGCGTAGGGCCTAGTGGTTTCAATCCTCGAAGCATTTATTATGTACTAAGGCCTTTATATCTTTTGGATGATCTATAAATGACTTGCATTATGTAGCCACTTCGTTTGAGTTTTGATTCGCCAAATAAGGTTGGGAAAACAACGATTAAAGGTAATATCATACTTTGGTTTTTGTCAAGGAAATACAGATTCATGGGCAAAAATATCAAGACAGATATAGAGTAACAGTCATCTGTGAAATTCCCAGTCTCATACGGTGCCCACTTTTTGAGAAAACAGTGAAAAACAGCCACAGCATTGTTTAATCTTTTCCCATGGGCAGGTATGTTTTATCTTCCGAAAATCAAAATTGTATTGTTTTTGGTCATTGCTTTTTCTCTTTTCTGGATATATACAGCATTTCACGCAGAACAATTTTAACGGTATGTTTCTTTAATCGCCATCTTTATACCCTGTAAGTTCTAGCTAAATCTGTATGTGACAAATTCTGTTTCGGTATGCTACAAAAAAATGATAGTACCTTATAAAGGTATTTCCTTTGTGAAGTGAATTAGTTTGTGCATGCATGTTTCTATAATTAATTGTTTTAAAGGTCAGTAGATTGGTAACATACCCAAACAGAAATGTTCACAGATTTACGTATAAAACTTTCAGGATATGAAGATGGTGCTGGTAGAAACGTATACCATTCAAATATTTCCGCCTGAAATGATGTATTTATCCAGAAATTAGTAAAACAATGACCGAAAACAGAGTGATCTCGGGGTAAGATCAAAACCATTCTTTTACGTTTTATATGAACAATCATAGTCGGTTTCCGCTATTTTCTCGTGCCTCACATGTCTGATTGAGCTCAAATTTTTACAGGTTTATCATTTCATGTACATGTTTGATCAGACAAAGTGTGAGTGATGTTCTGTGACCTTTACCAATCATGTATTATACCTGTAAAGGAACACAGATCATTGTTTACAAGTCACAAATCTCTCAAAATGGTGACTCGAGTCCAACTAGAGTCCATGTTGACATGACGTCTGCAACTCTGAAAAAAAGTGTATGGTCAGTATTATACGTGTCAATCCTGTACCATGCCTACAACTCATGAAGACCGTGCGAAATAATTTTAAATCTGTCTGATGTTACCTTATTGCCAACCCTGACCCCTGCTTTATACCTTTTAACCGAATCGTTCATGCGAACTCCAACAGTTTATTTTCTGACTGAGACCTCAATAATATAAAAGGTTATGTAACCTTGAACTTCGTGAATGCGTGGTGCTACTGTATAGATTTTAGTACTGTGTTATGGTCCGATGCAGTGATCATAATGGACCGTGGAAGTCCCATGGACATGCCCGTGCTTGATGCAATTTTCACCGGCTGATCTGCGCTACCGTTCCGGTCACATACGGTTGGTTCTATGGCAAGCCATGTATGAAGTAGTGATTCCAATCGTCAATGATAATTATTTTACCACAGTGGCCCAAGTTAATTAGAGCCTCATGAGATCTTCGTTAGTCCTTGCTCAAGTCCATAATTCCCGGCGAAACCGTCCTTCATGGCAGCTTAGTGTCTTAAAACTCATTACAATTTGCCAAGTTGTAATAAACTATGGGGACAAACTAAGGGCCTTTACGAAACCTGGCTTGAGGCTAGGCTTGGTACTATTTCGCTACAGCAATTTGAGGCCCACAAAACGAAATGAAGGGATTGGGCCACACGACGAAGCTGAAGAAAGGCTCCAGCTTCGCCATGTAGGCCTATCTCAAGCCCTTCATTTCATTTAGGACACAAAATGGTGGTAGCAAAAATAAATCCCAAGCTTCAAGCCTCATTTCGTTAACCTACGACTCGACAATGGCAGTCGTACTGAACGCGATCTCTGCTTCTTGACGTGACACAAATGGGAAAAAAAAATCTGAATCGTGATTCGACGAGGACGCAGGTGATGTTTATACGTGATTTCTTCGTCCGCAGGCTTGCGCCATCTACACGTTGGTTTTCATCGGTTGTCAAGTTCATGAGAACAAAAGTACCCGGTTGTACATCCGCAATGATCTGTTAAAAAAGGCTGTTGTTCAAGAAGGGTGACAGGATTTGAATCAACATTCCAGCCGATATTTTTTAGTGAAAATGCAATGTTTTGGTCAAACGAGGGCGCTATTAATTCACGCCATTTTAGTGTGTGATCCAGATGGTATTTTAGAAATACACTCCTTCAGTTGAAATGACTATCTCAATGGGATAATCTTGTACCATTATTAATGGCAACCACGTTATGGTACGCACTTTAAATTGCCCACGCTTTTGTTGTGTGGCGCCCCCTAGTGTGCATTGAAAGGTAGCGCTACTTGAAACCAATGGGGCCTTTACGAAACCTGGCTTGAGGCTAGGCTTGGGATTTTAATTTGCTACTGCCATTTTGTTTCCTAAATGAAATGAAGGGCTTGAGATACATGGCGTATAGCTGGAGCCTTTCTTCGGCTTCGTCGTACGTGTTGAACAATCCCTTCATTTCGTTTTGTAGGCCCAAATGACGGTAGCGAAATAAGTCCCAAGCCTAGCCGGAAGCCAGGTTTCGTAAGGGCCCCAAGAGTCTTTCTCGAACGACTCGGCTCCGGCTAATTATTATTTAGCGTCCGGCTCTGGCTCCATTTCGTTAATCAATTTTTGAATAATGAATACCAAAAAAGATGATTTTGGCTGCAGTTCGGAAGTAGATTCTCTGGTTTGAAAAAGAAGACGGCTTCAGCTTCAATGAAAAACAACAACCTATATTTTCAGCATAATTATGACAAAGTCGGAGCCTGAGCTGGAGCAGCGGTTTGGAAAAGCTCCCAGGCTTGAGGCTTTATAGGCTTGGGATTTATTTTGCTACCGCCATTTTGAGGCCCAGAAAAAGAAACGAGGTGATTTTGCCACATAACGATGCGGAAGAAAGGCTCCAGCTTCGTCATGCATCTCAAGCCCTTCATTTCATTCAGCACACAAAATCGCAGTAACCAATAACAAATCCCAAGCCAAGCCTGAAGCCTCATTTCGTGAACTTGGGCCCCTAGTAAAGATGGCGACAGATAATAGAGCGCCCTCTATAGACAAAAAATAAATTGAATTGAGCATTATTACATTAATCTTTTACTTCCATTTCTTTTTCTTTTTTTATTCTCAGCGAACATCAAAGGTAAATCATATACGTTTTCGCATGGCTACGAACGGACCAGTTCAGGCTTCAACTGGTCATCAGCAGGTTCAATTTAAGGTCAACAGAGGGCGTTCTGGATCACCTAATCGTCACGATGATCGTTACAGGTTTGGTGTCGGTAGAGACGGGGACCATGGTATCGGCCGTGGTCCACCTTTAGACCGTGTAGTTGGAGGTGGAGGCAGGGGGAGTCGATCCACTCCGGTGACATTCATTCGAAATCCCAAACACCCGAAGAGCTTGTACGACGTAGAGGTCAGCATGAGGAAGATCGCTCAAGCCAAACCGGTTAAGATCACCCCTGGGCTATCCTTCCCGGACCCTAAGGCCCGCAAAGCCATCAAAAACCCACCAGCTCCACGGTTTCACTACGAGTACGAGCCAACTCCGGAAGACTACGACGTGATCAGTAATCCTCTGTTCGGGGTTACCGACGCAGAGGAGCCAGCCACGGCCTACAGTGAGATGGGGCCTCGGTACATCAGCACCGTCGACCTCGCAAGCAGTGACGACAGCGACAACGACGAGGACATGGCAAACGAAGACGACGACGACGATGACAATGAGATCCTCGAGGCTCCGTTGAACGTCACCGGCCACGACGAGAACGACGGCGGGGTCGCGACGGCCGAAGCTCGGCGGGAGGCACTAGCCGAGTACGCCCACGTGGAACAGCTCCGGGCTCACAGAATACGCGAAGCACAAGTCGTGGAGACCCCAGTCACCGAACCGCCACCGCTATTCGAACCCCAGCCCCCGCCACCAAGGGCGCCCATCAACCCGGTGCTGGTTCTTCCCCGTGCCGTAGTCCGCGAAGAAGAGGCGATTCGAGAACTGCGGCAACAGAACAGGAATGTGGCAAATCCTACACCCAATAATAACATCTTTGAAAATGATAACAATTAATTGAATGACAACTCGGCAGAGTTTCGCTTTTTTTTCGGTTTTTAATTACACCATAACCCTAACCCATCATAATTAGTTTCAGACATTTTGACTAGTTTAAATCGACTTTTTGCCAATACAGTGTATATATTTTGTTAGATAACCAGTTAAAGTTTCAAAAGCCACCCGTACGTAATTGTAAATAGAGCTATGCAATAAAAGTAACTTACACAGAAAAAACGATATTGACAAACAAGTCCCTCCTCTTAACCAAGTGGTAGTGCTTTACCACCGGGGAAAGTTTGGTATAAAAAAAAAAGTGCGATTGGCCAACGCGTTGCAAACTCATGGTGGTACACTATTCGGAATCGCCTGTGATTACCATAAGATATAGGCATTGTCCCAATTCTCTGGCTGTGGCTGCAAATTACGCATGTTCCTATGGCAGCCACTATAGCCAGTGACTGCAGCCATTTCTATAGACTTGTGTGTTATTTGTGGTCGTAGCCAGAGAATTGGGACAAGTCTTCATTTTCAACAATTAAGGGCGTTTACGCAACGGAGGCTTAGGCTCAGGCTCAAGCTCTGACATCCATAATGCTGAAAATATACATGTAGGTAAGCTCTGTTTTCCTTTTCAAACCAGAGAATCTACTTCAGAACCACAGCCAAAAGCCTCTATTTTGATACCAGTTATTTCAGAATGGATTCACAAAATGGAGCCGGAGCCTTCGTAAAAGCCCTGGCAAACTGTATCACAAAATGCCAACTGAACATTTACAAGGCCCACCACGGAAATGACCAGGGGCACTAGGCGTCCATCTTTGTTGCCTTTGTAAAGTTAAAATTCTCGCCTTTCTGTACAAAGGATTTTATGTAAACATTTGTTTTAATTCCCTGGTGTTATTGTTGAAATGTGTAATTCGTGTATTGCAATCAAACAATAAATAATGACATTATTTTATAACACATTCATTTGTTTTTGTTTTTACGGGTTTGCCCAAAACTAGGCCAAATGTCACTCTAGTGTAAGAGGTACGTATGAGGCAAAATACATTGAAGATGACTATCTCTAAGGAGAGCGAAATATTTCACATTTCAGAATACCTATTCATCTTAAAGGCAGTTTCATACTTGGGTTTTGTCAAAGAAATTCAGATTTATGGGCATCAATATCAAGTATTAGGCCTAGATATTTAGTAACAGTCATCAGTGAAATTCCCAGCCCCGCACGGTGCTTATTTTATGAGAAAAATTGAAAAACGTCCATGTGTCTCAGTTGTTGGTGCAATACTGTAATGGTAGTTTGAACCCTCATCTACCCAATTCTTTTCAATTTTTGGTTTGTTAACCGATTGGATTTTTTGCTAATTGCCCCAAGAAAAAAACACCCCCGAAATGTCCTTTTTTTCTGTAACTGACTTGCTACCAGTTTTCATCACGAAGCAACCCTCCACGTTCAAAACAATGTAGGACCAGATTTTAAACCAAAATGTCTCAAGTCTCCACAACAGGCTGAAGCACTGAACCCCCAGGTTGTGATAACCAGTCAATATATCAATTGCACGACCTCCCAAATTGCATATTTTAAAAAAATTTGAGGGTTAATCAGCTCGGCGCATTGATTGTTGAGCTAGTGGGGTGCACCCCACCCTAGCCTTGTACGTTTCTGTTCCACCTGACAGGACTTGGTTCCTCTGCATCATGGGCTCCTTTGGTGATGAGGTTGTGCCAGGAGGGTCTCCCAAGACCCAGACCTGATGTTGAAGTCTTAGTAGAGAGATCTTCAGACTGTCCTTGAAACGTTTTCTCTGACCTCCGACTGTGCACTTGCCACAGCAGAGTTCCACGTAGAGGAGCTGCAGCTGCAGTCTGGCAAACTGGCATACGGGAGACGTGGCATGCCCATCTCTACTGAGCCTAGCGCATGTGACGGCGCCGGGGACGTCTGCCTGCTTCAGGAGTCAGGACCACCTTGTCGGTGACTTTGTCCTGCCAGCGGATGTGGAGGAGATTTCGGAGGCATCTGAAATGGAAGTATAGTTTTTTATGCCGTCTGTAAACGTGGTCCAAGTTTGGCAGTCGTGGAGTATAGTAGGGTGGTGAGCACCATAGCCCGGTAGATTCCGAGCTCCTATCCCAGACTTTCTCCCACAGTCTACCGACAGCACTGCTTGCCTTCTGTTGTTGGTTTCAGCGTCGAGTCGATATTGGCGTTACAGGAGAGAGCACTGCCCATAGGTAAAGGTCTTTGCAGTCTACATGGTCTGATGACCGTTCACTGTTATCTGCGACTAGTGGAGGTACGGCTTGCCTTGGCCGGCTGGTACATCACTTCGGTTTTCTTGGTGCCAATGATGAGGCCGCCGAATCGTGGCAGGCTGTGGAGAAGCAGCTGTTCATCTCCGCTTGCATTTCTTGCTCGTCATTAGCGTCGAGGCACAGTCGTCAGCGAATAGATCAAGTCTCGTAAAACTGTCTCTTTCACCTCCCGGCCTGCAGCCTCCTGGGGTTGAACAGTCTTCCATATCGGACCTGTATCTGATGTCGATGCCGGACTCACAGCATTGCCGAGAGCATCATGCTGAATAACGTCGGGGCCAGGACACAACCTAGCTGCTTGGCCCCATTCGTCACTGGGAAGGCTTAAGAGGGTTCACGGTCGTTCAGGACTCTGGCCATCAGATCATGCCATCATGGAACTGGCGGACAATTGTAATGAAAGTGTTTGGGCAGCAGATTTGTTCCATGATCTTCCAGAGACCATTCCTGATCACTGTATCGAAGGCCTTGGTCAGGTCAACAAAGGTTGTGTACAGATCGCTGTGTTGTTCCATGCATTTCTCCTGGAGCTGGCGGGAGGCAAAGATCATGTCGGCGGTTTCTCGACCTGCGTGGAAGCCACATTGACTCTCAGGGAGTGAGAAGACCTTCCTCCAGGCGTTCCAGCAAGCGGTTGAGACTGGACACGGGTTGGATTTTGCCAGCAATGGACAGGGGGGATTCCTTAGTGGCTGTCGCAGGACTTGGGATTTCCTTTTCGCCTGTAGATGTGGACGATTGTGATGTCCCTGAAATCTTGCGGCAGATGCTCCTCAATCAACAGGGACTGGAATAAGCTAGTCTGCTGGTTGGGGATGGTTACGCCGCCCAACTTGTAGACCTAGAAATGGCACCAGGGACTGGAGCTTTCCCTAAGGTGATCTACATTAATGCTTTGTTGACCTCTCTGCGCCCGCGAGGGAGGGCATCGAGCTGTGATCGGTGAGTTGTGGGAGGCGTGCGATCGCTTCGTCGTCGATCACAGCAAGGTCGGATGAGGCACACTTTTGACACATATTTCAAGGGTCTGGCTTCTTGTCGGTTAGCAGAATTGAGCCGTCCACACCGAGTACTAGTAGTGGAGAGGACCCAGAGCGGACCATAGACCGTGACCGCTCTAGAACCTCTTTGTGTCATGTCTGTCTGCGTATCCTTGGATTTCATCGGCCTTGGTACAATAAAGCCAAGAGTCCTGCCCAGAGCGGAGCTTTGTTTGGACCGTGCTGTGCAGGTTGGAGAAGGCAGCTTTCTTGACGCCCACGGTCGTTCTGGTGGGCCTGTTACATCCCAACTGTGGCCAATGGCCCAACTGTGTTCCGGGCATGCCCAACTGTGTCAGCACAGTTGGGCATACCCAACTTAATTTGGGCACAAACGATGCAGATGTGGGAGGCTCTTAAATTATTTTCCGTCTTACCATGGCTCCATGGTCTTACCAACCCTCATTAAATTTTGAAAATGGAAAATTGCTGGCTAAAAACTTGTTTTCTGGGCGACTGGTTTTAATTGGCTTGCATACAACGGGAATCTCACGATAATAATTATAGACAATTCCTCTTCAATCTCCTCATTGTGTTTGGCCAAACACAAACTCTCTCCAACGGTTGTCGAGATGGAGTTCTTGAGTGATCTCGGGCACTTGATTTTCTTGGCAATCTTCTGTCCCTGTGACCTTCTGTTTGGTTGGATGAAGAGGTGCAGTCTGGAGACAATCCGGTGGGGGTCCGTCCAGCAGTCCCGCCTGTGCCCGACTCGGTATAGATTATTTTACTTCATAGGATGAATGAAAACGCCAGTCAGGGGCTGTCCATCCATAAAGTACGCACGCACGTCTTGCGTACAGAGGGGAAGGGGGGGGGGGGGGGTCAAAAAGTAGCAGTCATCTGTGAAAATTTCAGTCCCATAATGATACGGTGCCCACGTTTTGAGAAAACAGTGAAAAACGGCCACAGTATTTCTTAAGTCTTTTCTCTTTTATTTTTGATCTTTTAAAAGATCAAAAAGGTTTTCGGTCGTTGTTTTACTAATTTCTGGATAAATACACCATTTCAGGCGGAACATTTTTAACGGTATGTTTCTACCACCACCATCTTCATACCCTGTAAGTTATACCATGGAGGTAGTCTGTGAACATTTCTGTTTTGATTTCTAATCAAAGTATGATACAACCTTTAAGACACGAGATCGATGGTAGTTTATTAAAGGGAGGGTACAGAATTGGTAAGACAAAATACACTTCATAATCACAGATTCACATAAAACTTACACAGTATAATGGTGATGATAGGAGAAAACATCCCATGAAATGTTTTTGTCTGAAATGCCATATTCGTTGAGAAATAAATGAAACTATTTTCCGATTGGAATAAATCGCTTCGAAGCGTTTTATTCATTCGTTGAAATGTGCAGTTCTCCGTACACGTTTTCACTATTTTCTCGTGACCCAGATGGCTGATTGACCTCAAACTTCTACAGGTTTGTCAGTTAAGGTATATGATGGGTTACATTATGTGCTTTCACTGTCAGCAACGGTTTTGTCGCAAACACCAGGGGCCAATTTCATAGAGCTGCTTAAGCACCAAAAACCTTGGTAAATAAAATCAGTAGCCTATGCCAGCCAAAACTCCTTGTGAATGTTATGCTCAGCAAACGATGGCCGAATACAAGTCCAAAGCAGTAAACATCACATGACAATTTGGTTGGTAATCCTGTTTGATCAAAGAAGACTTTTCATGCTTAAGCAAATTTTGTGTTTAAGCAGCTCTATGAAATTGGCCCCTAGTCTGTACCATCCCTTTCAGTTCTTAGCGAGTCCTGCATGCGGTGCGTTATTCAACATCTATCATAAATAGCGCCCTCAATAATTTGGAATGATAAGTGATCAGTAAATAAGATAAAACAAACAAATAAAACAAAAACATTCTGACTGCTTCTCCAAACTGAACACGTGGTACTTGTTAAAAAAAGGTAAAGTACAGGATTGATAACATATGATACCTGTACCCAAACAGAAATGTTCACAGATGAAAATTTATGGCAATAAAAACTTACTTGGTGAGAAGTACAGCTGCTTTGGATAGTATAATGCATATTGAGAAACGTTCAATTCGAAGTACCGCGGTTATGGAAAAATATGTCACTTTTTATCTCCAAAAATTATGAATCTGAGAAGCGTTATGGCCGTAACGCTTCTCAGCTATTGACTAACTGTTATCTGGCGTGAAATAACCGCTCTAGTTTAATAAATAATAATAAATACAATTTATAAAGCGCCTAATACAAAGGTTTCTAAGCGCTGTACAGCGTAGGAAAACAAAATTAAGAATAACATCAAATTTAAGTACATAATGTGATTATTGTTGCTTAAAGAGGTGTGCTTTAAGTCTACTCTTAAAAGTAACATCTGTGGGGGCATTTTGAATGTCAGAAGGGAGATTATTCCAAAGAATGGGAGAGCAAACTGAAAAGGCACGATCGCCATAGCGGGTGTGGGTACGTGGACCATGTGGTAATTGTAGATGTGAAGATGATGATGATCTCAGGTTGATGGATGAAGTGTGTCTTTTGGGAGATATAAGGTCGCAGATATATGGTGGTGCAAGCTCATGTCGAGCTTTGTAAGTAAGGAGAAGTATTTTGAATTTGATTCGTTGTGGAATTAAAAGCCAGTGTAATGAGCGGATTGCAGGTGTGATATGTTCAGTTTTTCTTGTTCGGGTGATGAGACGAGCAGCTGTATTTTGGATGTGCTGAAGGGGGTCAAGGTGGGAAATTGGTAGGTTGATTAGCAGGCTGTTACAATAATCAAGATGGGGGGTAACAAAAGCATTCTCAAGACGTTCAGTGGAAGTTTTGTCCAAGAAGTTGCGAATTTTCCCGATTCTGTAGATGCCAAAGCTGGCTGCACGGCATGCTTTGCTGATGTGTTTCTTAAGGTTCAATGAGTTATCCATTAGAACACCAAGATCCTTGATGGAAGATGAGGGCAAAACATGTGTACCATCAATGTTGAGAGTTGGTGGGTCATTGGACTGACGAAACTGAGATGTTACATGTATCACTTCAGTCTTATTACCATTCAACAGAAGGTTGTTGCAGCTGGCCCATGACTTTATATCCTTGATGCATTCTTCAAGCCTTGTTACTCCAAGAGACAGTTCGCTTTGCTGAATGATAACACATATATATACAGTTTGTCGCCAAAATCTCACAAACGCTACCACCTTTTGAATTGAAACTTTCACAGGTTAGTTTTATGGTATATATATACAATTATATTGGTTTGAAACAAACAATAGGCTCAAATTACCAAACGTATGCAATCCCTTTAAGAAAATGTAGCTGTTTTTCACTGCTTTCTCAAAAAGTGGGTACCGTGTGGGACTGACATTTTCAAAGATGACTGTTACTGCATCTTCCTTGATATTTTTGCCCATGAATCTGTATTTCTTTGATAAAAACCAAGGTATGATATATTACCTAAAAACCCTGACAAAAAACAATATTTCTGTATGACGGAAAAAAATCATGAACTTACACTTAAGTATTAAGATTTTCTTGCCATCGATTCAAAATTGGCTTTTATTACCAAATAATAATTGTCAATTTTATTCTGCTCTCGCTTGCAAAGCGCCCTCTAGAAACTTTGTTTACATTTTCGTCTCGTAGCACGTGCTCCTTTCTGTCAGTAAAACTTGTCAACACGACCACAACGCATGCGCACTTTGAAGCGAGTTGTTTGTCTCATTTGGGCCCCGCCCCCTTGACCTACAGTTCACAGCTGGAACTTCCGCGCCCAAATAGGCGCTTTAAATACCCTTTCAAATATCCCACATATGTATATTTTTATAGTGTATCTAATGTATTTCGTTTCCTACGATGATTTAGGTCTCAGTTTGGGCTATGAAAATCGCAGCTTAATTGGTGAAATTGCGCTGAACCAGATCCGAAGCGCAGCTGGTTTATTTGATGCATGCTTGTCGTAATGATCTTTCAAAACCTGGACTAAAATCATCCATTTATACCTCGGGATTTGACATATTTTGGGCAGTTTTCAGACAAGAGAGTTGCGATTCCAGCAAGAGGAGGCTTCGAAGCACACGTCAGCTTTCTCCTGTACAGCCTGTTTGTCACTGCATGCCAAACGCGGTGAGTTTCTAACCCAAATTCTTTGCTTGAGTCACTTTATTTTTCGTTGAAAAAATAACGAGGATCGTTTAACTTGAAGGGGCGGGGCGTTGAGAATATGGGAGGGGGATTATCACTTTTGCTAAATTTATCATTAGTTACACGTCTTTGGCATGTTTGGAGTCATTTTTTGACATTTAAGAAGGAGGAATTAAGACATTTGCGAGCTAATGGGTAATGTGCATCAAAGGAAAATGTGCAAAGAGTTCCGCAGAAGACTGAAGAGCCTTAGCCTATTTTTCATGCTCAGATTTGAGAAAATAATGTAAATTTAATTTCTTTTTCATGGCAGTGTATATTTTTCCGGCACCGAAAATCTTCCTACAAATGCTATTTCGCCGTTCCCATTAGCTAATTTGCAGCTCTTACTAGAACGTACCTCCGGCAAAATAACCTTTAAAGAAAGAAGGTCGGCATGGCCAACGAGAAGAATGCATGACGGTGCCGGCAAAATATACACTTCCTTTTTTTATTTTTTAAATTTGCATGACTTCCCCGGGACAGGCTTTGTGCTAGTTGCGATGATCGTAACCCTAGGTCTGACATGGGGACTGGGACCTAAGTCACAGTCCCCATGTCAGACCTAGGGTTACGTTGTCCCAGTCCCCATGTCAGACCTAGGGTTACGATCATCGCAACTAGCTTTGTGCATGAACAGTAAAGCAGTGTTCTTCTACCATTCTACAGAACCCTAAAAGTAAGGCGGCACATTTTGCCCACCGGCATTTTTCATGTAAATGCTATTTTGACGTTTCCACTGATTGGCAAATTTGTTAGGCCTAACGTTAGGCTATGTGTCATGTCGGTAAAAACGTAGGGGTTAGGCCTACCTCAGTTTAGTACACTCAGGTTAGTTGGTAACCAGAACCAATACTGAAGAGTCGTATTTAGGTGAGTTAGTTTACTTTAGAAGCTGGGTACCAGCTACCCTTAGTGTACTAATCTCAGGTAATGCCAAAACGTACCTTTGGCTAAATAATCGTAAAAGAAAGAAGGCCGGCATGACATAGGATTGGACAATCAGAAGAAACATACCTGGCCTACTCAAGATTCCTAAAATTAAGGGTGAAAATCTGAGACTTCTTGAGGTTATGGAGCCTGTTTCTAGAACACTTAAAACTTGTTTGATATGACGATATTTATCGATTTAACGCAATGTTTGTTTTGGTCATATCGAAAATCGTATGTATCGGGCCCAGAAAAAATATCGGCTCTACCTTACAGAATATCTAGGTCTAGAGTTGCTCATGAGGGGACTTTCTAAGCCAAAAGCAGATTAAAAAATAAGTAGGCCCTACTGAAAAATGTGTAGCTCGTGTCAATGGTTTATACATGAATGCACATGAATGCACATACTGAGCCGAGATGCGATTCACTATTCCGACTGAGCACTATTGTGCCGTGCATGTCACACACATAACATTTGTATACTAGTACACGTATGTACAGTGCATTCAGATGCAGGCTTCCTGCACATTGCATGGTTTGAAATCATGGCTAATAACTATACAGGGTGTCCCAGAAAAAACGCAACACTGTGTCGGGACCCATTTTATTGAAATTAAACTGTTTATCACTTCATGATTCAGATATGTAATAGAACCATGTCTTAGCTATCACCATGTAGAATTTGAACAAAATTTGACTCAAATTGGCGAAAATATGACCAATTGAAAGAGTACTCCTTAAAAACAAATTTGCAAGGATAACATGCATAGTGGTCAATGCACATAATGTGTATGAAAGAAAGATGAAAATCGGGTTTTGAGGTTGGGTAATTCAGTCTTGGTTTTTTCACTAAATTTTAGTCCAATTCTGCTCAAATTCTACATGGTGATAGCCAAGACATAGTTTTATCACATACATAAATCTTGAAGTGATAAACAATTTAATGTTCATATAGTTCTCGACACAAACTTGTGTTGCGTTTTTTCTGGGACACCCTGTACAGTTCATTCTTGTGCTAAGCCTACATACATAATGCATAATACGCTGTACACTAAAGTATACATTGGAATATCGCTATAAACTGAACAGTCGGCTAGATTGTCATCCTTGGCTCCCAATTTTTTTAGTTCAAAAATTCTGCGCTGAGAGAGTGATATTCGTGTAACACACAGGCCGTACTGTGTCGAGTGGAAATGGCGAAGTTCAGCACAGAGAGCCTCGGTTTCGATGCGGACATAATTCATCGACGGCACAAATGTGAAAAAGTTTGCTTTTTTTTGGCTGTGCTCAGCTACAGCAACTTACAATGCTGGCTCAGCATTGTTCTGTGGCCAGCTGCTTTTGTTTGACGTCTTTTAATGGATTTGTAGTCATTTCTTGGTGCCTGGGAGGAAGTTTAATCTGATTGTTTTGCGCTAACAAGATAATCCATTCAAATCTGATAACTGAACAGCAAAACAGTCTTCAGCAAACTAGGTGTCAATGTTTGCCGAGGAACATCCCTGTACATGTAAATAGTCTCAAAAGTGTCACACACACGCTTGACAACGGTCAATGAACTGTTTGCATGGTAATGGTATAATGCAATGTAAAATAAGAACAAGAAAACATGTCTATGGGTAAAACAATATCCTCCAGATTGACAAGAATAATAAATGTGAAAAATATCACCATGAAGGGATTTTAAATGACAAAGTACTTGTACAGTACTTGATGTGCTTGTAACTACAGTTTACATGTGCTTAGTATTATAAACCTTACACTAAACCACTCAAACTTCCACAGGCAGTTCTGTTGAGTTTTGGCTTGTTTTGTACCAAACAGTAAGGACCTGTTGTTGGACTTTGTTTGATTCAGTGCCAAATGTCCAGGGGTGCACTGTTTCATTCTGACAGGTTTGGAGAAGTAAGGCATGAGACCTGGGGCCGGTTTCACCAAACTCATCGTAACTTACTATCAATCGTATGACTTGTGATGCATTGCAGCTCTACATAGAAAATATAGATTACGATGGGTTACCATTCGTAACTCGACTTACTGTACGATCAATCGTAGGGCTTCGTGAAATCGACCCCTGTAGAAACAAGTGTTGGGAGTTTTGGCAGTGCACTGGCATTTTGTTTGTGGGTAAGGCTACCAATGGCCTATAGTACAGTTGCAGTTCTCCATCTGCCCTTGTCTTCACTTGAACCTGTCTCCATCCACCCCTGTCTTCACCTGCTGCCCCTGTCTCCACCGGCCCCTTTCGCCCTGAGACCCCTGATGACTGCCCCATCTCCATTTGACTGAAGACCATTCTGTCAAAGTGCCTGTACCACCTTTGTGTAGCTGTCTAGAAGGATCTTTCCATCTAGCTTTCGATATTACTTACCCAGGCCAGAGGTTTCGTTAAAGCGCAGCAGAATGCTTGAAACTGTACCCCAGTCCAATCATCGTTGCACAGAAATCGGAGCCGATTCCGGGGGACAGAGATCACTCATCTCTTGGTCAGCAGCAAAATGCTGAACGGCTAAATATAACAAACATTTGAAACTGTTCGGAAACATAGTCGGGACAGGTTAGATCGATTTATGTATTATGTGTATCTGTGGGTCGGGGTTAGAAAAGTTTGCTGACTATAGACTGTAGACACGTACAGTACGTTATACTAGGAATAGGCTTGGGCGGTTGACCGGTTTTTCGGTTTTACTCGGTTTTATTTTTCAGTCGTTTTTTTTTCGGTCGGCATTTTACGAAAACTTCAAAACCGTCTGCAACATATTTTATTATACATCATGCTGAAAATCGTAGAACTGTAATTACTGCAAAAGGCACCGAGATATATAGACAGATAGAAGCAAAAGAAAAGGCCACCTTTTCGGTCGTAAAGCGCCAAAACACCGCCGTACTGTAGCGTAAAAAATGTTTTACTAGCCTACGGTTTTACGGTTTAACCGAGTCAAGGTCTCACGGTTTTGTCGGTTTTTATTTTTTTCAAAACCGCCCAACCTTAGTATGGAACAGATGTTACTGATTTCATTTGTACTGTACTTAAGACTTACTGTAGTATGTTAAACTTGTTAGAAAAGTTACATTATAAATTGCACACAGACTTGTTTGTTATAGTGGCATTCGTTATACATGTACATGTAATAGTGGCATTCATTCATATATCATGCGCTAGTTTCATGTAAAAATACATGCATGCACAGTTAAATTTTAAAAAGCTGATATTATAAAAAGAAATAAAACACATTAAATGCATTGATTTGGCATTAATTACTTTTGAAAGCTTACGTGTAAATTTACAACATACAGAGTGGGTATGAGCAACATTTAAATAAAATTCATGTTAAATTTTTGGGGAGAAGGACGCCGTGCCTTATTTTTAGCTTACAGCTAATTTGCAAACACGTTTCCGATGTCAGAGAATTATGCGGTTAGCCGAAACTCGCTGATTTGTCTCATGCAAACTTCCATTAAAAAAATAGCAACATCTGGATGTATAATTTAAGACGGGCTGAAGGTCTTCTAGAATAATATTTTCTTTTTTTCCTCCCTCGTCTTTTCGACCCCAGGAAATTTGTCAGCGGACGAGAAACACACCGCCATTGTAAACAAGAATGACACAGTAGTTTGACGATGGCCCTATTCTCCGTCAGGCCGAGATAGTACAGTGATATGACAGCATAAATTACTGTACCCACAGGCATTAAGGTGTTATCGAACGAAAAACAGCCGGCCGCCCGGTGTGTCTAGTGGAAAGCGGAGACCTGGTTAGTAGTCGGGCCAGCGAGGGTTGCTCGGAGTGTACTGTCAGCGGGCAGTGGATGCGGAACTGACCGGGAAGGTGCGTGGGGGCTCAAGCCAGCGAAGCCCGGTGGACAATGTCGTCGCAGAAGGAAAATGTCCCCGGTCCGGGGGACGGTTCGGACATAGTGAAATTTGGCTACCTGAAGAAGTTCAAGGTAAGAGAATGGATTATGATGCATTCATTTATTTCGTTCAATTCATTTAATGCTTTCAATGCAAAGGCCTATTGGGACTGTCAAGATGGCAGCTACAAATAATTATTAGGCTCTCCATGATTTCCTATCTTGGGCCATGCGTCTGGCTTGTGTCAGTGATGTTACTCCCCCCCAGTCTGCAGTTTGCAACAGTTTGAATTTGTTATTGATAATTAACATGATTAAAGGTAGTATCATACTTTGGTAAGAGACCAAAACAGAAATGTTCACAGATTTACGTATAACTTACAGGGTATGAAGATGGTGATGGTAGAAACATACTGTTAAAAGTTTTCCACCTGAAATGGTGTATTAATCAAGAAATTAGTAAAACAACGACCGAAAATCTTTTTGATCTTTTAAAAGATCAAAAATAAAAGAGAAAACACTTAAGAAATACTGTGGCCGTTTTTCGCCGTTTTCTCAAAAAGTGGGCAACATATGGGACTGAAATTTTCACAGATTACTTTTACTGTACATCTGTCTTGATATTTTTGCCCACGAATCTGTATTTCTTTGACAAAAACCAAAGTATGATACTAACCTTTAAAGGTTGTACTGGTACATTTGTTAAAACTCAGCAAAAAGACATCCAGATTCCTTCTGTTGACATAGAGCATGTTTACACCATCTTCTTTGTCAAACATCATGTAGTTGCAGCTAAGTTAAAAAGCAGCCCGTCCAAAATCGGAGGAATTCTGTACGTCTCCGGCCTTGAATTTGGTTCTGAAAGGGGCAAGGCCACTTTTCCATTGCAAGGGGTACTTCCATTGGAAAATCATAATGTCTATGAAAACATTTGAAGGGGATACGAAGGCCAAGAACCAGGGCAATGAAGGCCGTGGTCTCCATGGCTTCCGTTAAATTCAAGGCTTGACGTCTTATGTCCTCTTGAAGTGAGGATGTATGAACATTGACCTACATGTGTCGGCTGTAATGGTTCTCTCAGATGATACTGCCGTTTCAAGTAGCAAGGGGCGGGAGCAAAACAAGGGGCGAGGGAGGGAGGCACGCGCAAGTGAAGTCCCCGAAGATACCTTCCTTCCTCAGGCCAGGACTTGAATAACGGTCTCTCAAGACCGGAACAGACCACCGATTCGAAGAGTCGGTTTACTGATTCCGAGCTGCTCGTGTTGGGCCACAGTCTAGGAACACTTTAGTTCTTGCGGAGCTGCGGAGGCCAAACAATCAGTTGGAAATCAATTTGGAGTGCGGAGGTTGTAGCTAGAGTTTCATTGCTTGGCAAGGTGCAAAGATACCCCCCTGCCCCTCCGCATAAACTATTGAACATGTTGAAAGGAAAAGAAGAAACAAAAACAGGTATGAGTGATGGAATGAAGACTAAAGCAAATCAAGGAAACGACAAGGATACAAACTCTTAGAAAACCATTAGCAGGTGTGAAAGCGCAGCAGCAAAATTGTGGGCACTTAACCATTTTTGTAAAAGGCTACATACAACAGTGGGTGTACAGTAATACATGTAGGTCAGGCGTATGCAAATTATGCACTCAGTCAATGATTAAACTCCACTTTAAAGGGTGGCCGCAATGAGTGTTTTTGCTTTAAATATATTGATGGAATAAAGTCTTTAAAACGCAGTTGTGTGGCTGTCGTAGTTTTAGCCTCCCTTGTGTTGGTGTTAAAATCATTTTATTAACTTGGAGGGGGAACGTTGTGACGTCATCTCGGGAACCCGGTAGCTGGTTCACAAGCCATCAAGTAATGCTAAGCTGGTTCCCGTGTCACTGACGGCAATCAAAATCCCGTACTAGGGCCGGGGGTGGGGGCGTGGAAAAAAAATGCTAATGGGGTGCGGTTTATTTCGAGAAAAAAAAATACCAGACGCGTGGGAAAAAAAAAAAAAAACTTTAATCAAATTTTGTATTTAAAAAAAGTTAATTGGATTTTATTAAATATCATTGCAGCTACCCTTTAAGTGCTAGAACACATGCCATTGAGACAGCGCCCTCGCTTGACCAATTACAATCTCCACTTTTTCCTAGTTTGAGGTCAAGGTTCAAGCCCCTTACTGGCACCAGTGCAAATATTGATTTGTACCCAAGACAAAAAAAAAATAATAACAACCTGAAATGGATCTGCAGCTGAAATGAAAAACGTTTCCATTTTTTCATTTTAAGGATAATGGTCGCCGGGCTTCGTAGCCGTCTTAAAGTCTGTCGTTGGATTTTGTCCCACACATACGGTCGTCTTTACACATGTACTTCGTTGAGAGGGGAAAAGGTCATGAATGCACTGAGTAATAGGGATGGATCAGTTGGCGATCGAGATCTAGAGAGAAATGTAGCATGGTGCCTCAAGCACACTCAAGTACTTGTACTTTACCTTAGCAATGGGACTACAGAATTCCCCAATTCCTGGATAAATAGGTGTACGTGTGATACACGTTAACTGCTGCAAACTGCTCATCAGCCAAAATAATGACCTGAAATTTATAAAATGCTTGGAGTTTGGAGGGCCTGAAGCATTTCGATCCTATCGCCAAAGATCCTGCTAGGATCAAAATGACCCTCCTACAAATGTGCATGATCGTGTACATGTACAGTACATGTGAGCTATGTAAACCAAGCATTGTACACGATGTAAATTTGTCTTGTTTACGTACACATCTAGCCTAAGCGCTAGAATTCATATGTACTGTACATGTGTCGGTGTATGGTGCGTGGTTTCATGGCTTCTGAGGTCTGACTGCCAAAAGAACAAAAACAATTACACCACCAACGTAGGACTTGATAGCTCAGTTATTAGCACTGGTACGGTTTTCAGGAGGTCGCTGGTTCAAATCCCGCTCCAGTCATTTTGTCTTTGTTCACTTTTCAACGACTTAGAATTCAGTCAGTTTCTCTTGTGGTTATTTGGTGATATTAGAATATTGTTGTGCAAAGTTACACATGTACGAGTAGGCCTATCTGCTAAAAATTTGAAATCAACAAACACACTGTCGCTTTTTTGATGAAGTCTGTTATCGAGGGTTTAATCATGTTAATTAGACCACTGCATAGGAGTGCAATTGGCTTTGGTCACATTCGCTGGTGAAGGTATTAATATCATACTTCGGTTTTTGTCAAAGAAATGCAGACCTGTTCATGGGTAGAAATATCAAGAAAGATAACAGCACACGACAGTCATCCGTGAAATTTCTCAGTCACCGGCGGTGCCTTCTTTTTGATAAAAAACAGTGAAAAATCCCCACGGTATTTTAAAAATCTTCTCATAGGATTTTTGTTTAAAGTGGATCGGTTTGCGGAAACATTATGTAAGAATCGTTCATACTTTCACACTTCTATTTCATTAGCACTTCTCGTTAGGTCTCAACGTTTTTACTAGCCTGCTCTAGTCATCATCAGGAGAGGTTTTTTTATTTTCCAAAGATTAAAATTGTATTTGATCAATTGGTTTTAATACTCTTTTCTGGATAAATACCCCGTTTCACATGTTTCAGGCAGAAAAATGTCAACGCTATGTTTAGTTATACTACATTACTAGATCTGTAAAGATTTCTGTTTCGGTATGCTGCCAAAGTATGATAGTACCTTTAAAAACACAGGCTAGCCCTCTTTCTACATGTATCTCTGTAAATGTAGATCATTCCTGTAACATGATAGTGCTGTTTACCAGCTTGAGTGCTCTGCAAGTGTATCCTCTGTATGTTGTGTGTGTGTCTGTAGTGGGCTTTTATTTTAAGGATTGCAATAGGTCCTGGGGCTGTTGTTTGGCTACATTACAATTTGGCTGCTGGCTAGCCGTAGCCGTAGCCGGGTCCTGTCTGGGGCTATACAATACATAGGTCGAGGGCAAAGTCACAGTCAGATTCTGAACTCTATTAATAACTGGATTTATACTAGCACAAGGCATGAACTTTTTCACGATCCGACTTGCCACGAGTGGACGGCCATTGGCACTGTACTGTGTATCAGTTTATCTGTACAAAAATAACCTTATCTTTAAAGATACGGAGAGCGCAGGGCCTGGTTCATATCATTCACGATTTAAGATAATTGTGTTAATTGTGGTCTAGAACCTAAGTGTACAGTGTATGTTATCAAGATCTTGAAACCAAAACCAATTTAGTGTGAAATACATACTGTACTTCAAATAGAATTTTCAGTGGTGTGTTATTTTATTGGGCAAGCCAATTTTGTGCTAAGCAATTTTGTTTGTGCTAAGCACCTCTATGAAATTTAGCCCCTGGATCTGCCATCGGCGAAAAGCTCAGATTAAAAACAAAATGTGTCAGCGTCCGTCCTTCGACATTCCCAGTTGCACAAACATGTTTTGATATGCAGTGCACTGTTACTGCCAGGAACGGGGAAGACTTATGCAAATATTTGCATTCTAAGCTTTTTAGGGGGTTCCTGTCCTGACAGCCCGATAGAACTGTTTCATTTATTCATTAGGCGCTATAGGCTTATTTATACGAGAACCGTACTGATTGAAAAGGTGAAATGGTGAATCTGTTTTGCAATTTATCATGTTTATTAATAATAATATCGTGACCGTTCTACTAGAAAATCATACATGTACATGTATGTGATTGATATTTGTACCATCTGATTAGGTTTGGGCGATGCCAGCATTTTCAGAATCGATTCCGATTCCCAAGGGAATTGCGATTCCACTCCGAATCGATTCCACGATGTCACGTTTTATTCAGACCGGATTATTTACAAAATTGCCTCATGTATGTACAATGTAATTTAGGGAGGTCCTAAGGCAATGACCAGTGCCACCAATTCAATGACCAGGGCCAACAATACAATGACCAAGGGCACCAAGGCAATGGCCAGGGGCACTAAAGCAGTGACCAGGGGCACCAAGGCAATGACCTGGGGCACCAAGGCAATGACCAGGGGCACCAAGGCAATGACCAGGGGCACTAAAGCAATGACCAGGGCACCAAGGCAATGACCAGGGGCACCAAGGCAATGACCAGGTGCACCAAGGCAATGACCAGGGGCACCAAGGCAATGGCCAGGGGCACCAGGGCAATGACCAGGGGCACCAAGGCAATGGCCAGGGGCACCAAAGCATTTCACAGATGACTGATTAGAATTGTTGCCCATGAACTGTATTTCGTTGACGAAAACCAAACTATGAAGTTACTGTACACCTTTAAGTATGTACTTGAAGCATGAACCTCAATACATGTAACAACAGTAGTGCATGCGGTCATGACAATCCCTGGCAAAGCCATTGACTTGGTTAACTAGGTGATTTCCGGAAATCTGGAAATGGCATCAGGAATCGCAGACGGCTCCTCCTTTAGTCGCAACCCCTAGTAACATTCCCCTGTATAGTACATATCTAATGTACAAACCTGATGCTTTCTTCTGCACTTTTTTTTGGTTACAACCACGAGATCATTTATGTATTACCTTGCCATGTGTGTGGTTTGCTTTTTAATGAATAAAACATTCAGTATTTGAGGGGGACTCCGCAGGGAAAAGGGGGTGGGGACATCCATGTACAGTAAATGTCGGAAATTTCTGCCAGTCTACAAATTGTGTGCGTTCATAATTTCATACATGTACTGTATATGAGGGGCTGGCTTAGGAGTAACCCCAAATGGGGTTGTATACGTGTGCATAATATGCACTAACTCGATGCTGTTTGTCACAAAAGCTAATTTTAAACATGATATTTTCACAGTACACAGCCCACATTGCTAGAATTTGTATCCTTGTGGAGACATGGCTTTGTTCTTGTGTACTGATGAACACTCTCCGATGAGCAGAATTGAAATCACTCCTATTTGAACCAGAATCACTTGCTTGGGTTGAAATTTCTGGCGAAGATCCCTTATATCACATGGTTTGAGGACGTGTTTATTAAATTTAAATTCTTTTTTGTCTACGATTTTGTTGAGAAGTGCAGCAGAACGTTAATTTCATGAATTTCATGTAGGGCTAAGTTCACAAATGTGTGCCCACTGCAAACTAGGATAGATGCGCAGTGCGATTTCCATGTGCAGTGAGAAGTAAGGACATGTGTAACAGTTCCTTCGGAGATTCACCGGCCTACTTGCTGGTGATCAGCAAATATATCCACTGGCACGTGATGGTGAATTGACCAATTGGGATTCGGCTCTACGTGTAGGTCATGAATGTTTATGAGGTAGGCCTACATGTAAACTCTCTTTGCATCAGTCATGAATATTTATGAGGTAGTCCTATATCTCTCTTTGCATCGGTCATGAATATTTATGAGGTAGGCCTAGATCTCTCTTTGCATCGGTCATGAATATTTATGAGGTAGTCCTATATCTCTCTTTGCATCAGTCATGAATATTTATGAGGTAGTCCTATATCTCTCTTTGCATCGGTCATGAATATTTATGAGGTAGTCCTTTATCTCTCTTTGCATCGGTCATGAATATTTATGAGGTAGGCCTAGATCTCTCTTTGCATCGGATTTAAGTTTGTATTACAGGAATCAATTTCACCAAACTCATTGGACCTACATAACATGTATAGCCTACATGTACAGTAAAACTATCAATCGTAGTATAAATGATGCTTTGCAGCCTATGTAGGATACGATACGTTATCATTCGTAGTCAAGTTATGATCGATCGTAGGGCTTCCTGAAATCGACCCCAGGTCTTGGACATTCAAATTACTCCTTTAGAATGTTTCTCATATTCAACCTATTCTGCTTGGTCTCCACAATGCACCAAATAGGGACCTACATGTTGTACACAGTACATGTACATGTACATCACCCATACACTACAGTGTACATGTAAGAAAAAACATGGGCATACACACACAGGCTACTGTACATGTGCTATACAGCACCCTACCAGTACATTTCACCTCCAGCCATCAATTATAATAAAGGAAACCATTAAATTACACTCAATGACTGTCACATGTTGTGCATCTGGCAAACTGATTTGTGCTGCTCCATGTAGAGCCTATACTGCTAGTAATTGCCAAGGTCATTGTTGCAATAACACTAGTCTGACAGAACTCCCAGGTTTTGCAGAACTGTGACTGTCTGTGCAAATTTGTTCAGACGCAGTACTCCGAAGACCGAAAAAGGTCTACACTTTGTGGTCACAGTGGGAGGTAAACATTTCAAATTTCAAATGTGTTGAAAATATTAGAAAACATGTTGGGAAATATATACTGTATGTTGGAAACATGAAAAAGATGTTTGAAAACATGTTGGGAAACATTGGAAAATATGTTGGAAAACATGTAGGAAACGTTGGAAAATTATGTTAGGAAATACGTAGGAAACATTGGAAAACATGGTGGAAACAGTTATTGGACATGTTGGAAAACATGTTGGAAACATTGAAAACATTAGAAAGCATGTTGGAAAATATGTTGGAAATGTGGAATATGTTTGAAAACATGTTGGGAAACATAGAAAATTATATTCAGAAACATATTCCAGGAAACATTGGAAAACATGTTGGAAACATGAACAATTGAACATTGAACATAAACTTCATACGCATACTGTACCTGTACACAGTACATATACTTGTGATGATGTTGGCCTACATTACTGTGCATGGGTACAGTACGTTCAGACATCCTTTTATTTAAAACCAATTGAGTTTAAACCGCTTGGCAACCGCGGGTGGTACAGTGTAAGTTGAACATGTAAGTAAAATTCTGTTGCGTCCATACAGCGTTACGCCATTTTAATACTGTTTGCAGTTAAAACAGATCAGTTTTATTTTTGGTTTTAAGAGGTTATGCACTCACAGTGCCTTGACCCGGTACGGGCTTCAAGTTGTGATAATTATAAAGCATGCGGTTTCATCTGTGTGCTGAATATAAACAAGCGCGCCACAACAGATGTTACGTAACTAGCTGCCAGGCTTCTCTGCACTGAAAGTGAAACAGGATGTCGGAAAGTTATTCTGTCCCCACAGCGTTTTAGCGGTATTAAAACTCGATCGGTTTTCAGTGCTAAACCCTCCTCCCGAGCAATTTTAACTTTGGTGTTTTAGCGGCGGATAAAACCGATCGGTTTTAAATATAAAACCGCTTTAGAGCGTCCAGACACAATTTGTTTAAACCGATTGGGATAAAACACTGAATTTAAAACGCTGTCTGAACGTACGATAACTTGTTGCTGTTTACCACGAAAGCTGATTTTAAACATGATCAATATTTTGACACAACTTTGTACAACCAATCCTTTATACTACGCACTGCCAGCTGCATACGAGTACACGTACATATGTACATTAGTTACATGTGCAATCTACACATGACCAGGGCCCAATTTCATGGAATCCGTTACGGACTATTTTTGTGCTTACGGGCACTGCTACGCGTCAAATCTATTTCATGGAATCCGTAAGCAAGACTCTCGGTTAGCGAAGAATTTCTAGGGTAACCGTGATCATTTTCTGCTAACGCGCTGTCGTATGCATTCTGCACAAATTCCTTGCTTACCGTTACCAAAAAGGAAACTTTTCCGTGAAATACGCTAACCGTAACCAAACAAATGCTGCTACCGTAAGCCAAGAATTTTTGCTAACGGTAACAGATTCCATGAAATTGGGCCCCGTACATCTACAGTATGACTACAATGTACCTGGGCGATTCTTCGGTAACGGAATTACGCCCATTTGCCACTTTGTCGGGGATTATTCTTTACCAAGAAAATATGTTCTATGCTATACAACTAATCTAAACATGGAAAGGGAGCCAAGGACCAATAGAATTGATTGACCACTACAAAAAAAAAATTCCCGCAAAATTACCCTTTAAGGGGCGGAGCTTAATATCGGTAACGGAATTACGGACCGAGGACAAGCATATTTGAGTTCTTGCATAAACTGATAAAACTCTCTGAAGTTCTGAAATTTTAAAATTGGACACTACCTGTTATTTGTAGAGTTCAGGGGTGTTGTTAACTACAATGCAGAGCAAAGTTGAAAAAATAATCACTCTTTTCATAATTTGCATTTTAATCATGGTAACGGAATTACGGCTGGGCGGTAACGGAATTACGCCATAGTGTTTCTACAGTAAACGCAATATCTAACATTAAATTCAACATAAACTCATCACAATACAAATTTGAGAAGTTTATAAAATGTTACAGGGGAAATCTACATGTACATGTACATGTAGGCTACATGTAGGTGAAAATTAGCAGATCAAAATGTAATTTTAGGCCTAAACATGTCTAGGCCTTGCTTTTTAGGTCAAAGGTCAAGGACAAATGCAGTCAGGTGATGACTGCATTGCCGGTTCAATTGCTGGTTTACAGATTTTAAATTTTGCCCAATTAATAGACTAATACATTGAGCCCTACTCTTTACATTATTGACCAATCACAGGATTGCTTTCATCACCACTATACAAGTTTGAGAATTTTACCCTGTCTGACTTTGGTAGCATTAATATAAGGATGGGTTTAATGGATTGATCTGTTGTAATCTTTCAAAAGAAAACAAAATTGTCATATAAACATGTAAGACTGCTGGCCTTAAATGGAAATATGTCAAATGTATGAACTTCAAATGTTTCAAATTTGCTTGGTTCTTGGTCCTATCTTTTTTCACTCTGTGGTTTGTTCCATGTTAAAAAAATGTATGATAGATTTGATAATTCCACGCAAATGGAAACAATGTATGGTGTACTGTAGTACGTTTCAAGCTTAGTTAAGGAATTGCTTAATTTATACTTCATTCAGAAAACAGCATTTTATCAAATTGCATAGAATTCAAAAAATTTCAGATGGATCAGCAAGCAGAGATGGCAACCTACAGTATGCTCACAAAAAGAGAAGGCCTTCATGTACACGACAGAGTAACAGTATTTTTCGAAGCAAAATTGGTATTTATTTGAAAATGCAGCTGAATTGAGAGAGAAAGGTGTACTTGGAATAGTTGTACACATGGGAAATGCTCTAAATGGTGCAATGTAGAACATTTCAAAGAGTCATGTAGTATTTATGTGTTTTTTCACCAGAAATCATACTCTACTCTGAAAAATTGAATTGGCTCAACGTGCCAAATACATTCAAACTGTACTGATTTGCATCTCTGAAAAGGTAAATGTAACAAGACTGTACACGCTGCGGAAAAAACACCAGTTACCATGGTTACTGGATGTTGTAGATTGAGAGATGTGTCTAGATCCATCTGGGGTTCAGGTTGGATCAATGTGATGGTTGCTGTCTCAATAACTTCATGCTCTGGCCACGTAAACTTAAACTGTGTGATATGTACACTATATATATATGGAAATGTATACACTTTGTGCATGCGTAATTCCGTTACCGTAATTCCGTTACCGTTTCGTAATTCCGTTACCACTTGGAAAAATGCCAAGAAATTATTTTTTTAAGTTTTCATTTTTCATTCATGTTGAATGGAGGGCCCTTCCTAACTTCCATGATTTCAAGAAAAAAAATCCAGAAAGTCTGTGAAATAAGTAACTTTTGCCATTTTTTCGGTAACGGAATTACGTGCTAAAAGTGACATTTTTAAATTGAGGCCTACACTATATATAAAATATATATATATATTTATATATATATATTTATGACCCCCAGTAATGTTGCCAACATGTAACATTAAAAAATAAATCAACCCTTTTCCTTGTTACTCAGAAAGTAAATAAACTCAAAAAATTTTTTTTTTACCAAATCTGCACGTTTTTAAACATAAATTGCAAAAATCACTGTTTTTACCAAAAATATACATTTTTTTGAAATTTCGTTTTTTGATCTGAATTCCCCATTTAATTGTGGTCTGGAAAAAGTACAAAAAAGTTTCAATATGTACAGATTTAATTTTGACATTTTTTCCTCTCCCATGGAGAATTGCCCACATGTACACGTGTACATGACCAGCACATTTATGTACTGTACATTGTAGGCATACATGTTTTGTGGACTATTATACAAACAGGAACAATTTTCTTACATATTGGGACTTGAATTGCTTCCCCCATAGGCAGTATAGGAAGTACTTCAAGTTTCTGTCCATATTTTTTTCTCCAGGAAATGACATTATCTGTTACACAAGAGGAGTATAAATTGTATAATGGTTGTGCAGTACCAGTGATGATGTAGGCCTACACTGTACAAAGAGTCTCTCTTGAACCACAAGAGAGACTCCATTCTTGTCCTCGAATGAACTTCTTGCGTTCAAAAATCATTCCCTATGGAAAGGCCTTTTCACACGATGCTAAAAACAAAAACTCGCAAAGCTTGCGAGTTTTTCTTATGCTTGAGAAATTTTTCAACGATTAGTGTAGTATCATACTTTGGATTTTGTCAAAGAAATACAGATTCATAGGCAAAAATGTCAAGGACAACAGTCATCTGTGAAAATTTCAGCCCCGTACGGTGCCCACTTTTTGAGAAAACAGTGAAAAACGGTCACAGTATTTCTTAAGTCTTTTCTCTTTTATTTTTGGTCGTTGGTTTACTAATTTCTGGATAAATACACCATTTCTGGCGGAAAAATGTTAACAGTATGTTTCTACCACCACCATCTTCATACCCTGTAAGTTATACGTACATGTAAATCTGTGAACATTTCTGTTTTGGTGTCTTACCAAAGTATGATACAACCTTTAAACCCAAATCCACGCTCCATCGCATCCGGTTTCCTTATAACCTACTGACTTCTCGCTTCACGGCACACACTCTCCTGAGTACACTGGCCGAAACGTCGAGATCAAACGTCTCACCGGTTCTTTTCAGAAGTTCCACACATCTATAAAAGAGTTTATACATGGTGTCTCCGCAAACCTTCTTTGTTTTAATAAAAATATATTTAAAAATATATTCAGTAACATGCCTTGAATTTGGTTCTGAAAGGGGCAAGGCCACTTTTCCATTGCAAGGGGTCACTTCCATTGGAAAATCATAATGTCTATGGAAACATTTGAAGGGGGCACCAAGGCCAAGAACCAGGGCAACGAAGGGCAACGAAATTCTGTTGCGTCCATACAGCGTTTTACAGTTTACTGTTTGCAGTTAAAACAGATGGGTTTTACTTTTGGTTTTAAGTCATGCACTGTGCCTATTGACCCCGTACTAGCTTCCAGTTATAAAATAAAGCGCACGGATTTATCTGTGTGTTGAATACAAACAAGCGTGCCACAACAGGTGTTACATGTACATGTATGTAATAAGCTGCCAGACTTCTCTGCACTGAAACAGAATGTTGGAAAGTTATTCTGTCCCAACAGCGTTTTAGCAGTAAACTCGATAGGTTTTAAGCGCTAAACCCTCCTCCAGAGCAGTTTTAACTTTGGTGTTTTAGCGGCAGATGAAACTGATCGGTTTTTAGATGCAAAACTGTTTTAGACCGTCCAGACACGTATGTATTGCTAAAACCGATCGGGTTAAAAACAAAACTGTTAAAGTGAATTTAACACGCTGTCTGAATGTACCTAAAGTGTCACTTTGACTTACACTGTAAGTGGACTTTTGAATTATACGAGTTTGAGTTATTGAGGTTTTAGAAAATAGAGATTTTATTCGGAAGGGAAAACAAAAATCGTCCGAACAAGCTTCGACTTGATCTCCTCCAATTTTCTGAAGATGACAGCTTGCCCCGAGCCCATGCAGCAAGTGGCTCCATACAGCTCGTAGGATTCCTAGGCCGTTGATCGCTAGATGTGATAAGACAAACATTGGTCGGGACGGAGATATCGAGAATTCTGATCAACTTATTAATTTTGAGGATCCGTGGAGGTGTTTGTTGAGCAGGAGCAGTTTTTTTTTTCTCCTCCGTGTTTTGACAGTTTGGATTTCCCGTCGTCAAGTGGTTTCCACGGAAAAGATGGAACACTTCAAGAATTGCAGAGTGTGTAGGCCCATTTGTCTCATATACTGACATGCACTATGTAAGCCTACTGTGTAAAAAGTATTTCATTAGGCCAAAAAAAAAAATTGTTGTGTTGCCCTCAAGTGGAAAAATTAAAATTTTGGGTCGGTCGGTCAAATTTTTTTTTTTGGCCGACTTTCAAACATGATTTTATCGCAAATACCAAGCAGGATGTATGGTCACCAGGGCTTATAAATCAACGGTCTTGGGTCACTTTTTTACTGCTAAATCTTACATTTTCTGTCAAAAATTGTGACTTTTTATACTGTAGGATTCGGAGAAAAAAAAATCCAGACCCAAAGTTTTGGCATTTTACGGTCGGTCGCTGAGGGCAACACAACAATTTTTTGTTTTTGACCTTATGTAGGCCCTTCATTCTGTAGCATGGACTTGCACAAGTTTACTTTTTTCCCTGGGTAGGTCACTGGGCCACTTGGGCAATTCCATGGTAACGTAAGTTACCTGTTACCTAGTGACTTTGACCTATTTTTGATGAATCATTCTTGAAAGACTCCAATTTGAAAACGCGTTATTGGAATCAGCAAGTATACCACTTATATGGTTCCTAAAAGGTAGTATCATACTTTGGTTTTTATCAAACAAGTACAGATTCGTGGGCAAAAATACCAAGACAGATACAGTAACAGTCATCTGTGAAAATATCAGTCCCATACGTTGTCCACTTTTTTGAGAAAACAGTGGAAAACAGCAACAGTATTTCTTAATTATTTTCTCTTTTATATTTGATCTTTTAAAAGATCAAAAAGATTTTCGGTCGTTGTTTTACTTATTTCTGGATAAATACACCATTTTAGGCGGAAACATTTTAACGGTATGTTTCTACCACCACCATCTTCATACCCTGTAAGTTATACGTACACCGTAAATCTGTGAACATTTCTGTTTTGGTTTCTTACCAAAGTATGATACAACCTTTAAATATTCCGGCTCATGTTCTGTAAGAATGTGATGGTTTTGACCAATGAAATTCCTCAATTTAACGCTTTGGCACACATAACACACATAGTACTATAGCCTTACTCTACAATCACGTAGCACTGTGTACAATACTTCATATATGATTGATACTGTAGGCCTATAACATGTAAGGTACCACACCACAGCGTGCTGTATTCGTAATACATACTGTATATACATGTATATATTCAATCTTATTGACTGTATATTTCTTGAACTTTGTCCCGGAGGGCCACTAAATCCACCACACAGACAGCACTTGACCTTTGCTCCCGGACCACGACCTTTAAGTTGACCCCTGATGACCTCATAAAAACTCCAGACAGTGGGCTCTTCTGTTCATGACAGGTTAAGGGTACATTTCCCCCCCAAAAAGACTACCTTTTGTTTTATTTGGCAAAGTTACAATGTATACATGTAGACTTTGCCTACAGTGCAATTTGTATTTTGTAGGCCTAAATGTTCAGCACATTACTTTATGTGTACTGGGCCTATATTGTACAATGCTTCATTTTGGCCCCAAAGTTAAAAAATCAGTACATGTATGCCCCGCCTCCCAAAAAATCCCCCTCGGAACTGATCCATGCAACAATGCTTGTGACGTCATCGGCAGAACAAGTAGGCTCGCACCGCAGTAGCTCTTGCTGGCTCGCGCACATTGTATATTTTGCTCATTCAATTTGAACAAAAACACGGGGTTGGCAGTTTTGCAACTTGGCGTTCTGCCGGTGGCGTAGCAAGGTTTTTCGTCGCGTAAGGTCGGGTGCTAAGTTATGGTTGTAAAATACAGTCCTTTTTCATGTACAATACTTTTTTAGCAAAACAATAATAGACATGTTGACTTTTATGACGATTACATACAGATGTACATTTAAAGATTAGGCCCTATACAAGTAGTTCTAAAAAATAAAGCAAGGTTTGTCTTTAAAGGTTTAGTATCATATTTTTGGTAGCATACCGAAACAGAAATCTTCACAGATTTATCTATAACTTACAGGGTATAAAAATGGTGATGGTAGAAACATGCTGTTCAAATGTTTCTGCCGAGCAAATGCTGTATTTAACCAAAAAAGAGTAAAACCAGTGACCAAAATTATGGTCTTTTTAAAGATCAAATACGTATAAAAGAGAAAAGACTGTTTTTCGCTGTTTTCTCAAAAAGTGGGCACTGTGTATGGGACTGAAATTTTCACATATGACTGTTACTGTATCTGTCTTGATATTTTTGTCCATGAATCTGTATTTCTCTGACAAAAACCAAAGTATGATATTACCCTTTTAAACGGTAATGGATTCCATGAAATTGGGCCCTGGATGTAGTATTTGTACCTACCGTTCGCGTGAGTAAGTAGGTCAAATTCTTGAATTTAAAGATTGGTTCCTGTATGTATTGATATGCACGTGTGTCATTTACATGTAGATTACTGTAGTAGCATTTCTCCAAGTTGTTATGATGATAAGGACATCTGTTCCATCGAGTGCTATCCTTGAAGAGTTTCACATATTATTTGCTCGGGTAATTTCCGCTTCTTTAGAAAATCCCATCAGCCACAACATTCTGAAGGATCTGTTGTTGTTGTTGTTGTGTCTGGATAGTCTTGGTACAAGATGGTACACTACATGTACATCTGCTGCCAATTTCATAAAAGTATTAAGCACAAAAATTTGCTTAGCACTTAGCTTTTATTAAGACAGAAATGTCATGCTTAGCAAATTTTGGTGCTTACTGCTTAACAGTTTTATGAAATTGGCATCTGGTTATTTCACAAAACATGTAGAAATGTAGGATGAGTCAAGCATGTATGTATATCTGTGCTATGGTTAATAATTAATAACCAGGGATGGGTACTTAGGAAGACGTTACAAACCAAAGAACTTGAAATTGATATGTGTGTACACTTGTTCATATTGAGAGCATTCTATCTTCTATTAAAAATAATGTCTTTAAAAGGTACATGTATGTATATGTAGCTGGTACAGTACATGTACTTTAGGGAGACATCAAAATGTCTCCCTAATTCCAGATGTCTACCAAATGTTCACTTTCAGATACTAACCTGTCTCTCTACATGTAATACTAAGTAATACCCTTTGGATAATTTGGATAATAGTTTTGAGAATTTGGTACCATAGGAGATAGCCAGTATACATTTAGACTTGTGTACTGTGTAAAGCCTTCATTTTTTTTCTTGTTAGAAAATCCAACTGAACACTTTATGACATTTGTTTTAGACGACAACCTTGGGTAAAAAAACAAAACACATTTCTGACAGTGACATTCTTTCTAGTTGTGGAGTAAGTACTGAAAGTAGTCTATCTTCAGTTTAAACTGAAAAGGGTCTACCTACTTGCGCTAACTTTTTTTTTCTGGCTAGCCCATCGGGCCAGCTTTCTTAAAATTTTACTAGCCCATTTAGATTTTTACTAGCCTGTACATATACATGTATGTTGATCCATTGATCCAAGGATGTGAGTCTAGCTAGCCCAGAGTGGTTTTTGCTAGACATTGTACGCCTGGCTACATGTAGTACTATTTCAAGCTCTGTTGTGTCTGAGTGGTCTACGATGGACTCTTTTTGGTGCGAAAAAAAAGTTATGCAACACAAGTGACCTCTAAACACCAGAGATAGACTGTTTTTAGTTTTACCCTGTGTAGTGTGGACACAAGGGGTTTGGAATGAAATGTAGACCTTTTTCGGTCTCCGGAGTACTTCGTCTGAACATAGCCATAATGTATTGTCATCTGCATCAGCTGAAGACGGTCATGCAAATCTTCAGGGTCAGTTCTGCCTCAAGTGCCTTTGCACTTGATGTTCCGGTCAATCGGTCAGCCAGAACCTCCGGCCGCTGGCCAGTCTTCAGAGGCATGACCCTCAAGAGCAATCAACCGAAGAATGGCAATCTGGGGAATAGTGACTCACAGTAGGGAGTTAAACATCTTGACTCGCCATGCTCCTACATGTATAGTCCCCTGACTGATGCTTTATTTACTTGCCGACTGCACGGCCGGCTGCACGTTGCGTAAACCTTCGAATCAGACGTTATTTTTGGTTGAGCGAGGGCGCTTTAACTCGTGTGGATTGCAATTCAGAAAATGTACATGAATTTTGTCAGTGTGTAATGGAGAAAATTTGATTTGAAATTAGATTTTGTTTTTCAGAGCTCATAAATGTTACGCTGTGTCTCAAATCTTTGGCTGTGACCGCATTGAAAATGGCTGCAGTCACTGGCGAGTGGCTGCCATAGGTGCATGTGTATGCCGCGGCCAAAGATTTGGGACACGGTGTACTTCAGTAATATTGTGATATTTTGGCTGTTTGGGCATAACCCTATGGGCTGAATGGATTATGTATTTTGTTCACTTTTCAGTGACTTAAAATTAACCCAGACAGTTTCTCTTGTTATTATTTGATGATTTTATTGATTAAAAAGCAGTAGGCCTATCTTCTTTGAGTGATCCCTATACTTTTTCTCAGGTTGCAGCATCACTAATGCTGGACGTTTACGATAAACTGATCCCTGGGATGTATAGGAGTACATGTACAGTATGTTGGTGGTTTCATGGCTTCTGACTGCCAAACGAACAAAGATAATTGACTATTACAGTATTAGGGACACCACCAACATAGGGCTGGATAGCTTGGTTATTTAGAGCGCCGGTACAGTATTCCGGGGGTCACTGGTTTGAATCCTACTCCAGTCAATTTGTCTTTATTCACCTTTCAATGACTTCAAAAGAATCATGTATTAAAATTCATATTCCTTGGATATTTTTGTTTGGCCTTAACCGGTACACTTGTACATGTGCTGTTATTTTGTACAGAGTTACATGTAGGTTATAATGTAGGAAAATCAGATTGCGTTTTGATGGGGGCGGAGCCAGGTGGAAAAAAGAGTTGCCTCAAAGGGAGATCGGTTGGAAGCCGCCATCTTGATTAACTGTTGGGCAATCGACTCAAGTACCTTGCTCACTCGAGCGGATACGTTACTCCAGGGACAAATCAAATTGGAATATTGGAAGGGGGAGGGGGGGGGGGGGGGGAGGAGGAGGGGGGGGGGGGAGGGAGTGGAGTTATTTCTCATGAATGCTGCTGCATGAATAGCCATTTAAACATTTATGCATACAATTATTGATGTTTTCTTCACTTTTCCTATTCAAAAGTATACACCGATCCGACAGTGCGACCATGGAGATATTGGCACCCGCCATTACTGCAGTGTCCCCATCAGCCTTTTGTCCGACAACAAAAGAATTTGTGTCCGTCGCACTCTATATTGCAGGGTGAAAATTTATGTATGTGTAACTGTACATGTACATAATCGTATCATTGGATGTACCCTGCAACTATTGAGTGCGGCGGAGCGTACTGTAAATTCTTTTGTCATGTTTGTTGCCGGACAAAAGGCAGGTGGGGGTACTGCAGTAATGGTGGACATTATATCGTGCTGTCGGATTGGTCTATAGGAGATGTGATTTTCAGGATTCTGTTCACATACGTTAGTACAACACTGCTCGGTAGGCCTATAAAAGGAAATTAATTTGAAATTGAATGTTGATGGAAACAGGAAAAGGTTTTTTTTTCCTGTCAAACTTCACTTTAATATTCTCATCATTTTTAAACTGCTATAAAATCCACTAAGCTGTGAGCTAAGTTGGAAATGTCAACTTCAAGGCCGGTTCTAATGGTCTCTATAAAATCATAAAGGTACGCGCATACGTGGGGCTGTACATGTACGTCTATTGTTGTTAACATTTATGTCCTATTGTTCCGCAAACTGCCATAGACATGATAGACCAGGCTTACAAATGTCCCCGGCATTGAGTCGACAAAAGATGAGATGCATTATAATGCACCATTGTTGCAGTTGTTTTTATACCCTACAACCATCGTCCTGCGTATAGGAACTTCCATGTCTTACGTACATGTACGGTAGGCGCGCTTTTGTTCATGTTAAAATTAAATTGTGTTGTACATGTACATGTACGTCATTGACGGTGTTATTTTTGAAAGTGAGAATTTTTTCATGTGGGCAATTCCACCGTGACTGACATTACATTTTTTACACATTTTGAATATCAAATCAGCTCTGATGTCTAAACAATTACAGCCAGCAGAACCATTTTTGGCATGAGGGATACTGGGACCCCAATATACATTACAATAATCAAACTTTGAAATTTCATGTTCAGCTCTTCCGACCAGGGGGGTTGTTTATTGCCGTGACTGACATTACAAAAAGCGACGCAACCCAAAAAGGGCAAACATGTTTTTAAAATTTCTCTTCAAGTTAAAAGTGCTGCAGGTCTAAATCTGTATGACATTATTGCTAATAGGGTAACAAACAAATGTAGTAAGATGGGATAAACTCTTAATTAATTTCTTAACAAATATGCAAATTAACCTCCGTGACTGACATTACCGTGACTGACATTACATGTTACATCCATAACAGATGTTAACAGTAGCAACAATTCAACACTTAAATAATACACTTTCTGTCAACAAGAGAAGTATCAATTTACTGTTTATACTATATTTAAAGGAATAATTACAATTCTAAGGTGATTAAAGCTTGGAAATGAGAGAAAAAAAAGGCTACACACCTGTATGTATATAAGTACATGTACAGTGTACATTGATATACTATACATATGTACATGTATGTATTTAAAAAATTTAGCATTGCTGTAAGCCATCAAAGTTATGTTCACAGACATTTGTGCTTCCAACTTTCTCCTTATTGTGTTTGTGGTGTACTATAGTGTATTTTGTCCTCTCTCAATGGCCACTTCAAGTATTATCTCCAGCTTTTACCATGACGACACTTCGGAGTTGTCATTCGGACACACAACTTAAATTAATGCCCCAGGGAAGGGCTCACCCTTATAATTAGTCAACAACACACCAATCATTGACTGCAATTGTATCAACACCTTTCACAACTTTCTCTGACAAGTCTTAGTTAGTTTGTCCTCTTTTTCTCTTTTTGGTGACCTTTGTTCCTAGCTGCATTTCTTTCCTTGTCTGCTTGTAGTTGTATGCTGCATTTAATCCTCTTTCTTTCACATTTTTCCTGCACTCAGCCTGTCTTTCTGCTGCTGTCTTTGGCATCCTCCTGACCCTCTTGTACAACTTATGTAGCGTGAGACCCTTGTAATGTATGCCCCTATTCAAAAAAGTAAAAGACTGCATAAAATTACTTTTACTTCAATCAAATGTAAATAATAATTCATGTTGAATGAGTGTTAACTTGGGGTGCATTTGACCAAAACAAAATCCATTTATTATTGACTTACAAGCATAACATTGAAGATGGTGGATTTAAAATACCAAAAACAAGTATGTTAGATCTAAGAGCATTATTTCATTATGATTAAAAATGTCATTATAGGAATGTGGGTACTATACTAGAGAAGTTATCAGCCCATTCACTGTTCAAAATTTCTTCCATTGACTAAAAGTATTGACGTGACTGACATTACAATATCACAATTTATCGTGACTGACATTACATTGTGACTGACATTACACATTTGTACCATTGACCAAATCTTTAAATAACAATCATCAGGTCACTTTATAACATTACTGCATTACCCACAGCCCAAACCAAGAAAATAATGAAGGGCAGATTCTAATGACTATCTTGCTTACTTTTATAGGAAAATCTTTTGTTTTTCGTGACTGACATTACATCAACCCTAAGCAATTATTTTGATCATGCATCATGGGTATCTTACAAAATCTATTTAAATAAAAGTTATGTTCCTTAAAACATACACTCAAAGCTGGTATTTTAACACAAAACTAAATTAGATATCATCAGATTGATGAAAAATATGAAAAGAAAAACATTTTACGTTCTTACCTCCAATTTGCAGCATAAATGTAGCATCGACTTCAGAGTGCTGTAACTTAAAAAATAATTGGTCTAGAGACAATTTTTTTTTATTTCTAGAAGCTTCAGCATATACCCTGTCACTTTTGCAAAAGATATTTGGGAGAAAAGCATTTTGAAATTTTGACCCTCATGTCGCACTTGCGTGGAATTGCCCATATCACTAGATATTGAAAATCATCAATACGCATGTAAAACTAACCTTTGAAAATTGCGTCAGAATCGGCATTTATGTTTTTTGACAAAGCAACGAATAATGGCGTTTGTTTTTGTATGCAACTTTGAGCGCAGCACTATCGTGTTGATTTTCTATTTCAGTAATTGAAATGATACACATGTTACAGTATGTGAAAATGGTTTTCACATTTTTCAGTTCATAAAAGTGCATTTGAAACGGTATAACAGTTGGTTAATTATAAACAAGCAAAGAGTCTCAGTTTCATGCTTCAATTCTGTTGCTTAATAAATTATGCTTTTATTTTTAATACAATACAAGTGAAACTGTGAAAGCTCACAGCAAGCCTGCCGATTTTAGCTTGTGTCACGCGAGCACAAGCATGGCATGGTCACGACTGCGTACGATATTACTCAGTTCTTTTTTGGTTTTTTGTCTCCAGCAGTACAGTATACTTTCATGCTGATTTGGTCCGTCAATCATCAACATTTCATATTGGAATCAATAAATTTGACAAATTACATGTTTTAAATCAATACAATTTTGTGTTGTCATCCTAAAAATCAATTTTCCGTTTCAAGGAGCCAATTCCGTGAATTGCGTTTGTTTTCCGCGATTGCGGAAAATCAGTGTCCCTAGTCTACGCACGGAGAACGCGGAGCCAGCGCTCTAGTAATTTTATTATAGCTCTATAGTTCAATCCAACACATTTTTAAAACTCAGGGCTCGAAATATACACTAGACCTTGGACCGAGTCTAGTGATTTCAGTGTCGGTCTAGTAAAGTGTGTACTGCACTAGTCCGGCTGTCCAGTGATTTTTGACACAATATTGCATACAAAACGACCATTTTCCTATGGACTTGAATGCCACAGGTCTAGTGAAAAATGTTCAGGTCTGGTAAAATGCGTCAATACTAGACCAGCTGTCCAGTGCGTTTTTTTCACGAAATTCGAGCCCTGCGTTTATGTGCATAGTCCTACAATGAAAGATTTGATACAAATTTACAGATAATATACAATAAGATGGACGCCATCATACGCCATATTCCATCTCAGCAGCCACACTACAGTGTACAATTTTGTATCACAAACGTGTTTATTAAAATGCATTGGCAGTAGTTCTTGTGCTGTTTTTCCATTCGTTCAACCGTGAGGGAATTTTGCGCAGTGCATTTCCATAACGGAATGAAATCTCGGTGCACTTGATCATATTATCTCTGGTCATTAGGACGAGTTAATTCCTGCAGCCATCTCGGATCTCCCTTGGGTTTATACACAGCCATATAGGCTGTGCACAAAGGTTGTAACGCATGCATCGTGTGCAAAACCAAGATTAGTATACACTGTATTTATACATAATGTACATGTACCACGTACCGGTACGTACTAACCATTGCTTTGTACATGTACAGTGCCCAATTTCATGGAATCCGTTACGGCCTATTTTTGTGCTTACGGGTACTGCTACGGGTGAAATTCTATTTCATGGAATCCGTAAGCAAGACCTTGCGGTTAGCGAAGAATTCCCGTGATCATTTTCTGCTTACGCGCTGTCGTATGCATTCTGCACAAATTCCTTGCTTACCGTTACCAATAAGGAAACTCTTCTGTGAAATACGCTATTAACCGTAAGCAAAGAAATTCTGCGACCGTAAGCAAAGATTTTTTGTTTATGGTAACGGATTCCATGAAATTGGGCCCTGGTTTTCTTTTTGGTAACGGTAAGCAAGGAATTTCAGCAGAATGAGAGTGCATTAGCAAAAAATAGTCACGGTTAGCCAAGAAATTCTTCGCTTACCGAAAAGTCTTGCTTACGGATTCCATGAAATATATTTCACACGTACATGTACATGTACATGCATATGTACATGTAGCAGTGCCCGTAAGCACAAAAATAGGCCGTAATGGATTCTATGAAATTGGGCCCTGTTATGTACAATATCCTCATAGTCATGATAGTAGTTACATGTACCCATTAAAGGTATATTTCATACTTTGTCCTTTATTTTCACTATGCAGATGAGTAAAAATATCAAGACAGATACACTAACAGTCATCTGTGAAATTTCCAGTCCCATAGTGTTGCCCGCTTTTTGAAAAAACAGTGAAAAACGCTCGCGGTACCGTTTACAAATCGAACAAGAATTTTCTGTTTGTTGGGAATGTAAACACGATGCACTAATGAATGACGTACAGAAAAACCTCAACTACTGTACAAGCTAAAAAAGAAAAGAAAAAGAACCATTTTCCTTCTTTAAGCAGGAACCCTTAATATTATCTGCCGCTAGCGCAGACCTATTTCATTTCACTGACTCTGCAAATGTTTAGCAAATGCCTGAATATTGTATGAGAAAGCGTTCCCATGTTAAATCCATAGACACTGTAACAGATGCATCATCAAATATTGGTGTCGTTTTCGTAGAGTACGTGTATGTATGCAGACGGTGTTCGCTTGATTTCCTTCGTAGTCGATCGTGTCGCCTAGGGGAGGGGGGAGGGGGGGAGGGGGAGGTGGGGGCTGTCAACCTTGAAAGCTAGTCGGGCATATAATTGGCCATTGTTACGTTGTCGAGGGAACGGAGAGATGCTTCGTGCAGACTGAACGTACGTTACATGTACGTGTACGTGTCGGCATAGAGACCTCGTCTACATTCGCAAGGCCATATCCGTTCTTTCCAATTAGATTTGTCACGTTCGCTGCTGACCTATATTTGTGACCAGAGGCCAATTTTTTACAAACATTTGCTTTATAAAAACAATATTAACAACCAAATTTTCATGTGTTGTGTATCACTTGTGATTGTTCTTTGGCTGTTGTTCGCTAACCATGGATATCAAATGGAATATTTAATAGTGGTTTGTTTGATTGAGCAAGACATTTTTGTGCTAAGCAAAAAAGATAAAAAAATAACAGGGAAAAGATTTAACAAAATACTGTGGGCGTTGTGCACTGTTTTTTTTCAAAAAGTGGGCACCGTGTGGCACTGGGAATTTCACAGATGACTTACTGTATCTTTCTGTATCTTGCTCTTGAATCTGCATTTCTTTGACAGAAACCAAAGTATGATACTACCTTCAACATGTTTAAATGTAGTAAGGGGCCGTCCATAAAGTACGTACGCACGAAGGGGGGGAGGGGGGGTGTTACCGATGCGTTCGCCATGCGTACAGGGGGGGGAGGGGGGGTTCAGGCCAATGCGTACCGTACGCAAACGAAAATTTTGCATAGCATTATCGCGCGAAAAGAGAGGTAAAAAACGTGAAAAAAGCACCTGGATTGTTTTGTTTTTTCCTTTTTTGTCTTATTCAACATGATAAAAAATAGTAAAATTCATCTGTAAATGTATAAAAAACTGTTAAACTTTAGTCATTCATTTCAGTATTTGAAAGTGACGTCCCAATAACGGTACTGGCCCGGATTACGGTGACATTTTAAATGATGCTAAAGCAAGGGACCACGAGAAGTGAAAAACCTAATGTGGAATGCGTATGCGTACAGGGGGGGAGGGGGGGTTGGGACCACTGCGTACGCCATGCGTACAGAGGGGGAGGGGGGATCAAAAAAGTCGGCATTTCGTGCGTACGTACTTTATGGACGGCCCCTAAACAGAAATGTTCACAGATTTACGTATAACTTTCAGGGTATGAAGATGGTGGTGGTAGAAACATACCGTCCAAATCTTTCCACCAGAAATAGTTCATTTATCCAGAAATTAGTAAAACAATGACCGAAAATTGATCTTTTAAAAGATCACAAATAAAAGAGAAAAGACTTAAGAAATACTGTGGCCGTTTTTCACTGTTTTCTTGAAAAGTGGGCACCGTATGGGACTGAAATGTTCACAAATGACTGTCACTGTATCTTCCTTGATATTTTTGCCCATGAATCTGCATTTCTTTGACAGAAACCGAAGTATGATATTACCTTCAACATGTTTGCGGTTGAGGAACTCAGCTCATAACTTTTATTTTGGTTTCGTATCAATTTTACAGACGATGCGGAAGAAGTACTTTGTGCTACGCTGTGAGAGTAGTACCGGTCCCGCCCGCCTGGAGTACTACGACAGCGAGAAGAAGTTCCGCTCAGGCGCTTTCTCCAAGCGCACCATCAACCTCAAGACCTGCTTCAACATCAACAAGAAGACAGACAGCAAGCAAAAGCACGCCATCGCGCTCTACACGCGGGACGACTGCTTCGTGGTCGTCGCCGACGACGAAAACGCCGTCAACGAATGGCTGCAGGAGTTGCTGCTACAACAGCAGATGGAGAATGACGGGATACCGTTGCCCGCTTTCGGTTGGTTGAAACCTTTTGTGTGTTTCGTGGCGTAGTCAAGGGGTAGGAGGGGTTGTAAAAGAAAGGGAGGGTGTTACAAGGTCTGATAAAAAGTACTCGAAAATTAAATATACTTGGCCCGTACTCGATAAAAAGTACATGAAAATACTTGGACTTGGATAAATGTACGGGACTCGATTCCATAGTACTCAAATTTTGGTAGTACTTGACCATATAGTGCAAATTTCATTTTCGTTTCAATTTCACGGTTGATAATGTTGCCGATTTCCGATAAATTAGGCCTACAGTATACAATGGGACTATGAAGATCATCGGGAGTTTAGTATCAAATGGAGCATTCAGCACAGTGAGCAAGGTTTGAAAAACATTAATTTCTGAGATGAGTGGCACAACATGATCAACATTCAATTATAAACATCTTTGTGAAACAAAATGCAACTTTTTGCACTATGCGTTGGTACTGTACTAGGACGCGGACTCGGACTTTGGTACTCGGACTCGGCCCTGTACTCGACCTTGAATGTACTCGGAATCGGTACTTAGGACTTGGACTTAGGACTTGGACTTGGAATCATGGGTCTTGGTCACCTCATATCCCTGCAAATGTACCTGTAAAAATGGTTTTGGATGGTTTTGCAGGCCCATCTTGGCCAAGTCACAATAATGAGCCATAGCGATTCTTCACAGAGTTGGACTTTGGCAGATTCAGGCAGCTCCGTGTCCAGGGGTATAGCATGCATCTATAATCAATTTTTCATCAGCAATCTCGGAGATCTTGATCAGAGTTGAACTTGCCAGAGCCTGAAGGATGCTGCATTGCATCCAATTCCCTCGTCCGACGGAATCGAGTCGTTGTTTATTGACCTCATCTCCGCGGAAATGTCAAGCCAGCTCTGACAAACAAGTATACACCCACACATTGTGTAATGTGCCTCTGTTTAGTGCTCAGTCACTAATGCTTCGTCCACTTTGATCAGGCCTTCCGTGGGTGGCGGTGATCACTCTAGCATCTCGGTTAATGGAAGTTTAAATGCTTAAACAACGGGAGGCTCTGATTAGAGATCATGTCAGGGGCCAGCTCTTGAGCTTTGGTCAATATGTACCAGAATCTCTTGCGAGAAGATGTGTTTCTTTTGTGAAATGGCTTTTAGTGTTGGGGAGGATCGGGAATGTTTGCGGGGGCTTGGAGGCCGTACGGGCTGGGATTAAGGAGGAGTAATCAGGGGCACCAAGGCAGTGACCTGGGATGTTTCTTGTAGTGTCCAGGGGCACCAAGGCATTTGCGAAGGACATCAGCACAGCGTCAAAGAGCGTGGGGCGTCAGTAGGGGCACCAAGGCAATATTAACCACATTCAGCATGTTCAGCAATGCGATGACCAAGGGCATCAAGGTAATGATTAAAGGGCAAATAGAAAATTGACAAGGGGCAACAAGACAGCGACAAGGGGCACCAAGGCAAAGACCAGGTTCAGCAACGTGATGACTAAGGGCATCAAGATAATGATCAGGGGCAATAAGAAAATTGACAAGGGGCAACAAGACAGCGACAAGGGGCACCAAGGCAAAGACCAGGTTCAGCAACGTGATGACCAGGGGCATCAAGATAATGATCAGGGGCAATAAGAAAATTGACAAGGGGCACCAAGGCAAAGATCATGGCTGCCAAACCAAAATACCTCCATCGCCCACAAAGTGCAAGCCCTTTCATGTTTTTGTGCGGTCACCGAACTTTCACTCAAAAAGCTACATAGTACATTTACCTGAGAAAATGTCACTGTCAGTGTTAGCTAGTGCTGGCTGAATTTAAATATTATGAAGCATAGCAAGCGGAGCTCTCGCCCCTCATGGCCGGGGTCCAGGAGACAATACATGGTAGCTAAATGCAAGTCAGTACGTACGTGAGCGTGTCAGCAATATTCTGTTTTGTTATCGGGGATTTGGGGTCGATTTCACCACACTCATCGGAACTTATCGTCGGACTTGTGATGCATTGCAGCCCTACATGTATGTTGGATAGGATGGGTTATCCTTCGTATCTCGAGTTACGGTCGATCGTAGGGCTTTGTGAAATCGACCTCTTGGTCAATTCACCTTTCCAAATTTGTCTACAAGTCAAAATCTTACTGTTCATCAGTGAAAAAAAAACCGCAACATTTTCTGTGATTTTCAAGATTTTTTGTGCCAGTCGGTAACATGATTTTTCATCTCACTGCCGGTCGGAAAGGCAGAGTACCGGTTTTCCCGACCGGTGCCGACCGGCGTGGCTAGATCACTGGTCACTGACATATTGTACTAGTAACACTTTTACTTGGAACCACCCACACGTTTTGATGAAGTTCATTAAAATACGGTGTCCGAAAAAAAAAAAAAAAATGTTAGCGCAAGGCTTGAATTTGTAAAATGCATCATTCATTTTGTGAAGCCGTAAAAAAAACTCCTAGTTTCCTTTCGACAACTTGAAGTACTTCCTTCATTAGCTTTGTACAACCACTTCAGTTTCCGTGATTTTCTCTTGCAAATAGCCCCCAGGGAATCGTATATTTGTAGCACATGAGTAGGTTGTTGAGATTTCGAGTGCCTGTTTGTCGCAGCGAGAACAAATCTGATATGATCTACATTGTATATGTGCATTTATGTTATTTCTGGTTGGTCATATTTTGGCCGATAGAGGGCGCTCTGACCATGCTTTCTTTAGTGTCCCTTTGCAAGGCACTTTACATTTTGTGCTTGGGAGTGGTTTTCATAATCTAGTTCCCCCTGAGGAGAATTTAGGATAAAGGATTTAAAATGGTGTATTTCCAAATGGCCATAGCAGCGAAAGGCTTAATTGCGACCAAATGACTGAGATTGTACACGTGAATAATTATATAAACATTGATGAATGGGAGACTTTGGAGAACCGGTCTTCAAGTCAACAGCACACGCGCGTGCGCACGCACGCGCAAAACAACGCGCGCATGCTCACAATTGCGCAAGCATGGTTTGCGCGTGTGCTGTTGACTCAAGACCGGTTCTCCAAAGTCTCCCATTACAAACAATACAACATCAACAACCACAAATAAGATTACTCAACAATTACAGACAAATTATAGTTACAATTGTAAACAAAACCTTAGTCAACAGGCCACGATAAGGAGAATAAGGGAGTAATGCAAAAATACGTAGGGTAGGAAAAAAAACCCATAAAAACAGTAAAATGTTATTATTAGAGACTGTGGTAATGTGTGGTAAGCAGCTCTTGTCTTTTGAGTGTAGAGGGTTAGGGTTAAATATTGCATTTAGCATTAAATCTGGGCTTCTCTGGTGTTGTTTTTTCTTCTGTAGAGCACGTATGGCAGGTGACGGTCAAGCCAAAGGGTCTAGGGTCCAGCAAGGGTCTTAGTGGGAACTACCGGCTATGTCTGACCACGACCACGGTCAACCTCGTCAAGATGAACTGCGAAAACGAAGACCTGGAGTTCCCGGTAAGTAGACTCACACACAGGATCCTACAAGATGAAATTATCGATGTGTAGAGTAATAAGGCTGTGCACTTGCGCTAAAAATAGCACCGAACCTCAGACAAACATTGCAATGTGGCCATTAAGTAGTTAAGATCTAAAATTTGTGGTGGTCCTGCTTTAAGTACATTTAATTCCCATATCAAGTTTACGTCATGCAACGTCTTTAAATGCTGCTGCAGACCTTTTTTTCATGAGAAAAACAATTGATGATTTCAATGTAAGTGTCCTTCTTTGGTTTGGATTTCAAAATGTTAATGTACCGGTAGTCAGTATCTTGTCCGGGGGCCCATTTAAAAAACCTCTGCGACGCGTCGCAAATCGAGTTGCGACGCGTCGTGGTTGCGACGTGTCCCATAAATGCGATGAATCCATAGAGCAAGGATGCGTCATAACTCTGCGACGCGTCGTAAGTTTGATGAAATCGGCCCCAGGTACCTTAAGTTTACCCCAGCCAAACTTCAAACTTGCATGTTTTGGAAGAAATTCTAAGAAATACAGGGCTGGTGCACATTGTCTAGTCAAAACTTTAGTCGGCTAGACAAAACTTTCATCTGTAGACCGATTACCGTTAACATTTGAATTTGAAATTTGAATCTTTCTTTCTTTGTTCGTTGGATTAGATTTCCAATAACTTGAACAGTACAGCTACCTTTGCATTTGTTGGTGCCCCCTTAAAAGTGGGTCCGGGGCATGTGCCCCCCCCCTTGCCCCCGCCCCTCCCTAGATATACCATAGGGCCCAAGCTATGGATGCATTACGTAGCTAGATGTGAAATTTGTGCTATTACAATTGAATTTCTATTCCCTCAGAAAAAAATAAGGCAAAATAACATACTTGTATGGTACACCGTTGATGCAAAATATCTTCTATAGGGGCCTAAAGTGCTTTAAGTCTTAAAGGTAGTATTATACTTTGGTAAAAAACCAAAACAGAAATGTTCACAGATTTACGTATAACTTACAGGGTATGAAGATGGTGGTGCTAGAAACATACCGTTAAAATATTTCCGCCTGAAATGGTGTTTTTATCAAGAAATTAGTAAAACAACCACCGAAAATCTTGTTGATCTTTTAAAAGATCAAAAATAAAAGAGAAAAGACTTAAGAAATACTGTGGCTGTTTTTCACTGTTTTCTCGAATACACGGGTTTACACTTCGAAAAAAAGCGCATGCGTGATAGTGCCTCGTTTTGAAGTTGCGATCAAAACCGCCGAAGTGTAAACCCGTGTATTGTCATCGACAATGGATGGGCTTACACTTCAGAAAGTGCGCATGAGTGGAAGTGCCTCGTTTCAAAGTTGCGATCTAAGATGGCCGCCATGGTGTAAACCCGTGTATAGTCATAGTGGGCACCGTATGGGACTGAAATTTTCACAGATGACTGTTATTGTATCTGTCTTGATATTTTTGCCCATGAATCTGTATTTCTTTGATAATAAAAACCAAAGTATGCTATTACCTTTAAGGGATATACAGGTATAGCAGAATGTAAAGATTTCGTGACCGTTTAAAGAAAATTTCAATTTGATACGATTCTCACAAAAAATGCTTCAAAACAGCCTCAAAGGAGGAAATAGATATGTGCTCAATATCCGGAGTCTCCGTTGTTTTTGTTTAATAAAATCTAAAATACCCCCTTCCCCTTGATATTGAGCAAGAATCCAGAAATTGTACCCAGTGCGGTAAATAGCGGGGTACCTGGGGAAAACGGACGTGACAGAATTGGTGAAATATTATCCTAGATAGACACCGGTTGTAGCTGATGAATGTGGAGCATTGTCGGGGCTTAACCTTTTCATTAGCGTTTGAAACACGTATCCTTTTCGAGTGGATTGAGTTCCACAAAAACCTTGCAAGGCAACAATCTCTCTTATTTTCTTTATCTTTTAAGAAGCCACGCTTCCCAACTTCGTTCCGGCGTTCATTTCACTTGTAAAGACACATCTTTACTTGGGGTACTGTGGCCGAGTGGTCTGGCGTGTTGTACTCAAGATCTTGTGGTCAATCTACAGATTGTGGGTTCGAATCCAGCCATGGGCTAACGGTGCTTGTGTCCTTGGGCAAGATGCTTTATCACATATTGCTCCTCTTCACCCAGGTGTAAATGGGTACCTGTGAGGGTAGAGATGGCTCTGTGTGTTTGATTAGCCCTGCGCGCTTTGCAGGCAGCTGCGGGCTGTATACTCCCCAGGGAGCTGAGATTGTTTCAGGAATGTAAATGGGCCCGATGACCAGGGATAATAATAATGTATAAAGCGTTGTGATGTACAGTAGTATGAAAAGGGGGTTATCATTCCAAACCCCATTTTCACTCACTCCACTCCACATTTAACTGCCACATTCAAAATAGATTTCATCTCGCCAATTTTCACCCCCCATTTCACAAATCTCAGAATATCCAAAATCAAAATCAAAATGCCTCATTTTATCGCGAAAAAAAAAATGTTGTAAATTTAAAAAGTTGTAGATTGGAATGTGAAAAAAAATGAGAAAAAATAGAAATTTTTTTTATAAAATATTAATTTATATTATTATAAATAAGATGGATCGAGAGAATAATCAAACGCCGCGTCGTGTAATTGCGAAGGGATATAACAAATGGAAAAAAAGAGAACTAGAAAGATTTGTTGAATCTGAAAGAATTCCATTTATACAAAGCCTTGGATCTACTCGAAATGATTTGATACGTGTAATTGAAAGTGCGGGGCCTGTTAGACCAAGAGGATATAAAAGTTGGAGTAAATCAAGGTTAGAAATTTATATTATACAAAATGATTTGTTTAATTTATTAAACCGACGAGTAAGAAATACTCGCCAACATTATATTAGTTCGATTAAAAGTTTTCAAAACCAATTTTTAAACTTAAATACAAAAAAAATTGAATATCTTAGAGAATTAACAAGAAGATTTAACCTTGATGTTACACCAACTGGTTATAGGGGACAAATAATAAGACGAGACTATGTCAAAGCAATTAAAGATTATGTTGCACCGACAACAATTAACGAAGCAATTAACTGGAGAGGAACTAGACGTTTTAGAAACAATTTGATAAATTTAGAAATGAGGCCACAATCAAATTACCGAGATATAACAATATTTTTCAATCAGCATCGTGGGGATATTGTAAAAAAGGTAAAATCAATGTTTAGAGAACATGGAGCCTTTAAGATTCAATTTGCTATAAAAATAACCTATGGGAAAACAACAACGGGAAGTCTTATTGATTTTACTGTTAGAAGTGGTCAAGGACTTATTTTAAGTGAAAGTGAAATAGTAAATGAGGTAAATAAAAATATTGGAGAATTAATACACAAAGTCGAAAATAATAATTTACAAGATTCGGATTTAGTTTTAGATAAAATAGAAGTGTTTTATATGAATTTTGGTAGATATATCTTTGCTAATGTTGGTTCTTATCTAGAATTACCTCCATTTATTAAAAACAAAAATGCTGTTGTTAATGTGTTAAACAAAGACGATCAATGTATTAGATGGGCAATAAGATCAGCATTAGAACTGTATACTGACAAGGTTAAAGAAAATAAGAGGAAAAATCCGGCTTATCAAATTAAGGAGGCAAGACCAAGCACTTATAAATTAGATGATGGTTTAAACTTTAATGGGATAGGTTTTCCAACCCAAATAAATCAAATATCTAAAATTGAACGGCAAAACAATTTTAATATTAATGTGTTTTTATTAGATTGCGATAATGATAAAGAAGGAGATTTACCTACTCCTCATCGTATCTCTGAACAGGAAAACGATATTTCGATAGATTTATTGTTAGTTCATAGGGATGGGAAGAACCACTTTTGTTGGATCAAACATTTTTCAGCCTTATTTTTTATGGCCACGACTAAACATAAATGTAAATCATATTACTGTAGGAGATGCTTATCGCATTTTCAAAAAGAAGATAAATTAAAATTGCACGAAGAAATGTGTAAGGGAATAGTAAATCATCCATCACAAGTAGTACTTCCTGAAGAAGATGAAAACATTTTACAATTCAAAAATTTTAAAAATATACAAGATGCACCATTTGTGATTTATGCTGATTTTGAATGTATCTTAGAAAAAGTAAACAAAAAACCAACCGCAAAATCACAAATATTAGCTATTCATAAACCTAGCGGATATTCTTACGTTGTGGTAAGATATGATGGAAAACTAATGAATCAAAAAACGTATAGAGGAGCTGATGCCTCTAAAGATATAATTTATTCTTTGTTTAAAGAACAAGATGAAATTAAAAAGATATTTGATAATCCCAAAGAATGTGAATATGTTGATGAAGAAATAATAAAAAATAGTAACCGTTGTTGGATTTGTGAAAAAGAAATAAAAATAAATTCTGATCAAATGTGTCAATGTACGAATCCTAAAAAACCTAAAACCAAAGAAGAAATATCAGCAAAAACATTTATAAATGCTAAAGGATATACAGAATACCTGTGTTTAACGTGCAATAAAAAAATTAATAACTTTAGAAAAGTTAAAGATCATTGTCACATCACAGGAAAGTTTCGTGGAGTTGCACATGCACATTGTAACCTAAAACTTAAAATAACAAATCGAACACAAATACCGGTCATTTTTCACAACTTAAAAAATTATGATGGGCATTTGATTATGCAGGGGGTAGGAGCATGTATTGAAACATTAAATAAAACGATTAAGAAAAACGAAACTCGAAAGAAAAAAATTGAAACTACTCTATCTAAATTGTTAACTAAACAAGAAAAACTTGAAAATCATAAGAAAGAACTGCGAGAAAATCTTAACAAAGAAAAAAAAGAACGTGAGTGTTTTAATGAGTTACGTCGAGAAATAAGAAAAGATAACTCAAAAATAAAATTATTTGAAGAAAAGTATGGAATGAAATTTTCAAAAAGCAAAAATATGAAACTCAATCAAATAATGATTGGTTTTCAACGTGAATGTGTAGAAAAAATAAAACTAAATAATAAAAAACTAAAACTAAACAAAGACAAATTAACAATGATTAAAGATTTATGGTTAAAAGAAGAAGATGAGATAATGTATCATCAAGCAGAAAAAAGTGTATTTGATAATATATTTTGTATTCCTCAAAACAGTGAAAAATATATTTTAATTGGGTTAGGTGGATTACGTTTTATAGATTCTTTTAATTTTATGGCAGAGTCACTCGATAAATTAGTCAAAAATTGTCCTAAAGATGAGTTTAAGTTATTAAAACAACATTTTAACAATGATAATGACATAACGCTGTTATTACAAAAGGGTATTTATCCTTATGAATATATGAATTCTTTTAAGCGTTTTGAAGAACAGCAACTCCCACCAAGAAAATTATTTTATAGTCATTTAAAACTCGAAGATATCACGCAAGAAGAATATCAAAGGGCTCAGGATGTTTGGAAAACCTTCAACTGTAAAACTTTGGGTGATTATCACGATTTATACGTGACCACCGATACGTTATTATTAGCCGATGTGTTTCAAAATTTTAGACACACCTGTAAAAAAACCTATCGTCTAGATCCCGCGAATTATATCACCGCCCCAGGGTTAGCCTGGGACGCGTTATTAAAACATAGTAAAATAAAACTAGAACTTTTAACGGATATAGATAAATATTTATTTTTTGAAAAAGGAAAAAGAGGTGGTTATTCTAGCGTAGGACAATGTAGACATCACGAAGCAAACAACAAATATTTAAAAGATTATGACTCTAAGAAAGAATCGAGTTATTTACTTTATTTAGACGCAAATAATTTATACGGTTGGGCGATGAGTCAACCGTTACCCGTTGGCGGTTTTGAATGGTTATCAGAAAACCAAGTTAAACAATTTTCAACCGATCATATTTTAGGTTTAGAAGATGACTTTAAATATGGATTTATGTTAGAAGTTGATCTAGAATATCCCAAGAAACTTCATGATTTACACAATGATTTACCTTTAGCCCCGGAAAACATAACCGTCTCTAAAGAATGGTTTAGCCCGTATCAAAAAGAATTACTCTCGAACAAAGTAAAAGCCTCGTGCGAAGATAAACTCATTGCAACATTATATCCTAGAAAAAAATATGTCGTTCACTATAAATCCTTAAAACAATATTTATCGTTTGGATTGAAACTAACTAAAGTACACCGCGTTTTACGATTTGAACAAAAAACTTGGATGAAATCTTACATCGATAAAAATACTCAACTTAGAACATTAGCAACCACGGATTTTGAAAAGAATTTTTATAAACTAATGAACAATTCTGTTTTTGGTAAAACGATGGAAAATGTTCGAAATAGAATAGATGGTAAGATCCTTATCGATGATAACACCGAAAAGTCGGCTAAAAAAGTTGCTAAACTTGTTAGTAAACCTTCATTTAAAACAGCAAATATTTTTAAAAATTTTAATATAACTTTTTTTGAAAAGTATAAAACAAAAACGGTTTTAGATAAACCCATCTATTGCGGTGTTAGTATTTTAGATTTAAGCAAATCTTTAATGTATGATTTTTATTACAATCACCTGAAGAAAACTTATAAAAATAATATCAAACTCATGTATACTGACACAGACAGTTTATTATGCATCATTAATACTGATGATGTTTATGATGATATTAAAAAAGACACGAGTCTCTATGATTTATCAAATTATAAAACCAATCATCCATTATACGACCCAATAAATAAAAAAGTGATTGGAAAAATGAAAGATGAATACGGCGGGAAAATTATCAAATCAGCCACGTGTCTAAGATCAAAAATGTATTCAATTATAGATGAAGATGATAAAGAGACTAAAAAAGCTAAAGGAATAACTCGCGTTGTAACTGAAAAAAATATTAAGGCTAAATGTTATTACGAGTGTTTAATAACTAAAAAATCTAGACAAGATGAAATGAATTTAATTCAAAACAAAAAACACGTTATTTATTCAACTAAAGTCAAAAAAGAATCGTTGTCTCCTTGGGATGGGAAAAGATATATTTTATCCGATGGAATCAATACTTTAGCATTTGGCAATAAAAAAATTAAATATCAAGATTCTGGCAATTCGGTGTCATCTGGAACGATTTGAAGTTCTTCTTTCACAAACGATCGTTTGGGTCCGTCTTTTAAGTAATAAAGCGTAGGACCTGTAGTAACTTTTTTACCACTCATGATTTTAAATTGACTCGTTCTTTTTTCAATTTGATACATGTTAACGCTCCATATGGGATCGGTAGCCCTCCTCACCGTACCTCCTTCTTGTTCCCCTGGTTGATATAAATAACGAACTAAAACATTAGTCGGAAGATCACTAACGTTTGTTTTTTGTGGTGATGAGGGTAATTGTTTAACCCGTTTTAACTTGATCGCTTGCGTAGGAGTGATTTCTTTATCTTTTGAATCTCGAATCAATCGTGTTGTTTCTTCATTGAGGGATTTTATAACCTGGGGCAACCTCACCACCCATTCAACGTTTCTCGCCTGCGGATCAAGCATTTCTTGCACGTATTGATGTCCGAATAATCTTTCGGCTAAGGTTCGGTTAAATCTTTCGACCACTCCTTGCGATCGATGCACACCCGGCACACCTACACTGATCTCTACGCCATGAGACTGAAACAACTTTTTAAAATCTCCTTTAAATTCTGTTCCAGCATCGATTTGTGCTAATTTAGGCCACGTTAAAGACGAACGCTTGTAAATTTTAATAATCGCGTCTTTCACTTGACCGGCAACTTTAGAAGTTATGGGTTCAGCCTCTTTATACCGACTCGCCACGTCTATGACCGTCAACGCGTATTTAAACGTTTTTTGTTTAACTCGATCCCAGGGTAAGTATAATATATCTAACTGATGTACGTAATTTGGTTCTAACCAATCACTCGACATTGCCGTCGGCCTGGGTACATATGAGGGAGGTGGTAAATAAATTTGCCAAACGGCTTGTTTTTTTAACCAAGATCTAACTTTTTGTTTATCAACCCCCGTTTTTTTATGCAAATGCGTGACAGCACCCTCACCTTTCCAATAACCTTTAGGACTGTAAAACAAACCTGAAAGCTGTTCTCTTTGTTTTTTATTTAACTCACTCATTTTTATTTTATACATATCTATAAATAAAGAATCCCACTGCGGCTGTACCACCTAATACCCACACGAGTTCTCTAATTTGTTGATCATCACTCGGAGTATAAAAGTCACTAAGTTTTGGTTTAGGTGGTAATTCTAAATCGTAATTTTCACCCGTTATTTCGCTGTACACTCTAAGCGCTTCGTTTACGTTACTAAACGTTCTTTCTGATAATTTTTGTTGTATCATACGTTTATTCAAATAATCTAGATATTTAACGCGTTGTTGTTCCCAATCTTCTTTGGCTTGCGCTAATTTTTCTAATGCTAAGTCGTGTCTTTTTCGTTCTTTGTCAATTTGTTGTTTTGATAAACTACTAAATAAAAAGTTACTACCGGTAAACGCTAACGCATTTACTACTGCCCCGCCAACCATCATTGCTATTCCTGCCATCTTTTTATTTATACTAATTTAAAAACCTTATATATTAAAAACACACTATTTTGAACTATGAATCATTACGGTAAAAAACTAAACCCAATGAGGCGTCTTAAAATCCCTAAAGCCATTAAAGGCGAACGAAGAGAAGTGTCAATCACTCATAATCCAAGCACGATTGCGGCTGGTCAAAAACTCATCGTTAAGTTTCCGCAATTAGGACCCGACGATGTTATCGTACCCGGTACTTCTAAACTCGCTTTTAAACTCGAGTTAGAAGGGTCTGATAATAATCGAACGGTGTTTAACAACTTATGTCGTAACTTAATACGCGAAATCAATGTTAGGCTTCAAGGTAACACAATCGTGAGTTATCGCGATGCGGATGTCTTTCACAATTTTAAAGATAACTGGCTGCACCCCTACATTACACGAAATATGGCCTATGTAGGCCTTGAAAAAGAAAACGTCACAAAATTAAGATTAGGCGCGGCAGATGCTAATGCTGAAACTAATAGCGGAAAAGATAAAGCTATCGCAGACGCGTTTGGTAATCGATATTGTATTCCTTTAGATATTGAGCTTTTAACGGCACATCATCCTTTTTATCCTAGCAGTCTAAAGCAGCCCCTGACGTATGAATTAACATTTAACGATCACGATAAAGTCGTTAATAGCTCGGATACAAGTGCCCAATATTCAATTTCAGATTTAACGCTTGAATACGAAGTCGTCACTAACCGAGATTTGACACAAGAGCTAAAAAACAAACGAATGAAATACTATCTTTTTGATCACGTACATAATTTAGAAACAAGATCGATCAACAAATCAGATACCTTATGGAACGTTATGATTAATCAACCGATTAAAAGTCTCAAAGGCGTTTTAATCTTATTTAGAGACCCAACTGTAAAAAACCCTCAAAGATTTTACAACCCCCACATTAGCAAAACCAGCATTACGGTTGAAGGAAAACCCAATCAACTTTATTCTCAAGGTATGTTTGAGTATCAGCACTGGCAAGAAGTTAATAAATTTTTTGGTGATAGTGATACCGAAAATGGTCAATCGATTGTAAAAGATTTAAATTTAGTGGGCCTAGAAATGGCTGACTACTATAAAGATAAATACGGTCTGTGGTTAGATTTTCGCTCAACTGATGATAATAGTGCTCACGGAAGTGGAAGACGTTTAAACGACGGAGGAGGAATTCAGATTCAGATGACTCGAGAGGCTGAAACAGCGGGAGATTTAACGATGTTTGTATTTTTGGTCATGGATGCGCAATTAACCATTGAGGATGGAAATTTTAAGAATTTAGTTTTTTAAAAGCTTATTAAAATAAATGGAATCTTGTCATTGTGCTTTAATTGTAGGAAAAACAAACTCGGGAAAGACTAAATGGATTTTAGATTTATTGGAAACCGAATATCGTGGTAAATTTGAATCGATCGTGGTCATTTGCCCGACCTTATTTAAAAATAAAACTTATTTATCGAGGCTTTGGATATCAATGGATGAAAATGTATATTTGTGTGATTTAGACTTTGAAAAAATAACTTTAAATGAAGCCCTAGATTTGTATCAAAATATTTTAGATGGAATAAAAACATTATTTATCATAGATGATTGTTCGAGTCAGCAGGAAATAAAATATCGAAAAAAAACATGTGCGTTGAGCAAAATCGCTTTTTCTGGGAGGCATTATAACCATAGCTGTTGGTTATTAACACAAAAGTATAATTCGGTTTTAAAAGACTATCGTGAGAATACAAGTTGGGTTGCGATGTTTTATACAAAAGATAAAACGAGTTTTGATATTGCATTAGATGAAAATGATGTTGTGTGTGATCAAAAAAGAGACGTAATTAAAAAACATTTGTGTGATAAAAAATATAGTAAATTGGTTATTAACACAGAACCTCCAGTTTCATATCAAGTTTTTGATTAACAACCTAATTTTTGTTATCATTTGTTGTATTTTGTTAAAAATTTGCTAATAACTACCTATCAAGTTATTTATAGCAATTTTTAATTTTGTTATAAATAAAAAACACCAATGCTATAATACGTTGATGTTATTATTAAGTTTGTTATCATTTGTTGTATTTTGTTAAAAATTTGCTAATAACTAACTATCAAGTTATTTATAGCAATTTTTAATTTTGTTATAAATAAAAAACACCAATGCTATAATACGTTGATGTTATTATTAAGTTTGTTATCATTTGTTGTATTTTGTTAAAAATTTGCTAATAACTAACTATCAAGTTATTTATAGCAATTTTTAATTTTGTTATAAATAAAAAACACCAATGCTACAATACGTTGATGTTATTATTAAGTTTGTTATCACTTTAAACTTAAGCTACTTATGTTATAATTTATTTTGCTTTAACAAAATTTATAAGTTGCTATATAGTAAAATGAACGACTTGACAACAATTATAAATAGCGATGTAAATACACCTTCAACACCTACAAACGACAGTAGTTATAAAGATCGACTTTGTGGCATAGTTGCGGCAGGTGATTCAAAAAAATATTTTGGCAAAGAATACACCATCAAAGACATAGAAGCACTAACACCTGCAGATCAAGAAAAATTATTTAACCGGTATCAAGTTAAATTCGGTAAAGAAGTGGTAGCTACAGTGGGTAACTCAATTTTGAGTTTGTATGCACGAGCTATAGGTTTAGCAACTCCGGCTGATATTTTAGGAATTAGAATTAGCTTAAATTCTGAGGAAAATTTAACCAATGATTTAAATAACGATCCTATCATTAGTAATAGCTTAGCTTATGCACTTAGCGAGGTTTGTTACAAATATGGTGTCTATCTATCACCTTTGATAGCAACACTTATTACCACAAAACATTTAAACTTTAACAAATCCACAACAAATAAAAATACTTATATAATAAATAATTCAAATGACAACTATGCATCAGGAGAAGGAGCAAGCTTTACCAACAGCACCCCCAACAACAGCACCAGCAGCACCAACACCGATACCAACAACCCCAGTGACCCAAGTAACTAAAAAACAAACCGTAAAACCTAAAAACGCTAAACGCGTTGAACAAGGTAAACGCCTAGCAGAACATAATAAAAAAATGAAAGAGCAATTAGCTAAAATGAAAACAGAAGAGACAGAGTCGGAGATTATTCAAAATACCCCTGATTCGAGATTACTTTATGTTGGCGGTTTAATTTTAGTAGGCGGTATAGGTTTTTTATTGTATAAATCATCAAACAAATCACCAGAAAACTCTAAACCTATTCAAATAACAAAACCAAGTCTACCACAGAGTCAACCCGAAGAACTTTTAATGGATTGATTTTTTAAATGTTTATATATTAAAAATGGATGAAACAACCGTAAATGATATTGCCGCCGCAGTTTATATTTGTGTTTTAATAGCAGCAGCCACCATTGGCTTTCCCTTTTATCAATCTTTAAAAAAGGGGAACTAATTTAAATTTTAAAAACTTATATAGTAAGAATGGCAAATACAAATATTGATATAAACGGAATAGCAAACACAGTTTATCATGGTGCAGTGTTAAGCCTTTTAACCATGGGATACTCGATGGTAAGTAAAAAATTACTCAAAATTAAATCGCCTGATTTAGATAGGCTTAGCGTAGAAGATGCGGCTAAACTAACCGCATTAGTCGGAGGTTCTTTAGCAACGCAACAGTGGCTGGTCACACAGGGAATCTTACCGGGTAGTATTATAAATAAACCTACAGTTTAAAATGTGTATATAATAAATAATTAAAGATGGATGATTTTGATTATCAAGAAAATGATCCCCTGTTAAATGAAACAGAAGATAGAGACGATCAACAATTTAACAACCCCGTTTATGATAATACCGAACTCGATTCTGAAGAAAATCAAGCTCGATTAAATAATTTACTAGGTGGTGGTAGACAAGAACAACAAGAAGAATTAAGTGCTCTTCGTAATGGTGAAAATGTTGATTACTCGTTTCAACTTCAAGATCAATACATTGATAATTTTTATGCTAGCATAAGAAGTGAAGGTTATACTTCCGATTTAATTCAAGGAGAAAAATTTAGATTTGAAAAGGATGGAATATATTACAAAAAAGATAGAATTAAAATAAAATTAACGTTGGATAATAATCCTAAAAAATTTGCTGCTGTGAATACAATATATTCTAGAACAAAAGATAAAGAAATTAAACATAGAACTCTTTTTATGCGAGAAGATTTAAGAATTGTTGATTTTAAAACATCAAAACGCAGCAAAGAAGCAAGCACAGCGCTTCAACAAGCAAGTACATCTTTAACTCATATTCAAAGTGAAAACATATCCTTACAAGATTTATCACAAGCAGCTGATCAAACGAGTAATGTTATAGAAGAACTCGAACAAGAAACCAATATTGATGAACAAAGCGAATTTAATATCAGAGAGCTACGCGGTTTAGACAAAACATTACAATCGATTAAAGGAAATTTATTATTGGAACAAACAAAGCTAACTGAGTTAAATGAGAGAAAAGAAAGAGTTAAAAAAGAATTAGACGAAGCAAAAAAAGCAGAAGATGAAGAACAAATAGGATCACTCACAGAAGAGTTAGAAAATATAAACATTGAAATACGAGAAAGGTCTAATAATATCATTAGAGAATCAGATAAAATAAAATCTCAAATCAATCGCGTCAAAGAAACAATTAATATAATGTTAGACAGTGATGTAACGCTTAGAGAAAAAATTAAGTTTTTATTTAAAGAGCAAGGTGTCACGATCGCGAGTATTTTAGCAGCAATTTCTATGGCCATCAGCACACTGATAAGCTCGGTGGTAGCAGCCGTTAGAGGTGTCGGTATCCCAACCCCAGAACCACCCGCGCCTAAACCTGAGCCACCATCAGGAGGTGGCATTAAAGAGTGGGTACACAAGCACTTGGAAAACTTAGCAAACGCTTTGAAAAAATTAGGGTTAGCCGCATTAGGTGCGCTGCCGGGGGTCATTGGTAGCGTCATAAGTTGGTTACTAAATGTTTTAAGTAAATCAGTTGGCTGGCTAGCAGAACACGTGTGGGCTTTATTTATAGGTGCAGGTGCTTTAATTATTGCTTATATTAAAAATAATTGGTAGTTTTGTTTTTTAACAAAATAATAAAAAAAATAATCCCCCAAGCTCTTTTGAGCTTGGGGGTATTTTTTTTGGTTTAAATATTTATATTTCTAAGTCAAAATTTTGTAGACTAAAACTCCTATCGCAATGATTGCAACTGTTCCTATCGTTAAAGATAATTTTTCATCTTGATGAATGTCTAAAGATGCTTTAGGATTTGACTCTGAGGTTTTAGGTATAGGTGATAAACGTGGTGTAGGTTCTTCTGTTGGTTCTTGAGTGGGTTTGGGTTCAAGGGTTGGCTGAGGATCAAAGTCATCAACTTGTATCGGAGCGTTTAAGGTTGGTTGAAATCCCGGTTTAGCGGTTAAAGGTGCAATTTGCAAGTTATTATTGTAACCATCGTGTATGCCTACCCTTAAATCCATATCTGATGGAATGAGGTATAGCCCGGGTCTTACAACAAAGTTGAGTGGAGTTTTAGCATACTGCAGTGAATCTTGAAATTGATTGATACTTTGCTCTAAATCTGGTTCGCTATTAATAAGACTTTCTACGATGGTAACAAACTGATGCTGCGCATCTAAACCGGTTCCCGGGGTTAATGCACTGGTTTTTGTTTGTGCTTGTGCACCTAAAAGCGCGTACACGTAAGCCCTAATCGATTCGTTAATTTTTGTAATTCCAACATCGGTAAAAGAACTCGTCTTTGAAATAAAGTCTGTCCAAGCACCTAAAACATTATTGGATTGTTCAAGGTAAGTGACCGTATAGGTACTCGCGTGACCCGATCCTTTTGGTGGATCCATTAAACCAAAGCCCATAAAAGTTGAGCCTGCATACGTACCGTAGTTTACACCCAAGTCGTGGGGGTCATAGTTTTTCCCCGGCACTGGAACCGACCCCGAATTGTAGTAAAAAGCAGTACCCAAGCCATTTGAGGTCGTATCTCTCGTTTGTTTAAAAGACTTGCTTCGATCGATTCCAAATACACGGCACGTGTCCGTAAAAGCTCTCGTATCATAACGGTTATTTAACGCGTTAAATACATCATCACCAGGTATAGGTGTTACCAAATTATAAAATATTTTTCGTATAGTATAATACACGTGAAAATGAAACAGCGATGAAATATATTGGTTTTTATTGTGGAGGAGGTCAAGACCTACTCCACACGCGGTCGTGGCACAATAAATCGCAAAGTTGAATTGGTTTTGATAAAAGGACAAAGGGTTAGTTTGCCATCGTTCGATTGCTTCGTCCGTTTTAACGCGTGGTAATTTATACGCGGTTGACATATCTTTAAATTGTACAAAAAAAGTATGATTTTTATTGACGATAATAGCTAAAGCGCCTAAAGAGTTTCCCATTTATAATATAAGTCTTTTTATAATAAAAGTAGAGTAAGAATGAGCGGAATACAACACACATTTTATTTGACAAAAAACGAACAAACGTTTAAATTGCAAGAGGTGATTGATAATTTAGATGGCTCAAAACAAATTCGCGTTAAAAATCTCGTGTTTACGGTAGGCTATTTTAACATAACTAAATCCAGTGAGATTACTTGGGAAAAGGAGATAGATGGGCAACCCGCTTATACTAACGGTAGGTCTAGAGACAATAGACAAACTGATAAAAGCTCACAACTACAGACAAAGCCATTAGAACTGACCCCTGAGATAATGAATCAATTTCGTTTATCGATGACAACCGAAGAAATTCAACAAAGCAGAGAAGAAGTCATAGCACGCATTATTACACAGATGTTTGACGGATATGATACTGGAATTCTTAACGAAGTGGAAATAAAAATACAAGAAGAAATACAGGTCCTCAGACAACGAAAACAAACCCTAGAATTAGCCAGGGATAGACTTGATGATGAATTACAAAATGAAGTTAACTATGTAATACATTTATTAAATAAAAGAATAGACTATATCATAGAAGGCCAAGTATTAGCCACAAATTTACTTCGATATGGATACAACAATGACAATCAAGAAAAAACAGAAAATATGCGTTTACCACAAATTAAAAACAGCCTCGTTGTTTTAGGACATAAAGAGCCAATCGTAAATGCGCTACATCCGGTGAGTGAGGTTACGGCTTTGCCCGAGGGCAAATCAGGAAGCATCATTATTTTACCTGGATTTTATGGTATCGATTGGTTCGAGTCATTGATAAACGCGATACCGGGTGTGAGCTTTAAAGTCTATAGAGAAAGTAAAACGGTGACCTTAAGGGTCACTGATATAAACCTTAATCTACGTTTAAATCGAGAAGTTTCTAATTTACTCAATTTACCCAAAGGAAGGTTAATCCCAAATGTCATTTATAAGGGTGATTACGATATTAACCCATTTAACATTACGTTTATTCATTGCGAGCAGTTAAACACGAGTGATAATTTTTACAACGGGTTTCCTTCAAATATGTTATCATTTTATCACACAAGCCAAACAAACCAAACTCACGTTGGGAAAACATTAAAAAACGGTAAAATTAATAAACTTGCCTTTTCAATTAAAAACGAGGAAGGAAAAATCATCAATAACAAAGGCGCGGGGATTTTAATCGAATGTGAAATAATTTAAAAACGCTTATATATTAAAAATATGGCAACCGTAAATGTAAATGAAATAAAACCTTTATATCCTGATCTAAACTTAAACAGCGGTGATGATATTAAAGACGAAACTAAAATTTATCGACTTCAAAAAATTGAAGATATTAAATCTCTAATCTGTAAAGAAAGAAACTCGCGCGAGGTTTCTTTTAAAAAGTTAAAAAGGTGGATCTCTGCGATTCAATATGTAGAGCACGGGGTTGAAGTACTGGGGGTCACTGCAGCCGCGATAGGGATCCCCGCATTAATGGGTGTTATTAGTGCCCCAATTGGCTTAGTCTTAGAGGGGACTAGCATAGGTGCCTTTGGATTTTACGCGGTACTTAAATACGCAAGCAAAAAATTAACGGTAAAGAGTAAAAAACACGATCAGATTAAAATTTTAGCAGATGCAAAGTTAAACACGATAGATGAATACGTGTCAAAAGCCATCGAAGATGGTGATATTTCTCACGAAGAATTTATATTAATTACGTCAGAACTTAAAAAATTTAACGACTTGAAAGAAAAAATAAGATTAAAAACTTCTACAAAGTTAGAAGAAGCTAAACATTTAAATAAAGTTGAATTTGAACGACAAGTTGAAGAAAAGGCTAAAGCGATGGCGAGTGATTTACTCGCCAAAGAAAAAAAAGAGCTTATGAAAAAACTTGGAAATTAAGTTTAAGTTTGACAAAGTCGTTTAAAAACGAGGAGAGTAAACCTCCGAGTTATAAAGAAAGTCAAGCGAGAGTTAGCCCTACGGCTCCTCCTCTTTAAAAGTTTCGTTGTATCTTTTTAACGCTTGATTAAAATATTTTAATTCTACTTGAAATAACTTTTGTACTGTTTCTTGGGTTACGTTTAAAATGTTTTTTAGATAACATACTGCCATTAACGACCTGAGTGGATGACCCCTAGATATTTTTCCCTTTAATATTTGTTTTAATTTAAACTCGACGAGTTTAAGGTCACACATTTGGTATTGAATGTTTAATTTATCAAAGACTTTTTTTACTATAGAAGCCTTTGTTTTTTTATAGAAAAATCTCTGATTATACTTTCCATTAATATTTTCCGTAGAATAATCCATGAGACTATAACCTATAATTAATCCACACTTGTTGCAATAATACTCATCTTTAGCCTCATCGATAATGATGTTATGGTTACACATATCTATCTCATCCATTTATATTTAAAAAAAAATAATGTTTTTTTTTTTTTTTTTTCAATCATTGTTTTTCACCTAATACTTTACTCACAATGCGTGGGCGTTTTTATAAAGAGTGTAAAGGGGCCGGGGTCTATGCCTTAAACTCATCAAAGAGGGCCAACAACACTATTGACCCCCTTTTTTGGGGTACCGGGTTCAAAGTTTAAAGGTTTTTTTTTTTCATGTTTTTTTATGTCAGGATATTGTTTTTTATGTTTCTTATTAAATATCACCCCAAATATTCAACGAGAAACATTTTCTTTCTTTTTCTATTTTTTTTTCATGTTTTTTTATGTCAGGATATTGTTTTTTATGTTTCTTATTAAATACCCACATCAAATATTCAACGAGAAACATTTTTTCTTTTTCTATTTTTTATTCATATTTTTTGTTATGTTAATTTCAATTTTACAGACCGTGCGTCGAACCCGGTACCCCATGGTTGCAAACCGCCGAGCTTATCCACTGAGCTATCCTCCCAGCCCCGACTGAAAATGGTTTTTTAATTTGATATATATTATACTCGAAATGGTGCAATAACAACGATGACGACACAAAGGACGAGTCTATTTTTTGAGGGGTGTTTGACTGTGATTGTGACGGTTTACACAGGTTCAGTCATGTGTTATATTTCAATAACAAACCCGAGCGCTTTTAGGAATTTAACCTTTGTGTCAGCGGATGACTAAGCGTTTTACACTACGTTCAGTCATGAATGAAATTTGAATAACAAAAACCCTGTTTACGCTGGGGACAACCACGTGTGACATTGAATGGCTGTTTTTTTCAAGCGAGTGTTGTGTATACACTTAAGGTAAATAACCTTTAGTGCATTGTCAAGTGCATATGAGTAGTGTACATGCATACGACGTAAAAAAAAAGCCACATCCTAATTTGGATGTGGCTTAATTTAGTGTGTAAATAAAAATGATAATTTTTTTGTTATTTTTTTTGGCTTTCTTTTTTATATTCTAGATTTAGTCATCAATATCTTCAATATCAAACATGACATTAGTGGGGATTTGTATAGTTTCATATTGCCTAATAAAAGCTTGTTCTAATTTAAATCTGATACTTGCACCAAATCCACTATTTCCATGAGAACCAAAAAATATATCATTACAGATGAGAACAGGTGTAACTTTACATGATTTATTCATATATTCATCGATGTTATCAATCTTTTTCTTTTTAGAATCAAACAATTTTGTATATTGTTTTAATTGATTTCCTTTTCCATATGATTTAAGTTTAATATACATTTTTTTGTTTTTATCATCATAAATTGGTTTAACACTTTGTTTTCCCATGTTTATATACATAGTTCTGGTTATTTTTGGTATATTTTTATCTTTATCAGATTCAATATATTTAGTTACTGTACATCTCATTTTATCAAAGTATTTAACAATTTCATCACAATCATTTTGTAAATTATATACAATTTGATAGCCAGTTGTGTTGTCTGGATTTTTTTCTTCACCAAAAGTATTAATTGTATTTATTCCAAAACAAAAATTTGTTGGTAACATAAAAATTAAATTACATTCTTTATCATCATGTTTATAAGTAATTTTTGATTTAGCACATTCTACTACTTCTTGTGAAGTTTTAATCGCTGGATTTATTATTAAATTTTTCTCATTAAACAACCCATAATGATTATATTCACTTTTATCTGCGTTTTTATATAGATCATGTTTTTCAGTTACAAAGTATGTATGTTTTATTGTTTTGTTTTGTTCCATCTTATTTATAATAATATAAAATAAAATTATTTAATTTTCTCATTTTTTTTCACATTCCAATCTACAACTTTTTAAATTTACAACATTTTTTTTTTCGCGATAAAATGAGGCATTTTGATTTTGATTTTGGATATTCTGAGATTTGTGAAATGGGGGGTGAAAATTGGCGAGATGAAATCTATTTTGAATGTGGCAGTTAAATGTGGAGTGGAGTGAGTGAAAATGGGGTTTGGAATGATAACCCCCTTTTCATACTACTTGTACCCTTCTTGTGTGTAAGAACGCTAGATATAAATGCCCAAATTATTATTATATTGTTATATTACTTGCATGTTCTTGTCCACTTGTCATTTAGCCTTCAATAAAGATTCTACTAGGATCAAAATGCGTCAGGCCCTTCTCACTCCAAGCATTTGATAAATTTCAGGTCATTATTTTGGCTGATGAGCAGTTTGCAGCAGTTTATTACTTGTATTGACTACTTGATAGATTGTATTAAACTCAACGTTTGTTTTCTGGGGTAGTCATCAAATAACCACAAGGGAAACTGTCTGGATGAATTTGAAGTCATTGAAAAGTAGACCTAAAATTAACAAGAGTAGGATTCGTACCAGCGACCACTGGAATACCGTATATACCCGCGCTCTGTGCTATCCAGCCCTACATGTATGTCAGTGATGCCCCTAATATTATCTTTGTTCGTTTGGCAATCAGAAGCCATGAAACCACTCGCATACAACTGTATCCCAAGGATCATACGAAGATGCACACAGTATTTTTAATAAATTGTGTGTACATGTACTTGTTTTTTTTCTTTTTACTGCTTTCTTTTCTCTTCGGAGTCAATTGAATCTTGTTTTGTTCGGCATCGCGGATGCAAAACAAGGATTGACCTAGGATCGTTGAAGATTTTTATCGCGGGGCATCAAAGTGAAGAAGACAGATTAATGGGAAGCCTGGTATTCAGTCCAAATCCAATTGGATTACCGGTTAGGACCGAGTACCGGTGAATAAAAATCCTCGACACTTTGATCTTTTCCTTTGAAGTCGGCAATCGACTCAATTTGTCACAGGTTTTAAAGGTACAGGACAGGATTGGTAAAACATATCCAAACAGAAATGTTCACAGATTATGACGAACCTTTCAGGATATGAAGATGGTGCTGGTAGAAACATACCGTTCAAATATTTCCGCCCAAAATGCTGTATTTATCCAGAAATTTAGTAAAACAAAGACCGAAAACAGTTTTGATCTCGATGTTAGATCAAAAGCATTCTTAAAGTTTATAAGAAAAATTGAGTCGGGTTTTCGCTATTTTCTCTCGTGACTCAGATGTCTGATTGAGATTAAATTTTCACAGGTTTATCATTTCATGCACATATTGGATTAGACAAAGTGTGAGTGCTGTTCTGTGACCTTTACCAATCATGTATTATATCTTTAATGATGAGCCGAATATGGTGCATGGTTGTTGCTGATGGAACAGCTTTTGCTGGATAATGGATACTGTGCGGTAGTCCCTGAGACAGGGCATCAAAGATGAACTGAAGAATACTATGTTTTCTCTGTCGGTTTTCATCTTATCCTTTACATAAATCCTACGGTACCTTCAAGTTTTTGTAGATGAAAATACTTAGATCATCTCATAAAAGACCTATTCACTAAGGCTGCAGTTTGTATCCGGTTACCCGGTTAACCGGCCGATCAAAAGGGTACCCGGGTACATTTTCTCAGTTAGGTTAATCGGAAAGTATCTTTTTAATGGCCTCTTCTTTTTGAAACATAGACACTTCTAGAGTTCACCAAGCAAAAAAATGTCAATTTAGGGCCGATGAGCACAAATTACCTCGATCTTTTGAAAATTGGACCAGCAGGCTTATGCAAAGCAAAGGCCAGACATTTTGCTATGTCTACCACTGCCAAATGTTGTTACAAAAGACTGTTGTCAACAAAGTTCCTAAAAGACCCAAACTTAAGTACTATTTCTTTGTTTTTCTTTGTTTTCTTGTTTATACGGGTAATCGTAACCGTAACCGGAAAAACAGACGGGTGACCGGTTACAAAATTATTTGTCAACTTACAGCCCTATTATTCACAGGAGTTTTGATCTCACCCAGAGATCAAAACTATTCACTGTTTTCAGTCGTCGTTTTGCTAATTTCTGGATAAAGTGAGTATTTAAATATTTCTACTAGCACCATCTTCATATCCTGAAAGTTTGAGGTAAATCTGGGAATATTATTGTTTGGGTATGTTACCAATCCTTTAAAGGTAGTATCATATTTTGGCAACATAACGAAACACAAATCTTCACAGATTTACTTATAACTTACAGAGTATAAAGATGGTGATGGTAGAAACATACGGTTAACATTTTTCTGGTGCTGTTTACCTTTGAGAAAGATCCTGTTAGGATCGAAACGCGTCAGGCCCTCCTAACTTTAAGCATTTAAATTTTGTTTTGCCTGAAATGCTCTATTTATCCAGAAAAGAGTAAAACCAGTGACCAAAATTATTTTTGATCTTTTAAAGATCAAAAACAAAAGAGAAAAGTCTCAAGAAGTACAGTGGACGTTTGTCACTGTTTTCTCAAAAAGTGGGCACCGTATGGGACTGAAATGTTCACTGTATCTTCCACGATATTTTTGCCCATGAATCTGTATTTCTTTGACAAAAACCAAAGAATGATATTACCTTTTAAAGTACTTAAAGGATAAAACGCTTTTCCTGTAAATGTCAGTCAGTGTAATTCTTTTCTTTGTCTGCTCTAGGAAAAGGTTACTCACCGCAGCGATACATAGCCTAGACACTACTTTCAACCTTTTTTGCCTGTTTGTCTGTTCTCTCGAGTGGTCGCTCAACCTTGCGACACTCCAGGCTTTTTCACAGCACCGAAACTTTTACACGTGTCAAAATTTACACGAGTCTACGCGCGCCGTGTCAGCCCTTCCAACCGTGGGTCAATCATGTTCTGCCTTCGCTCTAACCAACACCGAAGGCACTTAAAGACGTTTAAACCATCACTCAAAGCACGCCTTGAAATTTTCAACAAAGGTTAACCGCTCTCAAGCTGCTTCACGAGTATAGGGTTGGTTTCAACACGTGTCGAGTGCTTGATACATGCTCATGATGCTGTGTTCAAAATCTTACAGTGTGAAAAGGTCTGTCACCTTTTAATACTTGGCTCGGAAATGTTTACAACGACTCAGTGATTTGCTGTAGACAGATTGAAAATGTCTTTAGAATGGGAGACTTTGGAGAACCGGTCTGCAAGTGAACAGCACATGTGCACGCAATTGTGAGCATGCGTGCGTTGTTTTGTGCCTGCGCTCTTGTGCGTATGCGTGCGCTGTTGACTTGAAGACCGGTTCTCCAAAGTCTCCCATTGCTCTCGCTTTCTACAACTGTCTTGTTATTTGTTTCGTCGTTTCTGTGAGGTGGTTGATCGCTTCGGTGGGGCCGATGACATTGCCAGCTCTTGGTGTATGTTCTCTAAGTGCTATGACCTTCAAGTGATGCGACATTTCATGTCTTCAGCTCTGCTGAACATCTCCTTACCTTTTTTACTTCTAGTGGCTCGATGCCTTCTCGTTAAGGGCAACAAACCTTCCTCTTCACTTGCCTGAAGAGAAGAAACCTGTGAAGAAAAAATACCGGTACACATGCAGTATAACCATAACCATCTTTGAACATTTAAACCTTTGAACTTAAAAACACGGTTTGCGGAAACACCATGTAAGGATTGTTCGTACTTTCGCAATTCTATTTCGTTTGCACTTCTCGTAAGGTGTCAGCGTTTCGACTAGCCTGCTCTACAGTAGTCTCCGGATGATGACTAGAGCAGGCTAGTTCTTTACCGGAGGCTAAATGCTTGGAGTTAGGAGGGCTTGACGTTTCGGTCCTAGTAGGATGTTTCTCAAAGGCTAAGTGTTTGGAATTAGGAGGGTCTGACGTTTCAATCCTAGCAGGATCTTTCTCAAAGGCTAAATGCTTGGAGTTAAGAGGGCCTGACATTTCAATTCCAGCAGGATCTTTACTGAAGGTTATTAAATTTATGTTTGGAGTTAGAAGGGCCTGACATTTCGATTCTAGCAGGATCTTTCTCAGAGGCTTAAAACCCCCCCCCCCCCCAAGAAAAAAATGCAAAAGAAACAAATCTATTTTGAACTATTTTGTATATGTACATGTACAGTATACACACCTTTATATCCCCTTATTGCAATTCCTTCAGACCTTATTCCATACCTTCTTTATTCCTTATCACCTGTCGTAGCGGAAGAATCTTGTATACAGCATTACCTACACCTACGCAAACAATGTTCTCATTTGTCTGGTAAATAATAAACGATCCTGAGCCACATGCTCTGATTTTGATGGATGCACATACAACACGCCGCCCATTAATTCATAGTGGTGAAGCTACCAGGTCCCCGCAGTAGCTAGAACCTCCTCAAGCTATCCGCATGACAGCGACACCGGCGACACTCTTAGGGTTGCATTACACCAGCCAGAGGACAAGCCAAATAACCTCCGAGACAGCCAGTTTGATCTCTCTTAAGACAGCCATCGTTCCGATCGCCACGGAAGACCCTGTTTCTGAGTTGAGTCGGCGAAAGCCAAGCCCTGAACCCCCTGGGCTTCTGCTCCAATTCCCAGGTTTAATTGCAATGAGCGTGGGATGGCTTTAGCGCATGTGCTTCGTTATCTTATAATGTCATCATGTGAAGACCTACATGTATGTTGGGAGGCCGATCGGTAACTTCAAGGTAGAATGACTAGAAAAGACTTTGTCCACAACCCGTGTTCTTTGTCTTTTTTGCCAGTGCCGGAACCCTCTTAGTGGCAGGGCATTTATTGAGCAAGCAGTCTGACGCTACAATACCTTACAGACTCCCTGTTGCTTAAGGTACATGTAACCCTCCTAGTGGCAGGGCAGTTATTGAACAAGGAGTCTGACTCTACAATACCTTACAAACTCCCTGCTGCATAAGGCAACCCTCCTAGTGGCAGGGCACTTATTGAGCAAGCAGTCTGACCCTACAATATCTTACAGACTCCCTGCTGCATAAGGTAACCCTCCTAGTGGTAGGGCAGTTTTTGAGCAAGCAGTCTGACATGTCTGACCCCTACAATACCTTACAAACTAAATTTTGTTTCCTAAAATGGCCTCCTGTGCGTGCTTCCTCTGGTTGCGTGTAATTTTGAAAAAGCAGGCTATCTTGTGCAGCTTTGATGTGTATGTATAGTCCAGTGTTGGAGTCAAGTCCTCAAATCCGAGTACAGAGTACTCCGAGTACTTCAGGGTCCGAGTACTGGGCCGAGTCCAAGTACATTGCTGCCGAGTCCAAGTCCTCAGTATCGAGTCCGAGTACATTCAAGGCAGAGTACAGGGCCGAGTCCGAGTACCAAAGTTCGAGTCCCGGGCCGAGTACATGCACAGAACCAATGCACAGTACCAACAAATGCAGTTCATGACAGGCCTGTTTAATCAATCTCTTTGTTACACAACAAAGTCAGCAGGTAAATTTAAAAGAAACAAAAACAACAGCCTTTTATTCTCTCTGGACTTAATAAAATAGTCAAAATACATGACTAAGGGACTAGGGCCTAGATATTTTCTGTATCTTCCTTGATATTTTTGCCCATAAATCTGTTCTTCTTTGACAAAAACGAAGTGTACATGTATGGAGTAAACACAATTATGTACCGATAGAGAATGTACCATGGACTGTACATGTACATGAGCGCATCATTTTGACCCAACCTTAATTGGGCATTGGGTCCGACATCCCAATTCGGGCCGCGCTAACCACTAACTCCACTACATGTATCTCCGCGGCCGTGCTATTTGCATGTGCACGCACGCACACCGTACCCAGTGCAAGGAAAGCCTTCTACACGTTATAATTAAATGGATATCATGCTACCGCACTGACGATATGTTCGACGTTGACAATGTCATCAACGTAAAGGTGAATTTATTCGATTTTTTTTTTATCGGAAATTGTCGAGTACTGGGATCGAGTATGCCAAAATTCAAGTACATCGGATCAAGTACGGGCCAAGTACATTTTGTTTTCGAGTACTTTTAATCGAGTACGGGCCAAGTACATTTTGTTTTCGAGTACTTTTAATCGAGTACGGGCCAAGTACTTTGGTGGACTCGAGTTGTACTCGAGTATGAGTACGAGTGCTACAACACTGATGTATACAGCAAAATCAGTAGGCCTAATACATACGTGTCGCACAGGAACTGCATTTAACATTGCAAAGAGTCAAGGCCTTTGGCATTAGGCTGAAAATTATATCATTTTTTGCATCATCTACGCTGTTATGTACGGTGTATGGAAGTTCTTTGATCCATTTGCCAAACGTTATGCATAAAATGCCCAAGGTCGTATGTACAGTAATATGCCAAGAATTGATGGGAACATGACTAATGTATGGATGCACACGCTACATGCACAATATCTATGCCATCATTAGGGCCTGAACGTGCACATAGTGAATTCAAGATGTACATGGTGTATTGGCTAGATTTGATCTAATTGAATGCAATTGTCATTGAAAAGTGAACATAGAAAAATTGACTTGAGCGGGATTCGAACGGGTGACCTCCTGAATACGGTACAGGCGCTCTACCAACTGAGCCATCCAGCCCTACTTTGGTGGTGTTCCCAATAGTCAATTATCTTTGTTCGTTTGGCAGTCAGAAGCCATGAAACCACGCACACACTGCCATATCCCAAGGATCATTTCACCGATACACGCAGCAATGCTGCAACCTGGGAACGGTACATGGGGGATCACTCAAAGAGGATACAGCTTTTTAATTCATATAATCATCAAGTTTTATTTTACTCGGTAAGCTACTGTAAGTAGACATTGTTTTTTTAGATCAGCGAAAAATTCAATATGGCTGCCACCATATCACCATGGATACACAAGCTTGATACATGTACTTCCTTGCAGAGACATCTTTATAATAGTCTAGAACTTTCGTTTATTTCCTCATCATCCGGTGTGGGTTGGAGAGCGTTGCCATGGCAACAGAGTAGGAGGTTGAAGCAAGAGGAATGATCATGTTACCACGGTGATCTCCGGAGGTTGTGACACATTTTGGCGGGGAAAAAAGTGAACAAAATAAGGAGAAAAAAGGGGGAAAAAAAGAAAAAAAGAAGAAGAAGATTTGATTTTGTTCATTTGATTTTCGATTTCAGCCCAGAGATTAAAAAGGGCAGTGATGTTTGGAGCCTTATAGAATTTGAATTGAAGTCTTTCTCCTCTATTTTTGCTTGAATCCAAAATTGCTTTCCACGTTCGAGTGAACTGGACAGCACCTTTTGGGGGACGAGTTGCAATTCCTTTTCGTCTTGTAAATGGGTTTAAAGGTAGCTTGATACTGGCATGTTTGGTAGCATACCAAAATAGAAATCTTTACAATACTTAAAACTAATACATGTAATAGGGTATAAAGATGGTGATCATAGAAACATACCATTCAATGTTTCTTCCTAAAATGGTGCATTTATCCTGAAAAGAGTACAACAAAAGACCAAGAACAGTTTTGATTTCAGGGTGGGATCAAAACTCCTGTGAATAGCTTTGAGAATACTCTGGGATTTTTCACTGTTTCTAAAAAAGTACATGTATGCATCGTAGGGTTTTACTGGAAATTTGACTGATGACTTTTGTATCTTTCTTGAAAGTTTTGCCCATAAATCTGCATTTCCAGTTGGACTGGATCTGTACAAGGTTTTCACGAAACTAATATTTGGAATTAACTGAAAAAGGATGAATTTTCAAGGTATTTTTATCCATCGCAAAGAGAATATTTGATATAAGGGATGTTCTTTTTCAACCCAGGAAAGCGATTCTGGTTCAAATGGGAGCATTTTCAATTAGGCTGGAAAAAAAAAATGTTGTGTTGCCCTCAAGTGGAAAAATTAAAGTTTTGGGTCGGTTGGTCGATTGTTTTTTTTTTTTTTTTTCGCCGACTTTCAAACATGATTTTATCGCGAATACCAAGCAGGATGTATGGTCTCCAGGGCTTATAAATCAACGGTATTGGGTCGTTTCGAGGAGACACGCTTTTTTACTGCTAAATCTTACATTTTCTGTCAAAAATTGTGAGTTTTTATACTTTAGGACTCGGAGAAAAAAAAAAAAATCCCGACCCAAAGTTTTGGCATTTTACGGTCGGTCGCTGAGGGCAACACAACAATTTTTTTCCGGCCTTATGCTCTTTGGAGAGTGTTCATTAGTACACAAGAACAAAGCCATGTCTCCACAAGGATAAAAAATCCTGTACAATCTTGACAAAAGACATCTTGTGAATTCTCAGTGCTATGCACTTACTGCATTGGAATTCCGTCTATATGCAATAATTTATGAACAATTTGTCTGAATTATTCAGCATTTCCAGGGAACCACCAAAATGAAGGCCTGAATTGGAAATTAGGGCCTTAAAATTTATGGTCACTTTCCATCACCTTATTTATTTAACGGGCAGAAATTTAATTACAAAATCAGGGAGATTCGTAGCAAACCTTATGTGTAGTATGGAACGTAGTACATGTACATGTGTATTAAAGTTAATATCATACTTTGGTTTTTATCAAAGAAATACAGATTCATGGGCAAAAATATCAAGACAGATACAGTAACAGTGATCTGTGAACATTTCAGTCCCATATATACGGTGACCACTTTTTGAGAAAACAGTGAAAAACAGCCACATTATTTCTGAAGTCTTTTCTCTTTTTTTGTTGATCTTTTGAAAGATCAAAAAGATTTCCGGTCGTTCTTTGACTAATTTCTGGATAAATACACCATTTCAGGTGGAAGAATGTAACATTATGTTTCTACCACCACCATCTTCATAGCCTGTAAGTTATACGTAAATCTGTGAACATTTCTGTTTTGGTTTCTTAGAACCAAAGTATGATACTACCTTTAAGTGGATGAGTTTTGAGTTGAAAAGAAAAATGGATGAAAGAAATAGTACTTGAGGGAAATTTTAATCTGATTATAAAGTTGTGGATTGCGTCGTTTATTTGTGGTACATGTTCATGTAAAAGGATCCAGGTATTCATGGCATTGTATTTCAGACATGAATATGGTTAGCTCCCCTCAATTAAAGGTATTATCATACTTTGGTAGCGTACCGTATTAAACAGAAATCTTCACAGACTTACCTATAACGTACAGGGTATAAAGATAGTGATGGTAGAAACACTCATACCGTTAAAATTGTTCAGCCTGAAATGCTGTATTTATCGAGAAAAGAGTAAAACCAATGACCAAATTATTTTTGATCTTTTAAAGATCAAAAATAAAAGAGAAAAGACTTAAGAAATACTGTGGCTGTTTTTCACTTTTTTTTTCTCAAAAAGTGGGCACCTTATGGGACTGAAATTTTCACAGATTTTCCTTGATATTTTTGCACATGAATCTGCATTTCTTTGACAAAAATTAAAGCATGATATTACCTTTAATTTTAGATAAATTTTTGGGCTCAGAGATGCAGAAAATGTGCGGTGCCACTTGCTTTGATTGGAATGTAATTGGAAAGTCACTGTCTGTGAAATTGCCGTATTACGAACTTGTATGCATGGCCTAGAAAGAGCAGTTTGATAACTTCGTCTAGTTACTGTAACTGAACCTTTAAAGATCACTTCATACTTTGTTTTTTTGCCAAAGAAATACAGATTCCTGGGCAAAATTATCAAGACAGATACAGTTACAGTCATCTGTGAAATTCCCAGTCCCTTACGGTGCCCACTTTTTGAGAAAGCAGTGAAAAACGCTGGCTGGATTTTACGATCTATTCACATGAGTTTTGATCTCCCTGAGTTCGAAAACTGTTTTTGGTTGTATACTCTTTTCTGGATAAATTAATGCAGCATTTCAGGCAGGAAAATTTGAGCAGTGTGATTCTACCATTACAGTCTTTATACCCTGTAAGTTATAGGTAAATCTGTGAACATATTTCCTTTTTTTGGTACTTGTATGCTACCAAATAATGATAATCATTGTATGACATGCTTAGAATTGTTTAACAAATGAACTTGATTCGTAACCACAATCTTTGGGAAATCTTTAATTCAGTTTGCTAACAACTTATATGTCAATATGTAGGTTTTACAATACTTAGACCTTAAAGATATATGGTGCACATTGGGTCCAATTTCATGGAATCCGGTTACCGAACGACTTAGTAGCAGACTTACTTAAGTTGTCTTTCTCCTATTTTCTGTCGAATTATGACAGCAGGTTTTCAGAAAAAATAAGGTTAGCCTAGAAATTCTTTGCTAATTAACTGATTAAGCAGTAAGCACCGAAAGTCTTGCTTACGGATTCCATGGAATAGATTTCATGTGTAGCAGTGCCTGTAAGCCTGAAGTTAGGCCTTAACAGATTCCATGAAATTGGGCCCTGGCTTGCATCTGTCAACAGTTGTAACCCAAAATTGTAATTATGCTTCGAAGCAACTTTGATTGGTCAAACGCCAGGCTGGCGCGCACATCGGCAGTTGCGTAAATTTACGAACCTCCGTCAGCTCCGTGTGAGCGTCGAGAACAAATATTGACCATGCAGGCCCGGCCAGACTCGGAGACTGATCCTATATGAAAAATGACTCCGCCAATTTGCAGAGAGAATTTGGTACGTGTTTGCCAGATCATGTTTTCAATTTGTGAAAAGAAATCTCTCCGTCGCGGCAAGGCAAACTCCGAATTTGCCTGTGACTTGCAAATTGAAAATGAGTTTGATGTTCATGCATGCGCACAGTACAGACAAACAGACCAGTGGTCGATTTCACCAAACTCATCGTAACTTACTATCAATCGCAAGAGCTTTGGTGCATTGCAGTCCCACATAGGATAGGCCCCCTTACGATGGGTTATCCTTCGCAACTCGAGTTACGATCGATCGTAGGGCTTCATGAAATCGACCCCTGGACCATTTTAGAGAGAGCATCTGACTCTTTTGTTGAGGGACACTCCTTGAAAGGTGCTTCATTCTTTGGTTTTTGTCAAAGAAATGCAGATTCATGGGCTATAAATATCAGGGAAGAAACAGCAACAGTCAATTGAGAAATTTCCAGTCCTATACGGTGCCCACTTTTTGAGAAAATAGTGAAAAACGCTCATGGTATTTTCAAATACAATATTCACAGGAGTTTTGATCTCCTTGAGATTGGTTGTATAGGCCCTATAGGGCCACTGATTTTCCGTTTCAGAAAAGTGCAAATTCCATTTCCCAAATCCTTGGAAAAATTTGATTTCAGACTGAACAAATCTGTTTTGTTCTATTCAGTTTCAAAAAGTTGTATTTAACATGCAGTAAATCGCGTACTGTACTGACTGTGTGGGCATTCACTGGACAAGTGTCATAACTTTTGCACAGTGAAGACTAACTTGTCAGACTGTGTTTTGTCACAAATAACAGTCAACTGTTGCAAGATCAAACATATAGACAGATAGATAGATAGATAAAAACTTTATTCAATTCCAAAATTGAAAAAATACATAAAATAGTTTTCAGTCTCTCCTTAAAAAAAAATAAAATATATATTCTGTTAGCCTAGGAAATGTATAGGAATCAGTTCTCATAAATGATGCATTTTGTGAATTTAATTGGTGAATTTACTTTATAGTTCCGTTTCAGAAATAGAATTCCGTTTCAAGAAGCAGATTCTGTGACTTCCGTCCGTTTTCCTTTTTTTTTCATTGAAAAGTGAACAAAGAAAAATTGACTGGAGCGGGATTCGAACCGGCGACCTCCTGAACACCGTACAGGCGCTCTACCAACTTAGCAATCCAGCCCTATGTTGGTGGTGACCCCAATAGTCAACTATCCTTGTTCGTTTGGCAGTCAGAAGCCATGAAACCACGCACACACCGCCACACCCCAGGGATCGTTTCAATGATACACGCAACAATGCTGCAACCTGGGAACGGTACATGGGGGATCACTCAAAGAGGATACGGCTTTTTTTAAAATTATTATGGGGTGGGGCGGTGTGTGCGTGGTTTCATGGCTTCTGACTGCCAAACGAACAAGGATAGTTGACTATTGGGGTCACCACCAACATAGGGCTGGATTGCTCAGTTGGTAGAGCGCCTGTACGGTGTTCAGGAGGTCGCCGGTTCGAATCCCGCTCCAGTCAATTTTTCTTTGTTCACTTTTCAATGACTTAAAATAACTCAGTCAGTTTCCCTTGTGCTTATTCCTTTTTTTTTGGCGGAAAAATCAGTGGCCCTACATGTAGTTGTACTCTTTTCTGGATAAATACAGCATTTCAGGCACAAAAAATGTTTCTACCATCACCATCTTTAGGCCCTGTAAGTTATAGGTAAATCTGTGACGATTTCTGTTTCAGTATGCTACCAACATATTATAGTTCCTTAGGGAGCATATAGGATTTGCAAGGCCTCCAAAAAAACAGTATTGAGTTTGGGACAGAAAATGGACTCAACAGTTTGTTAACAGTGCACACAGTCACCATGGGAAATCTTGGTTCATCAGATGCTGGGGTTTTCAAGCAAATCAAGATTTAGTGTCTTTTCCAAAGATCGTTCATCCGAACGATTTTTGGAACAAATATAAAGTAAACTATTCTTCATGTTTTATAAGAAAAATCCAGTCGGGTTTTCGCTATTTTCTCGTGACTCAGATGTCCGATTGAGCTCAAATTTTCACAGGTTTATTATTTCATGTACATGTTTGATCAGACAAAGTATGAGTGCAGTCCTGAGACCTTTACCAATCATGTATTGTACCTTTAAGCACATCACTGCTATAAATGTTTGAGTATCTGTGGATGGAACTGCGGTATCCTTGGTAGCCATGACAACAAGAGCTAAATACTGAATTGCCTTCCTTAAAGGTACAATACATGATTGGTAAAGGTCACAGGACAGCACTCGTACTTTGTCTGATCAAAAATGTACATGTACATGAAATGATAAACCTGTGAAAATTTGAGTTAAATCGGACATCTGAGTCACGAGAAAATAGCGAAAACCCGACTAAATTTTTCTTAATTTGGAGAATGGTTTTGATCAAAACTGTTTTTGGTTTTTGTTTTACGAATTTCTTGAGAAATAATAATAAATACGCTGGAAATATTTTACCGGTATGTTTTTACCAGCACCTTCATTTTTTCATACCTTGAGTGAAAGGGGAATGGGGATAACTAAAACAACTCAAGTGATGAGGGTGTCCTTTATGTTCGTTCCAAAAATCGTTTGGACGAACGATCTTTGGAAAAGATACTAAATCTTGATTTCCTTGAAAAACCCAGCATCTGATGAACCAAGATATCCCATGGTGACTGTTTGCACTGTTTATGAACAGTTGAGTCCATTTTCTGTCTCAAACTCAATCATTATATTTTGGAGGCCTTGCAAATCCTGTACGCTGCCTTTAATGACATCTAGTAAGACAACCTCCGATCGCTGGAGAGACTTCTCCACCTGCCGCGACAAAAATTGAGCCTTCTCGAAGATCCCAGGTGATGATCCCGTTTCAGACTAATGACCCTCATTGTTCGGGTAATTAATTGGACAAGCACTGATTTCATTGGCTCCTCAAACAAATTACGCAGTTACACAGGGGTTTATGAAACGGAGGCTCAGGCTCCAGCTCTGTCATCCATACGCTGAAAATATAGGGAGTGGTTTTTCATTGAAGCTGAAGCTCTGTTTTGCTTTTCGAAGCAGAGAATCTACTTCCGAACCGCAGCCGAAAGACTCTATATTTTGATACCCGTTATTTTCAGCCTGAGCCTGAGCCTGAGCCTGAGCCTGAGCCTGAGCCTGAGCCTGAGCCTGAGCCTGAGCCTGAGCCCAGGCATGCAACTTTTCCTCGGATCAGTTGATTTCCTTGTTTTTCTCATTGCACCCATGCCATTGAAAATGGAAAAACACTGCACAAAGTCTTGTGAAAATAATAATTTCCTCGAAAGTCCGAGTTCCGTGCCTGTGAGCCTTAGCCTGAGCACTAGCCTGAGCCTGAACTTTAATGTTCAATGAAACACCACAACCTATATTTTTAGCATATGGATGTCAGAGCTGGAGCCTGAGCCTGAGCCTGAGCCTGAGCCTGAGCCTGAGCCTGAGCCTGAGCCTTGTAAACCCCCATATTCGCTGAAAACTCTGGAAAGCTGAGTATAGTGAAGGACTTATCGAATCACAGCCGGCCTGCTTGCGAGACACTTCCATCATAGGATGCTCTGTGCTCGTTCCTTTTTTAAATTTATACACGACCCTCTTCGCGAATGATCTCGGTAAATATTGATTGATGCTTTATCGCCGGCTCATTTAAGTGGTGTAGTCAAACGTTGGGCCTTTATTAAATTTGATCCCATTCGCAGCCTTGCAGGTTATCACAGTTGAAAGCCTGAGAAAGGATCGAGGAAGATGTTTAGGATGGGGTGGTTATTGAAAAACAGGAAGAAGAATGAAGCCGTTTGACTTGGTTACAAATTTGTGAAGTGAAAAGAAACCTTCTAAAGTCGAGGGATTTTTTTTTCTGCACACCAAACACCTTTTCAATGAAAATACATTTACATGTGCATTAATTCTAGTCGTGTTTGCATAAATCAAAGCAGTTTGCAGCAGTTTATTTCTTGTATTTATAGTGTATTTATGTTTTTAAATGGTACGTTTTAAATTTTTTTTGTTCACGTTTATCAATTTGGTTTTAGTCCAAACCAATTATTAAAAATGATAATTATGGTGGATACTTAAAAAGCGATTGTTCCGTCTTTCGGCGCTCATGGCGGGTATTGCTATATATCCCTGGTCATCAGGCTATATAAATTGACATTCCTGAAACAATCTCAACTCCCTGGGGAGTATATAGCCCTGGATGCTGTAAAGCGCACAGAGGCTAATCAAGTACACAAAGCCATCTCTACCCTCGCAGGTACCCATTTACTCTTGGTTGAAGAGGAGCAATATGTGACAAAGCCTTGCTTTAAATTTATAATATAGACCTAAGTTCTCCTCTTGGGGTGTGAGATGTATACTTTTGCTGAGGGCTGTGGCTAGATGTACCGGTACAAGACAACCCATAGCCGGGGTGCTGTGGCCTAGTGGTCTGATGTGTCGTACTCAAGATCTTGTGGTCAATCTACAGATTGTGGGTTCGAGTCCAGCCATGGGCTAGTGTTGCTTGCATCCTTGGGCAAGACGCTTTGTCACATATTGCTCCTCTTCACCCAGGAGTACATATAAATGGGTACCTGTGATGGTAGAGATGGCTTTGTGCTTGATTAGCCTTCGTGCGCCTTACAGCAGCCATGGCTGTATACTCCCCAGGGAGTTGAGACGGTTTCAGCAATGTAAATGTAGCCCAATGACCAGGGATAATAATAATACGTGCATAGAGACATCATTGATATGTACTATACACGTGGGCCTATAAAAGCGGTTGTTATTATTATTATAAGAACAGCGATGTACGCTGCATTAAGCCTGTGTCTTCCTCCGCAAATTCCTAACGGTTTACAATAACACACAGACTCTAACATGTATCCAAAGCAAACACACAGTATCTCTGGCAAGGTAATCGGCAAAACAATCTCTACAAAAAACAAAAACAGGACCGATTTGTCGGTTACAAATCCAGGGTACGCTGTGCATTAAAAGGTACTATCATACTTTGGTAAGAAACCAAAACAATGTTCACAGATATACGTATAACTTACAGGGTATGAAGATGGTGGTTGTATGGAAACATACCGTTAACATTTTTCCGGCTGAAATAGTGTATAATTGATCTTTTTTTATCTTTTTTTATTATTATAAAGATGGTGATGGTATAGAAACATACCGTTAAAAATTATTCTGCCTGAAATGCTGTATTTATCAAGAAAAAGAGTAAAACCAATGACCAAAAAATGTTTGATCTTTAAAAGATAAAAAATAATGGTGAAAAGCTTTAAGAAATACTGTGGCTGTTTTTCACTGTTTTCTCAAAAAGTGGGCACCATATGGGACTGGAAATTTCACAGATGACTGTTACTGTATCTTCCGTGATATTTCTGCTCATGAATCTGCATTTCTTTGACAAAAATGATATTACCTTTAACAGCTCCATGAAATTGGTCCGAGAGTCTACCGCAGAATTGCGATTTCTGAATGGAATCGGGAACCGATTCTGAAAATTCTGGCACCACCCAAGCATTATTAACAAATTTTGGTTTGATTATTATTAAAATTTTGCTTTTTTGGTTCACTTTTTCTTGTTGTCCAGCTTTCGGCCATTAGAAGGTGCGGACACTCCGACTGTTTCTTCTTTATGGAGGTGGGGAGACAGTCAGTGACGGGTACCGGTGAAATCTGGATGCAGGTTGAGGATACGGTCATAGCACAGAACATCCACGAAGCCTCGCTTAAGTAAGTAAATTGATATTATTCATAATGTCGAGTTAAAAATGAAAGTAATCATAAGAAAAACTACAAGGGAAACTGACTGAATTTTAAGACATTGAAAAGTGAACAAAGAAAAAATGACTGGAGCGGGATTCGAACCAGCGACCTCCCGTCATTTAAACATGAAAGAATTGCTTATTTCTGTAACTGTGGAACCATTACAGATTTTAACCCCCTAAAAGAAAAATTTTACAAAATATTGGATACATGTACATGTAGCTCATTGTATTATTGAGCTGATAATCAGAGAATAACTTACTAGAAATTATTTTCCAAGATTTTTCAGGAGACCAGTACTAGAGCAGGCTAGTTGAAACGTTAAGACATTACGAGAAGTGCGAACGAAATAGAAGTGCGAAAGTACGAATAATTTTTACATGGTGTTTCCGCAAACCGATCCACATACCAATTGTCACCATGCAAAGCCTCAAATCTTTCAAGAAAAATTGTGTCTGGTTTTTGCTATTTTTTTTCGTGACTCAGATGTCTGATTGAACTCAAATGTTCACGTTTATTATTTCATGTACTTGTACATTTTTGATGCGACAAAGTGTGAATTGCTTTTCTGTCACCTTAATCAATCATGATATACCTCATCATACTGTGTATTAATTTACATGTAATGCATGCCTGTCATAATCTACCAATGTATTGATACATGTACATGTGTAAACACTGGGAACACATTTGTATTGAAGGTAATATCATACTTAGGTTTTATCAAAGAAATAAAGATTCATGGGCAAAAATACCAAGACAGATACAGTAACAGTCATCTTTGAAAATTTCAGTCTTATACGGTGCCCACTTTTTGAGAAAACAGTGAAAAACAGTCATTTCTTTATGTCTTTTCTCTTTTCTTTTTGATCTTTTAAAAGATCAAAAATATTTCCGGTGGTTGTTTTACTCATTTCTGGATAAATACACCATTTCAGGCGGAAAGATTTTAACGGTATGTTTCTACCACCACCATCTTCGTACCCTGAAAGTTATACGTAAATCTCTGAACATTTCTGTTTTGGTTTCTTACCAAAGTATGATACTACCTATAAATCTAGTGTTCTGTAGTCACTGTGTTAATTTCCCAGTCATGTGCAATGGGGAATGAAGTTAAATAGCGCTCCGCACTTACGCTAAAAATAGCACCGGATCTCTGACAAACATTGCAACCATGCACGTGTGTGGGTGTGCGCGTCCATGTACACTACGCGTGTTAGACAATGTTTGTCTGACAGCCGGGGATTTTGTGACGTCATTAGTGCGGAGCGCTATTGGCTGTTTGTTTGCAAATGACATATCTACTGCATTAAATAAGCACACAGCTGTCGGCAGAAGTGTCAACCATTTTCAAATGGCAAAAACCTGTCAAGAATCACGCGATCACAAGATCTATTTGTATGCTAATAAGAAACTGTTCAGGGGCCAATTTCACGGCCCTGCTTAGCAAGTGCTCAAATTTGCTAACCGTGAAATTTCTGTCCATAATAACTGGTTTACACAACCAAACTTCCATGATTGTTCTTTAGCTGTTGTTCGCTGACCATGAATACTTTCAAATGGAATTTTTAATGGTGATTTGTTTTATTGGGCAAGGCATTAGACCTAATTGTGTGCTTAGCAATTTTTGGTGCTTAGCAGTTCCATGAAATTGCCCCCGTGTGCTGCAGTACAGAATCTATTTATTGAGTTGTGTGCATGATTGAGTAGCGTTTTTGCTTTTTCCTTTGTTTTGAGTGAAATTTCCCTCATGCTCGCCTGCATCCAATAATACAGTACTCCCCAGGGAGTTGAGATGGTTTTTGTAGTGTGAAAAGAGCCCATTGACCAGAATAATAATAATTTATTAAACATGTTAAAGGTAGTATCATACTTTGGTAAGAAACCAAAACAAAAATGTTCACAGATTTATGTATAACTTACAGGGTATGAAGATGGTGGGGGTAGAAACATACCGTTAAAATATTTCCGCCCAAAAGGGTTTATTTATCCAGAAATGAGTAAACAACGACCAAAAATATTTTTGATCTTTTAAAAGATCAAAAATAAAAGAGAAAAGACTTAAGAAATACTGTGAGCATTTTTTCACTGCTTTCTACAGTTTCCAATGATGATACAGTATGGGCTGAATATTTCACAGGTTTGTTTTTATTCTGTGACAAATCGAATTATGAACAGACCGCAGCTGTCCTGTCACCTTGACAAATCCTGTATTATACCTTTAAAGGTATAATACATGATTGGTAAAGGTCACATGACTGCACTCATACTTTGTCAGATCAAACATGTACATGAAATAATAAACCTGCGGAAATTTGAGCTCAATCGGACATCTGAGCCATGAGAAAACAGCGAAAACCCGACTCGATTTTTCTTATAAAACATGAAAAAAATCGTTCGGACGAACGATCTTTGGAAAAGACACTAAATCTTGATTTGTTTGAAAAACCCAGCATCTGATGAAGCAAGATTTCCCATGGTGACTGTTTGCACTGTTTACAAACTGTTGAGTCCATTTTCTGTCTCAAACTCAATAATGTTTTTTTTTTAGGCCTTGCAAATCCTATACGCTCCCTTTAAAAAGAGTACATGTTACATGTGCCAGGCCTTATACAATAATACACACAACAAACACTCCTACATGTACATGAACATGTGTACGACCTATTGGTTTCATGCATTGAGCAGGTGCTAACTGTTTACAGTTCAAAATAAAAAAAGAAGAGACGAAATCACTGTGTGCAAATTCGATTGTACCAAAAAACGACTTCACGGTTTTATTGATTGTCTGCGGAAATGAACAAACTGCCCGCACGGCGTGCAAGCCTGCGTGCGGACTATTTAAAAGCATATTATGACGCTGTATGACTGTAGGTCAGGTTTCGGACCGCTGTCGGAAGTGTTGGCCCGTGTGGTTGATAGTTGAGACTAATTATATTGATGCTGACTCGGATATTTTACCTATGCACATTGTACTTGTGTATAGTGCAAAGTATAGGCTACTGTTACAGCTTCTGTTATTTCTAAATTTCAAACTAATGTGGCAAAGCTTAGTGATAACAAATAACACCGATTCGCTGTTCTTTGGTTTTCCAGCGTTGTTAATGTTGCTACATGTACATGTATGCAGATATGATGTACATTTTCCTAATTCAAAAGTATAATACATGATTGGTTAAGGTCACAGAACAGCACTCACACTTTGTCTGATCAAACATGTACAGTCAGACAGTGTACTGTATATAAAATATACATGGTGATCATTTGAGCTTAATTGGACATCTGAGTCACGGGAAAATAGCGAAAAAAAAAACCTCTCAGGTTTTCTTATAAAACACAAAGAATGGTTTTGATCGAACTGTTTTCGGTCGTTGTTCGACTAATTTTTGGATAAATACACCATTTACATATTTTAACGGTACGTTTCTATCATCACCATCGTCATACTGTCATACCTCAAACGTTACATGTACGCTCATTTGCAAACATTTGTTTGGGTATGTTACCAATCATGTACTGTACCTTTAAAGATACTATCATACTTTGGTAGGAAACCAAAAACAGACATATTCACAGATTTACAATGTAACTTACAGGGTATAAAGATGGACCCAGTACAAACATGTACAGTACTACAGTTATAATATTTTTCTGCCTGAAATGCTGTATTTATCCAGAAAGGAGTAAAACAAAAGATCAAAACCTCATTATTACAATTACCTTTTTACAAAGCATAGCGTTCTACTAAAATGTAAAAAATGGGATGTGAGACTTCAGATTTTAATCTGAATTTTTTGGTTCAGATTTTAACTCAGAATTTCAGCTTTGTTTGTACACCCTGTGTGCACAAGTATAGGAACTTTTAAATTTTAGCTTTTTCCTTGGTGTTTTCAGATTTGTTTGTGTGTGTGGCCACTCACATTTTTTATCAATAGAGGGCGCACTTGTATAAATTGAAATGTATCATTGAACTTTTGCGCTTTCTTGTGTAACCCGATGCAGTGCGATGCGCTCTATCAGCCAGCAAGAGGAAGAGATGCGCCCTCGTAGTCAGAGCAGCGGGACTACCACAGAGACCAAGCCCAGCTCATCCCGTCGCCAAGCAGCCACCCTGGGCCCGTCATGGCGCACCCGCTGCGAGAGCATGCCGGCGCAGAACCGGCCCAGGATGGGTACCGGCCGTCACCGACTGGGCAGTGAGAGTGAAGATAGCATGCAGGAAGAACCCAGCCCAACAAGGTACTGTCTACCTCACGTAATCTCAAGTTGTAGACATAGGCACTTTACGTAACGGTGGATTAGGCTTGGGCTTGGGCTTAGTCTCCATCATCTAAGAGCTGAAAATACAGGTTGTGAATTTTCCCTGAGGTTCAAGTTCTGTTTTCTTGTTCAAAACAGAGTGTGCACCTCGAAACGGTGCCACAAAACCTCTAATTTTATACATGTTACATGTACTTTAAAATGGATGTTAGAAATAGAGCCTGAGCCTAAGCCTAAGCCTCCATTTCGTAAACTCCCATAAACTTACGGTTAACACCGTAACATTTGGTTTTGTACAATAGGCATCACCTTTATTATTTCATCTCGCTTCTCATTAGGTCTCAATGTTTCTTCCCCTATCTCCTGATGATATGACTAGAACAGGCTCGTCCAAATATTGAGACCTAACAAGAGTTGCTGCAAAATAAGTGCAAAAGTACAAACCGAATATTGCTCAGTGGGAAACAAGTTTCACTCAGCAGAAAATGGGATTTGCACAGTTGAAAACAGGTTTTGCACAGCGGAAAACTGGTTTCACTCAGCAGAATACAGGTTTTGCTCAACAGAAACTGATTTTGCTGAGCGGAAAACATTTTTTTCTCAGCAGAAAACATTTTGTGCTAAGCGGAAAACAGTTTTTTCTCAGCAGAAAACATTTTGTGCTAAGCGGAAAACTGTTTGTTTTCAACAGAAAACAGGTTTTGCTCAGCAGAAACGGGCTTTGCTCAGTGTTTTGTTTTAAAGCGGAAAACAGGTTTTGACTCAACGCCAGTTCTTCAAAATTTCATGCACCAAAGTAGTAATACATTGGAACGCCACTATAAAAAAGCATTCATCCACAGAGCTAGTCCATTCTAGTGGTCGTTCGTTATGAATTTGGAGCAAAGGATGATGTTTGGTATAGCCAAATGTTTGGTATAGTGGTGTTCATCATAGCGGCATTCCACTGTGTCTGCATTGTCCTGAATAGTGCCAGAGAGCATAAGGCTTGAACATCGAGTTTTAAAAAGTACGGTTCTAAACTACTTCTCTTCCCAAATGACTTACATACATGTACATTTACATACATACATGTACATGTACATGTACAGGTTTCCACATGCTTGGTGCGTACACATGCACACATGTCATGTTCATGTAAAACTACATGTACATGTATGTTGACATGTGTCAAATGTGCATAATTTGCTCAGTATATGTTTTTTGTATGCTGGTAAGTCTGAGTTAAACAGGGATTAACATTTAATTGCACGTGTACAGTTCTTCTTTAAATTGCTGTTGTAAATAACTTGTTTTCTCGAAGATTCCCCTGCATGATGCATGCCCCAGAGTGTTTTTTTTTGTTCTGTCGGCACAATATTCTTCGCTGCAACCCCAACCCCCCCCCCCACAACCATCCCCCACCCCTTCCTCAATGTTTTTCATCCCGTTTTATAAATCCCTCGTCTCGGCGAAACCTAAGCCTGCAGTTTCTGAAAACGTTTCAAAAGATTACGCCGGCCGTCTCCTCGATGTCATTTTTTTCTTCTTCTTCTGGTTTTCGACTCACGTGGATGTTTGCGGTGGTCTTATTAGATTCTCCTGGCCATCGCCGTGGTGACAGTTTTGTTATCTTGTGAATGGATGCATTTTAGCGTCGAGGTTTTGGCAAGAGTTGGAGCGAGGTGACAGCGTGAGGACGTGATCAAAAGAGCTCCGTTTAAAGGGAGAGCTCGGAATAAAATTCCAGGCACAATATATACGCCCTACTTTAGTATTTTTGCATTTTTTTCTTCCTTTACAGAAAACGAGCGCTATGAAAATTCAATTTTTTATGCGCCTGTACCAGAACTACATTTAAGTCAGTTCCATTTTCGTTCCGGGCTGCTAAGGGCCAATGTTCGGCTGTATTTCTTCAAACATTTGTCAAATATGTTTCTCTTTATCAGTGTTTATGCTGTCATGGAACAGGATTTTAAGTCAGAATTTCAGATTTTTGTACACTTGCTCTGTACAAAAGTATAGGAACTTCTAATAGCTTTTATACAGATGTATATACATGTAATTCATATGAGTTTTGATTCCAGTAAACCTTTAAAGGTAGTATCATACTTTGGTTTTTTGTCCAAGAAGTACAGATTCATGGGCAAAAATATCAAGGAAGATACAGTCACAGTCATCTGTGCAAATTTCAGTCCCATATACGGTGCCCACTTTTTGAGAAAATCGTGAAAAACGGCTACAGTATTTCTTAAGTCTTTTCTCTTTTATTTTTGATCTTTTAAAAGATCAAAAAGATTTTCGGTCGTTGTTTTACTCATTTCTGGATAAATACACTATTTCAGGCGGAAAGATTTTAACGTTAGGTTTCTTCTAGCATCATCTTCATACCCTGAAAGGTATATGTATATCTATGAACATTTCTGTTTTGGTCTCTTACCAAAGTATGATACTACCTTTAAAAGCCTACATTTCACATGCACGATACTGCTTTGTAGTATTGAATAAGAAAATGAATGAATACAAATAAATAGATGTTATCACGACAAATCGTAAATCCCGTATTTAACATGTCCAGGATTGATATGAAAACATAAGACAAGACAAATCACCCTCCCCCACTAAACCCCACCCCCACCCCCTCACCCCTCCCCTCCGTCCTTTCTTTGTATATTCAGCATTTGAGTAGGCCAGGCCGCAGCGCACGTACTGCAAGAAATACACGGCAAATAAACGTCTGCAGATCTGTTTTCCGGAGCTCCGGGTTTTGTTTGACGACAAAAAATCCCTGGAGACACGCCTCGGCAAATGCTCAGTATTTTCTCTCTCCCAGCCACAAACTAGGAGGAATTTTCAAATGAGGCGTCGGAATTGTTTTAAAAACAGGAAGTTAAAAGCAAATGTCGCCTGCATGCAAGTTGTTTAAAAAAATAGACATGTATTTCGCTGCTGTCTAAAGACAACATGAAAGGTAATATCATACTTTGGTTTTTGTAAAAAAAATACAGATTCATTGGCAAAAATATCAAGTTAGATACAGTATCACTATCAGTCATCTGTGGTCTGTACTTAATTTGATTTGTCTTGAAATGAAAACAAACCTGTGAAATTTTCAGCTCCATTGATCATTGGAAACAAACTGTTGCAATGGGAGACTTTGGAGAAATAGTCTTCAATTGTTAGCATGCGCGTGTTGTTTTGCGCGTGTGTGCTGTTGACTAGAAGACTCCAAATTCTCCCATTGTTATGCAAACTTGTTAGGCAATTGTGAAGTTTTGATTTCGGAGATCAAAACTTTGTTCGGTCTTTTGCTTCATTTGACTCATTTCTGGATAAATACAGCATTTCAGACGGACAAATTTTAACAATTTGTTTGTGCCATGTCCATCTTAGTTTATACCCTGTGAACATTTCTATTTGGGTACTGCACATGTACATGTATGTTACCAATACTGTACCTAGATATAAACCTGAAACCGAAACCATGTAACAAAATCATGTAACTTTGTACCTCATCAACCTTTATCAAGTTTAATTTGTCAAACATTTGTGTAAATGTTATACCTGTAAGGGCAAAAGGTCATTTTGAAGATGATGTTTTTCATGTCTTAATATTCCTCGGTTTTGTTGCTTAGAGGCAAAGATGCTAAAATATTCTGTCTTGGGATTTCTGAGCACTCTATATTCAAGTTGATTAAAACCCCCGCAATAGGTAGTATTCAGATCCCCCCAGGGCGATCCCCACCCCCACACCCACCCCCCTCCCCCGTCTTTCAGTGGTGTCAATTTTTTTCCGTTCGATTCACTGACAGTCGGCCCACTTGCTCGCCAAACAAACTCAATCCACTGTTATTCAGTGTCATTCTCCGAGCCAATATCACATTTATATCAATAACTCGTCCTCTCAAGTTTAAGAAAAGAACTTATATTGGAAAGAAAATCTTCAAAACAAATATTTGGCAAGAAAAATCAAATACTACAAGTGAAACTGCCGAGGCTTGTTTATGTCATTTAAAGGTAGTATCATACTTTGGTAGAATACCGAACAGAAGTCTGCACAGATTTACCTATAACTTACAGGGTATGAAGATGGTGATGGTAGAAACATAACGTTAAGATTTTTCTGCCTGAAATGCTGTATTTATCTAGAAAAGAGTTCAACCAATGATCCAAAACAATTTTGATCTTTTAAAGATTAAAAAAACGGTTAAAAGATTTTAAAAATACTGTGGGCATTTTCTGCTGTTTTCTCAAAAAGTGGGCACCGTATGGGACTGAAATTTTCACAGATGACTGTTACTGTATCTGTCTTGATATTTTTGCCCATGAATCTGTATTTCTTTGATAAAAACCAAAGTATGGTACATACATGTATTACCTTTAAAATATGATTCGAACCTCTATTGGGAGAGCACCTGTGCGATATTCTGAAAGTTACTGGTTCCATTCCCACTCCATCCAGTTTTCTTTGTTCACTTGGAACAGAAAAACACTCTTTGAGATCAATCAGAGGAAATTAACCAGCACCAGCATAGGGATGGATAGCTTAGTTGGTAAGAGCGGCTGTATGATAATCCGGGGTCGCTGGTTCGAATCCTACTCAAGTCAAATTTTGTTTGCTCACTTTTCAATGACTTTAATCCAGTCAATTTCCCTTGTGGTTATTTGATGTAAGACAAAAACTTATAAATAAAGTTAAACCAATTAAAGGAAAATAAAACATACAAATTAAAAGAAATCAGAAAAACCAATGAAAAAAAAAGTGAAGATGAACACAATATTTTTATAAAAACAAAAATAGACAAACCGACAAATGAAATCACAATGAAGAAAAAAAAATGGTTAAAAGATGTTAATGCTTGGAGTTAGAAGGGCCTGACTATTTTATCCTAGCAGGATCTTTCTCAAAGGTTTCCCTGTTTCCCTAGTTGCTCTGTCCCCTTTGTTCTGATCCTCTCATCCATTTATGTGTATCTCTGCATGTACTTGCATATTCTTGTCCTCTTTGAGAAAGATCCTGCTAGGATTAAAACGCATGAGGCCCTCCTAACTCCAAGCATTTTACTGGTCATTGTTTTGGTTGATGAGCAGTTTGCAGCAGTTTTTTTACTTGACATACACGTACATACACAAATTAAGAATCTTTTGAGGGAATTCTCCACTCTCAGAGCCTCAGGCGGGGTATCAATTTTGGTCTTGAAATGTTTCAGAAATGGACTTCTTGCTTTTAGTGCGGGAAAACAAAAAAATTCAAAAACAGAAATGAAAAAGGGCATTGTACTTGAAATCGGGTTTGAAAAAAAGAAAAAAAAAAAAAAAAAAAAAACGGAAAAAATCTTTTAACGATTGAGCTAAACAGCGGTTGAAATCGGATCCTTTATTTACTGACGCTCCCGCATTTTCTCCTCTTCGAGATTGAGAAGGGCGGGATGGAGTGCTCTTCTTCGAATATCGTCTTCTTGTTTGCGATTCGTGACGGTTCTATTAAAGTGTTCCTGCAGGGCCAATTTTTTTTTCAAAGTAGATCATTCTGTCCATTTGTAAGAAGATTTCAACCATACAAACCAATCGCTATTAAACCCATGCATGATAGTTGCTAGAATTTAAGGTTAAAGTTAAGGCTGCAGTTTGTATCCGGTTAACCGGTTAACCGACCGTTCAAAAGGGTACCCAGGTACATTTTCCCAGTTAGATTAATCGAAAAGTATCTTTTTAATGGCCTATTCTTTTTTAAACATAGACACTTCTAGAGTTCACAAAGAAAAAAGTCAATGATCTTTTGAAAATTGGACCAACAGGCTTATGCAAAGCAAAGGCCAGACATTTTGCTATGTCTCCCACTGCCAAATGTTGTGACAAAAGAATGTTGTCAACCAAGTTCCTGAAAGACCCAAACTTACTATTTCTTTGTTTTTTTTTGTTTTCTTTGTTATAAGGGTAATCGTAACCGTAACCGAAAAACAGACGGGCAACCGGTTTCAAAATTATTCGTAATCTTACAGCCCTAGTTAAAGTGCAGGATTGTTATTTACAGGATCGTGAACTTCATTTTTGAGTTTGGCTTTGAATGAAGTTAAAGGGTGGCTGCAATGGGTGTTTTTGCGTAAATGGAATAAAGTCATTTTATTAACTGGGAGGGGGGAACGTCATGACGTCATCTCGGGAACCTGGTAGCTGGTTGACAAGCCATCAAGTAATGCTAAGCTGGTTCCCGCGTCACTGACGGCAATCAAAATCCCGTACTAGGGGGTGGGGGCGTGGACACAAAATGCTAATGGGGTGCGGTTTATTTCGAGAAAAATAAATACCAGATGCGGGGGAAAACAAAAAACAAACTTTTATCAAATTTACCGGTAATATATTAAAAAAAAAGTTTATTAAGTTATTTTGGTGGATTTTATTAAATATCATTGCAGCCACCCTATAAAATCAAAATATTAATTTCTATTGGAGTGGACTTGCCAATTGTGTAATTATTACGTGTAGTGGATAAGCAGTTTGTTGTTGTTGATGGGAGTGGATATGCAGTTTTGTAATCATTGCTGGGAGTGGATGGGCAGTTTTGTAATCATTGCTTGGAGTGGACAGGCAGTTTTGTAATCATTGCTGGGTGTGGATGGGCAGTTTTGTAATCATTGCTGGGAGTGGACAGGCAGTTTTGTAATCATTGCTGGGAGTGGACAGGCAGTTTTGTAATCATTGCTGGGAGTGGACAGGCAGTTTTGTAATCGTTGCTGGGAGTGGACAGGCAGTTTTGTAATCGTTGCTGGGAGTGGACAGGCAGTTTTGTAATCATTGCTGGGAGTGGACAGGCAGTTTTGTAATCATTGCTGGGAGTGGACAGGCAGTTTTGTAATCATTGCTGGGAGTGGATATGCAGTTTTGTAATCATTGCTGGGAGTGGACAGGCAGTTTTGTAATCGTTGCTGGGAGTGGACAGGCAGTTTTGTAATCATTGCTGGGAGTGGACAGGCAGTTTTGTAATCATTGCTGGGAGTGGACAGGCAGTTTTTTAATCATTGCTGGGAGTGGATATGCAGTTTTGTAATCATTGCTGGGAGTGGACAGGCAGTTTTGTAATCAATGCTGGGAGTGGATGGGCAGTTTTGTAATCATTGCTGGGAGTGGACAGGCAGTTTTGTAATCATTGCTGGGAGTGGATGGGCAGTTTTGTAATCATTGCTGGGAGTGGACAGGCAGTTTTGTAATCATTGCTGTGAGTGGACAGGCAGTTTTGTAACCATTGCTGGGAGTGGATGGGCAGTTTTGTAACCATTGCTGGGAGTGGACAGGCAGTTTTGTAATCATTGCTGGGAGTGGACAGGCAGTTTTGTAATCATTGCTGGGAGTGGACAGGCAGTTTTTGTAATCATTGCTGGGAGTGGACGGGCAGTTTGTTGTTGTTAATGGGAGTGGACAGGCAGTTTTGTAATCATTGCTGGGAGTGGACAGGCAGTTTTGTAATCATTGCTGGGAGTGGATAGGCAGTTTTGTAATCATTGCTGGGAGTGGATAGGCAGTTTTGTAATCATTGCTGGGAGTGGATAGGCAGTTTTGTAATCATTGCTGGGAGTGGATAGGCAGTTTTGTAATCATTGCTGGGAGTGGACAGGCAGTTTTGTATTCATTGCTGGGAGTGGACAGTCAGTTTTGTAATCATTGATGGGAGTGGACAGGCAGTTTTGTAATCATTGCTGGGAGTGGACAGGCAGTTTTGTAATCATTGCTAGGAGTGGACGGGCAGTTTTGTAATCATTGCTGGGAGCGGACAGGCAGTTTTGTAATCATTGCTGGGAGTGGACAGGCAGTTTTGTATTCATTGCTGGGAGTGGACAGGCAGTTTTGTAATCATTGCTGGGAGTGGACAGGCAGTTTTGTAATCATTGCTGGGAGTGGACAGGCAGTTTTGTAATCATTGCTGGGAGTGGATAGGCAGTTTTGTATTCATTTCCAGGGATAGACAGAACCTCTTTACTGTTTGTGTATTCATTTCAGGTAGTAGACAGTTTTGTAGCCAACTTCGTATCATGCCTATTCCCAAGTCACACTCTCAGCTTCGCCTCTCGAGGAACTAGCTAGCATCGTTGCTTCAGATGCAACGTTCCATCGTCTCCCTACTGTATTCTTCACAACTCCCCTCCTCTTCAAGAAAAGAATTCTTCCTCAGTGCCCCTTGAAAAACCTCTTGGAATTTACCCATCTCTCCCAAGAGTGCACTCCCCGGAATCTCGAAGTTTGTTTCAGACAAGCAGGGACGCGTTGTGGCAGACGTGACCAGGGACTGATTTCACTAACGTTTGCGATCATCACTAAAGCCCAAATCCATCGCTAAACGGGAAATATCTACGCAAATTAACAATCGATTTTCCGCTTAGCGATGGATTTGGGCTTTGGCGATGATCTCAAACGTTAGTGAAATCGGTCACAGAGCCCAATTTCATGGAATCCATTACTGTTAGCAAAAATAATTTTTATAGCAAATTTCATTTTTCTCGTAATCCTCTGTTCATTTTTTTTGTCATGAGCATGATTAGATTAAAAAGGAAGGAATTTCTGAACACGTACGTGTCATTTCTATGTATTTCAAATTTAAGACTAAGACTAAATTAGAGTCAAAGTCGGGGGCAAAAGTGGTTGTCCGTTGTGGGATATAGAATTCCATATTGTGAAACATCAGTTCGGCTGTATGTTGACGGATAGATAAACGTACGCATATTGCGGTGAGTGCGTATCCGTTTGCATGCGAAACCTTCATATTGTCTAAAGTTCATAGTGCTGCACTTTTTCTTTCAAAGTGGTTGGCCAACAATTTCCATCCATCTTGATGTCTGCCTTCCTATCTCTCCCCCAAACTTCCTCTTGTTCTCCGGACCGAACGGGAGTTCTGTCTTCCTATCCAATCTTGGACTATTTACCCTCACGCCTACAGCATGCCCTATTTCCTAGAACACACAGTGCCCTGCATGCGCCCCCATGTTTACTCTACTAACTGGATGATTCTTGCTGCCCCGTTGCTGGGGCGAGACTTTAAAACATCCCTGGGCAAACCCTTAAGCGACAGGACAGTTCATTATCACGAAGAGTGTCGCAGGCACCTTTTGTTTTTCACTCTTCCCACTTTTTCCATTCATTCTTGTATCAGTATTTTAACGTCGTTGACGTCGCTGATTTCAAGACTGTCCGTGGGTGTTGGGTCAGCAGACAGTGTTCGCTGAATTACAATCTTTTTTGTGTGTGTGTTTGATAGGTCTCCTACATGTATACTAAAGGTACTATCATACTTTGGTAGCATGCTGACCCAGAAATCTTCACAGATTTACCTATAAGTTACATGGTATAAAGATGGTGATGGTAGAAACATACTGTTAAAATGTTTGTGCCTGAAATGCTGTATTTATCCAGAAAAATTACAACCAATGACCAAAATTATTTTTGTTCCTTTTAAGATCAAAAATAAAAGAGAAAAGATTTTATTAATACTGTGACCGTTTTCACTGTTTTCTCAAAGAGTGGGTACTGTATGGGACTGAAATTTTCACAGATGACTGTTACTGTATTTTCCTCGATATTTGTGCCTACAAATCTGTATTTCTTTTGACAAAAACCAAAGTATGATATTACATTTAAATACGCAAATGAGATCCTCTTTGAGTGATGATTGATCCCCCATGTACCGTTTCTCAGGTTGCAACATTATTAATGCTGCAGGTTTCTTGGGATAAAGCAGTATGTGAGTGGTTTTATGACTTCTGATTGACAAATCAACAGAAATGATTGGCTTTTTAGGTCATCGCCAACATATGTGGTCCGATAGCTCAGTTGGTAAAAGCGCCGGTACGATATTCCAGTGGTCGCTGGTTCGAATCCCGCTCCAGTCAATTTTCTTTGTTCACTTTTCAATAACTTAACATTTATCCAGTCAGTTTGCCTTGTGGTTATTTGATGACTTTGTTTATTTTCACAAATTCTAATTGCAACTTGAAAGGTAAAATACTGTATATGATTGGTAATGGTCACACCCATAGTTTTGTCTAAACCAGCATGTACATTAAAAAATAAACCTGTGAAAATTTGAGTTAAATTGGACATCTGAGTACCAAGAAAATAATGAAAAAGCAATTCTTTTTTCTTATAAAACATAGGGGCCCAAAGAAGCATTTTTGATCTTGGCAAGATCAAATAGTGTTTAGTTTTACTCTTTCTGGATAAATACTGTACACCATTTCAGGCGGAAATATTTCAACAGTATATTTCTACCAGCACCATCTTCATACCCTGAAAGTTATACGTAAATCTGTGAACATTTCTGTTTGGGGTTTGTTACCAATCCTGTACTGTACCTTTAACATGATAGGCAGTGCTCTCTAAGTTATTTTTCTCAGTATTGACAGGTGTCGGCCTGATGCCGAATACATGTGCCTGTTGCCGTCTAAAATATAGTTATCGCCCGTCAAATTAAAGAAAATAATATTCATGGATCATTGCCGGTAGCGCGGTAGTAAATCAAAACCTGAGGGAATCACTGTCCGCTCCGAGTCTTCGAGACACGTTCAAGATCAGCAGAATCTTATTACTGCCGACGTCTGATCAATCGCGATGCTGTAGTTTTTATCGTAGAGCATTACAGAACATCTGCCTTTGTGAGGTTGAAATTCTAGAGACATTAAAGGTAGTGTCATAGTTTGGTAAGAAACCAAAACAGAAATGTTCACATATTTACGTACATGTATAACTTACAGGGTATGAAGATGGTGGTGGTAAAAATCATACTGTCACATTTTTGGCTTTTCCGATTGTGATCGGAAAAGGTATTACTTTTGTTCTGTTTTTATTTCTTTCTTCTTCTTCTTCTTCTTCTTCTCCTCAATTTGTATTGACTTTGTACACAAATTTTGTCTGCGGCACTTTGGTCATTTTTTAGCAGCCGATTTTAACCAAACTTGGTCTGAAGGAAGTCCATATAAGGTAGTTGTCTCCCGAAACTTTTCGTCATCCTGACGTCATCAGAGGTCATGTGACAAGCGATTTGAATTTAATCATCAAAATCTTTAAAAATCAAAAAAAATTCAACAGTTTGAGATATTAAGTTGATACTTTCACCAAACGTGATTGTTAGGCAGGGTCTTTCTTTATGACACATTGCTTGACCTCTGTGACCTCTACTTCCGGTCAAACAGGAAGTAGCTCCTCATTTAAAAGTGGTAAGAGCTAGGATCATGATTCTTTCACCAAAAGTGAATGTAAGGCAATGTTTTTCTTTGTGATACATTGGTTGACCCCTGTGACCTCTACTTCCGGTCAAACAGGAAGTAGATCCTAATTTAAAAGTGGTAAGAGCTATAATCATGATTCTTTCACTAAAGGTCAATGTTAGGCAAGGTCTTTCATTTGTGTCACATTGCTAGACCTCTGTGACCTCTACTTCCGGTCAAACAGGAAGTAGCTCCTCATTTAAAAGTGGTAAGAGCAAGGATCATGATTCTTTAAAAAAAAAATGAATGTTAGGTAAGGCATTTCTTTGTGATACATTGGTTGACCCCTGTGACCTCTTCTTCTGGTCAAACTTGAAGTAGCTCCTCATTTTAAAGTGGTAAGAGCTATGAACAGGATTCTTTCACCAACTTCGCCAGGTCTTTCTTTTTGACACAAACATAAACATGACCAAGTATATTTAAAGTAGGCTTAATATCTTAATCAAATGTCTTTGTGTGTAAAAGGTTTTGACAATTTATTTGAATATCATAAGACGGAAAAGCCTTGTGTTCTGTTTTCAAGAGACACAATCTCTAGTTTTTGCCTGAAATGGTGCACATGTATTTATCCAGAAATTAGTAAAACAGTGACCGAAAATCTTTTTGATCTTTTAAAAGATTAAAAATAAAAGAGCAAAGACTAAAGAAATACTGTGGCTGTTTTTCACTGTTTTCTCAAAAAGTGGGCACCGTATGGGACTGAAATTTTGACCGATGACTGTTGCTGTATCTGTCTTGATATTTTTGCCCATGAATCTGTATTTCTTTGATAAAAACCAAAGTATGATATTACCTTTAATGCTCAGGTGAATGATAATGTTTGTAGGTTTGTATTCATGGAGTGTGTTGGTCGATAAGACGGTTGGGCTGCACATTTGCAGGGCAAAAACCTTTAGGGTTATTAGAGAGAATGCTTGTCAGGTCTCGCGTCTGAAAAGTCAGGCCTGGCCAGCATTTGATCAAATCGTCATCAACTCTGCAAACATTCTTGAAGATGAATGTTAGTTCAGGTTTTTAAGCCTTTTCCAACTTTGCCAATCTTTTGCTGGGTTTGCCAATTCTGTGTTTTAGTCTTGAGAAAGATCCTGCTCGGATCAAAACATGTCAGGCTCTCCTAACTCTAAGTATTTCATAAATTTCAAGTAATTTTCTGGTTGATTGCAAGTTTTTGCAACAGTTTTTTGTTTATTTAAAATACAAACATACATAGTTTTTACATACACTGTATGTACTTTAAGGACAAAAGTTTATCAAAGTCACCCGATGTTGTTTTCCTAGTTGCGATGTTTCGGCTGCTAGAACTGCTAGCCTATGCAAATTTCAATGTTGTGAGCATCAAGGAAGTCATCCGAATTCGGATTGGTCCATAGTATTTACCAAGATATTTGGTTATTTTTATTGTTAAGTTGGAGTGTACTCAAAGGCTCAAATTCGTCTGCCCAAAATGTTCTCCGAAAATTTAAAAGGTGGAACCTTTCTTCATTTAATGAGATAGATTGGACTGTTAAACTGTTGTTAGGAACAAAATATGGCAGGGAAGGGGGGGGGGGGGGTAGTGAAGGTTCAGTAACTTGGGATGGCCAGTGCCCTGTACATGTTTGTACAATCACTAAATCAATCTGACTTTTAGCAGTGCTTTCTGTCAAGCGTAATGGCTGACTTTGATTCCGAGCACGAGGGCGAATTACTTCCTGGATCTTCTAAATGTAGTCCACCCCCACTTCGGTGTTCTGTCTGGTCTTCCTTTTATTGCGGGTTTTTGCCAGCCCCCTCTAAAAATGCATTTTGAGGGTTCTCGATACGACCATGTCTTTCTGAAGGCTTGAGAGGCCATGTAGCCTATTTTTTGATGGCACTTAAACCCAAGATGTTCAATATTCGTGGACGTTGGGTTTTTTTTTTCAAAGAGGGCTTGTTCAAAGCCGCCTACGTTACTCAGAATATATGAAGATGGGTTGGGCTTTTGAAATGTCAAACTCACGGAATTGTATCGGCAATTAGGCTTGTTTTCCCGGAATTGTATATCTTGGTGCCCTGAGCAGTGTGGCCATCGTGTATTTGGGCATACATTAGCAAGCATGAATTTTTGTCAAGACTATACATTACTCTAAGACTGCATTTGACTACGCTAAAACAGCTGCCTACTGATTCTGTAGTTTTACAAATTGATGATGTTTCTGAACAAGTAACTGACTCAGCAAACTGCTCATCAGCCAAAATAATGACCCGAAATGTGTAGAATTATTCTAATAGGAGGACATGATGCTTCCAAATGCTTAGTCTTTGAAAGATCCTAGTGGGATTGAAATGTTTATAGGTTCTTCAACTTCGAAGATGTTTTTATTATGATGTTGCCATTTCTAAAGTGCGTGGATTTTAAGATATAATTTCCATTGTGCATATAATATGTATGCATGGAGCTACATTATAAAATTGAGCTCTGTGGTATATTTGTATGTACAGTATATGTCTACATTTACATTGTAATTGGTCGTTGTCTCACCTTGCTGGGAACCAGCTAGCAGGGATGTGTCTTATATACACAGGAGATGGTTACCATGCCATATGCAGCTTACCTACATGACATTAAATATTCATGAATATTCATGAGCTCAATCTGCACATTTTACCACAAATATCCGTAAACATTTGTACAACTTATTGTCAGGCATACAAATCTTCTCCAAATAAATGTACTTGTCAATAGTCAATTGTCAATAGTTGTTTGCTCCATATGGTCTGTTTATAAAAAAGTGCCAGTGGCGACATTAGACCGCATTAGCTGGCAGCTGGCGTTATTAACAGAAGGTACAAAATTACAGCTGAACATCAATCTAAATAAAACCCATCATAAAATTGTAAGATATCAGTAACACAAGATTGAATTTTGTCAAAAACATCATTGAAGGGAAAAAATGCTAAAGCCATTTACAATTTTCTTTTAAAAGAAAAACCCTGCGTCAGTCTTGTTTGCCAAAGCTCGAGGGGTTTTTGAGAACGGAGTGTGTGATTCTTCGGCTTTCTGTCGAGAAGAGACAAGAGTACTTCCTGCTTTAGAGGCAGTTAATTTCCTTATTTTGCCCGGCAATAACGGACAGGTGATATCCTAGCCGTTGGCTGTCAGCTGTCTCGCAGCTCAACTTTCTCTGTCCCTTCATCTTCTTCATCTTCCTTGTCGTGTATTTTTTTTCTGGGTCGGGCTTTTGTAAAATGAAATGATACGTGCGTAATGGACGCGTTTAGGAAGAGTTTCTCCCTTTTTGTTCCCGCCGTAGAGTCGGAAAGGTCTCGTGAATAGGGAGATTTATAGAGAAAATGCGGAAATGGCCGTGTGGCGTCGGAACGGAAGCTGGTTTTCATGAAAAGCCCTTTTTTTTTTAAGGGTTGAAGCATTTACATGTAACAGTTTTACTGGATAAAGAATTCCCTTTTGTTCCCGCCGTAGAGTCGGGCAGGTCTCGTGAATAGGGAGATTTATAGAGAAAATGCGGAAATGGCCGTGTGGAGTCGGAACGGAAGCTGGTTTTCATGAAAAGCCCTTTTTTAAGGGTTGAAGCATTTACATGTAACAGTTTTACTGGATAAAGAATTCCCTTTTGTTCCCACCGTAGAGTCGGGCAGGTCTCGTGAATAGGGAGATTTATAGAGAAAATGCGGAAATGGCCGTGTGGAGTCGGAACGGAAGCTGGTTTTCATGAAAAGCCCCTTTTTTAAGGGTTGAAGCATTTACATGTAACAGTTTAACTGGATAAAGAATTTAGACTTTCAGAAAGACCCTGCTAGGAATAAAATGTCAGGCCCTCCTAACTTCCGGCCCTCCATTTTTACATGATTGTTTGAAGGTCACTACATGTAGTTTGGTTGATGAGCAGTTTGCAGCTGTTTGTTACTTAAATTGTATAACAAATTTCAAAAGTGAACAAAGACAAATTGACTGGAGGGGGATTCGAACCAGCTACCTCCGGAATAACGTACTAGTGCTCTTACCATCTGAGTTACCGAGGCCTATGTAGGTGGTGTCCCTAATAGTGAATTATCTTTGTTCATTTGGCAGTCAGAAGCCATGAAACCACGTACATACTGCTACAGTGTATAACCCAAGGATCATTTTATCGATATGGGCAGCAATGCTGCAACTTGAGAAACAGTACATGGGAGATCACTCAGCTCTAGGAGCGGAGAATAAGGATCATAAATGCAGAAATATGCGGTAAGCAGACCATGAAATTTTGACCATGCCATAGTGTGGTATCCTGCTTACCACAATACACCACATTGTGGTTTTCCTTGTTATGTGACTGGTTTATGATCCAGTTCCCCTGTGGAGACTGAAGTAGTGTGTGGTAAGCAGCTCTTATCCTATGGGGTTAGCTAGTGTAGAGTTTTACCCAAGTGTTGTCATGTGGTTGTAGCCAGCCATTAACAAAATCTAGTATGGAAAAAAAATAATGTGTTTATTGTGTACAAATTGAGGATTAAAATTGTGTTTAAAATGAGCTGTCTGGTTGTACACTGGCTGCCCTATGGCTAATACTGTACCTACATGTAGCAACTTTGGCCCCATACTGGTATTCGTGCAGACTACTTATCCATTTATCCGTGGAACCTGCCGCAATTCACTTTGGTTCACGTTGCCTTGGTGTAAAAACACGTCTCGGATAGCGTTGCTGAGGATCTTTCTGGATTTTGACGGGATACATCATGTCGGTCACGTTCTGACTGTCATGATAGCGATCTTTCAGTGGTTGACACCGCGCTCAAGCTCCAAGCCCCCCACCCCCTGCCCCCCGAGGGGCACACAATCACACCCTTATCAGAGTATCCCCCAAAATGTCATCTTAAAGTTGTTTGCCGGCCGTCAAACGAAGCCGCCTCCGGGATTCACAATTTGCCGTCGCGAGCCAAACACGTTTTCATTTAAGCCCATCACCATCACATAGGCAAGGTTTTGCATTCATGGATGTATATATATATTGATCTATATATCATGTATATATAGACTCAGACATACTGACACTCCAATTTTAGAATGAGGCATTTCTTTTGATTAAAACTTCAGATGCTTGTTGTACATGTCGCGTTTGATACGGCTGTCATTATACATATGTACATGTACAGTACATCTGTTATATGGGACACAACAGATCCATACATGTATAAACATGATAAATTGTGTAGTTACATGTATTTCAGCCAGCTGGTGTTGTACAGTATTTGAGAACTTGTATGAGTACAAGTATTTATTCCATGGGTGTGAGTACGAGTATCAGTACAGTGCTTTTCATTTTTCTGGTGAGTGCGCATACATGTGGGCCCTATGTGTACAAGTACTTTTCCACGAGTACGAGTACAAGTACTTTCCATGAATACAAGTACAAGTACTTTTCCATGAGTGTGAGTACAAGTACTTTTCCATGAGTGTGAGTACAAGTACTTTTCCATGAGTGTGAGTACAAGTACTTTTCATGAGTACGAGTACAAGTACTTTACCATGAGTACGAGTACAAGTACTTTTCCATGAGTACGAGTACAAGTACTTTTCCATGAGTGTGAGTACAAGTACTTTCCTTGAGTACGAGTACAAGTACTTTCCATGAGTACGAGTACAAGTACTTTCCATGAGTACGAGTACAAGTACTTTTCCATGAGTGTGAGTACAAGTACTTTTCCATGAGTACGAGTACAAGTACTTTTCCATGAGTGTGAGTACAAGTACTTTTCCATGAGTGTGAGTACAAGTACTTTTCCATGAGTGTGAGTACAAGTACTTTTCCATGAGTGTGAGTACAAGTACTTTCCTTGAGTACGAGTACAAGTACTTTCCATGAGTACGAGTACAAGTACTTTCCATGAGTACGAGTACAAGTACTTTCCATGAGTAAGAGTACAAGTAATTTTCCATGAGTACGAGTACAAGTACTTTCCATGAGTACGAGTACAAGTACTTTCCTTGAGTACGAGTACAAGTACTTTCCATGAGTACGAGTACAAGTACTCTCCATGAGTACGAGTACAAGTACTTTCCATGAGTGTGAGTACAAGTACTTTCCTTGAGTACGAGTACAAGTACTTTTCCATGAGTACGGGTACAAGTACTTTCCATGAGTACGAGTACAAGTACTTTCCATGAGTACGAGTACAAGTACTTTCCATGAGTACGAGTACAAGTACTTTCCATGAGTACGAGTACAAGTACTTTCCATGAGTACGCGTACAAGTACTTTCCATGAGTACGAGTACAAGTACTTTCCTTGAGTACGAGTACAAGTACTTTCCATGAGTACGAGTACAAGTACTTTCCATGAGTACGAGTACAAGTACTTTTCCATGGGTATGAGTACAAGTACTTTTTCATGAGTACGAGTACAAGTACTCTCCATGAGTACGAGTACAAGTACTTTTCAATGAGTACAAGTACAAGTACTTTTCCATGAGTATGAGTACAAGTACTTTTCAATGAGTACAAGTACAAGTACTTTTCAATGAGTACAAGTACAAGTACTTTTCCATGAGTATGAGTACAAGTACTTTTCCATGAGTGTGAGTACAAGTACTTTTCCATGAGTGTGAGTACAAGTACTTTTCCATGAGTGTGAGTACAAGTACTTTTCATGAGTACGAGTACAAGTACTTTTCCATGAGTACGAGTACAAGTACTTTTCCATGAGTACGAGTACAAGTACTTTTCCATGAGTGTGAGTACAAGTACTTTTCCATGAGTGTGAGTACAAGTACTTTCCTTGAGTACGAGTACAAGTACTTTCCATGAGTACGAGTACAAGTACTTTTCCATGAGTGTGAGTACAAGTACTTTTCCATGAGTGTGAGTACAAGTACTTTTCCATGAGTGTGAGTACAAGTACTTTTCCATGAGTGTGAGTACAAGTACTTTCCTTGAGTACGAGTACAAGTACTTTCCATGAGTACGAGTACAAGTACTTTCCATGAGTACGAGTACAAGTACTTTTCCATGAGTGTGAGTACAAGTACTTTTCCATGAGTACGAGTACAAGTACTTTTCCATGAGTGTGAGTACAAGTACTTTTCCATGAGTGTGAGTACAAGTACTTTTCCATGAGTGTGAGTACAAGTACTTTTCCATGAGTGTGAGTACAAGTACTTTCCTTGAGTACGAGTACAAGTACTTTCCATGAGTACGAGTACAAGTACTTTCCATGAGTACGAGTACAAGTACTTTCCATGAGTAAGAGTACAAGTAATTTTCCATGAGTACGAGTACAAGTACTTTCCATGAGTACGAGTACAAGTACTTTCCTTGAGTACGAGTACAAGTACTTTCCTTGAGTACGAGTACAAGTACTCTCCATGAGTACGAGTACAAGTACTTTCCATGAGTGTGAGTACAAGTACTTTCCTTGAGTACGAGTACAAGTACTTTTCCATGAGTACGGGTACAAGTACTTTCCATGAGTACGAGTACAAGTACTTTCCATGAGTACGAGTACAAGTACTTTCCATGAGTACGAGTACAAGTACTTTCCATGAGTACGAGTACAAGTACTTTCCATGAGTACGCGTGCAAGTACTTTCCATGAGTACGAGTACAAGTACTTTCCTTGAGTACGAGTACAAGTACTTTCCATGAGTACGAGTACAAGTACTTTCCATGAGTACGAGTACAAGTACTTTTCCATGGGTATGAGTACAAGTACTTTTTCATGAGTACGAGTACAAGTACTCTCCATGAGTACGAGTACAAGTACTTTTCAATGAGTACAAGTACAAGTACTTTTCCATGAGTATGAGTACAAGTACTTTTCAATGAGTACAAGTACAAGTACTTTTCAATGAGTACAAGTACAAGTACTTTTCCATGAGTATGAGTACAAGTACTTTTCAATGAGTACAAGTACAAGTACTTTTTCATGAGTACGAGTACAAGTACTCTCCATGAGTACGAGTACAAGTACTTTTCAATGAGTACAAGTACAAGTACTTTTCCATGAGTATGAGTACAAGTACTTTTCAATGAGTACAAGTACAAGTACTTTTCAATGAGTACAAGTACAAGTACTTTTCCATGAGTATGAGTACAAGTACTTTTCAATGAGTACAAGTACAAGTACTTTTCAATGAGTACAAGTACAAGTACTTTCCATGAGTACGAGTACAAGTACTTTTCAATGAGTACAAGTACAAGTACTTTTCAATGAGTACAAGTACAAGTACTTTTCCATGAGTATGAGTACAAGTACTTTTCAATGAGTACAAGTACAAGTACTTTTCAATGAGTACAAGTACAAGTACTTTTCCATGAGTATGAGTACAAGTACTTTTCAATGAGTACAAGTACAAGTACTTTTCAATGAGTACAAGTACAAGTACTTTTCCATGAGTATGAGTACAAGTACTTTTCAATGAGTACAAGTACAAGTACTTTTCCATGAGTATGAGTACAAGTACTTTCCATGAGTGCGAGTACAAGTACTCTCCATGAGTACGAGTACAAGTACTTTTCAACGAGTACAAGTACAAGTACTTTTCCATGAGTATGAGTACAAGTACTTTTCCATGAGTATGAGTACAAGTACTTTTCCATGAGTATGAGTACAAGTACTTTTCCATGAGTACGAGTATGAGTACAAGAACAACTACAGTACGACTACAAGTAAGAGTACGAGTACAACTACGAGTACGACTACAAGTACAAGTATGACTACAAGTACAAGTACTAGTACAAGTACGAGTACAGGGCTTTTTTGTTTATAAATACAGCATTTTAGCCAACACATTTCAACGGTATGTTTCTACCATCACCATCTTTATACCATGTAAGTTATAAGTAAATCAGTGAAGATTTCTGTTTTAGTATGCTACCAAAGTATGATACTGCCTTCAAAATGTATTTGGGAAAATTGTGTACTTTTGGAACTGTATAAATTACCTGAAGACTTAATGTAACTTGGACTCAGTCGCGTGCACACTACAAATAAGTAAACAAAAAACAACTCTTATTATCAATCTGCGTGAGACCTTTTCATATACCCCCAGGGAGCTAAAAAGGTTTCTTCAGTGATAAATTTGGCCCAGAAACCAATGATAATTATTCTCCATTCTATACTGTGAGATTTCCATCCATTGCAAAATGCTTCCTCATTAAAAAGTCAAATCCGTTAGATCCGAGGCCTGAGACCTGGACTGAATGATCTTCTGGGGAAACAAAACACACAGAAAAGAAAAAATTTTAAATTAGATGTTTTGTAAGCAGGATGTGGGCGTTGAATCTCCTTCGGTAATTGGGGAAGGACTTCATTGCTTCTGTACGTGTATTGTATCTAATTACAAAACATGTCAGTACTGTCTGCGTACATGTACATTCTCTGTTCATGTAACATGCATACTGTACATGTACTGTCCCGATTCCGTACCTTTGCTTCGTGTATCAAAGATGAATTTGCAGAGTTTAGGCCTTCCTGTTTGTAAAACATAACATTTGAATTCTAAATCCCCAATTTTAGAAGTTATGAAAGTTTATAGGCTTTCATTTGAAAAATTGAAAACGAATCTTCAAAGGATGAGTGACACTAGTTTCAATGTTTGAGTTCGGAGGGCCTGACGCGTTTCGATCCTAGCAGGATCTTTCTCGAAGGCTACATTACAAGACAAACGTATAGTCTAAGCATTTGATAAATTTCAGGTTGTTATTTTGGCTGATGAGCAGTTTGCAGCAGTTTATTGCTTCTATAGATTCAATGCTAGCGAATAGTAATATAATTTGTTGAAAAATATCAATGTAACTTTTGGTCAGTCTGAAAGTTTACTATTTACAGTGGAACCTTGTTAAAGGTAGTATCATACTTTGGTAAGACACCAAAACAGAAATGTTCACAGATTTACGTATAACTTACAGGGTATGAAGATGGTGGTGGTAGAAACATACCGTTAAAATGTTTCCGTCTGAAATGGCGTATTTATCCAGAAATAAGTAAATCAACGACCAGAAATCTTTTTGATCTTTTAAAAGATCAAAAATAACAGAGAAAAGACTTAAGAAATACTGTGACCGTTTTTCACGATTTTCTAAAAAAGTGTGCACCGTATGGGACTGAAATTTTCACAGGTGACTGTGACTGTATCTTCCTTGATATTTTTGCCCATGAATCTGTATTTCTTTGACAAAAACCAAAGTATGATATTACCTTTAAGATGGCTCCCGTGCCTATAGAACGGATTCAATTTGTTTTGCTCCATACCTCATCAAACATTGCAGTGTATATCATTCATTGTCAGGCCAGACCTTGAGGTCCCCATTGCCAACTCCTCATTTTAATTAAACCTGAGGTGTGCACATGGCGTGACACAATTCCCATTTTGTCCTTCTCAAAGCATCGATTGATTTCCTTTTCTGTTATTGTGGCTGGCTATGAAGCGAGTCATGTATATGGATATAACATCATTTGACTTTCATAAACGTGGAGTTTTCACTGCATACCGGAATGTGTATCCTTGTGGAGACATGGCTTTGTTAGCTCATAATGAACACTCTCCGACATGTCTGAAAAGCAGAATTAAAATCGCTATAATTTGAACCAGAATCACTTTCCTGGGTTGAAATTTCTAGCAAAAATGCTTTTCTTCGCCGGCATCTGATATCTGATAAATACTTCATACTTCATAAAAAAAAAAAAAAAAAAATTCCTCCTTTTCGAGTTAAAGGTACAATACATGATTGGTAAAGGTCACAGGACTGCACTCATACTTTGTCTGATCAAACATGTACATGTACATGATATAATAAACCTGTGAAAATTTGAGCTCAATCGGACATCTGAGTCGCGAGAAAATAGCGAAAACCAGACTAGATTTTTCTTATAAAACATGGAGAATAGTTTACTTTATGTTTGTTCCAAATATGACGAACGATCTTTGGAAAAGACACTAAATCTTGATTTGCAAGAAAAACCCAGCATCTGATGAACCAAGATTTCACATGGTGACTGTTTGCACTGTTTACGAACTGTTGAGTCCATTTTCTGTCTCAAACTCAAATTTCTTTTGTTGGAGGCCTTGCAAATCCTATATGCTCCCTTATAATTCCACATATCAGGTTTCATGAAAACCTTGTGGAGACCTATACACCTTTATCATATAATTTCCCTGTGGAGACATATTCAACCTATTCGGCTCGGTCTACACAATTAAAAGGCACCAGATATGACATACATGTATGAGTTTACATTGTCACGTACATGTATGTATTATGCATCGGTCGCCATTGGCAGCTGTGTCCATGTAATATGTATTAACGTGAAGAGATTTCACGAATCATACACAATTTTTACCAGCAACTTGGAGGCAGGCAAAGATACCATAAATGTAGCTTGCAATAGGGATATTGTTCTTACAATTAAGGTTGTTTGTTCTTATTTGACAGTCTTTGTGGATATAAATGTACGTATGTACGCATATGTACACTGTACATTTATGAAGACAATTTTAAATTAAGACTGAGATCACGGAAGTGCATTGTGTACATTGTTAAGAAAGACACCTGGGGCCAATTTCATAGAGCTGCTTAAGCACAAAAATTGCTTAAGCATCAAAAGTCTTCCGTGATAAAACAGGCTTATCAACCAAAATTTCATGAGATGTTTACTGCTTTTGACTTGTATTTGGCCATTGTTTGCTGAGCATAACATTCACAAGGAGTTTTGGCTGGCATACTGATTTTATTCAGCAAGGTTTTTCATGCTTAAGCAGATTTTGGTGCTTAAGCAGCTCTATGAAATTGGCCCCAGGGCCTTTCTCAAAACTCGGCTCCAGCTCTGGCTCCAGCTCCGGCTCTGGCTCTGGCTCTGGCTCCAGCTCCTGCTCCGGGTTGATCTCAGGCTCCGGCTCCGGCTCAGGCTCCCTCTCCATTTTGTGAATCCATTCTAAAATAACGGGTATCAAAATGGAGGATTTTGGCTGCAGTTCTGGAGTAGATTCTGGTTTGAAAAGGAAAACAGAGTTTCAGCTTCAGTGAAAAACCACAACCTATATTTTCAGCATAATGACAGAGCTGGAGCCAAAGCCTGAGTCTGAGTTTCGTAAATGCTCTAAGTGTTGAAAACCGGCCCTTAACTTGTAAGCAGAGAATGGGGATCATTCTGTACATAAGTGCAGAATAGGGCTGCACGCTCGAGCCCTATTCTGCAGTATTAGCAGACTCATGAAATTGCATGGGTCCAGTTAGGTAAAAAATGGCTTACTTTCATTTGATGAGATCAAATAACAGGTAGTTATTGAATTTCATGTAATCAGATTTTATTTAATGTAATTCTCAATAGGGAGAAAGTCAAATGTAGTTATCCATGTTTTTGTGAGTCTAACATTGAATTATCGAAGAATCTCGCGTTTCACCCGCAGGCATGCTCGCATGTCCCTCTAAGCATCTGTCTGGCCCTTTAAACGGATTTAACCAATCGGAAATCAAATTCTCCCTATGAATATTCATGTAGGACCTATTCTCAGTCTGCATCCCCCACACCTCCACCTTGTATTAATTCCACACTTTGCTAATTCAATTCACGTCTGATTGATAAGTTTTGGGTTTCCCTGTCTGGGGCTCCTGGACTTTTGATTGGAGTGATGTATCAGCAAATTCTCCCTATCCCTCTCCACTCTCTCATCAATGGATGAAGGCAAGTGTGATACACAAAGCATACAGCATGTCCTGGAAGAGATTTAAAGGAGAATTGGTTGGATTCTGTAGAGAGGGTTCGGAGCAGCACTGTCTGAACTTAATTACTTCTTTGAACAAGTAGAGTTCTGAAATCTAAAGATTGACACATAAAGAGATTAGCCCTTCAGTTCTTTAGATGCAGATGGTGTACTCCATGTTCTCTATCAACCTCTCGCTGTAAGGTGACCATATTTTGTTGATATGATCCGGGGACGGTGATCCGTGTCCTGGGGAAGGGGTATAATTTTTGTAAAAATGTTGAATCCAGATGGAGCCTACATGCAAAATGGTGACATCTATAGACATCTTGTCCAGTTGACATGAGTGGGTTACAATTACATACTTACATGTCTTAGGCGGTTGTCTTTGCATACTTCTCTGAAGAATGGATCTTCTTCAGCACAGCATTTGAGTTCTTCAGCTTTTTTATTTAGGACAATTAGAATTTTCAGGGGGATTTCGTCGAATCGGGGACATTTTCGGGGACAATTTTTCATCGGGGACGGCACTGTCAAATCGGGGACTGTCCCCGGAAATTGGGGACGTCTGGTCACCTTATCTTGCTGATATCAGATGTGAATCACCCTATTTTATTCTTCTCCTTTCCTGCTCTGCACAATGGAAATAGACAACGAAGCGCTGGAAGAGATTTGATTGTGATCAAATCTACCCCTCTTTAATCTCGAGTGAACCCCCATGTACCATTCCCAGGTTGCAGCATTGCTGCATGTATCATTGAAACGATCCTTGGGGTATGGCGGTGTGTGCATGGTTTCATGGCTTCTGACTGCCAAACGAACAAAGATAATTGACTATTGGGGTCACCACCAATGTAGGGCTGGATTAATGGATCAAAGGCTAATTAATGCTTTTAGCCTTTGAGAAAGATCCTGCCAGGATTGAAACACATCATCAGGGCATCAGGCCCTCCTAATTAACTCCAAGCATTTGGTATTTCAGGTCATTTTGGCTGATGAGCAGTTTGCAGCAGTTCATTACTTGTATTGACCTAGAGCTCTAATCTTTAATCATTGAGAAGTGAACTCAGACAAATTTACCTGAGCGGGATTTGTACAGGTCTGTGATCCTGGGGAATAGCGTACCGACGCTCTTGGCAACTGAGCCATCCAGCCATATGTTGGCGGTGTCCCAAATTGTCAATTATCATTGTTCATTTGACAGTCGGAAGCCATGAAACCACTCACATACCGCTATATTCTAAAACTGCATTCATCGAAAACCGTCAGTTCTCGTGTTTCTTGCGAATCAACCTTCCCTCCCTTTGCTAAATTACTAACCCATTTTCTTTGGGCTTCTATCCTTCCTACTTTTTGCAAGTTCCAAGCATTTATTTTATTCTATTTCTAATATGCCTATTTCCAATTAGTTGTTGTGCATGTTGATTCTACATAATACCACCATCCAAGAGGAGAGCATCATGTTTAGAGAACAACCTTTTTATTAAGTTCTAGACTTTATCTTGCATGGAGATCTCTTATTGTTGACTGATCGATTAGAGTTGGAACAAGCAGAAGAAAGGAAAGGGCTCCACCCTCGTTCATTGCGTTGTGTATAATCAGATTTGCAAACATGACAAATGAACTGGCATTACACTGTATGTGCGTGTGCTTTAATTCGTTTTGTGTAGCCATCAATACCAAATGCCTGAATATCAGGGTTTGGCGTTAACCAGGAGTAACAATTTTGTCATGACGTTGTGTTTATAGCGCGCCATTGTCGTCGGGGGCGCAGTCGTTGGGAATGCAGCCATCGTTGTTGATTCGTCCTCGCACTCAGAGCGAAGGGGAAGGCAATCATATCGCCCGCAAGGGAGGATCAAGGTACTGAAGAGCGTCATTCTGCATGAATTATAATACGGGAGTTTTCTAGTAATTTATTTTTTCCTCCTTCTTTTCATCCCAATTTTTTGTTGTCATCACTGGTACCCTCCCTGTCATGCTACCGGTTTAACATGCATGTTACCGGTGCATCTACGTCCATACTCGTTTACAAACTGCATGAGAACTAGTTTCTGTCAGTTATGGGATTTTGGCTGGCTTACATTGCATGGCAGACACAATTAAGGTTGGGAGAATTTATCTTGATAACTGCCCCCTTTTTCCATTGTTGTGGTTGCTTGGTTGGTTTTTCAGTGGATTTTCTATACTGAAAACTTTACAGTCGTGAAAAGTATGTCATTTTGTCACATGCTAAATTTTAGGCTGAAAATAGAATTCATTTGAAAATCACTAACCTTTATTCTGTCCTAAAACTTTTTAAGAAGACAGTGTTGTATTACGCGTGCAACAAGAAAATTAGAAAATCCTTCAATATTTTTTGTTCACATACAACATCATTTCATCCTTATGAAGATACTTGGTCAAAGTTTTGCATTTACAAAGCCAAAAGAATTGCTTGTGGATTTGTCCAACATGTGCTCATGCTTCTTTTCAATTGTTAAATTACAGTAAAATTATTTGCAGCCAATATATGTCAGGCTCATTTTGACACCCAAAATTTTTGTTTTTAGTTGTGAATTTATTTCCAACTTTTTCAGTACTTGCCCTTGGAAGGTCATCTTCCTGCATGTTAACCTTCATCCTAGACATATGTACTAACCCATTGAAGATACATTTTAGTTGGTACCTTTTGTTTTCTTGAGTGGTTCTCTCTTTTTCAATGAAATTTTCTTGATACCTTTAAAGATTTACAAATTTCCCAACCTTGGCTAGGTAATGACAAACATTGTAATGGGTCTGTATATGTACATTTGGAATTGCAGTTGAATAATGTCTGAATGTTCTAACCAGGGCTTTCATATGAGTGGCAGGAACTCTGTGTTTATATCATCTGGTTCTTCTCAGAACCGCTGACAAAAAAAGAAGAATATTGTTATATTTGTTGGCGCATAATGGGGCACCGAGACCGAGCACAATAGGTTGAATATGTCTCCACAGGGAAATTCTAAACGTGTATACATACATGTAGTTCTCCACAAAGTTTTTAACAAACTGATTTTTGGAATCAACTCCAAAAGGAGCGGAATTTCCAAAGTATACTTAATCTGTCGCAAAAAGAATTTTCGCTAGAAATTTCAGCCCAGGAAAGTGATTCTGGTTCAACTGGGAGCGATTTCAGTTCTGCTCTTCGGAGAGTGTTCATTTAGTACACAAGAACTAAGCCTTTGTGTATAGAAGGATACTAATTTTGTGTGGATCGGTTTGCGGAAACGCCATGTAAGAATCGTCCGTACTTTTGCACTTCTATTTCGTTTACACTTCTTGTCGGGTCTCAATGTTTCGACTAGCCTGCTCTAGTCATCATCTGTAGACATACAAATTTTGGTATAATAATGTGTGTATATGCATTGCACATGTGTTCATTTGCTGAATACCGGTTAGAGGATTTAAGCATCATACAGAACTTTGGCTGGTTACCGGTGGTGGCTTGCAGTGCTTTAATGGGTTGTTTGGTTCACATGTGACATGGCTCATTGGTGTCTTAGTATGCAGGTCTGTTGACATGAAAGCCATCATCCCCGAAACCTTCTTCCTAACTCTGTCATGTCTGTTAACTAGAGCCAAGCCATTGCAATGATATGCACCTCTGCAGCTACATGCAACTTTCCATCTCTATTTCTCGACATACTTCAACTCATGTTATTATTACATGAGACATCAAGGCTTTTATTAGTAAACTGGTACAGGCAGGTTTTTGTCCCGGGAAATTGATGGAAAATATCTAAATGGATTCACCGGTGCAATTATAAGAATATGGATATTAAGTATTACATCTTACTTGGACGGAAGAACTTAAAATACCATTGACAATCACTGGACAGCATGTGTACAGTGTAATATTTGGGACATGCAAATTACATTTTGAATGCGTCGATGGGTACTACTTTCCAGTTCTGTTTGTATATTGTGAGGGACTTCTGCAGACCATAGAAAGTGATTGCATTGACTGCGGCCCTTCTGTGGAAAGCATACACCTGCCAGTCCAACCTTTTATACAATTATTTTGTACCGAACATGCGGCTACTACAAAATGTTGTCCTTTGTGTCTCCCAATGGGAGACTTTGGAGAACCGGTCTTCAAGTCAACAGCACACGCGCAAAACAACGCGCACATGCTCACTAATGAGGTCTAAGCCATTGAGGTGACATTGATGATTTCCTGTTTGGTATTTTGGTCGTGGATGCATTTTACAGTCGACAAATGGGGACGTGTTATTCCCATCATCATTATCTTCATGAGTAGTTGCTCATGACGCTGCACATGGACAACCTTCCTAGTTCTTTCATTTCCTCTGGCCTTCTTCTTTTCTTCCTCTGTGTTCTTACCTCGATGTTACCAAATGAACTCCTTCCAGCAGCCAATTTCATAGAGCTGATTAAGCTCCAAAATTTGCTTAAAGGTAGTATCATACTTTGGTAAGACACCAGAACAGAAATGTAAACAGATTTACGTATAACTTACAGGGTATGAAGATGGTGGTGGTAGAAACATACCGTTACCGGTAAAATTGTTCCGCCTGAAATGGTGCATTTATCCAGAAATTAGTAAAACAACGACCGGTAATCTTTTTGATCTTTTAAAAGATCAAAAATAGAAGAGATTGGCTTAAGAAATGCTGTGGATAATACTGTGAATCCTTCACGGTTACAGCATTCTTTCGAAATGCTACTCCATTGTAAATCATTCGGACGAACAATCTTTTTAAAAGACACTAAATCTTGATTTCCTTGAAAAAAAAAACCCAGCATCTGATGAACCAAGGTTTCCCATGGTAATTGTTTGCACTGTTTGCGAACTTTTGAGTCCATTTTCTGTCCCAAACTCAATAATTTCTTTTTGGAGGCCTTGCAAATCCTGTCCACTCCCTATACTACACCATCTGCCTTTCCACGTACAGGGTAACAGTTCTCAGTGATTTTTTTTTTCATCAATAGTGTTTTCTTCCGTTCAATAGCTGTATACAGCGGTAGGGTTTACCCGGAGTGTTGTACAAATGTAATGACTGTCGTCTTCAATTCAGTATGTGCTCTGTCCTCTTTGGGTACAAATTGCCTCCCCTGTTAAGCCCGTTCAGGCGGAATGCGAAAGAAAATCGAAAGAAAACAGGAATCGGCCACAGACAGAAGTAATCCCTTGATGTTGTCACGTAGCTCCATTAACGCCGGCATAATGTTCCATCCGCCGTGCGTTATTAATGGTATAAATGGGGATAGGTTGTTAATTATGTGATACCTGGTAATGTATACGTACAGTAGTTGATGTATAGGTGAAATACATGTAGGTGAGTGATGAATACATTTGGCTAATAACTGGATGACAGACAAATTAATTAAAGGGTCTATGCAATAGGAATATTATTGCTTGAACATGTGCCCAAAAGACATTGTTATATGGGGCATGTGGTTTTACCCACTTCCTCACACTGTTTCAGGGTTAAAAACAGTTTTTTTTTTGTATGCTGATAAGAATTTCAATAAGCAAAACTGTGATGGGTATTTGAGAGTAACCCAATTGATTTGTGCACAAAAGGTTGCAGTTATTTTATAAGTTTTCTGACACACCTTTCCCTCCTCAATAAGTTTTTTGCGCCGAATACATGTATGTTCCTTTCACTCAACAGGTGGTGTAATATTTTTGCCAAACCATTTCTGTGGGTCAAGTTAGCCTCCTTATTTCTTATGTTTTATCATTATGTTTTTGCTGTTGGTTCCCCACACGAGCATGAATGAAAATTCCCCCATTTTGCAAAACCATCAAAACGAAAATCAAATGCTGGTTTGAAACCAAAATAAGACTTGCCATTCATTATTTATCAGTATATTCCCTGTATATGAAGGCAATTAAATAACCTGACTGAAAAAAACACTGCATGAAACCTTTAATGATAGGGCATATCTCATGACGCACCTGGAAAGGTCCTTGTATTCTGGTTTTGTTTGTTTGTTTGTCTGTTGTTATTTGTGTCTACAAGTACAAGTAATAATCTGCTGCTAACTCATGAGGCTGCGTGTGTATGACCTTCCCACATGGCTCGTTCATTTCCCCTGGCCTTCCTGACAAATATCCCATGATGCATCTGGAAAAGTCCTTGCATTCTTGTTTTGTTTGTTTGTTGGTATGTTTTTTATGTGTACAAGTAATAATCTGCTGCAAACTGTTCATCAACCAAAATTTTGACCTGAAAATAACATGTAAAGTGCTTGGAGTTTGGAGGGCCTGATGTTTCGATCCTAGCAGGATCTTTCTCTAGGCTAAATAATAAGTTGACAAGAACATGCAAGTAATTAAGATACTATACACCTGTATATGGAACAGTAACACTAACAGTCATTTGTGAACATTTCAGTCACATACGGTGCCCACTTTTTGAGAAAACCGTGAAAAACGCCCATGGTATTTTGTTAAGTCTTTTCTATTTTATTTTCTATCTTTTATTAAAAAGATCAAAAAGATTTTCAGTCTTTGTTTTACTACTGTACTTTCTGGATAAATATGCCATTTCAGGCGGAACAATTTTAACGGTATGTTTCTACCACCACCATCTTCATACCCTGTAAGTTATACATAAATCTGCGAACATTTCTGTTTTGGTTTCTTACCAAAGTATGATACTACCTTTTAAAAGGTTTTCAGCCTTACGCAAACAAGCTTGGGTCATGAAGTGCACTTTGCTTATTTCGTTGTCATATTTCCCGAGATGTTGACAGAATATTTTTTCCTGGCTAATCCACAAGATATTTTTAGGACGTTTTAATATAAAATGCGCTGAGATGGTTGAAAATGTCATTAAATTATTTACCGCGTAATGACGTGAGTGGAGATGTTATTTGCTGGTTGCAGCAAAAGCAAGGCCGTGTTGTTTACGTCAAATAGAGTGGGGATTTTGGAGGCCGTCGCGGAGCTCACAAGAGAAAGTGTGACTCGGGGCTGGAAGAGTTTTCCAAAAAGCCTGGATTAGTGCGGGATTACTCTGTTCCCTGCCTCAGTATCCTGTTAGAATCCGGCCAAATGATCCATGAGATATATGCTTCCCACTAACACATTTTCTCGGAGCTTATCAATTTTTCATTTGTCTGCACGACTGATAATTCCAGCATTAAATAATAGAGCAGCCAAAGTGAACATGACATAAAAGCAATCCTCGCACATAAATTCACTCTTAAATGTTGAATCAGGGAAGTGCATTGATTAAAGATACATAGAAGGTTAAAATGGTTACAACTGACATACTGTATGTATGCAAACAAATGAGACTGTGTTTATGGTGGTAGGGATAAGATGCCTTTTAAAGGTAGTATCATACTTTGGTAAGAAACCAAAACAGAAATTTTCACAGATTTATAACTTACAGGGAACAAAGATGGTGGTGGTAGAAACCTACCGTTACAATTTTTTCTCCTGAAATGGTGTATTTATCCTGAAATTAGTAAAACAACGACCGAAAATCTTTTTGATCTTTTAAAAGATAAAATATAACAGAGAAAAGACTTTAGAAATATTTTGGCTGTTTTTCACTGTTTTCTCAAAAAGTGGGCACCGTATGGGACTGAAATTTTCACAGATGACTGTTACTATATCTGTCTTGATATGATATTTTTGCCCATGAATCTGCATTTCTTTGATAAAAACCAAAGTATGATATTACCTTTAAACTCTTTTTTAATTGGACTGTATACCAGTATACTCCCCAGGGAGTTGAAATGGTTTCAGGAATGTAAATGTTAATGTCCTGCTTCTGTAAGCGCCGATTCTACGCTTATGGTAAATAAGCAGTTCCATGGAATTGTGCCATAGACTGACCGGTAGATTACCAGACCCCTAAGGGCCAGATTAGTGGACGAATGAAACAAAGTAAAATGTGCGCAGATTTGTAATGTACACATGTACCATATATCACGCGCAATTATATACATGTATAATTTTAAGCAAAAATCGCACATTACAAAACTGCACAGATATTTGTGAATTTGTAATGTACATGTTGTATCAAACATCAGAAATATGTGCCCAGATATTTTGCGATGTTCATGTCCCTCATGCGCCACCATTCTGTGCCGTCTTACGCATGATATGCATAGTTGATTTCACGCTGTGAATAATGGAACACGCACCCCAAGTGTCATGTGTCATGGCGATCACCGTATCTCGCACTGGGTATGAAACCACACTATTCTGTAAACAGGTAAAGCTCAGTCTCCCAAAGTCCAACCTCATATCTTGTGTGATCAATCCCCATCGCTATACAATCTTTAAACTTCGAGCTCTGCCTGAAATTGCCAAGCCTAGCCCCCTTCTATTTTGAGACAAATAGCCTACTCGGTCAGTCATGTCACATAACATTCAGGGAATGGGAGAGAGGGGTGGTATTATTAAACTGTGTACTTGTCAATTTCAATGGTTGTTGGGTATACATCATGAGACTGGATCTGCTGTAGATATTGAGTGTGTCGGAGGAAATTTAAGTCTATGTGATAGACGCACTCGCCATACAGCGAGCAAGCATCTACATTATCACATGCATGCAGATTTCCTGATTAATTATGCAAGCACTGAAATCTCTCAAGTTGTGACCAATCAGGGGGCATCTATTATCCTACCGTTTGGCGAGCGCGTCTATCATGCTGCTGCCGCGCGGACGCGCAAAATTGACCAATCAACATCCTCCGTCACGATCCTGACGGAAATGTTCTCAAAACAGATCTGATTGGCCATGTTGGCTGATGGTGCTGCGTTGCATAAAATTTGCATGCACACATGTATCAGACGTTCGAACATAGTGATGACACAGAGTAGAACGGGCGATACTCACACTTGGGAAATTTGGCCTCATGCATTCATAGAATGAGTTTAGAGGCGAGTGATCAACGCACTTGCCACCTCTGCCCCCTTAAAAATCTCGACGAGACCTGATTTGCATATTCTGCACAAACTGAAGTTTCTCAAAATGTCTCTCTTTAAAAAAAAAAGAAAAGGAATCCCTACCCCAAAAAAACCCAAATAAGGAACAACAAACAAACAATAAACAAACAACAATGTGCAAATACAGAAAAAGAGGCAACAACAAAAAATCACTTAAATTTGACTGTGCATGGTTTCATATGCTTCTGACTGCCAAACAAACAAAGATAATTGACTATTAGGGACACAACCAACGTAGGGCTGGATAGCTCAGTTGGTGGAGCGCCTGTACTGTATTCAGGAGGTCGACGATTGAATCCCGCTCCAGTAAATTTTTCTTCCAGTTAAATTTTCAATGACTTTAAATTCAGTTAGTTTCCCTTGTGGTTATTTGATGGTTAAATTTGACTGAGCAGATAACAGATAACAGGGACATTTGTACATGCACGTGTATCGCCTAATTGCTTATTTTGAAGACCACTGCATTTGCCGGGAGGTCCATATTAAGGTAATTCCATCTAAGCAGCTCACGGAGAGGAGATGATACCACCTAATGAAGTCACTCTGTCCTCCTCCTTGCATCTTCCCCACCCCCTCTCGCCCCTTGCTCCTCAACGAATCCTTTCCCCTAATACCCATCCTATTCCCTCCAGCGATCTCACAGCGTGATCCGACCCAGTAATTTACTAATTGCTTAGCGGTGCATTCGGGTTAACAACTATCACAAAACAATCCCTCTAGGTTTTTTGTTTGCCGAGGAAGCGCAGAGCAATTTTGTTCCGTGTTTATGTGTCCCCGTTTCATAACGTTATGAGGTGATGGGAGGAAGCGTTTTGTTTCGACAGCTGCGTCGTCGGTTCGCGGAGGGCGAGACGGTACTCACATGAATTTTGTTTTGTTGGAACCTCTCAGCGGACGCAGCCTGCTCTCCTCTGCCTTCTCCCGAAGAGTTTGGGAGGAGAAATTCGTATTTTGATGAGGTTTTTTTTTTCGGTTCAAGAGCTGAGAGGGACGTTGTTTCCGTGCTTGTCGGATACAAGACAATAATGAAAGAAAACACAAGATTGTTGCATGTTCGGAACTGGAATTTTGAACTGGCTTATGCCTTGTTTATGTTACCGCGGCTGGATTTCCATCACCAAAAACTAAGATTTATCTTCAGATGAGTTGTCAGTATAACCATAGTGATTTGTATTAATTTGTATCACCGTGACACATTGCCTATAGAGGTTATTCACCGACGTCATAAAATCACGTGCTTGGCCGTCAAGCTTTTCTATGTTGTCCATGGTTACCCGTAGGACACTGTACGTTGTGTGTGCACTGAAGCGTATTGTTTCGCGTGTGCAATCATTGTGCTTGACGGCCAATGACGTCACGTGAATAACCTCTATAACAATTAGGATTAATTCACACTTAATATTGGTCTCTTTGAGAATTTAGAATTTTGTTGTTATTCCTTCAATCTAACATTGAAAATGCATTTAAGCATCAAATTCTGCAGATTCATGGTTAAACATATCAAGAAAGATCCAGTAACAGTCATCTGTAGGATCCAGTCCCATACAGTGCCCACTTTTTTAGAAAACAGTGAAAAATGCTCACAGTATTTTCAAATCTATTCACAGGATTTTTTATCTCAACCCGAGATCAAATCTGGTTTTAGTCTTGGTTTTACTCTTCTGGATAAATACAGCTTTTCAGGCAGAACCATTTTTACTGTCACCATCTTTATACCTTGTAAGTTATAGGTAGATCTGTGAAGATTTCTGTTTCGTTATGCTACCAAAGAATGACAGTACCTTTAAGCCACAGATTATTTGTATGTAGTTTGATTGCAGGCAGTGTCGGCCATGTTTGACTATCATTGCGACATCTCACCGAACGACCGATTCGTATTTGTCCTCCGGCAGTTATAAGCCCATAACTCCCAGTTCAGCTACATGTATAAGTGTCCATTACAGAAGCCTAATGAGGGGCTGTGTACTCTTTGGCCGTTACGCCGGCAATTTGATGAGCATTGCGAGTCGATCCTTTGGGAATGTCCGCCTAGATTATTCCCCTGTGTGATAGTTAGGCTGATGATGTCTTAGAACCGGATATCGGCTTATAAACTGCAATGCTGTTTTGGTAATGAACCGTTTTAGCATATAATAATAGACGTCAACTTTATGTACGCAGATTATTGCGTAGTTATTGTGAGGGCCGTAAATGCTACTTAAAGGTATTATCATACTTTGGTAAGAAACCAAAACAGAAATGCTCACAGATTTACGTATAAATAACAGGGTATGAAGATGGTGGTTCATGTACATGTAGAAACATACTGTTAAAAAAATTTCATCTGAAATGGTGTATTTATCCAATAATTAGTAAAACAACGATCAAAAATCTTTTTGATCTTTTAAAAGATCAAAAATAAAAGAGAAAAGACTTAAGAAATACTGTGGCTGTGTTTTTCACTGTTTTCTCAAAAAGTGGTCAACATATTGGACTGAAATTTTCACAGATGACTGTTACTGTACCTGTCTTGATATTTTTGCCCATGAATTTGTATTTCTTTGATAAAAACCAAAGTTTGATATATTACCTTTAAGGATTTTGACCTGTTTTCCACGTAGTCAGTTCCTGACGGAAATAATAAGTCAGACTTTCTACGACATTTGATATAATGCCTAGAAGGCAATCTAGTGGCTCAGCCAAAGTCCCAAAATTGATTTCATGTGATGGATAAAAAGACTATGTCATATTAAATTGATGGGAGACCTATAAATATCGCTGTCCCGTAGACGTCCTTTCAAAGTTTATTCAACCTAATTTTGCACAAAAAAAAATTCATCCCCACCTTTTATTTTGCTCATAAAGTACGGTAAAAGCCATTTGAAACATCAACCCAGTTTTTCCTGCATGTCAGGTAGGACAGAAAATAAATTGCTGCATATCACCCACTTTTTCCGTTTTTTATCCGGTTCTCCCGGTAATTTATTAGCAAACTCACCCCGTTTCACACTGTCACAGAAAAACAACTTGATTAAAGGTATAATGCATGATTGGTAAAGGTCACAGAACAGCACTCACACTTTGTCTGATCCAACAAGTGCATGAAATAATAAACCTGTGCAAATTTTGAGCTCAATCGGACATCTGAGTCGCGACTCAAATTAGCGAAACCCCGACTCAATTTTTCTTTTAAAACATAAAGAATTGTTTTGCTCCTTACCCCGAGATCAAAACTGTTTGTTGGTCTTTGTTTGATTTATTTATGGATCAATACACCATTTCAGGCGGAAATATTTTAACGGTATGTTTCTGCTAGCAACATCTTCATACCCTAAAAGTTGTACGTAAATCTGAATATTTCTGATGGGTATATGTTGGATTGTACTGTACTTTTTAAGTGTTACATAGGTCTATACTCACAATTGCCCTTTGAGCTAACTCATGTCGTGCCATCATATACATCAAAATTCTTATTTTACTCACAATACACGGGTTTACACTTCTGCGGCCATCTTAGCTTTTGATCCAACTTCAAAACGAGGCACGTTCACGCATGCGCACTTTTTGAAGTGTAAACCCGTGTATTGAGAAATTACAATACACGGGTTTACACTTCGGTGGTTTTGATTGCAACTTCAAAACAAGGCACTTTAGCATGCAAGTGTAAACCCCGTTTATTGCACTTTGCGCCAACTCCTGTCATGCCATCATATTCATCGATTCCCAGAAAAAAAGGATCTGCTTCTATATTCTTATTTTCCCATCGGCATCTTAATTTTATTTTCTGAAATCTCCCAGAAGCAAAGGAAACAAATCCTTTCTGATTCAAAAATTTGCAACCCAAAAATTTGTGCTCCCTTTAGGAAAACCTGAGCTCTTTTTGAGGAAAAAGCTTTCCAAATTTTTGGGGAATTTCCACATCTTAAAATTGCACTCTTTTCCCCCTCGGGTTTTGGCTTTTTCCCCCCCCCCCTTTCTGCTATAGTTTCCGTCACAACACCAGCTCCGTTTCGAAAATTAAAATTGGAGAAAATTAACTGCGCTTCGGGGGGCAGGCTTCTTAACCGTGTTTTTCTCGTCCCCGGAAAGATTTGGGACGTTAATTCGGAGTCTGAATTTTTTTTATCCAGAATGTCAAATGCATTATAATATTTTTCGGTCCATGTTTTTTTGTGTGGTAAAATTCAGGACGGATTTGGTTTGGATTTGCGTATCATGAATTTTGTATGAGGGTTGGTGCTCTTCTAATGTAATTCGTATGTGAGGGGTTTTCAATATGAGGATTAATTAGGGTCTATCCAATGTGAAATTAGAACAATTCCATGGACTTGTTGATATTTTAAGGTGATATACTTTGAGTTTTATCAAAGAAATACAGACTCATGGGCAAAAATATCAAGACAGATACAGTAACAGTAATCTGTGAAAATTTCAGTCCCATACGGTGCCCACTTTTTGAGAAAACAGTGAAAAATTGCCATTTCTTAAGTCTTTTATCTTTTATGTTTGATCTTTTAAAAGATCAAAAAGATTTTCGGTCGTTGTTTTACTAATTTTCTTGATAAATACACCATTTTTAGGTGGAAACATTTTAACGGTAGGTTTCTACCACCACCATCTTCATACCCTGTGGTTTTACGTAAATCTGTAAACATTTCTGTTTTGCTTTCTTACCAAAGTATGATACTACCTTTAAAGGGATGGTACAGAACTGGTGTTTGCGACAAAACCGTTGTTGACAGTGAAAGCACATTATGTAATCCATCATATACCTCAACTGACAAACCTGTAGAAGTTTGAGGTCAATCAGCCATCTGGGTCACGAGAAAAAAGTGAAACCCGTGCACAGAAGACTGTGCACATTTCAACGAATGATTAAAACGCTTCGAAGCGATTTATTCCAATCGGAAAATAGTTTCATTTATTTCTCAACGAATATGGCATTTCAGACAAAAAAATTTCATGGGATGTTTTCTCCTGTCATCACCATTATACTGTGTAAGTTTTATGTGAATCTGTGATCATGACGTGTATTTTGTCTTACCAATTCTGTACCATCCCTTTAAGTCAACATTGTTTTCCTTGATCAGTTGATATCAGTTTTGAAAGTTTCATTTAGTGTTTTTGTTGTTTGTTTGGTTTAAGTATTCAATATGAAATTGTTACATAATGCTCAAGTTATGCAAATGAAGATTATTATTCAAGTTTCATCTACTTTGTGTTTGTGTTCAATTCATATTTGCTAATTTCGTAATTAATTCTGGCTGCTTCATTAACCAAATACATAGTTGATGCTATAACTGCTCTTTTTGTCTAAAACTTTCTATTTTGCTCAGTCAAAACCATGAAAATGTGTCTTAATTATGTGGGGTGCCGTGGCCTAGTGGTCTGGCGTGTCGTACTCAAGATCTGATCTTGTGGTCAATCTACAGATTGTGGGTTCGAGTCCAGCCATGGGCTAATGGTGCTTGCGTCCTTGGGCAAGACGCTTTGTCACATATTACTCCTCTTCACCCAGAAGTAAATGGGTACCTGCCAGGGTATGGCTTTGTGCTTGATTAGACTTCGTGTGCTTTACAGCAACTGGGACTGTATATCCCCAGGGAGTTGAGGTGGTTTCAGCAATGTAAATGTAGCCAATGACCAGGGATAATAATAATACATGTATGTGCATAGCATCTCACATCGATTGTAATATGCGTTGTATAGATTTGTGATATGCACAGTATAGATCGGGAAACTACGCACTATAGCTGGCCCACAGTATTATTTCGAAATATTAACCCAAAAAACAATGAAGCCCAAATTTACAATGAATTGTTTTGCCAGCTACCCAAAACTGTTTTACGTTCAAGTTCTTGTTAACGTTTGCTGTTTGTTTCATGTATTATTATTTGTTTTGTTCCTTGCTCAATGTTTCTTCTGATTCTCGTTGCCCCGGGCAACAACCACACAGCTTGCTTAAGTACGGTATGAAACCGCGTCCTCGAACGGCCAGCGAAGGAGAGTCACATTTTCGCAGCGGCCGAGCACCGGAAAGGTAAAAAGAGAAACTAATGCCGTACACATCACGTGAATTTGATGGTCGGCGGATAAAACACTAACTCCAAACTAATGCATGCGTTTGTTTATCTGATTTGGCTTTTGTTTAAACAAAACAATTACTAACGAAATTAGAGTTCATCTCAAATAGAGGGCATGGCCTGGCCATGTGTGCAGGGAGCGCGGTGTTGAACAATGCAGGCACACAACGGTTGAATACCACTGGACGATGGGGCAGCTCTGACTCCGACCTCTGTCAATGCGGGAAATTACAAACCCATAACCATGTCATCTACGAATGCAACTTGACAGGACCTCCGTGCCCACTCTCTGAGATAGACAACCCAGATCTGATCACTTACCTCACCAACTGCCAATAGCGCTCCGCACTAATGACGTCACAAAATCCCCGGATGTCAGACAAACAATGACTCACACACGCCGCGCACGTGTGCATGGTTGCAATGTCTGTCTGAGGTCCGGTGCTATTTTTAGCGCAAGTGCGGAGTGCTATTGTAATTTAAATACATGTAGCTGTAGCATACATTATACGAGATAGTAATAATTGCCTACACTGGCAAGTCTTGTTTTATTTGTAAAACCACAAAAGTGCTAATTATAACTTGGACATGTTTTGCCACAAGAGGGCGCTATTGAAGATTAGTGATGGAAACCACTGATAAAAGCTAAATTGTGGATTGGAAAAAAAAACAGTTAGATGAATATGTATGTAATATCATATTGGTTTGGATGGAAACAACTTGGTAATTGAAATGCTTGTAACATTGGGCCACCAGAAATATCAAATAAGAAACCTATTTGTGGCATATAAGCCCACCACATTGGCCGAAAGCATTGAAACTTTTGAAAGTACCGTACGTATGAAACTTACTTGAGCAAAATCATATACGGATGGTGGAGGTTTGAAGATAAGTCAAGTTCGTTATTTTTACATACTGTATGTACTCGGGTAAGGGACACATCCTGGTCTGTATGTACATGTACGCAAGACTTGTTGGAAGAAGCCGTTTGCCTGCCCATCTTAACCAAGTAACTGGCCTTGCATTTTTTCCATGCTCCTCCTAACCAAGTAACTGGCCTCAGATCTTTTGCATTCTCCTCCTTACCAAGTAACTGGTCTCAGATATTTGCCTGCCCCTCTATACCAAGTAATTGGCCTAAGATCTTTTGCGTTCTCCTCCTAACCAAGTAACTGGCCTCAGATTTTTGTCTGGCCCTCCTAACCAAGTAACTGGCCTCAGATTTTTTTCTGGCCCTCCTAACCAAGTAACTGGCCTCAGATTTTTGCCTGCCCCTCCTAACCAAGTAACTGGCCTCAGAATTTTGCCTGCCCATCCTAACCAAGTAACTGGCCTCAGATGAAGTACTTCGCTATATAGGATCTGTAGCATGGTCTGCCTTGAAAGAAAAAAAAACAAACAAACAAACAAAACAAACTGGACTCTGCATATTTGTTTGTTTTTGTTTGTTTATTTGTTTTTGTTTGTTTGTTGCTTGTTCATTTGGTGTGGTTAGGACGATAATGAGAATTTTGAAATAATGAAATGTTGAGTTCCTACTGATAAGGTGTGTTTTCAATGATTGAGTAATACATGTATTTTATTAACTGAATAGCGCTTCACACTAATGACGTCACACGAGTGATTTGGCCAGGGTGCACAAGTACAAAATCCCCGGATGTCAGATAAACTTTTCATGCATGCACATGCATGCACACAAGCACACCCACCACATGTTTGCATAGTTGCAATGCTATTTTTTAGCGCAAGTGTGGAGCACTATTGAGACTTTGCAGTGCGTTGCTAATTCTAATTCATCATTAACCATCTTTAAGCCAGGACCCCATGAGTAATTTCATCTAAGGACCTTCGTGAAGCTGACTCAAATCCAGCACTATGGCAAATTCTCCAAGCTCTGCCATTTTGGTCCAATTCTGAGTAGGCAACAGCCCCCATACAATCATACATTATATTGGTATACTGGTAACCATACTCTAGGCCATTGTGTCCCAAGTCTACAGAATTATATAATACTCAAAACGGATCGTGGCAGATTTGAAACGTGCGACCAATATTTCTCCAACTTCCTTTGCATCGTCACTTAAAAAACTGACTCGTCATGACCTAGAAATGAATCAAATTTGACGCAAATTTATGTATCTGGGTAGGCTTGGGTTCGCTAATCCTTGTAACATCGCTGTGAGTAGTATTGGATCTTAATACAGCGTGTTCAAAAAAACATTCTGCAGCCGAAAGGCTTAGCACTTCCTCGAAATAAGCTCGATCATCAGAAATGGCCCTGGAGCGGGGTTTGAACCCGTAACCTGTTTATCTGCAGCCCGATTACACTACCTCTCAATTTACTTCCGTGAGCCGCAGGGGCTTGTGTTCGTAAAGCCACTTCTTGCGCAGAATCCATGCAGTAGCAGGTGTATACTGTATGTATAGAACCTGCAAAGCAGCCAATGCTGTGTCATGGTGTAGAATACCATGCACCCTCTACCCAATTTTAGATAAGAACACATAAATTGCTTAGCAATTACCGGTAATGGGTCACGATAGTCAGAATCTCACACTAAGTGTACTGATGCTTTAGACTGCTATTGATGTAATTCTGTTAAGCAGAAAAAATAACGCTAAGCGAAACTTATACCCCAACTAATGTCGTATACGATATTGATATTATACATTATGCCTAATTGCTTGGGTTCGAGTTGAGTAACTACATGCACATTTTTGTGCTAAGCAAATACATGTAGTTGTGCTTAGCAGCGCCGTGAAATTGGCCCCTGAACATTCTGATAAATCTAGGAGTAAATACAATGTAATTTACAATTTCCCACCAGTGCTTAAAGGTTAATCACATTTGCTGTATAGAAAAAGCGCATGAACCGCATTGCACATGCAGGGCTTAATGTCGGTATACTATTAAGAGCTTTTGCGAATGTGTACTCCTAATGATGTCCAATAAAGAATTAATACATTACATTCACAATAGTGCATTCAGTAGCGTAGCATTTGAGACAGTCACAAATCATTGCCAATGTACATGGAGGAAGCAATGTCGAAACCATTAACACGTACCCTAACCCTCCATTTAAAGATTGACATCTTAATAGTTCCACTTAGAGCCATTGTGAATGTGCACTCTTATATATTAATAGCATTCAGTGAACATTCATAGATAGAGCATTCACCAGTGTGTCTCCGGAATCATCGCGCTAAGTACTGAGTAACCTTTACTGTGTTGAAACCATTAACGCCCTCACAGTCCAAGCATTAATGTTGGTATCATTTCGAAAGCTTTTCTGATTGCGCACTCTAAAAGCCATCTAGTGTTGAGTCTTAGGGCCTGTTTGTTTAATGCACAGAGTCACGAATCTTGCGGATCCGGATCCCATTTTAGCGTACCCTACATAGAACGTGGATCCCTAAATATGAGATCCTTTGCGTTAAACAAACAGGCCCTTAGCTCTATAGACCGATCCGACAGCACAAAATAGTGCCCGCAATTACTGCAGTGTCCCCATCTGCCTTTTGTCCGGCAACAAAAGAATTTACTCTCCGCCGCACTCCGTAATTGCTGGGTGTACATCCCATGATTAGGGGACATACACCCTGTAGTATACATGTAGAGTGCGGCAGACGTAAATTCATTAGTGTAGCATTGGCATAATCACAAATCATTACCTATTAAAGGTTAGGTAACATCATACTTTGGTAAGAAACCAAAACAGAAATGTTCACAGATTTACGTATAACTTACAGGGTATAACGGTGTTGGTGGTAGAAACATACCATTAGAATTTCTCTGCCTGAAATGAAAAGAAAGAGTAGGCCTATAATCAAAGATCTAAAACAGTTTTGATCTCGGGGTGAGATCAAAACTCCTGTGAATAGATTTTAAATTACTTGTGAGAATTTTTCACTGTTTCTCTCAAAAATTTGGCACCATATGGGACTGGAAATTTCACAGATGACTGTTACTGTATCTTCCTTGATATTTTTGCCCATGAATCTGAATTTCTTTGACAAAAACCAAAGTATGAAGCTACTTTTAAACTTGGTTGAAGAAACTGCCGGCGTGGAAAGTATGAACACTGCAAATTTAAACAGCTTCATGGGCAGGTTTTTGGTATTCTTCTCCTCTGTAATGTCCTTTTGAAGGATGAAATTTGTTACACAGCACGACCTATTATGTTGACACCATTAGGCTTATAGCTATTCATGGCGTTTTACAAGATGTGCTTTTTTTTGCATTGCGATGCGGCCAAGGATCGGTAGCACAAATTTGTCCGGTCAATCCGTGGGTGAATAACACCCTCAGCCCCCACGGATCGACATGTCTGGGCCTGGTAGCATGAATCATGCATGTTCCACCTCCATCAAGTATTAATGCAAGATTTAATTCATGCTAATCATGTACAACTGTAAGAGGCGCATTGCGGTACAAACTAGATTTTAAAGTGCTCAATCCATCTGAGCAGGCAATTTCCAGGTAACTTCATACTTCGGTCTTTGTCAAAGAAATGCAGATTCATTGGCAAAAATATCAAGGGAGATACAGTAAGACTAAGAGTCATCTGTGAAGTTTCCAGTCCCGTACGGTGCCCACTTTTTGAGAAAACAGTGAAAAATGCTCACAGTATTTTCAAATCTATTCAGAAGCTGTTTAATCTCGCCCCAAGATCAAATCTGTTTTTATTTTTGGTTGTACTCTTTTCCGGAGAAGCATTTTAGGCATGCAAAAAAATGTTACGGTATGTTTCTACCATCACCATCGTAATCTTATATACTGTATGTTTTAGTTGAATCTGTAGGCCTAAAGATTTTTGTTTTGGTATGCTACCAAAGTTGATAGTACTTTTAAATTGTAAGCTTGTATTTGCTTTTGGCTGGAAATATTCACGGAGGACTAAATGGCATTTAATTTTGGAATACAATTTTAAGCTTGCCTAGCATTCTAATCTGCTAATCAGGATTAATAAGTCTGTTTAAATCTTAAGCTACTAATACCTAGTGCTTAACGTGCTTAACAGTATTGTGGTACTTTTACCTTAACCCTAACCCTCTGCATTTACCACACAAAACAAGAGCTGCGCACCAGACATTACCACAGTCTCAACGGGGGAACTTGGTTATAAATAAACCACGCATTAGCATGGAAACCACACTCACTGTGATATATTGTGGTACAGAGGTGGGTTAGGGTTAATCTAGTTTTCATTAATCCATGTGTGAACAGCAGTGATTTTCACCCTTGGGTTAAATTAGTGCACAACTCATGTGTGAACGCACTCAGTGGTAGTTTGATTAAATCTACCCAGGTTTAAAATCTTTGCACATGTGAACATCAGCAACTTATTCTCGTATAGAATTTTACAACATTTTGTCCTAATTTGTGCACAAACAAAATGTGTGAAAACACACCGAATGGAGTTTTCATCCTTAGCTGGGTTAAATAACCTTGTGTGTGAACAGCCTTGCTGTACATTTTAATTACTACACAAAACTCCATGTGAACACAATTTACTTGTTTGATAATCCTTGTGGCACCTTTGAAAATGTTGAAACTGTCGGGAAATGACATGTACTAACTGGTTTGTTTTTGAAAAGTGAACAAAGAAAAATTGACTGGAGCGGGATTTGAATCGCCGACCTCCTGAATACCGTACAGGCGCTCTACCAACTGAGCTATCCAGCCCTATGTTGGTGGTGACCCCAATAGACAATTATCTTTGTTCGTTTGGTTTTGTTTTTAGTAGAATGTTTTGCAGTAACTAAACTTTTTGCCATGATCAAGCATAGGACCTTTTCCAAACCTCCGGCTCTGGCTCCGGCTTCGGCTCCATTTCGTTAATCCATTCGAAAATGATTTAACGGGTATCAAAAGAGAGGCTTTTGGACAGAGATTCAGCTTCAATGAAAAGCCACATCCTGTATTTTCAGCATACAAGTATGGGTGCTGGAGCTGGAGCCGGAGCCTGAACCAGAGCCGAGGTTTGGAAAAGGGCCCACATCAGGTAACATTTGGGGCCTGTTTGTTCTGCTGCGGATCTCAGTCGCCATATTTGATCTTACAAATCCACGTCTTATTAAGCAGGATATGCTAAACTACAATCCAGAGCAGCTTTTGCGCTCGGGATCACTGTTCGCCTGCCTGAAACAAACAGGCCACGTTTGTGTAGATTATAGTTTCATTGATAATCAACTTCTGCAGTTCATAACGGCTTGCCATTCATATGCATGGTTTGATTTTGTCTTGTTTCATAACTGAATAGGTAGGGAGTTACCTTTTCATACACATACAATGTTTAATGTAAATTTTCACTTTTTTTTTTAATTCTGGGAATTTTTTTGTGTTTTTTTTTTCTGATGTGATTCGCATTGATCCTTCCAATGTGGGTTTGTTATGCGTAAAAGAAATTCAAAATTATTATAATCTTTTTCCCCAAAAAATTTGGCACCAAATAAGCAATTTTGAAATTATATGTCACCCAGCTGAATTTGTTTCATTTTTTGGCTGTTATTTGAAAAGAAAATGCAAAAAAATGTAATGCTTCGTATTGAGATGGGGGGGGGGGGGTGGGGTATTTCATGAAAGAAAATGGATGTTATTGGGTTTTTTTTTCAGTTATCATCACATTGGCATACATTGGCTGATGAAGGATTACATTGGAAATATTGTTGGAAGGAATGTATTTGTGCTCTGTCAAAATATTTGTCAAAATTGGTCATCAAGTTTTTTCCGATTTGATGACCGATTTGACAATGTTTTGTGCTATTTTTATCCAGGGACCAATTTCATAGAGCTGCTTAGCACCAAAAATTGCTTAACACAAAAATGGCTTCCCCAATAAAACAAACTACCATTGAAAATTCGATTTGATATTCATGGTCAGCGAACAACAGCCAAAGAACAATTGCAAGTGATACACAACACATGGAAATTTGATTGTTAATCCTGTTTTTATTATTAAAGACAGAAATGTCATGCTTAGCAAATTTCTGTGCTAAGCAGCTCTATGAAATTGGCCCAGATGATAACCCATGTTTCTTCTTCTTCAGCCCCACCAAAGCTAGAGGGCGTTTTGCTATGCCACAGCGGACTGGTTCCGGCAGCCTTCGCCCATCCAGCATGCAACGTGTTGTGCAACCTATTTCCAACTCACCACCCATACCAAACAGTCCTCTGAGGTAAAAACCAAAGAAACAAAACAGACGAAAAAAAAACAAAAAAAAAACTAGATATCTTATTGATTCGAATATTGCCTTGTGGATGCCATTTTGGAAAAGAAAAAGAAAGACAAAAGAAGAAAAACTAGATATCTTATTAATTTAGATATTGCCTTGTGGAAGCCATTTTGGTCTGGTAACCACATCCACTAACAATATTTACAACTCTTTGATAGGTACCAGACTATTTTATTCATAAGCCTATCTTTAACCCTGAAAGACTTTTCTTATGCCGAAAGAAGGTGGCATGTGCATTATGAATTTTTTTTTTATATCAAAGATCACATTTGATCACATTAAATTGTTTTTTGTTTTGAAAAGACACCTTTTGAGGTGTTGTTTACAAGTTTTAGTTACCTTGGCGACCAAAACCTGATAATTACCTTGGAAACTTAGATACACTGGTATGGGTATAGATTGGTCCATTGCCCTAAGAAGTATGCCACTTCATTATATAACATGTGTCATGTAGTTTTTCGTTGTCAAATTTACGCCCACTTTGAAACAGAACTATATAGAAAATACAATTGCAATTTGCTTGATGACTTTAATACATTTCTGTAGCTACAATTGGTCGTTCAGATCCTTTACAAGCTGTGTTTTTGAAAACAATGGATAAATTTGGCCTTTCAAATAAAAAAGCAGTCAAGCACAAAATTCTTAAAACTTAAAGAGGATGTTCAACACTCACCAAACCTCGCTTAATTTGTTAGAACTATAATCATTAAATAACTTGACATGAGAACAAAAATATTTATCTCACTTTGAACACAGAAAGAGAGTCTTTTTGATGATTTTTCTCTCAACATGCTCAACCCTTAAAATGCTCAACCCTTAAAATTGAAACTGTCAATTGAAACTGTCTGAATTTCGTCAATGGGGGCAGCAGACATTTAATGAAAAGGCTCCGTAATGTGACTTCACGAAATCACACAGATTTGTCTGCTGCCCCCATTGACTAAATTCAGACAGTTTCAATTTTGGGGTAGCTTGCGGATTGAGCATGTTGAGAGAAAAATCATCAAAAAGACTCTTTCTGTGTTCAGTGTGAGATAAATTTTTTTTTTTCTCAGGTCAAGTAATTTAAGGATTATAGTTCTAACAAATAAAGCGAGGTTTGTTGAGTGTTGAACATCCTCTTTAATAATCTGGACCAGCCATATTTCATAGCATTATCAGAAAACTGCCTTTTTTGTTAGACAAAAATGAAAGTCCCGAAAGGCTAATTTCTAGTGAGGAAAACTATTTGAAATGGTTACCAATATTTGTTTGAAGTTTCAGCCTATTTCCAAAATGTGTACCACCAAAAGTTTGCAACGTATTGGCCAATTACTATTCATGGAATTTGTTGACAAAATGCGCATCTGAAAAGGGTTGACAGATTAGTGCATTGTGATTGGCCAACGCATTGCAAACTCTTGGGTGCGCACTACATGTATTTGGAATCGCCTGAATTGTACATGTACATGTTTGTGGGTTCATATACGGTATGGTTAAACACATCAGAGTGGCATACTTCTTGTGGGCAACTGACCATATTCCTCATTTTGCTGGATGTGTTCTGCATTCTCCCACAATATTCTGTTCATTTTCACCTATCTTCTTTGTATTTTGTTTGTTTGGGCTCCTTCTTCTATTTCATGTATAAACTGTTGGGATACCATTTGTGACCTGTTTTAACAAAATGAGGAATAAGTTGCTTTGCACCATCAGAACCAAGTTTTGTTAAACGTTTCGTTTGGTATTATTTTGGAAGTGTATTGAATAAGCACTTTGTACGCAACCACGAATGTAATGTTTGCAACTGATTCCTCATTTTGTTGTAGCAAGTCACATCTGGCCATGTGTATTACATTTAGATTTGGTTTTCCTTTTTATTTATCGCTAGTTTCACTGCGCATCCTTTGCCCATCCTACAGCACTGCCATAGAGCTATTTTAAGTTCACTAGAGAGCTTCTATTTGCTAGCACTTGCAAACCAGTTGCACGCTTTTTCATTGTTGAAATGCTTTTTTGAATTTTTTTAAGTTAGAGTGTCTGTTTTTCAATGTTTTAGAGCACTTTTTATGGGTAATTCTAAACCGGACGCCCAAATTTGTAACATTGCAGTATGTACATGGACCCTATAGACTATTTTGCTGATAGTTGGTCTATGGGCTTTTGTGTACAAAGGTATCGCACAATGCATTTTTTATGACATTTGAATCTTTTACCAGAAAAAGGTAAAGTGCTGCAAAATTTTGATGGCAGACACATCGTTATTTAAACTACATTTCCATGTTTCAACTTTCTCTTTAAGGCAACTTGATGGTTTTTTAAACTTCAAACCACTTTTTTTTCTTTCTTTTCTTTTTGGGTGATATCGTTATTTGCAAACCTGCAAATTGACAAAAACAATTTACAAATTGCAAAAATTGAGAACACTAATTCTTCCATTTTGTTGGCATTTTGATTTCAACAAAAACTGCACATAGTACCGACGTCCAATTGAAAAGGCAACATATTTTATGGTTGAAATTAGACACGTAATTTTATATGCACAAAACAATATTCATAAAAATTAATAATTATAATTTTTATAACGTGTAAACCTCTGCCAAATATTAATGCTAGCATTCAATGAAAACATAAAAAGAAGTTCAATTAATGCAAATAATAAACTGCTGTAAACTGTTCATCAAAACAAAAAAATGACTTGAAATATGTAAAATATTTGGAGTTAGGAGGGCATGATGTTTCGATATTTAGCAGGATCTTTCTGAAAGGCTAAACGACAAGAGGACAATCAGTTTTTTAATTTAAAATCAAGATTACAAGCACAATTCAAAGGGAAAAATGAAATAAAAGAAACACAGAATGAAGAATATCTTTTTAAAACAACAACAGTTTATAATTGCACATAATTATAGGGCCAGTTAATTTTTTGTATCTAGATTTGTCTAGAAATAATTTAGAAGCTAAATCCAGAGTCAAAGTTAAGGTTCGGATAAAAGAGAAAGCGCTCTAGTAAGTTTAAAATAGCTCCTTGGCAAGTTGCCCTCCCAAAAACAAAATGGCCTCCCGGTTGCTATGGTGATTGTGCAGTGTTTCTATCTCTCTTGTCCTGGTTATGTCTGAATTTTATTTGCTTTGCCTTGAATATCGCTCCGTACTTGCGTTTAAAATAGCACCTGATCTCAGACAAACATTGCGGCCATGCAAACGTGTGTGCATGTGCGCGTCCATGTACACTACGTGTGTGAGACAATATGTTTGTCTGACATCCGGGAATTTTGTGACGTCATTAGTGCGGAGCGCTATTGACGTACGTGTCCATGACGGCTAGCGATGGCAAGCTGCTGTTCAGAAACATAATGCGAAATTTCAAGTGCAATTCGGGCGATTCTAAATAGTGCGCCACCAAGAGTTTGCAGCGCGTTGGCCGATCACACTGCACAGAATCTATTGATGACCCTTTCCAGATGCGTATTGGGTCCGCAAATTCCATGCATTGTGATTGGCGATGCTTTGCAAACTCTTGGTGGCGCATTATTCGGAATCTGCGCAATTCAGACATGACCGGTTGTGTTTTTCTTTTGCTCTTGTGTTCTCGGTGACTCTTGGAAGTGCTTTTTATTTGATTTTGTCGCAGTGAAAGCCCACATAGCTGCGACGACCGCTATGTATCTTACCCCCAGTCCCTGCATGCCTCTGACCCCAATCTCTGTGATGAGTACCCCGTCTACGGAACCAGTCCGAGCGATCATCTGCTCGTTAGGTAAGACAAAGAGGCCGTGGTAAGACCGGGTGGGAGAGGTGGTCGAAGGTCATAGGTCACAGAAATGCTGAGTGCACTGAGCGGATGCTAGGCACATCGATTACCAGCTATAGAGTCTAATAGTGAAAAAGAAACGGAGTACCAGGACCCAACTTCATGGCTAACTGCAGAATTCTACCGTTGTTATTAAATTTTTTCACTTAATAGATGGTATAGCGCCAAATTTCTGTGCTTCTAGAGTAAGCAAGAAATAGTAATGTGTACAATGCATGTGCACAACTAATGAAGAGTCAATCCTGTTAAAAGTATGTCCATGACATAGGATCTTGTAAGCACATTTTCTGCTTCTGTTAACATCGATTTGTGCTTATGGTAAGCAGAGCCATGAAATATTAAGCCATTTGCGAGTTTAATCTGAATAGTATCTGGTACACAGACTTCTTTCATTGCATATAAACACCCCAGTTTGAATTTCTCAAACTAAAGACTATGTTGCTATATCACATGATTCGGGGTAAGCTTTTGCATAGCCATACCCATCTCTGGAATGGACTGGTTCCTTTGTGCCATTCTAATCTATTATGAACAGTGCATTGGTGCAAGGCGTCTGTTATGTAACCAAGCAAAAGCTTGCCCTGAATCGTGATATACATGTAGCAACAGATCGAGTCTTTTAGTCTTTAATTCAGGTTTTGATGTTTATATGTACACACAATGAAAGAATTTAGTGTACCAGATATTGTTCAATTTTAACTTGCAAAAGGCTTTATATCGGGCCGAGTACGCATATTTTGAATTGGAGAAATGTAAAGTACCTTGACTTCACACAATTGCTTGGCACAATCATGTTAGAAAGTGTTGCAATAGTCTACAAATGTTGGCCATGTACACACAGTCAATAATGATGTAAAAGACATTGTTAAATTCAGCTCCTAGACAAAACTGAGTTTATTTGAATGATAGGGTCTACCACTCTGGAATCAACGTTATTGCCTGAAAACTCCTGCCTCAGCATTTCTGTGTCTTCAGCCAAGACGTTCCAATTTTAGGCTCTGTCGATTATGTGAGGACGACGGCCGGTAAGACGGGGAATACAGCACCTGGCAGAGCCTCAGAATTGGGTTTCCTGTCACAGTACAGCAGCATGCCGATGCATAAAGCGGACATCTTTATTCATGTGTGATGACAAGACGTATAATTATTCACAAAACCATTTCCTCATGCAGGTACTCCATGCAGCTGCCATTTCTCAACAGTCTCTGGATGTGCTTTGCACCCTTGTGGTTGTGGTAGGACTATTGGGTTGTTAATGTCCCCTTTAACCACTTCACTATGACTGCATTATCTTGAACTTCTTTCCCCAGAGTTGTAACCAAGTCAAATTGTTCACAAGTCAAGTCAAGTCACAAGTCAAATAGCACTCTGCACTTGCGCTAAAAATAGCACACTAGCTCAGACAAACATTGCAACCATGCAAATGTGTAGTGTGTGCGTGCGCGTGCATGAATGGTGTACATCCAGGGATTTCGTACACTCATGTGATGTCATTAGTGCGGAGCGCTATTTCCTCTAGTCAACATGGTCTAGTCAAGTCTCCAGTCATTTTGTTTCAAGTCACAATTCACAAAGATTGCTGACTGAGTAGGACTCAAGTCCAAGTCACCGACTTGAGTCAATAACTCGGACGTTTCCTACCCCCTCCCATGCTCAGAGAATTCTGTTCCAGCCAACACCTGACATGATCGATGTTGTGCATTCAGTTTTCTGCTAAGCCCCGTCCACACTGGACTTTTTTTTCCCGGGGATTTAACAGAGCCGATGGGTAAATGAAAAATGGGCAAATATTACCGGTGTTCGCACTTGGACTTTTGACTCGGGCAACTTAACCGTGCACACGCGGAAGAATTACTGAACTGACAATACTAGGCTCATGCGGGTACTCGACTTGCACTGTCTGCACTGGACTTATCCGACTCGCACTGTCCGCACTAGACTTTTCGTCTCAGGTAAAGTGTCTCGGTCATTCTACCTGGGCAGAAGTTGGCCGGTAGAAATACCCGTGCTGCTCGGGCAAAACAACTAAGAGGTGTAGACTTCCTGAGACGTCTGCACTGGACTTAAAATGGGTAAAGTACCCAGCGTCTCGGTAACTTTGCCCCCAAAAAGACCAGTGCGGACAGGGCTTTAGGAATTGTTTGACATATTAGGACTCTTTGTACTGTATTAATGAATAGAGATTTAGTCAATATAGGATGTTCTTAATGGAATTGGTTCTTTTAGCCATTCCTGCCAGCCACTCTATGAGACGTCACTTTTCACTTTGCACAAAGCCTTATAGCGTGATGTTTGAACCGGGCTATAAAGTATTGGGCTGTGCAGACTCTGAGGTATACAATAGTTTTTTCTTAATAGTAGAGGCCTCCTGATGACAAGCAGAATGCACAGTGCCTGAAACCTTGAGTTACTGGCTCTTCCAAGAGCCACGGTCTGTGAGATCTGTGATCCAGCTGATGATCCGGATGCCATGTTAGCGTATCCTACATAGGACGTGGATCTGCAGATCACGGATCTCGTGTGCAAAACAAACAAGCTCTAATACATGGTGTCACCACAAACATCCGACATTGTAAACCCACCATGCAAACCATCAAATCTCGTGTCCTGATGGATTTTTCCCTGAACTTTTTGGGTGCTCCCTTTTCAAGCTTGTCGAGACTGCTTTTAATGGCTTTTCAGTTGTCAGAATGTGTCTGGCTGGTCTGGGGATTGGTTGTGATATTTTGAGTAAACCGATACTTAACGTCGTGTTTTTTCTTTTGGTTGAGATGAAATGAGCCAGATAGCAGGCTTCTCTGAAGTCACTCTGCTCCCAATGTTCCCGACTCTTTCTGGCAGAGAGTGTGAGTCTAAATGTCATCCTCTCAGCCTGAAATCTCTTTATCCAGGTCACTTCGTCTTCTGCTGTCTGCCTCGTCTTGTATTCAAAATCTCGGGGTTGGAACCGGATCGAACCCCGAGATTTTGTTAAACCCTTTTCACACTTGAAAATGTTCAACCCCGAGCCAACCCGGGTAGGACGACCTAGCCGGATCGAAATCAACCCGGTTCCAAACTGCATTTTTCACACAAAATGTACATTGTAGTGTGAACGTTGTGTCTTTTCGATCTGGTTCAACACGGATCAAAAAAGAGGCATGGGACTTTGTTAACCTGTGATTCTGACTGTATTAATGGTCATTACCTATGGATCGACCGTTTAATTTGAAGGTGATGACTTCTTTCCCTGCTAGGGACCTTCCTTGATGGAGCTTCCATTTTATACGAGAAACTTGCAGACATTCATTGATTTTGTGCTTTTTTTAACGTTTAACTTCCTCAAAATCTTGAATCTACAGGTTTTCCAGCTCGGGGAGAAGTCGGACGCCCGACTCGCCGACCCGCACCCCGATCCGAGAGGAGAGCATGGAGTTCACCGATGAATACATGAACATGGCTCCGTCCTCATCAACCAAAGGTATGACCCGATGTCCTACCAAGGATGGTAGAGTCTAAAAGGTCTGGTTTCTCCACGCCATAGGGATAGCAGCACGGAAAGCCTACTAATCGTTGGTGGCACTATGCAGCATGATGAGTTTCCATACCGAACAATGAATTTCCGAGTACCGTACATGTAGTTGTTGGAACGCAGTGAATCGGTTACAGTGGAACATCACTATACCTACACTACATCCTTGGCTCCCAATTTTTGTCAGCAATGTATACAAGCATGCTGAACATTGTTCACTAAAGGCCTTTTCACATGACACTGAAAAAAACTCTCAACCATTGAGACACTTTCTCATGGTTGCTAAATCTTACAAAACGGTTTTTCGCCGGCCTCTTTTGCGTCCTTTCACATGGCGCAGTGTAACATTTCGCAAGCCTCCCTTGAGACGGAACGCGGGTAATCAATAAACTATGCATTTTCGTGAATGTAAAACGCTGCTAGTACAATCACGACCCTGAGGTTGCGCGTGAAGCGGGCGGGAGTGCGCACAGTCTGTAAAGGCCATGTAACACATAGAAAACGCATGTGTATTGCAAAGCACTTTGCAAATGACCCTTGAGAAATTTTGTCGTAGGTCTGGACCTCGGTCAAAATCTCTCAAGGATTCACCAGGGACGTCGGTCACCCTCAAGTATTGGTGTCCTTTCACACGATTACACTTTTGTAAGATTTCGTAACCGTGAGAGAATTTCTCAATGGTTGAGAGTTTTGTTGCGTCGTGTGAAAAGGCCTTAAAACGAACAATGTCCGTGCATCCTGGCATTTTCTTTACAGTGGCTTTCCACTGTATTACCGAATAATGATACAATGCCCCACGGAACAGTATGATTACCAAACTGAATGATAAAATTGAACAATTGAATCGTTACAATTTTTCCACCTGAAATGGTGTTTTTATCCAGAAATTAGTAAAACAACGACCGAAAATCTTTTTGATCTTTTAAAAGATCAAAAATAAAAGAGAAAAGACTTGAGAAAAACTGTGGCTGTTTTTAACTGTTTTCTCAAAAAGTGGGCACCGTATGGGACTGAAGTTTTCACAGATAACTGTTACTGTATCTGTCTTGATATTTTTGCCCATCAAGATCAATCTTAGTGCTTTGTGAAATGGACACCAATGTTAGTGTTGTACCTGTTGTACTGCATGTTTCATACTGTATTTGCATGATTGCATGGCTTCTGCATGTTCATCTTTCATATACGAAAATGGCAACACCAGGAATTCTGAAACACATTTCACTGCAAAGCAGGGGTTTGTGTTTCTCAAATCAGGACCAAATTTGCTGGGTACCAGTCAAAACCAGTGTACAGCACATGAAACTTTGGCTGGTCACCCAAAGAAAGATTGTCATTCAGTAAGGCGCTCATTGTGCACCAGTGCCTTTTTCATTCATTTGAATGTAGAATTCTCACTTTGCCATCGATTTTGCATATCTGTCCATCATTGTATTGCGATCATGTTTGGCAATTTTGCTAATTGATTTTTTGTGGCAAATTGTCAGTTTGTCATTTGACACTGTATAAACAGACTTGGAAGCAATAGTCACAAAAGTCTGCCTAAGTTTGTGTTAGCCTCCCGAGTTGACAACATTGAAACTCAACATATTCGTAGTTGAAAAGTTTGTTGGGAGCAATTGCAGAATACCCCGCCACGCAAAAATACCCCGTAAAATTCAATGGCTACGAGGTCAAGCGAATCACGAATGGCGAGAAAGAATTCTACCTTAGAGGGCAAACTGGCTAGGCCCAGTGTTGTGTACAGCTTATTAGAGAACGAAGCATCCCTATGAACCACGCTAAGTGAATGGGGAAGGTTGGAAAAAATTCCAATGTGGGTCCGGGGAAGTGGATACAAGGATACGAAGTCAAGCTGTTAGTTTTTACAGGCCTTTTGTCTCGTGCAGCAGTGCAAAGTGAATGGGGAAGGTTGGAAAAAATTCTAAGTCCAATGTGGGTCCGGGGAAGTGTATACGCGGATACGCAGATACGAAGTGACATTCACTGAAGCATGACTCTGTATCCGCGAATCCGCGGCTACGAGATGGGCAAGCTGAGTGGCGGGTTATTCTGCAATTGTTCCGTTTGTTGTTACCATTTGTTTGTTCCTATTGCATGCCTGTTTTGCATCATTTTCCCCCTACCCACTCCCCCCGCCCCCCTCTGATACAGCAGCCCTGACTGTACACATCCCCATCACCCGCCAACCCTTGCACCATCACACCATGGACAATAGAGGGCGCTCTCCGTCCCCCGACTACGTCTCTTTACGGCCGTTGCAGTGTACCATTTCACCACCTTCACCACCACCATCACCAACAACACATCCACCATTACCTTGGAGCGATCGGTCACCATCCCTAACGCACCTTTCACGTCAGTTTTTTTTTCTGGTTCTGTTCTTCGGACCTTTTAATACGAAAAGAGGCTGTAGGCTATACACCAATTCGACGGCACGAACATGCAGGTAAAAAACACCCGCCATTACTGGTGTGTCCCCGCCCGTATTTTGTCCGGCAACAAAAGGATTTACGTCCACCACACTCTATAATTACAGGGTGTACATCCCATGATTAGGGGACGTGGCGGACGTAAATCCTTTTGTTGCCGAACAAAATACAGGCGGGGACAAACCGGTAATGGCGGGTGTTTCTTACCTCCATGTTCGCGCCGTCGGATCGGTGTATACAAACTGTAGGCTTCGGATTTATTTAGCTACTGCCATTTTTGCAGTGTTGGAGTCCAGTCCTCCAATCCGAGTACAGATAACTCTGAGTACTTCAAGGGCTAAGTACTGGACAGAGTCCGAGTACATTGCTGGCAAGTCCAAGTCCTAAGTATCGAGTAAGAACACATTCAAGGCCGAGTACAGGGCTGAGTCCGAATACCAAAGTCCGATTCCACGTCCGACCACATGCACAGTACCATCGCACAGTGCCAAAAAATGCAGTTTGGTTTCACAACGATATTTTTGGACATTGTGCCACTCTTCTTAGAATTTTTGTTTTGTTTTACGAGCCTTGCAAATGACACTGTGCTGCTTACTCCATTTAATACTAAACTCCTGATGATCTTCATACTTCCATTGTATAATTTACCGGAAATCATTAACATAATCAACTGTGAAATTTGTAACAAAAATGAAATTTGCACAAAACATTTGTCAAGTACACCCAAAAGTCGAGTACAGGCCAAGTACATTTATATTTGAGTACTTTTCATCAAGTACCGGCTAAGTACGTCTTTTTTCTGAGTACTTTTAATCGAGTACTGACCAAGTACCATTATGTGGCCTAAATGAAATGAAGGGTTTGAGATACATGTCAAAGCTGGAGTTTTTTCTTGGCTTCGCCATATGGCCCACTCTTTTCATTTTGTTTTGTGGGCCTCAAATGGTGGAAGCGATGTAAGTCCCAAACCTAGCCTCAAGCCTGGTTTCTTGAAGGCCCTTAGATATTAGCCTGAATGTGATAAAAGTGTTGTTAAATTGAAATTTTCTACTGAGTTCCATGAGTGCCATTCCACTTATCCAGATAACCAGATAATTTATCTCGCCAAGTCGACTATTGGAGTGGTACAAGTCTACAAGTCATCTTGTCTCAATAATGGGATACTTTTGACTAACCATTGTTAACCTCAAGAGGGCGCTCTTCACTGTTCTCGAGAAATGTGTGTCGTGTTACTTTTGTGCGCTAAAATACGTCGTAAACACAACCGTCGTAAAATAAGCGCATGAAAATGCCGTGTACATACTGTGCTGTGCCCAGTTGTGGTGGCAGGGGGACATGAGTTCCCCAAGAACAAAGAAATGCAGAATATGTGGCGATTAGCCATCAAAAGAGTGAGTTACAAACAATCATGGTGGCCGACGGCAAACATCATAATGTTTGTGCACAAGTTTTTACTTTGGCAAGCAAGACCAAGCACATTATTCCTCGCCAAACATAAGAATTTCACCTCAATGTTTTTTGGGGGTATTAAAATTGGGTTGGGCGGCAATGAGAAGCCAAAAGTTACTTTTAAATGTCCTGAATTTAATGTTCACAGCATTTTCCTGCGGAGAGTTTTTTGACAATCGGCATACTTAAAGCGTGTACAAAAGTTTTCATTAGACTTTTTGTTTGCTGCCCTCTATCGACAGCTCCCTCCAAAAGTCTCCCATAGTGAAAACGAGAAGTCAACATATCTTGATAATTTATCTGGCCAAGTCATTGAAGTGAATTTAATAAATTGTCTTATCCTGACAATAAGCTTCAGTTTTATTATTGTCCGTCTTTACAAGGTAAACTATCAGGACAAGTTGACTTCTTTCTTCCAAGTCAGGTTGGCAAGATAAATTATCAGGATATGTCTATTTCTTTGTTTTCACCAAGTCATCTTGCACAGATAAATTATCTTGATAAGCTGATTTTTAGGGCTTAAAGGGAGCATATAGGATTTGCAAAAGCTGGGTTTTCAAGGAAATTAAGATTTAGTGTCTTTTCCAAAATGGTTCGTCCGAACGATTTTTGGAACAAACATAAAGTTAACTATTCTTCATGTTTTATAAGAAAAATCGAGTCAGGTTTTCGCTATTTTCTAGTGACTCAGATGTCCGATTGAGCTCAAATTTTCCTAGGTTTTGTTATTTCATGTACATGTTTGATCAGACAAAGTGTGAGTGCTGTCCTGTGACCTTTAACAATCATGGATTGTACCTTTAATAAGTCGAATTGGTGAGTTGAATTATGTGGTCATCTGGATAAGTGGAATGGCACTCGAGGAGCTCCGTAATTTCTTTTTTGGCATTGCTATGTTTAATACCTCCGAACACTGACCTCTGTAATGCAATGTAGACAAACCAAGTGAGGCTGTCATTTCTATTGATACATGTTTTATACATAGTGTTACGTTGCATGAAGTGTTGTGTTTAACAAGATTTTTTTAATAAGATTTGACACATTAATAATGTGTCAAATCTTGTTGATCAATGTTGTGTAGTATGATTCATTTTGTTGCTTTCGATTTTTGTAAATTTGGTATCCAAAACCAGTGTTTGCATGATAAATGTTGTCACAGGCTGAATGAGATTTAAAGGTAATATCATACTTTGGTAAGAAACCAAAACAGAAATGTTCACAGATTTACGTATAACTTACAGGGTATGAAGATGGTGGTGGTAGAAACATACCGTTAAAATTGTTCCGCCTGAAATGGTGTATTTATCCAGAAATTAGTAAAACAACGACCGAAAATCTTTTTGATCTTTGAAAAGATCAAAAATAAAAGAGAAAAGACTTAAGAAATACTGTGGCTGTTTTTCACTGTTTTTCAAAAAGTGGGCACTGTATGGGACTGACATTTTCACAGGTGACTATTACTGTATCTGTCTTGATATTTTTGCCCATGAATCTGTATTTCTTTGATAAAAACCAAAGTATGATACTACCTTTAAGGGCAATGGTATACATGTATGTGATTCACTTTCAAAGGTACAATGACTTGTAAGGACAGTTTAGAGTGTACCCTGTGGGAGAATTTCTTTAAAGGATAGGGAGGAGGTTCGAGAAAGGGCCAAAGAAAAACATGGAGGTTACCCAGAATGGTGATTCAGCAGCCAATTTCTGATTCGAGATTTGGGGCGCGGCGTTAGATCTCAATTTAACATGAATATTAATTGTTAGAAACCCTTTGACCTTTGACCTATAGCACCTGATGAAGACCAGTCCTACATGTCCATGACGCCCATGAGCCGGGGGTCACGGGGTTCGTCCAGTTACACTCCGCCCACCCAAGCCGCGCCCCAACTGGCGCAGAGATCGGCCAGTGTGAGTGGACGACTGATGACCGTCCCCCAGGGTAACGAGGAGGGGTACATGATGATGGCTCCAAGAAAAGGTAAGGTTTTAACAACAAAAGGGTGTGGTCTTTTGGGGTGTGGTTGAGTTCGGTGTGGCCATGTCGAGTGTGGTTATATCAGGTATGATGATTTCTTGTGTGGTATTGATGGTTATTATTGTGTGTGGTTGCGTTGGGTGCGGTCCTGCCAATTATGGTCATTTTAGGCGTGGTCATATCGGGAGTGGCCATGTTGGGTGTGGTCATTCTAGGCTGGATCTTGATGGGCATGGTTTAATGACATTGTGTTCGAGTCATATATCTCTGACTCTGAAGCTCAAGTGATCTTAAGAAACAGGAGTTTATAAAGGGCGTGGTCGGTTTATGGGCTTGGTTTGGGTGTGGTTCAGATTGGAAGGTGCAGCTGAAAAGAGTCCCGTAAATGATTGTTGTAATTTGGTTTGCAATCTTTGTTTCATACGTTGGACATGAATTTCATCAGTTTGTTGTGACAGCGCCCTCTATCTGCTGTCACAAGTTAGCTGTCTTTAATTGAATGGGAAGACTTTTACACTGTTTGCTGTGTACATGTATTCCTAAAATCACAATGTGGAAGGAAAGTCTACTTTTGTCATCATCAGAGCTAAATAGCGCCCTCTTGTGTTCATTATTTTCTTGATGCCATATCAATGGGGCTTTATGATTTATTACATTGGCTCATATTAAAACCCACACCTGACAGTTCAGGCTCATGGGTCATTAATCGTGCCAATTTATCGGCATGCCCAGCAGTGCCAAACCGCCAACTTGTTGCGCAGTAACGTCGCAGTGTTATATACCCTGCCTTTGTTTATTACCGTATTTATTGCGATCCGTGCGGAATTGAACAATCTGGACGTGGCGTGCGAACACTTTGTGAAATAGTTAGCGTTTTCTTGAAGTGAAATGTGTCTTAATTTTGCAAGTGTGCTGTAAAAGTGCCAAATGCCACTAAACAGTGTAAGGTGCTACAGTAAAATAACTTGTAAAATCAGAATAGCATAGGAGAAGCAATAAATCACTTCGGTACGGAATGAGAACTCTTCACTGTAACCTTGCCAATGGACACCTGTCTGCTGATGATCAATTGAGCTCACCTGCGCTATGTCAACCCAATATGACTTTTCACACTTTAACAGCAATTTCAGGATAACAGTAACAAAAAAAGACGCAAGTTAAAGGCAGCGTACAGGATTTGCAAGGCCTCCAAACAAAGAAATTATTGAGTTTGAGACAGAAAATGGACTTAACGGTTTGTAAACAGTGCAAACAGTCACCATGGGAAAGCTTGGTTCATGAGATGCTGGGTTTTTTAAGGAAATCAAGATTTAGTGTATTTTAAAAAAGATCGTTCGTCTGAACCATTTAGAAGCATTTCGAAAGCGTGGTGTAATGTGAAGGATTCGGAGGGGGGCAAGATAATTTCGGCCGTATTTCTGCTATCCAGTTGAACAAAGCGTAAAAAGTACATGAGACAACGTATGTAAGGACGTTTAAGACCTTCACTTCTGTATTTTGTTTGACTCATTTCTGGATAAATACACCATTTCAGGCGGAAACATTTTAATGGTCTGTTTCTACCACCACCATCTTCATACCCTGTAAGTTATACGTAAATCTGTGAACATTTCTGTTTTGGTTTCTTACCAAAGTATGATACTACCTTTAAGCATGTCAACTCTACGCCAGTGGGTACATGTCAGGGACGGGGTTTGAGAATATCCGTTATATTTGACAACTGGTTTGATTGTCATTCATCCTGACAGGTGTCATAATTGATTTTTTTTTTTCGTGGGGGGGGGGGGGAGAGATATGGCACCAGAACAACTAAAGGTTACTGTAATGGCGCGGCGAGACAGCGCCAACAAACCGTAGTAGTGTGACTGACTTGTTACTAACGAGCTGCGTGGCCTTCGGGGAAAGGGGGGGGGGGGTGAGTTGGTGTCAAGATTGGTTTATTGGGGGATCGTTCTGCATGCCAGTCATCTCTCGGATCACGTTTGGCTGAGGCTGTTTCGGATTTTTACACGGAATTTGTTTGATGTGCTTTTGAGGTCCGGCCACGCATACTGGCTTTGAGGACTTGTCCAATTCTATGTCTACGGAGGTCCATAAGTGCCATTCCACTTTTATCGAGATAATAATCATTGAAAAGTGAACAAAGAAAAATTTACTGGAACGGGATTCGAACCGGCGACCTCCTGAATACCGTACCTAGGCGCTCTACCAACTGAGCCATCCAGCCCTATGTTGGTGGTGACCCCAATAGTCAACTATCTTTGTTCGTTTGGCAGTCAGAAGCCATGAAACCACGCACACACCGCGCTTTTCAATGACTTTAAACTCAGTCAGTTTCCCTTGTGGTTATTTCACGAAGAAATAATAATCACATAATTTATCTCGCCAAGTCGACTTATTAAACTCTAAAAGTCGACATATGAAGTTAATTTATCTGTGCAAGATGACTTAGTAAAAAACTAAGAAGTCATTATATCTTGATAATTTATCTCGCCAAGATGACTTACTGAAAGAAGGAAGTCAACTTGTCTCGATAGGTTACCTTGCAAAGCTGACTCACTAAAATTGAAGTAACTTATCAGGAAAAGGCAACTTTTTAGATGCACTTTGTTGACTTTACGAGATAAATTATCGGAATATGTCAACTCCTCATTTTCACTTCAATTCATCTTGTTGAGATAATTATTGAGACAAGACGACTTTTGCGACTCCAAAAGTCGACTTGGCGAGATAAATTATGTGGTCATCTAGATACATGGAATGGCACTCATGGAGCACTGTATATGTCTTTACCAATACACGGGTTTACACTTCCAAAAAAGCGCATGCGTGATAGTGCCTCGTTTTGAAGTCACGATCAAAACTGCCGAAGCGTAAACCCGTGTATTGTCTTCGACAATGGATGGGCTTACACTTCGAAAAGTGTGCACGCGTGGAAGTGCCTCGTTTTGAAGTTGCGATCAAAATCCAAGATGGCCGCCATGGTGTAAACCTGTGTATGGGAGACTTTTGAGAACCGGTCTTCAAGTCAACGGCGCACGCACATGCACAACAGCGCAGGCGCAAAACAACGTGCGCATACTCACTGTTGCGTGCGCATGCGCTGTTGACTTGAAGACCGGTTCTCAAAAGTCTCCCATTTTCAATCTTTACTTGAGGTATGATAATCCTTACCCATGTATGGTTACAATTTGTCTGCTTTCAATTTCTTCCCCCTGGGAAGCATCTATAGCAGTTTGCCTCATGGCGTGAGAATATTTCACGATTGCCTTGTTATTTCCATTGAAATACATTGAATGGGGGTACTGTCTGGAACAAGAGGTTCAATAAACCTTTATTGTCTCCAAATATTTGCTCTTTGTGGTATATTTACCCTCTTGATTTGAATAGATCGGCAATTTTGAGCAGGCTGCAATCTGTGAGTTCTGAAACACAGATGCGTGACACGGATTATGTCCGCTTGGCATTAAGGGTATTGTACGGCGTTGTGTGCCCGCATTGTTTACGCTGAGCTCCCTGCGCATATGTAAGCCCCCCCCCCCCCCCCCCCGCCAGATGAACTCTATTTGACCAGGGACTGATAATGAGGCTGGTCAAAACAAAGCCAAATTAATCATGGGCTGATGGGGTTGAGTAAGTCCTCCATATTGGCAAGGCAAGCGCAGTACACATCATTAGTTACAATCTTACAGTGCTGATTTGGCATGGCAAGCGAAGCGTACATTAGCCAAAGTAGTGATTACTTTCCAAGTCAGCCTTGAGAAAGAGTCCACAACATATATGTGTACCTTTAAGTGTAACTATGAATAAGATCTGGGGCCAATTTCATAGAGCTGCTTAGCACAAAACATTGCTTACCACAAATATAGCTTGCCCAATAAAAACAAACCACCATTGAAAATTCCCTTTGATATTCATGTTCAACGAACAACAGCCAAAGAATAATTGCAAGTGATACACAACTCATGGAAATTTGGTTGTTAATCCTGTTTTTACTATGACAGAAATGTCATCATGCTTAGCGAATTTTTGTGCTAAACAGCTCTATGAAATTGGCCCCTGAATGGTACAAACCTTAAGTCAGGCCACAGATTTCATGTTTATCACCTTAGCAACTTGAAATTTTCAGCTTTTCTTGTTCCAACCTCATTTTCAGCCACCGGTCACGTAGAGGTCATCTGGCTGGGCTTTGTGTGCAGGGAGCTCTGCGTAAACAATGCAGGCATGCACTGGTTGAATAAGCACTGCACAAAATCATAAATACCAGGCAGACTCTAATCATGCAGTTCATGCACGGATTACGGATTCCATGAAATAGATTTCATGCGTAGCAGTTCCCATACGAACAGCAATTTGACATAACGGATTCCATGAAATCAGGTTGATCTATTTCTTGTTTACTCTGGGTTTACCTGCTCAGTGAAACACACACTGTTTTCCAGAGATTCCCAGCAATTAACAATATGAATTATGAAGGATGGTGCTACACGTGACTGAGTAGCAGGCATCTCCTGATGATGACTAGAGCAGACTAGTCGAAACATTGAGATCTAATTGCGAGAAGAGCGAACAATATAGAAGTGCGAACGATATAGAAGTGCGAAAGTACGAACGATTTTTACATGGTGTTTCCGCAAACCGATCCGCATAGCAGGCTTTCATGGGCGCCCTTTGGCTGCCAGCCACATCAACCCATATAATGATCACGAAGCACATCTTAATATCAAAACTGTTTGATTTTTGTGGAGGGAGGAAAACCGGAGAACCCGGAGAAAAAAACCCTTGAAGCATAGGAGAGAACCAAACGCACTACTCTACTCACATTTGACCCAAGCCGGGATCGAACCCGGGCCACATTGGTGAGAGGCGAGTGCCTAACACACTTTGAACAGGCTCCTGTTCTAAAATCATGATTTATGCCATTTCTTAAGATTTTTTTATTTTTTGGGGGTGGGGATGATATTGCTCTTTCAACCTCCGATTCCAAGATCTGCCATCGGTGTGCCGATATCTTACTTCCAATCACACTCTCAGCTCTGTCGGGATATTCGTAGACGGAAGAGAAAAAACGTGACCATAGGAAATAAATAAATGCTGAATATTTATACAGCCTGAATCTACTGGGGCTACTGAGATATAAGGGAATGCGCAAATGCGATAGTGCCAGTGTCGTCCTGTCAGAGTGCGAATTCTTTCGGGCAGTGTAGCACTTTCCATCACGGCAAACAGCTCATCAATATCTTATCATGTACTGCTACAAGGGAAACTGGATGGGGTGAACAAATGTCGGCCATTCTAGGCCCACCAAATAATGTTGTCGGTGCTTCAGAATTGAAGACATTAACGTGAATTCCATGTTAAAGGTAATGTCGTACTTTGGTAAGAGACCAAAACAGAAATGTTCACAGATTTACGTATAACTTTCAGGGTATGAAGATGATGCTGGTAGAAACCTATACCGTTAAAATGTTTCTGCCTGAAATGGTGTATTTATCCAGAAATTAGTAAAACAACGACTGGAGATCTTTTTGATCTTTTTAAGGACTTCAGAAATACTGTGGCTGTTTTCACTGTTTTCTCAAAAAGTGGGCACTGTATGGGACTGAAATTTTCACAGATGACTGTTACTGTATCTGTCTTGATATTTTTGCCCATGGATCTAAATTTCTTTGATAAAAACCAAAGTATGATACTACCTTTAAGCGCTTGTATTAAGGAATCAAGGTTAAAGGTACATTAGCTTCATACTTTGGTTTTTGTCACAGAAATGCAGATTCATGGGTATAAAAATATATGAAGACAGACACAGTAAATGTCATCTGTGAAATTTCCAGTTCCATACGGTGCCCACTTTTTTGAGAAAGCAGTGAAAAACGCCCATGGTATATATAGCCTATTTACACACATGTATAAAATCTGTTACACAGAATTGTTCATCTTCCGAAGATATGTTTCTACCATCACCATCTTTATACCCTGTAAGTTATACGTAAATCTGTGAGCATTTCTGTTTTGGTATGCTACCAAAATATGATAGTACCTTTAAGGAGCCAAGGTTAATAAGCTGCCCCAGTGATAGACTCAAATGTTGATGGATATTCACACCTTAGCTTGAGTGGCTGTTGGGAAGTTTAAACAAGACTTAGGTCATTTGCGGGGGACAAAAAACAGCTACCGCAGCTAAGACCATTTCCTAGCGCCCATTGGCACAATCACACTATATCTCTGTATAGCCCCATGAAATTCAATCTCTTTGGTTATTCAGTATTCATTTCTTTCCCGTGGTCATCTTCTTTTTCTTCTGGAAATTTGCCGACACGGTGACTATCATTATTATGTGTGTCATCATTAAAGGTAGTATCATACTTTGGTAGCAAACCAAAAGAGAAATCTTTACAGATTTACATGTACCTAGTGCTGGACTTTTTATCCTGTTACACATGTATAGGTTAACTGACCCGGATTTCATTATATAATTGCAAATTTTCACCAACCATTAATAAACCGAAACTGAAAGGGAAAAAACAGAGACCAACGTTTGGCTCATGCTCAACTACCCAAAAAGTGTTAACTGTAGAATTTCAGTCAGTTATTTTGTCCATTTTGCCAAGTAGGCATAAACAGGATCTTAAACTGTTAAAGAAACACTGTACCAGTATGAACTTGATCTAAATTCTTGATCTAAAAACAACATTGTAAAAAAAAAAAACATTCTGAAAGTGATGATCACATTGAAGAAGACGTATATACCATAAATCGTACATGTCACGCATGTCGCACGTGATTACATAGGTTAACTGGTAACCTGATTATTTTTGTAATCAGTAACCGGATATGAAATTACCCGAATGTGCCCAGCACAAGATTTACCCATACAGTAACTTACAGGATATAAAGATGGCGATGGTACATGTAGAAACATACCATTCAACATTTTCTGCCTGAAAATGCTGTATTTATTTAGAAAAGAGTAAAACCAATGACCAAAAAACAACAAGTTTTGATCTCCGAACAGGGAGATCCAAACTCCTTTGAATAGATTTGCAATACCATAAGTGTTTTTCACTGTTTTCTCAAAAAGTGGTCACTGTATGGGACTGGAAATTTCACAGATGACTGTTTCTGTATCCTTGATATTTTTCCTCATTAATCTGTATTTTTGTCACAAAAACCCAATAAAGGTACCTTTAATAAGTGGAGTGTCTGTATAAATATACACAGTGGCTTGTGTAAAGGGACCTTGCGGGCGTTGGTTGTACACTAAAGGTATAGTGAGGTAACAGATACAGTGAAGGGGCTTGTGTTTATCTACAACCACCTGTCTCTATTAATAAGCCCCGCCCACATCCTGATGCTGAGTTGATGATTACATATAATTTATGTGCTTGTCCACAATTTTTTTCTTGTTGCCTTAGAAAAATGTAAATTGGTATTTAACCAATTTTCATGAAGAAAGTTTCATTCAAAGAGATTTTTCTTGTAGCTGTGATGGTTGACCAAACTCGCGTGTTCACACTGGTTTGAAAGATTTGAGGCTTTGCATGGTGACAATTGGTATGTGGATCGGTTTGCGGAAACACCATGTAATTATTGTTCGTACTTTCGCACTTCTATATCGTTCGCACTTCTATATCGTTCGCACTTCTTGCAATTAGGTCTCAACGTTTCGACTAGTCTGCTCTAGTCCTCATCAGGAGACCTATCCACATTCACACTGGTTTGTTTTATATTTACCTGAGCCGGAGCCTGAGTCAGAGCCGAGGTTTGGAAAAGGCTCCTGGTCTTGTCTTTATGAAGGAAGAAAGGATTTAGAGAAACATACAGGATGGTTGAGTGCTGGTGTTCATGTGCTCAAATATACACAGCGCTATTTGCACAATCTTCAACATTTTGTCTGACACCTGCTTTTGCCAAGCAGTAAACTCAGCAGTGTAAAGATCTCCCGAAGGCAGCGGTTCCAAGATCTCATTACCAACGTCTGAGAGAGTCCTGGAGTATCGCTCTAAGAGGGAGACCGAGTAGAGGGTAGGGGGGGCTGGGTAGGACAAGAAAAAAAAAGACACTCTAGCCTCAGACGACTTCAGATGTTTTACTTGACGTGCCTGTCACAAGCCTGTTATTAAAACCTGTAGGATGAAAGATTATTTAATTATGCTCCGGGCTGTGATTTTCATCTTTTCTTTATCAGGGTGCACAGGTGCACGCTGACCCTAAATATTGTGAATTTTTATGTTTGGACGTCTGTTAACCAACTAGGAATAAGATTGAAGAAACCAGCTAATCAGACTGATGAAGGTGGAGTCACGTGGTTGTCTGAAACAGTCAAGTTGTGAGATGCAGACGTATGATTGTCGTCTGTTTTTTTGGACGGGGAAGTGTCATAATTGCAAAACGTCTGCCGCAAGTTACTCCGAATTGATGTCTCGTTTTATGCTCGAGGGTTTTGAACTTTAAACCAGATTTTTTTGGGGGGGTCAAAAACTGGTCCTTTTTCATCAACTCGGTGTATTAAGTCTAGCTTGCGATAATTTCGCCTGTCGTGATTTGGCACTGCTTTAAATGATGGATCGTTAGAACTACAGTTTGTATTTAGGTCATTTTAGCATGGCCTAGTTTTATAGCTTTGTTTATAATTACGGCAAGCTTTTCTGCTTACTGTTGCTGAAACTTGCTTAAGCATTGAGCAGATTTCACAAATTGCCTTGCATGTGTTTGGTAGTCTCATTTGCATCACATATCTTAAGCAATTAGAATTGGTGAGCTAAGCAATAATCATTTTGTGCTTACAGTTAAGCATTGTTGTGAAAAGAAACTCAAATCATTAAGCAAGAAATTAAGCAACATGAGAAAGTGTGTAACTTTAGTCCAGCTGTTTAGCAGTAAAGAAATTGCTTAAAAGAAATTGCTCTTGAATATTAAAGGTACATGCATGAGACATCAATAAGCCATTTTCGAGTTAAATCTGAATAGAATCTGGTACACAGACTTCTTTCATTGCATATAAACACCCCAGTTTGAATTTTCCAAGACTCTGAACATTGCTATGGCATATGATTTAGAGCAAACTTCTGTTACATAACAGACGTCTTTTACAAATGCACAGGCTGTCATAATGGATAACAATGGCACAAAGGAACCAGTCCATTCCAAAGATATGTATTGCCATGCAAAAGCTTGCCCCGTGTAATTTAATATAGCAGTTGAACCAATGACATAATTGAAGAAGAACCAAAACGGCAAAACAATAACCGACGCAGAAACTTGTTGGCGGTTTGGCCTGCCAAAATGCACCCCTGTGATGTGACCCTGTACTTCATTTCTTTAGCTTCTTCCCTGAAAAAGTGTCAAAAACCCAGGCCAGAGAATTGTCATTTACAGATGCAAGACCTACCATGGTCATGGCATACCGCCTGAAAAAGCCTCGGCACTTCCATTTCGTTCGCACTTCTCGTAAGGTCTCAACATTTCGACTAGCCTGCTCTAGTCCTGGTCCATTCAGGGTCTCCTGATGAGGACTAGAGCAGGAAAGTCGTAACGTTGGGACCTTATGAGAAGTGCGAACGAAATAGAAGTGCGAAAGTACGAACGATTCTTACATGGTGTTCCCGCAAACCGATCCACATACCAATTGTCACCATGCAAAGCCTCAAATCTTTCTTGAAACAGCCTCAATAGACAATTCACAATTGCCCCATAGAATTGGCCTTTCCCCCTTCTTAAGAATGAAATTTCAGGCCTCAAACTCCATAAACGTTTCCTCAATCGACTATAGGGTTAAATGATGATAATCAAGCGCTCCAATTCTGCATTCAGTACTATCTGTGATTCAATGTCGGTGATAAGATTTTGCATCCCGGGTTTGATTGCCAAAACGGAACCTTTTTATGAATAGAGAAGCTTCATTACTCGGGCTAGGGGCTGGGGGTTGAGTCAGTGGGCTGTTCACTGAATGAGGAAAAAGCAATACAAACAAAGTAGTGGATTGAGGCGAGCGTTCTCCGGCTGGTTTATTTGTTCAGTGTATGCGATACCTGCTCGGTTCACACGTGAGGATTGGATGACAGAGATGTCAAAATCCTCATCTTAAAGATTCCATTCATCGAGCCTCGGCCATTGAATCACTTCCCATTCATAAAAAATCAGAAGGCTTTTTTAAACTCCGGCTCGGCTGAGCCGATCATCGGAAGTCAGCCCAAGAACAAAGATTGAGCTTGACAAGTGAAAGGAGAACAGGAATTGGGTAACCGTGGCCTGAATCATGCCCTGCCAACTCTGTGTCAGAATATCAAGTCAAAGATATCAAAACACATCAAATGTATAATCAAAATATCCTGAAATTTCTCACGATTGTCCAATTTGGAAGCGGTTCACAAAATGCATTTATGTTCCTTGTGTTATTACCTTGTCTGTATAGAACTCATGGCTTATGTTTAAATCAATGAAAGGTTTAATTTGCTCGAGATTTGTCAGTTATATTCTCAGTTTTTTGCAGCTTCGAGCTGGTTTTTGCACAGACATAAATAACCTATAGACCGACAGCGCCCCAAATGTTTTGCGGGGTACCTTAATTAAGACGGTACCCGACTATTGCCAAACTATGGGCAACATTTTTTACTTTTACACACGATTGAATAGGAAGGATTGATTCAAACGGGAAATTCTAGATGAAAACGAATTGATATCCACTTTAAACCCATTGGAGCATTAGGTTTTAGCTCACGTACCATTGCACAGTAATATATGTTTCTCAAATAATGGAAAGATTGAATGAAACACATGTACAAATTCGGCCAAGTCTGTCGTTGTCAAGGCAACGGCTTCAACATGCCAAACAAGTTAGAGAGCGCCTCAGGTGCGAAGCGTGTTGACACAATCAGCGTGGCCCCGAGGACTGTGATTGGTCGGTTTTCCCTGATTGATCCGGAGTGAAAGACGGATGCCGCAGGTGCGTTTTGTGGACGCTAGCTCGCTCGCTCTCCGCCAAGGGAACGGGTAGTCTGGCTCCGGAATTGACACTCACTATTGACATTTTATGAATTGATGATGAAAGTTAAATGCCGGCAGATGTGCGTATCACACTCCGTGTGTTTCATCTCTCGTAGGCTTGAAATTTCACCGATAGCATCGCCCGATTGAACATCAGACACTTCCTGTATAGATTTCTTTGTTCTGTCGGCTTGAGGCAGATACCCAGCGGTCAATCTTGTTCATGCTGACCTTGTTGACCTGTCCATCCCTGAAATCACATCCCTGGCTGGTTGTAAAGCATTCCCGTCTTACTTGGAGAAAAAGCGTGACTACTCCAGTGCGAGCATGTTACTAATTACACTGTTGCCTTGATGTCCATGCGCATCATTCAACGACAAGTGTCTGTGTGTGCAAACTAACACACTGATAACTTGTTGCTGAATAAGCTGTTGGCAGTCGGCACCAATGTTTTTTTTTTTTGCATGAACCAAATTAACTCAGAGCATCCACAAGATAACCAAGTTGACTAAATACCGATAATCAAAAATGGCCCTAGCCCCAGGGCTTTTTGTGACAGGGAAAACTTATGATTCTTATAAAGTTCAGAATATGCACAGTGTGCAGTATCCCCAAAACCAAGAACCATACATGAGAGTAATAGTATGAATCTGTCATTTAAAAGGTAGCAAAATTGACTGGAGCAGGATTCGACCCAGCGACCTCTGCAACAATGTACAGGCAGTGTTACCATCTGAGCTTTTCATCAGCCCTATGCATGTTGGCGGTGTCCCTAATAGTAAATTATCTTTCTTTGCTTATAAATGACGTTAGAAGCCATGAAACCACTAGAATTACTGTATATCCCAAGGATCATTATTGAAATACCCAATAACCACTGATACAAATTGTATACCACAATAGCACTCCGCACTTGCGCTAAAAATAGCACCCGATCTCAGACAAACATTGCAACCATGCAAACATGTGTGCGCGTGCGTGTACACTACGTGCTGAGACAATCCTTGTCTGACATCCGGGGATTTTGTGACGTCATTAGTGCGGAGCGCTATTGTTTAAACTGCGCAACTGTGAATGATAAAATAATCTGATTTTGAGGAGAAAAACTTGTTTTCATGAGATCTACATGTAGTGCATGTAGGTCTGAATCAGCATGACAGAGTGGCACAGAAAAGGATTTGAATGTGTGAAAGACCGATGTCTCTGTGCCTTTTAAAGGTAGTATCATATTTTGGTTTTTATCAAAGAAATACAGTTTCATGGGCAAAAATATCAAGACAGATACAATAACAGTCATCTGTGAAAATTTCAGTCCCATTCGGTGCCCACTTTTTGAGAAAACAGTGTAAAACGGCCAGAGTATTTCTGAAGTCTTTTCTCTTTTATTTTTGATCTTTTTAAAGATCAAAAAGATTTTCGGTTGTTGTTTTACAAATTTCTGGATAAATACATCATTTCAGGCGGAAACATTTTTACGGTATGTTTCTACCACCATCATCTTCATACCCTCTAAGTTATACGTAAATCTGTGAACATTTCTGTTTTGGTCTCTTACCAAAGTATGATACTACCTTTAAAGTTAGGTTTATGTGCGTTTATTTCAGGCATGCAACTTTTCCTCAGATCAGCTGATTTCCTCTTTTTTCACTTCACTCTCAAGCCATTTAAACTTGAAAAACAAGTATGGTTTAGATTTGAATTTCCTTGTTGTTTGTTAAGTTCAAGTTGCATGCCTGTTATATGATGATATCAATTTGTCCAGGTACAGTGGAGCACAGCTACATGATGTATAAACCCTAACCCTAACCGCTATACCAACTATGCTGCACCGAACATCATCTTTGCCCCCCAATTTGTGTTCAGAACGTACCAGACGTCATTTAAAAATCCTGAAATGAATGACTGCTACATGTTAAACTACTTTCTGTGGATCGCATGGTGTTTTTTCATAGCAGCATTTTACTGTAATAGTTCAAAGTGAGAACTTTGTTGTTATAGCAAAACTAAAAAGACATATGGAGATTTATATTAAGGTGTGAATCCTGGGTACCAGACAGTGTGTTCAGTCTATGATCGTTTGATACATTTTCATGAAGAAAGAAAGTCAGTGAGATGTAGTGATATACATGTAGTGGTGTGCTGTGGCCTAATGGTCTGGAGTGTCGTGATCAAGATCTTGTGGTCAATCTACAGGTTGTGGGTTCGAATCCAGCCATGGGCTAGTGGTGCTTGCATCCTTGGGCAAGACGCTTTGTCACATATTGCTCCTCTTCACCAAGGAGTAAATGGTTACCTATGAGGGTAGAGATGGCTTTGTGCCTGATCAGCCTCTGTGCGCCTTACAGCATAAGGGGATGCACTTATCCGGGGATGTACTCCCTAGGGAGCTGAGATGGTTTCAGGAATGTAAATGGAGCCCGATGACCAGGGATAATAGTAATCACGCGCAGAGAGACATTCATTATGATATGTACTGTGTAAAAGCTGTTAATAAACAAATTGATGATGAATATGTTTTGTTTGTTTGTGTCTCCATAGCTGCCAAGAAGCGAGGGAGTACCGGAAGTCGAGATGTGTTTAAGCGGAGCAACACAACGGAAGGCCGGGATGTACTGAAACAACCTCCCGAAACCGACCAGGCCTACACCATGATGCAACCTGTCCCCAAGCACCACAGCAACAGCACAGTGCATGATGGGAATGCTGCTAAGGCTCATGGGAGCATCGCGAAATCGGTAACCGGGAACGTCCCCAAAGCTCCGACAGCTAATAACCTCGGGAGGACCCGAGCTAGCTTCTCAACTCCGTCAAGCATCAAGACACCAGAGCAGAAGATGAAGCCTAGTGAAATTCTTGTTCGGAGTATGTCAGACTCCAAGGAGCCTATCCTAGACACCTACATGACCATGGAGTTCCAGCCCAAAAACAACAAACCTAAATCTCCTGAAATTTCTAAGACTGGCGACCTTGGTCCTGGTTTGAACAGTAAAACTGAGAGCCAGATGTCCATACCTTGCTACATGAATGTTAATATGCCGGACTCGACGACCAAACAGCCAGATAGCGATTATACTTTCATGGTTCCTTCATCTCGTCCGGCTAATGTCCGAAAAGATGTGGACAAAGGGAGAAGCCAGTCGGCTGTTGAGAGCTTGCTGAGAGGGACCCAGAAGGTGGAGGCTGCTTCACGTGGGAACAGTGAGTACATGAATGTTGAATTCTCTAAGGGTGGGCCTCCTAGTGGGGAGCTGCCAGCTCGTCCCGTGCCGCCGATTCCAGCGAGAGTCCCCTCTAACGAGGGACCATACATGAATGTTGAGCCGGGGCAGAATGCCCAGGCTCCACACAGTCCCCGGTTACCCTCATCACCTCCCCTGCTGCCACAACGGACCAACATCCTCCCACAGAGGAATCACAACTCTACGAGTCCCGCCACCTCACCGTTGCAATCGCCCAACTCCCCGGTGGTGTCAGCCGGACGTCGCGCTGCCGACTTGAAGACCAGCATGGACGAGCTGAACCTTAACGATGGGTCTCCAAACGGTGGCTCTGGCCCTCCGTCGCAGGGCAGCGCCGGCTCACTGACACCAGGGAGTAAAAGCGGTGAACCTAGCCCCGGCCCGCCTTCTCGCAACTCCTCTTGTCGGTCCAGCCAGACCTCATTAGCAGACCGAGAACTAAACTACATCGACGTAGACATTGGCCAGCCGGACGCTAACACCGCGGCCGTGCCGATTGACCGTCGAGCTCGGTCCCCGTTCACCCGCAGAGCAGCCGAAGAGGACAAGTCTGTTCCTCCGACCAACTACGCAACTATAGACTTTACCAAGTCCGAGGGCTTGCGTACAGCGACATCCACACGAGAAAACAGACCCGTATAGAAGTCGCATTCTTCAAATCTTTATACAACACCCAACATTTGGGTCTTTCGTGAAGAACTTATTTCATCTGTTAATAATAATTAAATTTTTCCTTTTAAAAAATTCTTCTTAGCTCGTTTTCTTTTTAGATTCTTCATTGCAAGATGTCTATCATTTTACTGGGCCATTTTATGTTGTTTACAAGACAGAATACATGTAGTCTGTTTTGTTTATTTATTTTGATTTCTTTATGCAAATGAAGTTGACATCAACCTGAAGTCAAGGTTTGATTCAAAAATTGTAAAAGAAAAGTCAGCAAAGTTTCAAAATTTCATGTCACGTTTTGGTGACAAACGATTTGAATCTTTGTCATTTTTAATAACCTGCCAAGCTTCGATGTGTAACAAACGGTTTTCACCGTCCAAAATACATTCATTGTTGGCTGTTAAGCAATATGTTACAAATACTGAGTGTGCTACCGTTTTATTACTGGGCTCTTTTTTAGCTCAGGGCCACATGGTCCTTTTCAAAGAAAGCCCAAAACGGGCTGTGCGCAAACCACTCTGGCAAAATTTTTTTGCAAGGGTTGGTGCTGAGTACATACTACGTATGGATATAAAATTCATTCAAGTACTCAACTTCACACAGCTGGAACAAGTGACTCGACGGTGACATTCCATGGGCCGTTGTGAATCCATGAATAACGAAGTAAGGCTTTCTTATGGAAACAAAGTCAACTTTAAACTTGTTGGGCCGGCAACTATATGTTAACATGCGTGTCAACATGTCATGTAAATCCTGGGCCATTTTCCAAACCTCAGCTCGGCTCTGGCTCCGGCTCCAGCTCCGGCTCCATTTCGTGTATCCATTTTAAAATAACAAGTACATGCATCAAAATGGAGGCTTTTGGCTGTGGTTCGTAAATAGATTTTCTGGTTTGAAAAAGAAAACAGTTTCAGATTCAATGAAATAGCACAACCTATATTTTCAGCATATTGATGACAGAGCTGGAGCCGGAGCCGGAGCTGAGGTTTGGAAAAGGGCCCCATTTGCCTGAAGATTATCCAATGTCCTTTGTGTGCACATGCTTATAGTGTAGAATCTTCGATAAGGTCCATGGTAAAAGCAATCAATATACTTCATGCACATTATTCACTGCATACAACTTAGTAGGACAAACTTCACGGAACATTATAGAGTCATGTATTCCAGTAATTCTTTAGCTATTAGTAATACACTCCTTAAAAGTAGTATCATTCTTTGGTTTTTGTCAAAGAAATACATATTCGTGGGCAAAAATATCAAGGAAGATACCGTAAAAGTAATCTGTGAAAATTTCTGTCCCATACGGTGCCAACTTTTTGAGAAAACAGCGAACAGTACGGCCACAGTATTTCTTAAGTCTTTTCTCTTTTATTTTTGATCTTTTAAAATATCAAAAGGTTTTCGGTCGTTGTTTTACTAATTTCTGGATAAATACACCATTTCAGGCTGACAAATTTTAACAGTATGTTTCTACCACCACCATCTTCATACCCTGTAAGTTATACGTAAATCTGTGAACATTTCTGTTTTGGTCTCTTACCAAAGTATGATACTACCTTTAAGCAGCTTAAGTATTTTAAAAGGGTATGTACATGTAGGTGACCACCATTCATTGTTTTTTTTTTGTGAAAATAGAGTCGGTTCTGCAATTTTCCTGTGGAATTGAGCTCCCAAACACTTTCTATTGTAGTCACTTCTTTCCATGAACAAGTTTCATGATACAATTGTTACATTCTATTGTCTCATTTTTATACACCTTCAGCATATATACCTATACACACGGAAATAGGTAGAAATTGAACATGCCGTTGTGCGATGGTTGTTACATTCATAAGTAATTGATGTATCTAAAATTAATGAGTAGAGGTTTTTAACAAAACGGAAATAGTTGAGGCAGAATTCTGTCCCTGCGATAAGTCTTGCTGCAGTTCAAGTGTATGTGAGCATTTTTACCACAATGTGGTACGTTCTCTTCTACATGTATAAGGGCATATAATGGACTCGGCGTAGAGAAACCTTTTGAAGTTTACTGTTCATTTTGCTCACAGTTTTCTAAGAAAATTTGTGACCTAAAGATAAAAATTGTGTTCTATAAGCTTGTCACTGAAACAGACACTTTATACCTTTTTGGTCGTATATGTTTGCCAATTCTAGCGCAAGTTCTTTTCACGTTTTACTATGACACTGGTAGTCAACTTCAATTTTACTGTGGTAGATGATGGCATGATAAGCATTTCCAAGTTATCCCAAAACTTGGGGTAATTCCGTGACCGAGTGTGGTACAAGGCTTTCTTTTATTCCTAAATTGAGTTGATTGTTTTTCGTTTTCAAGTAAAGAGAAACTACTTTTTCACTTCACTTGTGCGAACATGTATTCACAAAACGAAGTATTCACCATAGTATATACATGTACGTAGTACCCCATGATCACTGCCATTTAATTCTTTAACGTCGAATGTCGTATTTGATTATTATCTTCTGAAAGCTAGGAACAATTTATCCAGGAAATTCAATGATAACAATATTAGGGGTTGATGCAATGATAGGACAATAGTTCCATAGACGCATCTTATACGAAACTCCAGATAAATCATACTTGGAAATATAAACACATATTTTAGACTTTTGGGCAAAACAAAAAAATGTTTGCAATTGTGAAATGCTCTCTTTGTGAAGAGAAGAATTTATGAAAGTGACGCTAAAGAGTTGCCCGGATGCAGTGTGTCTAAAACTGATTTATTTTCTGGGCAAAATTTCTCTTGGCAAGACTAGAGTATCTTAGAATGCAATGCAATAAGTAGACAAGTGTGAAATCATTGTTGGCATGGTCTTACATTGAAGCCACTGTTTGGCCGATGTCCTGAAGCAATGACGTACCAGGGGTCGATTTCACTAACGCTTTAAGAGCCCAAATCCATCGCTAAACGGAAAATCGATCGCTATTTCGTGTAGTAATTTTCGGTATAGCGATGGATTTGGGCTTTAGCGATGATCGCAAAGCGTTAGTGAAATCGGCCCCTGGTCTATAAATAAACTTGAAGACACCTGCTACGACTGGTATTTTGACGATTATAGAAATATAATACGATTTTTGTTCCCTTAGCTCTTCTCATAACCTAAGGGAGTTTAATACACTTGTTCAATATTTTCTCATGGTCATTTGGCCTTACTCTCTCTTAAAACTCATTTTCCTCCAAGTATATGACCCAAGATTTAGCACTTATAGTGCAAAGGGTCAACATTGACAAACTATCTAACTAGTTAAAGAAAATGGCTTCTGATTGCCAAACAAAGAAAGATAATTGACTATTAGAGACACCATCAACATAGGGCTGGATAGCGCAGTTGGTAAGAGCGCCGGTATGGTATTCCGGTGGTCGCTGGTTCGAATCCCGCTCCAGTCAATTTGTCTTTTCACTTTTCAGCAAGTAACATGCACAAACGTTTATCCTGTCTTTTGATCTTAACAATAATTACGTGTCGACGATCGCACTTTTCATAACTAAATAAGCTCTTCGTGCACTGGACAGTTTTGTCACCTCAATTGGGTCAATTTGGCCGTATTATTACTACTGAAAACATATGATCTGCTTTTTTTGGTAGCATACAAACTGAGATATAGATTTGTAGTGCATTGGTTATATACCAACACAGGGAATAGTACCTAACGTATCAATTATACTGATTGAACGAAGAGTAACAATTACTGGCAAAGTTGTGTAAATCTAGGTCTTAGATTCAGTGGCCCTACTTCATCTTGGATATGGCTTTGACATTTTTTGTAGGCCTACATCTATTTTAAAATATCAGACATCAAGTAACAAGCCATTTGCCACATTTAAAAGATAGATACTCCGTTTTGAATAAGAAACGGGAACTTAAACTCAGCGAAAAGCCACGACTTCGTCATCCAGCTTTCAGATGACGAAGATGGACTTTCAAGGTTTTGAAAAAGGTCCTCTTAACTTCTAAGGTCCAAAAGAACGTGTACATACCATGATAAGGACCAAACTGATGCAGAGAAAGGCTGAGCCAGGTCCCCTTTTCCTCCAATTCTAGCTTCACACACCTAAGACTGCCCAGTTTCCATTCAAAGAACCATTTTGTACCGTCACTAAGTTCGCATCATAGTTTTGCTTTTATACTTTTAGTTGCAAATAAAGTGTATTTTGCACGACTGCCAGTTAACTTTCGATCCAATCATGGTCTTAAAATATTCACGTAGGTGGAAAGAACCTAGTCATTTTTGTTATAATGGACTGGAAATTCGAATGTTAAACTTCTGTTCTAGATGTGATAAAAACTTGATATCTTTTATAATAGAGACATTCAATATTAAAGGTAGTATCATACTTCAGTCCCATATGATGCCCGCTTTTTGAGAAAACAGTGAAAAACAGCCACAGTATTTCTTAAGTCTTTTCTCTTTTATTTTTGATCTTTTAAAAGATCAAATAGATTTTCGGTCGGTCGTTTTACTAATTTCTGGATAAATACACCATTTCAGGCGGAATTTTGTAAGGTATGTTTCTACCACCACCATCTTCATACACTGTGAGTTATACGTTAATCTGTGAACATTTCTGTTTTGGTTTCTTACCAAAGTATGATACTACCTTTAAGTATTCTGCTCAAAATGTATTATCTTCCTTCCACCTTTATGGAGGACTCAATTTTTTGAACGAGGTACTCAGTAAAATATAAAGTAAGTCAGTTATTAGATGTTCACTAAAAAGTCACTCAAACCAGCTGATAATTAAATAATTGCATAATTATTGGAATTTTTTTTTATTCGATGGTGTAATCTGGCTATTTTTGTTGCCAGTCAGTTTGTAAAGTATTTAAAAATCGTCAAGAAAGAAGAAAATCTTGTAATGTTTGTATTCGAAAAAATGATAAAATAAGATAAGTGAAACTGCAAAAATGCGCAGATAAAATCAGTCAAAAGTAATTTATCCCTGCCTTATTTAGCATAAATAACTTGTGTACATTGTTTACTAGTAAATGGTATGTGTGTTGTTGGATGGACTTTTCACTGTCCTTTATCTATATATTTGGACCATAACTAAGCTGGGCAAATTTCATGAATATTTAGTCCGTGTCATGCATATTCAGTGAGTTGTGCAAAGTTGTTGGTTTTATTATTCTGAAGCCTTTCTGCACACCCTTGCTAAAGTTGCCTTATCCTTTTACCAGTCATGTTGTTTGTAAGTGACATAGTCTCGGCGCCGTGGATTCTTCATGGTCCGACAAATCCCCACGTAATTCATTGAATCCAAATGAATCCAATGTAATCATATGAATTCCTATCCTATGATATTCTACCCTATGGGATCCCATGATAACCTATGGGATCCTACATATTCTATCTTATGGAATCCCACGAAATCCTATGGGATCCTACATTTCTACCCTATGGAATCCCATGAAATCCTATGGGATCCTACATATTCTACCCTATGGAATCCCACGAAATGCTATGGGATCCTACATATTCTACCCTATGGAATCCCATGAAATCCAATGGGATCCTACATATTCTACCCCATGGAATCCCATGAAATCCTATGGGATCCTACATATTCTACCCTATGGAATCCCATGAAATCCTATGGGATCCTACATATTCTACCCTATGGAATACCATGAAATCCTATGGGATTCAACCCTATGGATTCCTATGGAATCCTTAAGATTATATCCTGTGATATTCTACAGATTCTACCATGTGGTATCCTATGAATCTTATGAAATATTAAATTCTGCAGATTGTATTCAATGGAAATCCTATGAAATCCTATACAATTCTTCAGATTCTATCATGGAATTCTATGAAATCCTATAAAATTCTTCAGATTATATCATGGAATCCTATGAAATCCTATAACATTTTTCAGATTCTATCATGGAATCCTATGAAATCCTGTAAAATTCTTCAGATTCTATCATGGAATCCTATGAAATTCTTCAGATTCTATCATGGAATTCTATGAAATCCTATAAAATTTCTCAGATTATATCATGTTATCCTATGAAATCCTATGAAATCCTTCAGATTCTATCATTGAATTCTATGAAATCCTTTAAAGTTCTTCAGATTATATCATGGAATCCTATGAAATCCTTCAGATTCTATCATGGAATTCGGAATCCTATGAAATCCTATAAAGTTCTTCAGATTCTATCATGGAATTCTATGAAATCCTATAAAATTCTTCAGATTCTACCATGGAATCCTATGAAATCCTTCAGATTCTATCATGGAATCCTATGAAATGCTACTGGTTCTATGTGTGTACGTGACTTGTGCTCATTCTTTCAAAATCAACCGTGCAGAACCACACGGTTTCGATGATTTAGAAATCCATGTGCACTGGCTGCTGCAAAACAGTCACAGATTATTACATATGCATCCAAAATCTATTAGTGTATTTTGATGGAATTTGATGGGTTTTAGATTATTTTCAGCAGATTCAGTACTACAGTGTTTTGTGGGAGGTTTTTGGCTGTATTTTGGCAGATGCAGGACTAGTTCCAGCCAGATTTAGGTATACATGGCTTTTAAAATGTTGGCAATCCGTATGCTACTTTAATATTAGTCCACATTTTGGATTTTTATAATGTGTTGGTGACAAAGTGGGTCCTATGAAAAGTTCGCAAGATGTACTTTTTATTATTGATATTTTAATTGTGATTATTTTAGTTTCAAGGGAAATACTACCATGTACTTATTTTTTATTTCTCTTTAGTGAGTATGCAATTGTTATGATTGTAATGAGTGTTGAAGGAAAAAAACGCTCTGTGTCGACTACATGTAAAGGCCTTTTCACACGACGCCAAAAAAAATCTCAACCATTGAGAAATTCTCTCATGGTTGCGAAATCTTACAAAAGTGTCATCGTGTGAAAGGACACCAATGCTTGAGAGTGACCGACGTCCCTGGTGAATCCTTGAGAGATTTTGACCGAGGTCCAGACCTACGACAAAATCTTCCGCTAGCGGAAGATTTCTCAAGGGACCCTTGAGATCTGTCGTGTGAATAGAGAACAGCCCCTTTTGTACGACGTCCCTTGCGAAGTGCTTTCCAATGCGCATGCGTGGTACACCGGTTTCATGGCCTTTGCATACCACGTGCTTTACCCTCACCCTCATCGTCACGTTGGTACTAGCAGCGTTTACATTCATAAAATGCATAGTCTATCGATTACCCGCGTTCCGTCTCAAGGGAGGCTTGCGAAATGTTACAATGTGCCGTGTGAAAGGACGCAAAAGCAGCCAGCGTAAAACCGTTTTGTAAGATTTCGCAACCTTGAGGAAATGTCTCAATGGTTGAGAGTTTTTTTGGGCGTCGTGTGAAAAGGGCTTAATTTGCAGCAATTCTGATTACTGTATTTTGTTAACACACATTTTAAACTAGACCGATCTCGTGTTTTATTTTGCTTTATGAAAGTTGTATCGTTTGTTGCTCAAGGTAAAACTTGTGGCCGGTATTAGGAGGGGAAAACAAAAATGTTGAAAGATTAGGCCCTTATTACCGATAACTTAGGGCCTGGGGCCAATTTCATAAAACTGTTAAGCACAACAATTTGCTTAGCACAAAAAATGTCAAAATAAAACAAACCACCATTGAAAATCCCATTTGATATTCATGGTCAGCGAATAACAGCCAAAGAACAATCTCAAGTGATACACAACACGTGGAAATTCGGTTGTTAACCCTGCTTTTATTAAGACAGAAATGTCATGCTTAGCCAATATTTGTGCTTAACAGTTTTATGAAAAAGCCCCAGGCCCTTAGACAACGTATAGTTGGTGATGGTTTCTAAAATTGGCCTACTAGAGTAATGTATATTAAGTGAGGTCGCCGTGCGCCATGTTACTACTCCCAACTTATTGTACAGTCAGTACAGATTGACTACTGGCATTGCGTGAATATGGAGTAGCAAGATGGCGGACTGAAGGAACTATTATTTTATCTAGTTGCCGGAAACTGTGTCTAAAACCGTCCCTTAGCAATGTTGAAGTATGTAACCTGTATTACCTCAATCCAACACAATGTATACCGTGCACACGCATAGAAGGTTCATAAAGTCAACATAGACATACACGGAATGTGCAAACAACGTACATCACATTTGCAACATTCATGCATAACACATCACACATACACCAATACAACATTTATACAGCTTACAGTGAAACAACTTATACATGCAACAACATGCAACATTCAACATACAACATAATACACACAGCCTACAACATACGGCGTACAATATTGCATACAACATACAACATACAACATACAACATATCACATATCACATAGGCCTACAACATACAGCCTACACCATAAAATATCGCATACAGCATACAACAAACAATATCGCATACAGCATACAACACATCGCATACAGCATACAACATACAGCATACAACATACAACATACAGCATACAACATACAACATACAACATACAACATAAAACATACAACATACAACATACAACATACAACATACAACATACAACATACAGCATACAGCATACAACATACAACATACAGCATACAACATACAGCATACAATATCGCATACAACCCATCACGTACAACATTCAACATACAACATAATGGCATACAGCCTACAACATACAATATCGCATACAACATACAACATATCACCTACAACATACAACATACAACATAAAACATACAACATATCACCTACAACATTCAACAACCAGCATACAACATACATCATACAACATATCACGTACAGCATACAATATACAACATACAGACAATCATAGAGCATGCACCGTACAACATACATATAACGTACATACAACATCCATACGACATACATGGTTCATACGTAAACATAATTATTATACAACATTCTTACAACGTACATTTTAACGTACGTACATTGTACATACAACGTACGTACATACTGCATGTTCGTTAACATGCATAATAGAATGTTTGACTTTATTTTATTACTGTCATACCTCAATAGTTAGAAATGCTGCTGAACAGTTACGTTTAAGGTTGGATAAGAATATTTTGAGCAACCTTTTTATTTACCTGTTTATTTATATATTTTTCTTTCATTTGTTTTTGATTCATTTTTGTTTTGTTTTTTTTCAGGGGTGGGGGTGTTTTCAGTTTGTCATTGATTGATCTCTCTCACGTTTTGGGCCAAAGGTAAAAAAAAAAGACCTTAAAATGTATTTTTAACCACTTGTTCATTTCTGGGTACAAAATGAAGTTGTACATTGTAATTTGCAAACATGAAATTTGTGGAAAGTTCTAGTATAGATTTCGCGAAATTTCCTCCATATTTCGTTAAAAATTCGTTTATTGTCCACGCTGCTGAAAGGCGTTTACTGTGATTGTTACTTTTGAAAAAAAAAATCTGATATCATGTCTTATGTATATACCAATACATGTGATAAGAAGATCAAAATACTGTAAAGAAATCGACTTATGTTTATGTCAATGCTGCTATTGTTACATTGAAGTATGTATTAAAAAAGAACAACTCAATATCATGAAAAGCTCTGTGTCCTTTCCTTTGCTTAGAGTTTGAAGGGTCTGACGTTTCGATCATGGATAAATGACAAGAGGTCAAGAAAATACAAGTATTATATGACAGATTCGTCATTTCTTCAAAATGGCGTCCAAACGTCAAATTAAAATACCTGACCACCGAAAGACTTCCCATTTTTAAAGGTAGTATCATACTTTGGTCTTTATCAAAGAAATACAGATTCATGGGCAAAAATATCAAGACAGATACAGTAACAGTAATCTGTGAAAATTTCAGTCCCATACGGTGCCCACTTTTTGAGAAAACAGTGGAAAAACAGCCACAGTATTTCTTAAGTCTTTTCTCTTTTATTTTTGATCTTTTACAAGATCAAAAAGATTTTCGGTCGTTGTTTTACTAATTTCTGGATAGGCCTTAATACACCATGTCAGGTGGAAATATTTTAACGGTAGGTTTCTACCAGCGCCATCTTCATACCCTGAAATTTATACGCAAATCTGTGAACATTTCTGTTTTGGTTTCTTACCAAAGTATGATACTACCTTTAATAAGAGTATTGGTTGTATACAAGTATACATGACAGATTCGTCATTTCTTCAAAATGGCGTCCAAACGTCAAATTAAAATACCTGACCACCGAAAGACTTCCCATTTTAACTCTTGGCTATTCATTCTAGAGAAAGGGAAAAAAAATACAAGTCGTGAGTCGTTTGCTGTAAATCCCCACGCTGCCCTTAATGAAAATAAAAACCACAATGACCGCCTTAGAAATGATTTACAATAGGTCTGAAAGATACGCCATTATTTACTGCTCTAAGTTGTTCCCGCCAATTCTTTGTGCAGCGTTGAAAATTAATTACACTGGACTGCGTGCTTTTTATCGTCTGCGGGCAAAATTGTCAGCCTTGGATTTTATGCACAACCCGATAGAAAAGGTAAAGGACGGTAAATCGTCCCTTTCTCCTTACTACAGCAGAAATGTGGTTTTTTTTTCCTCCTTTGCAAAAGATTGAAAAATACCACTCGTTCAAAATCGAGTTGTGCTTCATATGGCTCTTGAAAAAGAGTGGTGGTTATTTTACTCTTTTGGAATGTGATTTTCATTCTGGGCCAGAGTAAAAAATAACTAAAAAGGATGCAAACTTCACTCTAAAAGAGTGGAAGACAACTCGAAAAAGAGTTGTCATTCATATGGCTCTTCAGAGAGTGGCTTTTCACTCTTGCATTTATAGAGTTGCTGGCTTTCTTTTCTTCCGATTTCGTGTTAATGTTTGATTTTGGTTTTACTGACAAAATGGCGACTCCAGCTGAATTTGGGGTGAGCATCATTGAATTGGTCGAAAGGGAAAGGAACTAAAAACCAGGCCAGTAAATCGTTCTTTTTTTCTTGCTACACTTGTTTCTGTTTCTGACTTTCTTTTCGAGTGCTTTTGTGTATGTTTTTTTTTCTTCTTGGTTTTAAAAACTGGCGAATCCAGCATAATTTCGGATCAGCAATTTCTCTTTTTAAATTCATTTTATTTCATTTTCCTTCTTTGTTAATCCCAGTTAGTCACCGAGACCATTCTTCTCCACCCCTTAAATGCTATTATCTTTGATCTGGCCTATCCCTGACCCCTCTATGTCTGGCCACACTACCTACCCCCATGTTTTAAAAAGTCATCTAATTTTCCTCCCTTGAGTTACGTCACAGCTTATGCTTTTTACTACCTTCAAAATGGCGTTCGGAACAACGCCCTCTATAAACCGTCTTTTGCAACGTCACAGCCCGAGTTTTTGCCAACCAAGATGGCGGAAACTATGGAGAGCCATCAAAGCCAGGCAAAAAATAACCACAATAACAGTACACAACGTTTCATAGACTTTGAAAGATATTGCTGAATGTAATGAAAAGAACACAATTAATGGTGGTGTGTATTTTGTATACAGCTATGGAAAGTTTGTTAAAATGCTGAATTTGGTCACGCCGTCTGTCGAAAAGACGAAATGATTTGCAACATTTTGCCGTCCATGCCAACCACAAGCCTATAGGGCGTTTACGAAACGGAGGCTCAGGCTCCGTCTCGGACTCCGGCTCCATTTGCATAAATCCACTCTGACATAACGGATATCAAAAAGGAGGCTTTTGGCTGAGGTTCGGAAGTAGATTCTCTGGTTTAAAAAGAAAAACATAGCTTCAGCTTCAATGAAAAACCACAGCCCGTATTTTAAGCATGGATGACAGAGCCGGGGCCGATTTCGTAAAACTTACGACGCGTCGCAGAGTTAAGACGCATCCTTTCTCTATGGACTCACCGCATAGATGCGACGCGTCGCAGCTATGACGGGTCGCAAATCGAGTTGCGACGCGTCGCAGAGCTTTATGAAATCGGCCCCTGGAGCCTAAGCCTGAGCCTAAGCCTAAGCCTCCGTTTCGTAAATGGCCTATGTTTGTAAATAAAAGAAAGGTCTATAACCAATATAACGAAAGCAGTATTTACAAGCCAATGAATGTGCACCAAATACGAGCGCATGGTTATAAATCATCCTAGATTGATAGATAGAGGGGAAAAATCCCCAGGGAGTGATGAATAACTTCAAATAGAAAGACAACAAAGTAGCGAGATCATGGAATAATGGTAAAGACTCAGGCAAATTACTCCCCTCGGTAAAGAACAAGCAGAACCCGGATTGTTTTATACCCAAAACAGCTGACCTGAAAAACCTGGATTCGCAGAGGGACATGAATCTTCGGTATACTTACCTCTGCATTTGTATACATTCACCTGCCACTCGGATTTCTGATTGGAAAATAAATAGTTTATGGAGGATTTCATTGAAGCTATCCTTGGAAAGAATGCCCTAATAAAACAGGGGACTGTGAACTAGATAGTGTCTACCGTGGCGAAGGCCAACCGTCTGGAATCTTAATTGAACGGCAGTCCGGACCGCCTTGCTTGAACCGCTGCCCTGATTCATTAATGACCACAGAACTAAGTTCACCTGATCCCGTGTCTACATACTTTGATTAAAGGTAATCTTGTCAAAGAAATACAGATTCATGTGCAAAAATGTCAAGGAAGATGCAGTAACGGTCATCTGTGAAAATTTCAGTCTCATACGGTGCCCACTTTTTGAGAAAACACTGAAAAACGGCCAAAGTCTTTTTCTCTTTTATTTTTGATTTTTTAAAAGATCAAAATTAATTTCGGTAATTTTGGTTTACTAATTTCTTGATAAATACACCATTTCAGGCGAAAAAAAAATAACGGTATGTTTCTACCACCACCATCTTCATACCCTGTAAGTTATACGTAAATCTGTTAACATTTTTGTTTTGGTCTCTTACCAAAGTATGATACTACCTTTAAAGGTGGTTTTCTGTTCACCCTTCATCAGATATTAATGAGATTTTAATGGTGTCGGTGGCCCAACGCGACCGGCAAGCCATGTTTGAGTAATGATCGGGAACTGTAGTCATATTCTGCAAGGAATACTTAATAATTGGATAACCTCTTATCCTATTCAAACCTCATAGTTAAATTGTGACCACAGCAAAGTTAACTTTTCATGATGGCTGCCCCGGGGGGGGGGGGGGGGGGGGGGGGCCTTGGCTGACGTTTCGATCCTAGTATAGGATCTTTCTCAAAGGCCTAAGGCCTAACTCCAAGCATTTTATATATTTCAGGTCATTAATTATGCTGATGTGTAGTTTGCGGCAGTTTATTATCTGTTTCTTTTTTAAATTAATCATGTGAGGGTCCTTGGCTTCTCGAAGGCACCGTAACATAGTTCTGGTATTCCAGAAACTTCTGAAGGACGGGTCACCGCCCGAGGGCACATCGTCCACACACAAAGTAGTCCAATTATATTGTAATTAAGTATCATTTTAATTTGTCATTTACAATCAAATATGACGGTTATCACTGAACAGAATTTTCCAGTAATTAACACTGGATGTACGTTGGTTCAATTTCATGTTTTAACCATTTTTGAGGGAGTAATAGCGCATGGATACTATGTGAAGTGTCTTTTCCGGACACCGGATGTAACACTCGCTTTCTTCAATGGCTGCCACTGAATTGAAAGGTGAGATACGAGTCCTAAATTTGGGGCCTATGTTTTGCAGTTTATCGTCAGAAATGTCACTGTATAGATGCATGTTTGTGGTTGGTATCCCTTAGAAACTTCTTGTGTGACTGCTGGAGAACTGTCTAGGCCCAAAGACGTTACAAAACCGAGATATTTGTACCCAACTTTTGACTTAAAAGTAAGTAGTATCATACTTGGGTAAAAAGCCAAAACAAAATGTTCAAAGATTTACGTATAAATATCAGGGTATGAAGAAGATGCTGGTAGAAACATACGGTGCACATGTTTTTCTGCATGAAATGGTGTACTTATCCAGAAAAGGAGCACAACCAAACACCAACACATTTTTTCCACACAACTTGGCGCAGCAATTGCAACGGTTTTCTTCGTTTTCTACTGCTTCCAAAGACCAGTTGAGTTGAAAATTTCACAGGTTTGTTTTTATTCAATGACATATCAATTAATTATGAGCAGCCTGCAGGTGATATGTCACCTTAAATGTACAATACATGATTGGTAAAGGTCACAGGACTGCACTCATACTTTGTCTGATCAAATACAGTATGTACATGAGATAATAAACCTGTGAAAATTTGAGCTCAATCGGACATCTGACTCTGAGTAACGAGAAAATAGCGGAAACTCTACTCAATTTGTTTTTTTATAAAACATGAAGAATGGTTTTGATCTTACTCCGAATATCAAAATTATTTTCGGTCTTTCTGGATAAATATGTGCCTACAACATTTCAGGTGGAAATATTTTAACAGTATGCTTCTACCAGCACCACCTTATACATTGAGTAAAAGGGGAGAACCAAAACAACTCTAGTGAGGGTGTCCTTTATGTTTGTTCCAAAAATCGTTCGGACGAACGATCTTAGGAAAACACACTAAATCTTGATTTTCTTGAAAAACTCAGCATCTGATGAACCAAGATTTCTTTTGTTTGCACTGTTTACGAACTGTTGAGTCAATTTTCTGTCTCAAACTCAATAATTTGTTTTTGGAGACCTTGCAAGTCCTATATGCTCCCTTTAAACAATGATGTGCATGCCCTTTAAACAGAAAAAAATATCTTGAGCAAGAGATGGAGTGATTAAGAATCACACATGTAATACATATAGATTTATAATTGTCAAACCTAATATCAAGAATTGCTGTGCGTTTTAGGAATGGGAACTTGAATGGTGACTGTGGAAAAGTAGGTCCTAAAACTATTTAAAAAATATCATTTTGGAGCAGTACAAGCTATACAATTTTGTTTTATTTTCCTAATAGTTTTAGGGCCCCACTTGTCCACAATCACAACTTGAATTAAATATTTATTTATCATGTCTGATTGACAATTACTCTTTTCTGTGTGTCTGAGCTGGTTCCCCCTGGGCATCCAAGTAGTTATTACAATGGTGGATTCTCCACAACATGGTGTCAAGCAACAGCATGTGCACTGTTCCCATCCGTGACATTCATATATATTTATCTTATTTATTTTAAATCCTTAGACCTCTAAAGCCAGTTTTTAATGAGACCAAGCTATAGTCAGAGTCGAAAATAATTTAAGCTCCTGTGTGCACTTTTAATTTCGTACAACCCCCACTTTGATTTTATTTATTGTCCCAAATAAAACTCCCAATAGATGGGCCTATTCAAAGTAAAGCTTCTGTTAGTGCCTTCCAACTTTGATCAAGTTTTGCTCAACTCTTGTCGACTAGTACGTTCCTTCCCATTGTTCAGCATAATAGGCCTAATAAGTATGCAGCTCCTATTGTTGTGGCACGAGTAGGTCTTACACTATGTCTAGTAATAGTAATTACTATACTTTTGCACCGTTACCTTTAGTGGAAGAAAACACATCGCCCATCAGAAACAAAATGGACATGGAATATGTTGCACTGTAACACCTTATACCGAGAGTTTTCAAGCACCGTTTCAACACAAGCCTGTTATCGTCCTTGAAGCTGGTGAGTAAAATCCTTCTCTACTTTGAAAGGAAATGGGGGACGAATTCCACTGACGGACATGACGGAAAAAAACGTATCATCCTTTAAGAGTTATCTTAAACGGGACGCAAGTTATGATAAACTTCAATCTCAGCTGTGTAAAACAGGCGTGGCATATCTGAGTGAGTTTAACGGGGTGTATTGACAATAGAATGACATTATCTTCGATGCTGCAGCGACAGCCATTTTTCAAATTTAAAAACGCCCTCTGTCGTGGGCAATACGTCAGTCCCATAGGGTTTGTGCACAGGATGTCAATGCGTTCTAACGATGCACAGTCATGTTATCTGAATAGGAAGGCAGACTACCGTTTCATCCCCACACACGTTCTTTATTGTATGTAGTATGCGGTATACATTGTAATACACGGGTTTACACCTTGGCGGCCATCTTAAATTTTGATCGCAACTTCAAAACGAGGCACTTCCACGCATGCGCACTTTTCAAAGTGTAAACCCGTCCATTGTCGAAGACAATACACGGGTTTACACTTCGGCGGTTTTGATCGCGACTTCAAAACGAGGCACTATCACGCATGCGCACTTTTCGAAGTGTAAACCCGTGTATTATGCATTATGCGCTACTGGTTGAGTTCCAGTTGTGTTAAAACGTGCTGTACGCGATACACAAGAAATATACGTCTGGGTACCGTGCAGCTCGGTATATAGTGCATTCATTGCTATGGGATAGTACATTGGTTGCTATGGGAACAGTACGTCACCATCTATAGTAAAAATATGACATGTCATATGCCATGTCATATGACATACTCTAAACCAACCACAAGACATGTGCGAGATATAATGATATAAATTATGATATTCACTTTTGTGACATTCTCAAAACATCATGGTTATGAATAGGCCTAACAGACGGTTTTAGTCACTCTGGAACTGGAAGAGCGTTCACTGTCGTTTGTCATGATTTAACCTATCATTTTCGAATGGTTAATATGATAGGTTTTTATTAATAGAATCAGGTTTTGTATGCGGTGAGACAATGTATAGGCCTAGTCCTGTGAGGTTTTATGTGGCTCCGAGGAGAACAGATGGACTCAACGTTTCGGAACAGTATGCTCTGTTCATCGCCAGGGGACTGTAGAGATCCCCAGGGCGAGGTCTTGTTACAAAAGATCCTTGGTGCGATAAAGTGTGACGGATCCAATGCAGCATATCCCGCTCCATGGTGTCACCACGTACAGCGTCACAAAGCAAGGCCTGAAATGTGTCTATGAAGCTAAAATAGTACGCTCTATAAAAGAATGCTTTAAAGGTTGTATCGTACTTTGGTAAGAAACCAAAACAGAAATGTTCACAGATTTACGTATAACTTAAAGGGTATGAAGATGATGATGGTAGAAACATACCGTCAACATTTTCCCGCCTGAAATGGTGTATTTATCCAGAAAGTAGTAAAACAACGACCGAAATTTTTATTTTCTAAAAGATCAAAAACAAAAGAGAAAAGACTTAAGAAATACTGTGGCTGTGTTCCACTGTTTTCTCAAAAAGCGGGCACTGTATGGGACTGAAATTTTCACAGATCACTGTTACTGTATCTGTCTTGATATTTTTGCCCACGAATCTGTATTTCTTTGATAAAAACCAAAGTATGATATTACATTTTAAATGAATTTTTTGTGAGGAGCGCGGACGAAAAACAAATCAAAAGTGTACGAACATATGTGTCTGAGCATTTTCTTCAGCAGTTTTAGTTTCTATCAGTTGTATTTATATGTCACACCTTTGAAAGCATGAATAATAGGATCCTCCTTTAAAGCATAATTGTCGTGAAAAAACATACAATCTTTCCCTTAAACAGTGTTTGCAGCGCTGAATAAGACGTAATGATCTGAAAAAACACAATAGGTCTAGGCTTATAGCCACAGAAACATGGCTTTCTTTAGGACAGAAATTGAAGTTTTCTTCAGACGTTGGCTTCTTGCACCAATGATGTTGCTAGGCAACGCATCATTGATACATCTGTCGTTCAGTATTGACGCAAGTACAAATTATGAGATGAAACATTTGATTTAAGACATTGAGAAATTCTGTAATCTTCCTAAATTTTTTCTCACTTAAATCGATCTTCTGAAAAAGGAGAAGAAAATAAGTACATTGTACTTACGTCATACCGTATAGATTCACCCTGAATAAAACGTTTCTTGCTGAATACACGTAATACATACCAAGGGACAATTTGTCCTCTTAAAGGTAGTATCATACTTTGGTAAGAAACCAAAACAGAAATGTTCACAGATTTACGTATAACTTACAGGGTATAAAGATGGTGGTGGTAGAAACATAAGGTTAAATCTTTTTCGCCTGAAATGGTGTATTTATCCAAAAATTAGTAAAACAACGACCGGAAAACCTTTTGATCTTTTAAAAGACCAATATAAGAGAAAAGAAATACTGTGGCTGTTTTTCACTGTTTTCTCAAAAAGAGGGCACCGTATGGGACTAAAATTTTCACAGTTGACTGTTACTGTATTTGTCTTGATATTTCTGCCCATGAATCTGTATTTCATTTCTTTGATAAAAACCAAAGTATGATATTACCTTAATTAAATAATGGCTTGTGTTCCTGGAAGTCTTTAATTTTTCTTTATCAATGGGTTGTCTGTTAACAGCGAATTGTGATATACTTTAGTCACATGTCTTGCGGGATAAATGTAAGGGCTATATGCCACACGAACAAATTTACAGGGTATAATTTCATAGAGCTGCTTAAACACCAAAAACCTTGGTAAATAAAACCAGTATGCCAGCCAAGACTCCTTGTGAACATAATTATGCTCAGCAAACTATGGTCAAATACAAGTCAAAAGCAGCAAACATCAAATGAACATTTTGTTGGTAATCCCGTTTGATCTAGGAAGACTTTCATGCTTAAGCAAATTTTGTGCATGCTTATTAGCAGCTCTATGGAATTGGCACCAGGCAATCAATTCCAGACAATCTCCAAGAAGAAACTAGACATTGTGGTTGTGGGAACAACCACTAGGTGTTCGGGTCTCATTTCGTATAGTGGAAGTGTTATGAGAACAAGTTGCAACGTACGTGATATCGTCCCTCATACAACGGCATATTGAAATGCACTTAAACTGCGTGACTGAACAAATACATGTATGGATATATGCTGATTGCCGAATTCGTACACTGACTGGTAGCGTATATAAATAGCATCTCCTTTAAAAACATGTATATAATTATAATATTGTCTGGACAATAACTTCCGGTTAGTTCATCAAAAGCAACTGAACATTTACAGAAGTCAATGTTCACTGACGTATGTCATGTAATTACCGAGTAAACAGTATTTGAATAATGACGTCATTTTTCATTTAAAAGCGCATAACTTCCGGTTGAATGACGTGACCACGTTCAAACTTCACAAACGTGACAAAGTGCTCTTGGGCTTCACACTTACCAAATTTGGGGGAAATCTATTGTCTGCTTTCGAAATACGCAATCACTGTGTATCTTTAATAAACCGTAGAGGGCGCTATATATACAGCTCACATGACGTCATCATTTATATTTTCTGATATAACATTCATCTCAGATTATTATATCATTCAGTATTTTAGGGGGTGATAAGAAAGTGCCTTACCTTTGTGCTACCCAAACTGTCCTATTACACGTGGTGCACTTGGTTGAACTTGCATCCAAGTTGCCTGTAAAAATTACCGCTTTTGTCATGTTCTTAAAACAACAACATGAGATGTATGGGATAAGCAGTTTTGTAATGGCAGTGACGAATTATACTAAGTAGGCCTATGGTGTTTATATTGGCGTCCCAAACATCAAGTACATACTTACCAGTTTTTATCAGAACCGTGCTTACTTCCGCCAAAACGAGGATTTATTTCACGTGTTGTGCCCGTGAACCTTATTACCCATAACTTGAAATTTAAGACGGTTGTCGAAACCCTCGCGTAATACATCGTAACACATGAGAACACGTACATAGTACGTCACTCAGTTTCCAATTTGCACCCATAAATCAGTTTCTTAAGACATGTGTGCTGGATGTCGTAAAGAATCTAAAAGGAAAGACAGAACAAGAAAGAACAAAAAAAATAGACAAACTAGAGCTAAGTGTTAAAGGGAGCATGTATGATTTGCAAGTCCTCAAACAAACATTTATTGAGGTTGAGACAGAAAATGGACTCAAAAGTTCGCAAACAGTGCAAACAGTCACCATGGGAAATCTTGGTTCATCAGATGCTGGTTTTTTTTTAAGGAAATCAAGATTTAGTGTATTTTCAAAAGGTCGTTCGTCCGAACGATTTTTGGAACAAACCTAAAGGATACCTCCACTTGAGTTGTTTTAGTTATCCCCTTTCACTCAAGGTATGAAGATGGTGCTGGTAGAAACATTCCGTTATTTTTTTTTCGCCTGAAATGCTGTATTTATCCAGAAATTAGTCAAACAAAGACCGAAAACCATTCTTCACGTTTTATACGAAAAATTGAGTCTGGTTTTCGCTATTTTCTTGTGACTCAGATGTCCGGATTGAGCTTACAAGTTTCACAGGTTTATTATTTCATGTACATGTTTGATCAGACAACCTTTACCAACCATGTATTGTACCTTTAAACTGCAGGTATATCTCTGCAGCGTGAGTTTCGGCAGAAAGGTGTTAGCTGTCACTTGTCTGTTTTGATTGCTGGAGTGGAGCAGGAAATCGCGTCGGGTTGACGTTTCCGGTTAGCCCCTTGCCAATTTGACAGTTTTGATGGTCATTTCTTTCGAATGGAATTTCCCCAAAGGCATCGATACCCTTTAACAATTAAACCAAAATTGAATAGACAGATGTTCAAAAATTGAAATAAACTGAAATAAATATAAAAATTTAGCCCCTGAGAAAGGTCCTGCTATGATCGAAACCTCAAGCCCTCTAACTCAAAACAAATTTGATATATTTCACGTCAATTTTGGTTGGTGAGCAGTTTGCAGCTGTTTGTTTATTACTTGGTTTGAAAATTAAAAAGAATAAGAAAACGAAAATAAGGAAATATTCAAGTTTGATATCCATCCAAGGCATATCAACTTGCTTTGTCGTTTGAAATTAGCAAAATCTTTATATTCAATGTTTTATTGTTTTATGATTGGAGTTGGGAGGGCCTGACGCCTTTCGATCCTAGCAGAATCTTTATCGAAGACTAGCTTTCGAGAAAGATCCTGCTAGGTTCGAAACGCGTCAGGCCCTCCTAACTCCAAGCATTTTGTAAATTTGAGGTTATTATTTTAGCTGATGAGCACTTTGAAGCAGTAAACTTACTATTACTTGTAATGATTTTATTGTTTTAATTGGTTATTAAGCTTGGCAGCCTTTGGTGAACTATTCACTGGACTATATATCTCTCTCGAACTCTAGTCGTCGGCTGCCATAATTATTAGGTCAATTATTACATTGCCCTAAAAAGATAAGCTCCCCAGCTTCCTAATCTTCGTGATATTAAATCTCTTTTACATTTGGAGAGCTAAGCCTAATGATTAAAGCACAGGCGCGGTGGAGAGATTAGGGTATTGGAGCGTCATATCATGCCTACATATTCTTTATTGCGTGGAATTAGGTTGATACTCTGTACTATCTGCGTGAATATCGCAAAGTGTAGGCAAGAAAGGAGGTTGATACTTTGGTGATATCTGCTAGGATATCTTATAGTCGGCTTAGAGAGAAATGGAGCGTTTATAACAGTTTCCCCTCAGCTGAGCGTTGTGGCTTTACTTTTAAAAGAAATAGGCCTACGTGGAATTTAAATTATTGTTGTCTGTGGATTGCACAAGACGTCAAAACAGGACAAAACCGACTTTGCGTTATAAGCTCACGGTCTAAGTCGCCGCGACGTTTACATGCAATCAGTTCCTGGCAATCTTCAAGAGGGTAGGCCTATAACATTTATCTTTTAATTCTCGCATAATGTTCTTAGGCAAAACTAAGACACGGCTAAGCAAAATATCTTAGTGCTATACCGAAGTTTTTCTTTTGCATGCTGTGTACTTGGTTGCCTCGAAGTTGCCTGTAAGAATCGCCTCGTGTGATGTGGCCTGCGTACTGTGTACGGCGGTGAAGTTTACAAACCCTTTATAGTGATTGATCAGAGAAAGTGCTAAGCTCTGTCGAAAGCAAGCGGCTCAAGATTGTAACCCATCTAGATCTGACTGATCCCAAATGAAAGTACATTAGGCCAACTGAATGCTCTCCTGGAAATGGCATAAGGTAGCCGGTTCAGCCTCACTTGATGTAGTCAAGTGACCATCATACCGGTTTCCACGCACCCCGTTGCCAGTTTTGCTTGATATGCACACCGCATGTCCTTGCCTTTATGTTGCCTTTGACAGCAAAACCACACGAGCTGAGAAGCAGCCTTCACCGTATCCAATTTTAATAGCACACCGACGATGTCGGTAATTATTCCCCCTTAACCACCCCGGTAAAGGCGCCATGATCAGGCAGGCTGTCCCCCAATAGGCTCTATTATTGATGGGTCAGTTAAACCCTGTACGTGCCCACAGGTAGACATATTACACTTGGTGTCTACTTCATCCATGCTCTGATAATGCCTTGTATCGCATAGGCCAACTCATAACCCTCGCCTGTAATTAGTTAGTGCTTGATATGGCCGGGGAGGACCACGTTTATCACCAATCCGTGAGAATGTCACGTTCTGTGATCGGGCACTGTGATATGTTTTAAATGAAGCATTGCGTTAAAAGCAAACGTCTATCGTCAAGAATAATGCATTTATAACGAGTCAAAGCATGTTTGAATGTGATTCACATTAATGCCATTGGAGGTAAAGAGAATTCATGTTGTGTTGATGACACAGTGCATCAAGTTTTATAAATGGATCATGAATCCAATCATTTCTAGTTTTCAAAGTGCACCTAACACGTTAAAAGGTAGTATCATACTTTGGTAAAAAGGAACCAAAACAGAGATGTTCACAGATTTACGTATAACCTACAGGGTATGAGGATAGTGGTGGTAGAAACATACCGTTAAAATTTGTCCTCCTGAAGTGGTGTACATCGTATCCGGAAATTAGTAAAACAACAACCGAAAATCTTTTTGATCTTTTAAAAGATCAAAAATAAATGAGACAAGACTTAAGAAATACTGTAGCTGTTTTTCACAGTTTTCTCAAAAAGCGGGCACCGTATGGGACTGACATTTTCACAGATGACCGTTACTGTATCTGTCTTGGTATTTTTGCCCATGGATCTGTATTGCTTTAATAGAAACCAAAGTATGATATTACCTTTAATCTTATACCTCATGAATCTGCGTTTCTTTGGCAAAAATAAGTTACCTTTTCAAAACACACATCCGAATAACGGATTAATTGCTGAATATGTACGCGGTTGTCACATTCCTCAGTTACAGTGATAACTAAATGAGCGTCGTATGGGTGAACAACCTACTCAGTCAATCATGACGTCATGAAACAGACACCAGACACAATCCAATGCTATTCAATATTCATTTCATATCTTCTTGAGTGTGATTTATTGATAAACGTCTCAAACATTATACGTTTGTGCGCATAAGGTTACTGACAATCTTTTTTTGTTTTTCCCGCCCTTTTTGTTTTTGTTATACAGCATTCAAGTGTAGACTGATCTAACCTAGTGACATATGTACATTGCGAATTAAAACTATATCTAAATCTACGAAACAGAACCCGAAGCTTATAACACAATGTACCAATCATCCTACGTGACAAAGAAGTACTAGAGAGTTTTACTTTCATAATTATATTTAGGTTTTAAAATGTTATTCATGATATACATAAGCACTTAAGTATATTGTTATATTTCTCATCAACCGCAAGGCTTGCAAAAATAAATAAATGAATAAATAAATACAGAAAATACCGCCATTAGGCACGGATCAACAATTGCTAAGATAAAATAATTATAATCGTTATTGTTTTCAAATGCAAGTATAACTGCTGGTGGACTATTCCATAATACTTATTGACTTACAAGTGGAATTGCACACGTCACTTTGAGTTATCAACAGTTTTTGTGGTGTTTGGTTTATAGAAATGTCTTAAGTTAAGACTAAAAATGAGCGGAATCGCTTCATAACCTCTGGTAAGCAATATTAAGTACCGGTACTAAACATGACTCATTTTTCTGATTCAAGTTGAAATTTTGAGAAGTCTATTTTATCTATGTTTTTCATGTAAATATTGACAAAATCAACATACTGTGCAAATTAGATGCACGCATGCGCATTATTGACACGGGTTGGCAAATTATAGAAGTGTTGCACGTTGAGAATGTAGACCAAAGGTTCCAGATGTTGAAAGAAGGTATTTCATTGGCCCATTGGCAGTGTTACAATTGCGCAGGAGCACTGTAAATTTACACCATTATCAAAGGACTAGGGGCCTACTGAAGGTCGGCCTTTAGCCCAATATTACCCAAATAACCATTTTGGTAAAAACCTACCGGTTTTAACCTGAGTCTGTTTTCAATTGGGTCAATCTTCTTTGTCTAAATAACCAATTCTAACGGGATTTGTTTGTAAAAACACAGCCACAAATTGCAGTTCCACCGGGCTCGTTGCTGCGTAACACGCTTCGGGAAAGTCAACTCTATAAACCGCAATGTTTACGGGGATTGGTCTGGTTCCCTCATAGCACGCAAAGGCACTGCAAACTCTGCATGGGTGCTGGACGTCTCTACTATACCCTCTTGCCTTACTAGCTGGTGCAGCGAGCCCATGTACAGTTTACCCATTGAATACACACTGAGCAATATATTCAAAGTTACTAATGAACATTCATATTACATAACAAAATACCATTTCCCATACACCAGACATTGTGTTTTGGCTATCTCCCCACAAACGTATAATTATGGGGCATTGTCTAGATTGCTGATCGACCATTTCTCAATTTCGTCAAGTTACCTTGACAATAAATTAAGCTCGATACAAATAAAGATGATACTCCAAATGTTTCAAATCAAGTAATTTAGCAAGAAGTTAATGGAACAAATTTAGCCTTCAGGTGCTACTTAGTTTTAAGGTGTGGCGTCCAAAACTGAAACATACCCGTTGTATTTATCGACCACCACAAATGGTGCGAATCGTCTAAATTATTGACCCACTTTCCGCACAATGACTGCACATACATTATTTGCTTTACCAGCATCTGATTTAAGTTAAAATCTAAAATGAAGTTAAGTTACTGTTTGTGTTATTAATAATTCCAATGATAAGCTTGAGTATGCTACAAGGTTACGACGCCCATCAAAATAACCGTTTATGAATCTGAATTTTAAAGTGTACTTCGGTTAATTCCCACTTATTTGTCCACACAACCGAAATTCTGCAATCTATCAAAACAATTCGGTTTTTGAAATCCAACCGTCAGAAATATTATAATTAATTATTCAAATTATTCAACACAATCTGAGAGTTTCATAACGCTAATAAGATTAAATAACGATATAGTAATATACAGTCGGCCTGCTAGCGTTTACGCAAATAAATAAATTCATAGATTCCGTTTCCCCATTGATGAAGAGAAATGTAAGTCCATAAGTCCAGATTTTGTTGTCGTTAATCGTACCAACCAGAATTTCCCCCAAACCAAAGTGTTGCTCCACCGTCGGCTGTCTGGCGTATTGAAGTCCTCCATTTCTCAAATAGCTCCTAAATTATAGAAAAGATCAAGAAAAACGAGAAAAAGCGCAGGATTTAATACAAGAAACAAGAAGAACGATGGACATGAATATGGCGATCACATAATACCGACAGAATCAATTCAGCTCGGTTGTCTGTTCGCGGGAAGCGACGGGCAAAACAGACGGGTGACAACGTTGATTAATTGGCGCGGTAACCGATGGCGTGATCCGATTTTTTAACCAACATATAAAATTGTTCCTTCCTCTGTCAAATAGGGTCACCCGGGTGCCCCATACGCGCTGTCTCATTAGAGGGAATTTGAAATATCGCGCTAAAAAGACATCCATCGAGAAGGAGTTGCAATGATACGTTTATAGGTATATTGGCTTGTAATTTGTGTTTTTTAAAGCTGGGCTCCAACGATTTTGAAAAATTAGATGTTCACCTAAAATTGTGTTCACCTAGCTCCAATTAAGGTAAACATACCATTAACCCTCACTATTAGAAGTTTCTTGATGTGAATTTTAAGCCACATTTTACCGTTCCTCATTCGCCAAGAATAAGCAATTTTCTCTCGATTTTGCCAGTTTTTGTTCATTTACATACCATGAAATTGAATATTCATGTTTTCCTCAAGTTGATGACGTGAGAGGGGATTTGCTTTCCTTATGAATATTTATGCACAGTGTGTTGTATATACACGGTTTACGCTTCGAAAAGTGCGCATGCGTGATAGTGCCTCGTTTTGAAGTCGCGATCAAAACCGCCGAAGTGTAAACCCGTGTATTGTATACCCACGTAATACATGTACTCCCATCATTTCGAAAGAAAAAAGGCTGAAAATGATAGACAGCGACCGTCCTTGGGAGGAATACAGCATCGATGAAGAATCAATGTACCCATCGAATAGTAATGATCATTGAACAATGATTAGAAACGATGATTTGTATTTGTTTAATTTTTTTACCAGTCGTTATTCTCCAACTTTAATAAGCACCGTGAGAAAGAAACCCCTTGACAACTCAAGTCGACACTAAATTCACAATGCATTAAGCACCTTTCAAAAAGGTCTAGATCTTGTAACTCCACATGGCGCTTCTAGTTATTCTTTGATTTTTAAAAATCCAGGTATAAGCAATCGAACATTACAGCACCCATCTATAGTGTCCTTACGCGTTTTTGTCATGACATAATTATGACATTATGGGCGAATCGCTACCACTAACTGCATACTGTTATTGTGCGCTGTTCGCGGCAGTTGACCGCTGTTTAATAACATTTTGAGTACATTTCACTTGATTTCTAATTATCGTAAACTAAAGAATCCAAGATTATTCAGAAAAAAATCATGCCACTATAAAAACACACAAAGAAAAATGTGCGGAGATTTGTGATACAATGTATCGTTATACGACATTATAATGCATGTGCAAACATCGCATAACAAAACTGCGCAGATATTTGTGAATTTGTGATGTGCGATGTATCAAACATCACAGATAATGTGGGAAGATATTTCTGATGTTCGAAGTTTCTCCTGTGCCACCTTTCTTTGCCGTTTTGCGCATGATATACATAGTTCATTTCACACTGTGAATAATGTAATGCGCGCCCCAAGTGTGATGTGTCATGGCGACCACCGCATCTCTCACTGGATACGAAACCACACTATAATCTGGGTATCGGTTTTAAACATCGGGAGATCCCTGTCAATTTCCGAGTCAGACGCCAGATTTAGTATTGGGCGACCGCACCTAATAGACGCGTGTTCAAGCCTGAGCAGCGGATTGTATTTAAACTGCCCCAGATTTCACTAGTGTCATTTATTATTGACGTCGCGGCGTTTCCATATGCAAATGCCAGATTATGGAAATGGAGATGAAGGATAATTAGTAACGCCTGAAGGCTCTGAATGATCGCGCTAATAAATGTGACTTGCAGCGCCCAGACCAATCCAATATTCCCATAGATTCATTATGTGCAATGTCTCGGCCGAACGCCCACCACTGCGCGGGAATCCCATGTTGATATTAAAGGTAATATCATACTTTGGCTTTTATCAAAGAAATACCGAATCATGGGCAAAAATACCAAGACAGATACAGTCATCTATGAAAATTTCAGTCCCATACGTTGCCCACGTTTTGAGAAAACAGTGAAAAACGGCCACAGTATTTCTTAAGTCTTTTCTATTTTATTGTTGATCTTTTAAAACATCAAAAAGGTTTTCGGTCGTTATTTTACTAATTTCTGGATAAATACTCAATTTCAGGCGGAAAAAAAAATTAACGGTATGTTTCTACCACCACCATCTTAATACCCTGTAAGTTAAGTTTTGGTTTCTTACCAAAGTATGATACTACCTTTAAAGACATTTTAACGAAGGGCTGTAACAGTTATTTTTTCTTGAATCAATCACACAATTGTCTTGTTTTATTATGTTTCTATGTGTACTTTTATGTTATTGATTTCATACCCCATTTTATACCGAAACCACTTCATCGAATACATAATATAAATACAGTGCGCCCATAAAAACGTCTTACTGAAGTTTATTCGTGGAAAAACACTTAAAAAATGATCTTGAATTCTCTGTGTTCCATATTACTCAATAATCATTAAAGGAATGGTACAGAATTGGTTAGACAAATACTTTTCAAGATCACAGATTCACATAAAACTTACACCGTATAATAGTGATGATAGGAGAAAACATCCCATGAAATGTTTTCGTCTGAAATGCCATATTCGTCGAGAAATAAATGAAACTACTTTCCGATTGGAATAAATCGCTTCGAAGCGTTTTATTATGACCGCATAATATCGTTGAAATGTGTAAACGGGTTTTCAATATTTTCTCGTGACTCAGATGGCTGATTGACCTCAAACGTCTACAGGTTTGTCAGTTAAGGTATATGATGGATTACATAATGTGCTTTCACTGTCAGCAACGGTTTTAACGTAAAAACAGTTCTGTACCATCCCTTTAAGCAATAATGATCTATTCATAGCGTAGGCTAGCGACAAAGCATGACATAAAAGAATTGTTTGCAGTATAATGTCCAGGTACGTGAGTGCATTTGAGAAGTATCAGTTACGAAAAACGACTCGTAACATTGGAACTATTCCTGTCATAGATTTTTGTAACCAATCCATACACACGCACAGTTGGGAATTGCTGAATCCCATGGCAGCCATACGGAGAGCCATTATAGGTACTTTTTAGTCCATTTTACCACAAGTCATACCGCGCGTATGCCCTTTGGGCGCACACGTGAATATTTGATGCGATTACATCATTTTCGAAGCTCATGAATAACTCAGGGTCTTCACTTTACTACCAGTTTTAAAAGAAACCGAATGAGAGGTCGCGCACCTTTGCTAAGGAAATTAAAGAATCCCCTTTATTCCATTCTGTGGTTAAAGGCAGTATCACACTTTGGTTAAAGGTAATATCATACTTTGGTTTTTATCACGGAAATACAAATTCATGGGCAGAAATATCAAGACAGGTACAGTAACAGTCATATGTGAAAATTTCAGCCCCATACGGTGCCCACTTTTTTATTTTCGGTCGTTGTTTTACTAATTTCTGGACAATACACAATTTCAAGCGGAAAAAAAAAGTAACGGTATGTTTCTATACCACCACCATCTTCATACCCTGTAAGTTATACGTAAATCTGTGAACATTTCTGTTTTGGTTTCTTACCAAAGTATGATGCTACCTTTGAGTTGACAGAATAGCAGCGGTGTGTTCATAATTTGATTTGTCGTGAAATAAAAACAAACCTGTGAAATTTTCAGCTTCGTTGATCATTGGAAACAGTAGAAAATAGCAACAATATCAGTTGTTACGCGAAATTGTAAGCAAATTGTCATAGTGAGATTTTGATCTCGGAGATCAAAACTGTTTTCGGTCTTTTGCTTTACTCATATCTGGATAAAAACAGCATTTTAGGCGGAAAAGAAATTAGGAGTATTTGTTCAGTGTCCATATCTTTATATCCTGTAAGTAATACCTCAATATGTGTAGATTTCTGTTTTTGTTTCCTACCAAAGTATAATAGTAGTTTAAGACTGAAACATCGTGGGCAGAATATACACTACTAGGAAACTGTCTTGGTATACATGGGTATTATCATTACGGAAAGATTTGAGGCTTTGCATGATGACAATTGCTATGTAGATCGGTTTGCGGATACACAATGTAAGAATTGTTAAAGAGACCTGATGATGACTAGAGCAGGCTGGTCGAAACGTTGAGACCTTGCGAGAAGTGCGAACGATATAGAAGTGCGAAAGTACGAACGATTCTTACATTGTGTTTCCGCAAACCGATCTACATTACGGAACGGATTACTAATAAATCGGCTGTTTATCTCATCAAACTTGCTAGATTTGGTCGGTTTTCCCTCCACCCAACCTCACCCCAAAGATCCTGACCTACCGAGTAATATGTCGCCTTACCCTCCCGATATCCTTCCCCGCTGAGACCCACTCTCCCCGTCAGTTAACTCGGCTCGCTGAAATACGAGCATGCCATATTTGGCGATAGCTTCATGCAAAATGAATGGATTCTTTTTCCCCTATGACCAACATCTACTGATGCTCGCCGTGCTTCGCCTACTTTATTCGCTACGAGCCTATAAAATCATCAGGACATAACTCCCACCAGAGGCTTAAATCTTATCTGATTTATCCACGTTGAGCGAAGAGAAGAATAATATTTCCATCAAGTGTCCCCATAGTGAAATAGTCATGGATGAACGAGCAAGCTTGAGAGAAAAAAAAGCTAACGAGACGAGAAGTGAAAACAAGTAATAAACAACTGCTCATCAGCCAAAATAATGACCAGAAATTTATAAAATGCTTGGAGTCAGGAGGGCCTGACACGTTTTGTCCCCAGCAGAATCTTTATCGAAGGCTGAAAGTGCATAATAGGTTTCCCTGACATTTTCCGTTTCTCGTATTACGTGCGTAAAAAGCAAGGCCAACCATAGACATCGGAGTAAATATCCTGGCAGAATCATGTTATTAAAGTAATGCTAATGTGTTCGGCTTGATACACACAAATCTTGTATGCACTATTTGGCACCAAATTAAAAAATAGGAGACTTTTGCTCCTCGTCCGTATCACACTTTCACTTGACTTAAAGATAGAACGAAAACCCATGACGGGTGAGAACGTGAAGAGTTTCGACCGAATGAAAAATTGGTATATGACAAACAAGTATGCCCAAAGTTGCTTTTACAAACAATGGATACATTTGTTACGTCTGAATACTCTGAAATTGTACGGAAAGCCTCGCTTTCAGCTCTTGACGAATGCATATCGCGGATGCATATCAGAGTTGGTGCACGCCGTTTGATGATGATAAAGTGACATGATTTCACAACAAATTGACCAGATAGCGAATGCAGATGACAAGAATACGACAACTTGTCACCCTTTCCTCCTTGACAATTGATTTCTTAATGCCTACGTAGCTTGATAGGTTTTTTCCATTGTAACAATCATTAACAAAAAGTTATTTTCGTTTGAAAAATAAGGTGGTTTTTCTATTCACCTCGATATTACCCCATTTGTGGTTAATCTATCTTTAACAGTGATAGGATGGATCCCCGTGAAGATTGTACTGCACGATTCGTTCCGGATAGAATCGATTTTAACATAGAAACAGTGGGATGAGGTGTGAGCACGTAGATAACATAGACAAGGAGCATGGACCATGAACAAAATGGAAAAACAAAAGAAAATTAAACAAATGGGTTTAAGCTCTTGCTTCTGACTGATTTTTTTTTAAATGTTATTTCTCTGTGAATGGATTATGAATTATATAATCACATAATCATTCACCAAAATACATATACTTGGGGGCAGAAAATACGACCACGCCCCTTTTTTCAGTTGCATTGTGGGAAAGTGAATCTTGTTTTTTTGGTTCCTCAAATGATACCACATTTTTCTCGAACGTGATACCACAATTTGAAGCCACATACTACCTAGCAAAGCTGTTAATGGTATAAACTTCCATTTTATGAAGTCAAACCATAGATGTAGTGGGTGTTGAGCTAACACCTGAATAAGAGGGTTTTCAGAACTTTGCTCCTTGACTAACACGGGGACAAGCAAGGACTAGACTGGTTACCTTTAACGCCTCGAGACGTGGGGTTGCAGAGCCGCTAACATTCTGTTGATGTTATTGCTGTAGTACATGCCTTTCACGTTGTCAATGGCATTAAGTCCTGTGGTGCGCATCTGACGTTTATCTGGAAACAAAAAATGACGAAGAAAAAGAGGCGCTAAAGGTTTTATCAAAGAAATACAGATTCATGAGCACAAAATTAATGAACGGGTTGGCCAATCACAATGCACAGAATTTGTCGACCCAATGCGCACCTGGGAGGGTCGTCTACTAAGCCCAATTTTTTCTTTAACTCTGGAGGTCTTCGCAAGTGTGGGGTCGATGCTAACAGACAAGCTATAATCTAGTCACAATGCCTAGCTCCACACTGTTTTGTGTACTATGATACGACGTTTTATTGTCAGTCGCGGTTTATTGTCTAAAATCTCATAACAGATTTGTGAAACCCGTCACAACAGATAAAATAATGAAACCCGAAGTTCATTCTCATTGAATATTGATCAAATAAGAAAATAATCCTCACGGATATTTTGCTGGGGATACAATTTCCACGGACAATACAGTATGGGGAACAATGATAGCGACCCTCGCCGTCCGCGAGGAAGGACAGACGGTTGAACGGAAGCACGAGGCTTCAACCAGAAACTCGCTGTAAAACGCCAGGTATCATCAAAGAACCAACAATCTGATCTTGAAACTAAATACGACCGGAAAGTGTAGCTGTTATTGATCCAATCGCCTGGGATCATGACAAGGTGTAACGTTAGAGGCACTACAAACAGTCTGAACAATACGAGTCTATCCACCAGAGTGGCACTCCTTTGTGCTCTCGTATTTACACTAGAAGATATGAATCCACCTTTCAAATTCTAGAGAAAAATTATACTCTGGAGACGTATTAATCTTGGCAATTGAAATAGGCCGAACATTCTTCACTGTGTACATAAACCTTGAGCTTCGTCAGAATAGTAGAAAAGACCTTTCTTTGTTTATAAACAAACGGTGCTGGTTGGTATGGGCGGCCAAATGATGCAAAACACTTCATGTTATTGTCAAACGAGATACAAATTTTCAAACTTTCAAGCAATTCAAAGTACACCACATAATTGCTTGTTTCGTTTCCAACAAATTCAACACCGTGCTTAAAGGTAGTGTCATAATTTGGTTTTTATCAAAGAAATAGAGATTCATGGGCACAAATATAAAGACAGATGAAGTAGCAGTCATCTGTGAAAATTTCAGTCCCATACGGTGCCCACTTTTTGAAAAAACTGTGAAAAACAGCCACAGTATTTCTTAATTCTTTTCTCTTTTATTTTTGATCTTTTAAAAGATCAAAAAGATTTCGATCGTTGTTTTACTAATTTCTGGATAAATACACCATTTCAGGCGGAACAAATTCTAACGGTATGTTTCTACCACCACCACCTTTATACCCTGTAAGTTATACGTAAATCTGTGAACATTTCTGTTTTTGTATGCTACCAAAGTATGATACTACCTTTAAATATTTCTAAAACAAACCGCTGTTATAAGTTTTCTCTTCATTTTTTGAGTAGTAGTCAAAAAACACTTCGTAGGAGCAGAATCGTCAATTTAAACGTAACTTTGCACAATATGATTTGGCCCGTTTTGTTCACAGCGTGGTGCGCCACAGCCTTACGTGCGAGCAAAACTCGCCCAAAGCACTATTGCATTATTTGTTTATCCTATCAAAATAGGCCTTAAGACCAAAAGGTATAATGACACTTGGCCTGCTATCTCCATCTGCTTGCTGAAACCTGAGATTGGTTTGATGGGTTAACTCACCGGACAGGAAAAAAGTCGTTATATTTGAATAGCCGAACGTGCTTATAACACCTTGCGTCCGACCGAACTTATTTTCGAAATGAGAACTCCCACACGCAATTGTATGGTACCCTGAAGCATTTAGATGTGTTTGTGTGTTTTCAAGAAACTGGGTCCATGCCGGGTGACGTCATGGCACGAAGTGATTTTACCCAAGCTAGACCAAAGGTTCGTTGTATGTTTGTTGAAGGAGTCATCGCTGTATGAACGTTATTGCTTCGATCCATGCGAAGAGATGGGCCTAGATTATCTATTTACGGTATCGCAAAGACATAGTTTCAGCCTCGCTACATCAAGCTTCCTTTTATTTCACTAATACAAAATGGCGCCAGCAAGGGAAATCCAAAGCTTAACCTCAATTAGCCTCATTTCGTAAAGGCATTCCTAATGACGTGATTTCCTTTTTGTCACTGAGCATAGCAAATATGGTGGACTTTTTTCAATCGTGCAGAATCATTCCAAATGGGTGATTGGATTCTTATAATAATGATTAAGCAAGCTCAATTTTATGTAGTTTTCACCTTGTTTAGGATGTACACAATATACAATGGACCCTACGCAAGATTATATTTTCTCCAGCTCCAAATAGTTTCAGCCTCGCTACATCAAGCCTTCATTTCATTTCACTGATACAAAATGGCGGTAGCAAAGGAAATCCAAAGCCTAGCCTCAATCCTCATTTCGTAAAGGCCCGTGATTCCTAGCACTTTTGGCAAAAACCCTCATCAGTTTTTCAAATTGGGTGAGAAACACAACACGGAGATTAAACACTGCGACGGTAAAATACGTGACGCTGATAGCGACTATACGTCGAATTACATAAATTTATTTCCGCTTTAAAAACAGTTCGTTCCACCTTCGCTCTAAGTTAATCAAACCTTGGTCGATATTAACAGTTCATTTACCAATGAAAGCAAGTATTCTCCCTTCACACGCCAGATGGTCGGTGCTGTCCTCAAGCCCATCCAACGTATTGGGAATCTTACCAACACGCTTGCACGCACACACGGGATTCATCCGAAGCACACGGCGTGCTTATGAATATCATAGCGACCAGTCAACACCCAATATCAATATTACTACGCACGATGGCAAACATCTCCAAGCTATGTTACTTACATGTCTTGTACTTCCCCCTCCGGTCTCATCATTAAAAGCTTCATTGGAACTTCATCAATTTATAGCGGTTAGTGTTTGCTATTGAAAGCCGACTCTTAGATTTAAACATACTGGTATGACAAAAAACGGTCCACTAATTCACCTCCGTAATTCCGTGAAGAGTCCTGGTGTGTAAGGGCTATGGGCATATTTCAGTATCATCAAATCTACCGTCACAGAGTGGTAAGAAACATTTACCCATAGGGCTAGCACGCACATTAACCTCTATCCAACCGGGCAATATGTATCCCACTCCTGACACCAATTGGTCCACGAACGTACAAATACAAATCGAAGACACAACTGGATACTGGCAACAACCGTTCTTAAGTAGTTGTGCATATTTTCAGCTGTTGAACTATTCGCTGTGAATTTACGAGTTAATCTCTCTTCTTTAAAAGAAATTCGATTGAAGTTTGTGAGCCAGGCTGTTCATACAAAAGTTTGTTTGTGGCGATGAACTGAATTTCACGAAAAAACAAAACAAAAACAAGATGGCCTCCAGTTCACCCCAGAGACGTCAAAAAAACAAAACACAAAGGTGAACTTACAAATGTAGGTCCATTTTTTTATAGACCTAAACGTCCGTGCGTTAGGCGGGAAGACTCCAGTTATGCTGTGCAATTTTAAAGACGACCCCAATGTAAACATAGCTTCATCTAACGTTCGGGATCGGAGTGAGTCAGATAAAACGAAAATCAATAGATAAACAAGCTTGCCCCCTGACGTCAAATGAAGCATTTTTGCCAAAGATCAAACTGCCAAATTGTCTGGATGCTGTTGTATGTATTTTTCATATCATATTTCAGCTCTTCTCGAGATTTTGTATTTCCAGTACTAAGAGCAGCCGCTAGCTACTTAAGCACGTGTGTTGGGCAAAAGGCTGCAGATATGCGTCACTTGCGCTGTAACTACGCAGACGACACTTGTTATACACTGTTATATACTGTTAAATTGGCGGGGAAATTCTAATACGGCAACGTGCCGTGTAGGTCATATAACATGCAGAATCATGCACAAAAATGACCTTACTTGAAAAAAACAAAACAAAAATCATATCCCAGATTTCAATGTCAGTCAATCATTGTGTTCAGTCTGTTCATTGGAATTTACACCAAAATCGAGAAATATTTTGAGCTTTGCCTCCACACTTACAATTGATTTTTAATCTTATCAAGGCTCGGTTTGGCTTTGTTTTTTCGACAGGAAGGCATTTTTCCACGGAAAATTATTCCCAGCAGTTTTTCTCCTCCTTTTATAGACGAACTGTGACCTGATTTAGATTCACACAATAATATAGAATGAAGGTCGAAAGGAAATAGAGTGTGCGGTAAACGACGTACAACATAATTACAATTGTTTTGTTGTAGACATAGGAACTCACGAGTTCAACGACAATTCCACCGTGCGACAGACTCGGCGGCACCGGGTAAAATTGTCGCAAAGCCCCGCCTACGCTTGCGAGAACTTCACGCTGCTAATAACATGACCGATGTTGTGAGAACATAGGCAATGAAGCGAAATATTTGTGCCATTTTATTGCGGTAAAATCAATTCAAACGTGAAATTGTGGGAGAATTATTTATTTTGCGATATTTTGGTAAGTGTGGAATACATTATAATGTAAATAAAGCACCCCCATACGGCAAATTATGATAAATTTGGTGACCGTGAGATAGAAAAAAATTACTAACAGGAGTAAGTTGAATGATCATTGTGTCTGAACTCCGACTTCTCTATCCGAAATTTTCACAGATGACTGTTACTGTATCCGTCTTGATATCTTTGCTCATGAATCTGCATTTCTTTGATAAAAACTAATGTATGATACTACCTTTAAATACTTTAGTGCAGGATTCTATCAGAATGCTGAACATTTACTAAAACTTTATCGATTCATTCTTTAAAAATGTGTTGTTTTTGGATCTTTTTTATAGAAATAAAGCAGTTTCAGTCGTTTTCGTCAGCAGATACAGAATATACTCGACATGGGGTTATATGCTCATATCACGCGCACTTGACACGGAAGATAATAATGTAAACTTGAAAACCCAGAGGGATCCGGAATTAATTCCGTGCAGATTGCGTCGTGCTGGTAGCAGTCGAGCGCGACCATGGCAAAATTGACCATTATTTGCTGGAAATGGCGGGAAAACTATCTCCATGGAGACCAAAGCCCTGAATGACACGATATGCCACGGGAATATTAAAAAAACGAACGAAAGATGTAATAAAAACAACATTAGATGGTAAAAAATCCCAGCTTGACAAGATATCCCTCTAGCTCTCTCGGAAGAAGCTACCGTTGAATGAGACATCATTCTTTTGAAGGGCCGGGAGTGTTTTTATTCCAAATCCCAGGCTGGAGTTTTCCATTGTAGTACACCGACATAGGGAGGCGCGCACCATTGAAACCGCAGCCAATTTCCCTGATTGGAAATTCCAGCCCGGCCCAATATGTAAGCTTTTATTTTCCTACTCTCTGCTGCGAAAATAAAACCTGGGTTTGATGCATTTTAATCTGATTTTTTGAGGAGTAGTGATGAGAAGACTACCGCTATACAGCTACTTTGGTTTCATGAAATTGGTTTTAACTTCGAGCAAGAGAATTGGTAAGAGATTCAAGTAAAAACAAAATGGCGTCAGCGAAAATTCACATATTTCTATTCGGTCGCTATTTAACGAAAGACCTTACATTTTTTCATAAGTTACCAACGTTGCCAATGTTTTTTCTCTGAAATTACACAATGCTTGGTTTATTTGCCATTTGGCATAATTATGTGAATCGTTTCGTTCATTTCGTGAAAATACAACTTTTTTACAATTAGGGTAGCAGTGAGACATGCTAGCGTCTGAAAGTGAACATTTGGGAGACATCGGAAATTAGGAAATCATTTCGATGTTAGTCAAGTAAAATATCAGCTACCTTTTAAAGACATATTTTAAACGTCCATATTTTATAGAAGAAAAATAATGCTCTCAATGTGAATATGATTAATGTCAATTTCAAGTTCATTGGTTTGGAGGAGGTGTAGAAATAGATAGCCTTATCACAATGTTTTTGAAAGACCCTATGGGAATTTCTCCCTAAGTACCATCCTCTGTCAATATTTAAAACCACTTAATTAAGTTGTAAATGTCCTTTCGGGTGTAACGTATTTGGATAACTTAAAACTTAAATTTGGAATGTGACGTTGCAAAAGAAAGGTCTATTGTGAAGTAGCTTGCTTCAAGACGACGGGGTGCCGAGCCCAGCTGAGAAGTCTGTCTTCAGGTGTTATTCTGAAGCTCATGACGGGCCATTAGGCAAGAAAACAAACCCTTACAGTGTTATCAAATTCGATCGGTAGGGAAAAACTGTCTTGCAAATGGCGAGGATAAAAACAGCATCAGTTGCTACAGCTGACGCCGGCAGTGTACACAACGCAGCTGACCATTCGCCCCATTAGATATACGTACAATCTTTAGACGTATGTTAACAAGTTAGACGCTAAAACAACCATTAGGATTGGTCGGTATTGACTATGGGGGAGCTATTTTAACACCCAGCATAACATTATTGGAACCTAAGACGTATTTAGCGTAGCCTAATGCTTGTGTCATGTCGTGAAAACATATAATAGACTATCAATTGTTTTATAATGCAACTCCATTTTAAAGGTAATATCATACTTTGGTTTTTGTCAAAGAAATACAGATTCGTGGGCAAAATATCAAGACAGATACAATAACAGTCATCTGTGAAAATATCAGTCCCATACGGAACCCACTTTTTGAGAAAACAGTGAAAAACGGCCACATTATTTCTTAAGTCATTTCTATTTAAATTTTGATCTTTTAAAAGATGAAAAAGATTTTCGGTCGTTGTTTGACTAATTTCTGGATAAATACACCATTTCAGGTGGACAAATTTTAACGGAATGCTTCTACCAGCACCATCTTCATACCCTATAAGTTACAGTATAGGTAAATCTGTGAACATTTCTGTTTTGGTTTCTTACCAAAGTATGATACAACCTTTACAGTTGATTTACATCAGGTGTTGAACATTGCTGAAAACCCTCCACATAGAAATTGTTATTTAACCATAGCACATAATTTTGAAAAACCAAATTGACAAAATGTGTATATTTCGACCTTGCATAGCGTGCAGAAAACCCCTCCCCTTCATAGACAAAATTTTAGCGTCTCAATTAAAATGCATCTGTGCCCTGTGGTTGAAAACCTTGATCTATAAAAGTCTTTTGTATGTAAGAGTTGAGGAAAAGAGATAAATGTGTACGCAGGCGTTTTGCTCTTTTCGGTCATCCGGGCTAGTGTGCCTAAAGGATTCCGTAGGAGCGTAATTATTAATGACGATCGTTCATGGTGACCGAAACGCGCCCTGAGACAGGTGGCCGTTATGGAAACTCACCTAACCGTGAACAGTCTTTGTGTGCCCACGCGTTGCCAGGGGCCCACGGAGCTGTAAAGCTGTGAAAAGCAATATTAATTCCCCAGTTCCGTCCACCCTTCATATTTTCCCTTTCCTCAAGCACCAGGCAATTGTATCTTGGATCGTCGTTGTGTGACATTCACAAAGCTCTTGTTTGATTGACCTAACATGCCCGGACTATTTCCCCTGTTCGTGATTGCTGTATACTCAGGGGGTGAAATGTCAAGTTTGACCCGTCAGATGTAATTTAGGTAATTTTCCAAAAGTATTTTTCTTTCCTCGTGCTTTTGTCACTTTGCATACACGGATTTCATTTATTCTGATAATGGAGCAATCTTCTCTTATTCTGCAGCATTTTCTCCTTACTCTGTAGCACGTCTTCTATAACATTCTGTTCTTGTTCTACAGAAATACTTCCTGATCGTTCCCCATGTTTGTGTCACTTTACACACATGGATTTCATTTACATGTATTGTGATAATGGAGCAATCTTCTCTTATTCTGCAGCATTTTCTCCTTACTCTGTAGCACGTCTTCTATAACATTCTGTTTTTGTTCTACATCCAAACATCACCACAGAGCCAGTCTAAAATTCATTGATATAATTATAGTACATGATTGTATGGTTTTTTACTTCATGATTTCAGTCACCTCGAACCTCGATGAAAAAAAAGAACGGTACATGCAAAGACCTGTCATATTAAAAATGTTGATATGTTATTCAGTGTTACTTGTAATGGCAAAATACAAGTAGCACTACATTGACTAACTAGAGTTTAAAACGAGCATGAGCTTTCGTAGCAACAACTACTTCATCAAATGCAATGAAGTGGCATCATCAGGCAATGTGGGGGCCAAGTCTGTGGTGTAGACAAAAGGTAATGATGAGACCTGATGTAGTGTGACAAGAAGCCAGAGTCCCTGTTTTATAATCCTCTATTTATACAGTCTAGTCTTTGGATGATCTTTTGTTCAGCTGCTTCTCTCTCCATCCAGTTCTTGAATCCCCTTTGTTGTAGTACTGCAACTGATAATTGGCTGAGTGAGTGGCCTGGAAGGTTGGAGTGTTATGGCATGTACAAGAAATTGGGTAGTTGTAACTCCTTCTCTTCCTTCCTCCATGGTCACAACAAATGCACGCCTGTGTTGTTCGTGACGAAAACTAAAGAGGAGAATGATTAAGTGTACAGAGCTACCGCATTGTGTGATAAAGGGAATGACATAACCAAGCCCTCTTATAATTATTAACATCAAACTGTATCTCCATAATGGGATGCATACATATAAATTATGCATTACTTGTCATATGCATAATTTAACATTCTCGATATGCATTTACATCAGTGTCCAAGGAATGGGCACAGTCGCAGGTGGTTTTTTTTACTGTCTGTTATAGTGAGCGATCATGACAGTTGTTGGAATTCTCACGTTCATTGGAATACATTCCGCACTGTGTGCATGCATGAAAACGGCCATGTGATAACATACTTAATCGCACATGACGTGTGACGGATGCAAATGCACTTTTCCCGCCCGTATAGAAAAACCGCGGCAAATGCCGTGATAAATGGGACCAATAGTGAAGATCAAATGTCCTGCAAATTAATAAACCTCTTTTAGTAATGTCATTATACACATTAGGATCGCTTAGTACGCCCCCTGTGGCAAATATTTGGCTGGCACACATTCACCCATTAAAACGAGTGACACGGTGCCTTCAAAGCACACTAATTACAGGCGATGATTTAAGTGGGCTGCCTTAGTGAACTTAAAGGGATGGTACAGAATTGGTAAGACAAAAATACACTTCAAGATCACAGATTCACATAAAACTTACACGGCATAATGGTGATGACAGGAGAAAGCATCTCATGAAATGTTTTTGTCTGAAATGCCATATTCGTTGAGAAATCATGAAACTTTTTTCCGATTGGAATAAATCGCCTCGAAGCGTTTTATTCATTCGTTGAAATGTGTAAACGGGTTTTCACTATTATTTTTCTCGTGACACAGATAGCTGATTGACCTCAAACTTCTACAGGTTTGTTAAGGTATATAATGGATAACATAATGTGTTTTCACTGTCAGCAACGGGTTTGTCGCAAAAAGCAGTTCCAGTACCATCCCTTTAAGAAGAAGTAGGACAGATATTTTTTCTTCAAGCCCATCTTTGCCAGCGGAGCAGAGCTTTCAAGCTCGCGTCTGATTAATTGTGTACATTGATGGGAGAGTCAGTTTGGAGTAATTAATTGGTGTAAGGTGACTTTTTCTTCTCTAAATAGATTTGACGATCTCAGTGTCTGTCAAGATGCCAGTTGGCCTATAGCAGCGGTCAACTCCTTTACTGCGCTAGTCAATAGGCAAATAATGACCAATGACTGACCAAATATACATGGTATCCCAGAAAAAACGCAGCAAAATGTTAGAATTAAACTGTTGATCACTTCAAGATTCAGGTATGTCATACAACCATGTCTTGGCTATCACCTTGTAGAATGTAGGCATATTGGGGCTGAAATTGGCGAAACTATATATGACCAATTGAAAGGGTACTCCTTCAAAACAAATTTGCAAGGATAACATGCATAGTGGTCAAACACACACATAATGTGTATGAAAGAAAGATGAAAATCGGGTTTTGAGGTTGGATAATTCAGTCTTAGTTTTTTTCACTCAATTTTAGTCAAATTTTTATTCAAATTCTACATGGTGATAGCCAAGACATGGTTGTATCACATATCTGAATCTTGAAGTGATAAACAGTTTAATTTTCATATAATAGTTCTTGACACAAGTGTTGCGTTTTTTGGGACACCCTGTACAGTTGGACGTGGCATCACAAATAAACCACATGGGAAACTGGCTGGATTGATGTAAGCAATTCGAAGGTGACTAAATCAGGAGGGCCTGACGCGTTTTGATCCTGGCAGGATCTTTCGCAAAGGAGCCTTTGATAAAGAAAGATCATGCTAGGATCAAAACGCGTCAGGCCCTCCCTAACTCCAAGCATTTGATATAACAGTAGTTAGCAGTAGTTTATTACTTGTGATTAAAGCAGTTTAGAGAGCGTCAGTATTCCGGAGGTAGCTGGTTCGAATCTCACTAAGTTGAATTTACTTTGGCCGCCCTTTCACTGGCTTACATAATTTTAACACTAAGGGGGTGGTGGGCGGTGGGGTGGGGGTGTTGTCCATATGACGTTTGAAGTAAAGTGCAGGATCTAGAAAATGCTGCTATAAACAAGTCCGGAGTAAACAAGCATCAGAAGTGCAACTCTACACGGTTACAAATTACCCTGGCTGCCAGCTTCCCGCCATACTAATCTCTCCTAACCCCTCAAGAAACTCAGCCAACTCTCTACCATCGAACATAAAAACAAGTTCGGATTTTACTTCAAAGTGCTGTTAAACAGTTTAGTTGAAAGCGTGAAAAATCCAGTGGGGAATAAAAAAAAATAAAAACAGAAAAAAAAAATTCGATGACAAATATTCGCAAGGACGAAACGTGGAAGTCTGAAACGCTTTGAGCAATCGTGACGGGAAACAAAATCGATAGGGGTTTGCGTTTATTGATCGTCTGGACATGTGCTTCCTGTCGTAAGGCTTTGGCGGTTTTTTCCTCTCATTGCTTGTTTTTGTGAACAATATTTTATACCTACGGAGCTTATTCCTGGAGGCAACGTCAGATTCAAGCACGTGTTTATGAGGGTTTGAGTTTAAACGACAATGAGCAGCGATGGAAGATGAAAGGGCAGATTGTTTGTTTTAGTATTTTGAGGATATGACAGGTCCTTGGACTTCTTTGACGTAAAAAATGGCAAAAATTGATCTCTGTGTAATCCTTCTTTTTGGTCTTATCGTTCTTGGATAAAAATAAGGAAACATGGTTATTTTTAATGATTCATAATATGACATGCTGTCTTCCTCGAAGTGTATGACGCAATGTATAGGTCATTACACGATCAAAACGAAGGTTTTTCTTAACCATTCAGAAGTACCGTCCAAATAAAACGTTAATAAAAGTTATTCTGACGTAGTTGTCAATCTCTATGCCATTTCAATTCACAGTATAACCGCTGCTATGCACGCAAATTTGCTTAGCAGGACATTTCAGTCGTAATAAAACAGGGTTAATAACCAAATATCCATGTGTTGTATATCACTTGTGATTGTTACTTGGCTGTTGTTGACTGACCATTGGGCAAGACATTTTTTCGCTAAGCAAATTACGGTGTGCTTAGCAGCCCATGAAATTGGCACGTGCACCACTGCCGTGCGTCTCGCTTTGTATCACGAAACGGATAATTTAAGCAATTACTTGACCATTATCAAAATGGTAATAAATGCAATGTGGAAATATGTTAGATTACATTAATTCAAAATAAGACATTAGCAATTCCCATCATATTTATAAATTGTAAAACCTCTTGATTAGTCAACGGAAGCAGACATTATTTTTTATTAAGTAAAGAAACTTATACTTCACCATTCATAAGTCACTCGCCTGAGGATGAACAGAGCACACTGTTCGGAACGTCGAGATAATACCAACGGTTCTTTACAGAACCACACACTCTCACAGAAGAGATAACATGATATCACCGCAAATCTTCTTTCTTTTATTCATATGTCAGGATCACTTTCGGAGACGATAGACTGTGTATTATAAAATGCACATAACGTTTTGCCACAGAATGGCGTACAACTGCCCTTGGAAATCGCAACAGTTTTAAAGGGATGGTACAGAACTGGATTTTGCGACAAAACCGTTGCTGACAGTGAAATCACAGTATGTAATCCATCATATACCCTTACTGACAAACCTGTAGAAGTTTGAGGTCAATCAGCCATCTGAGTCACGAGAAAATAGTGAAAACCCGTTTACACATTTCAACGAATGAATAAAACGCTTCGAATCGATTTATTCCAATCGGAAAATAGTTTCATTTATTTCTCAACGAATATGGCATTTCAGACAAAAAAAATTTTATGGTATGTTTTCTCCTATCATCACCATTTACTGTGTAAGTTTTATCTTGAAGTGTATTGTCTTACCAATTCTGTACCATCCCTTTAACTCCGTTTTAGGAAACAATCAACTGAAAAATGAACGGAAGGTCAGTGCCGAAGTAAGTGAGATACGTATTTGCAACTTTAACTCAAGGAAGAAATGCAAAGTTGATGAAAATGACAAAGCAACACTCTATAGTACTATTCTTTCACCGGCTGTGAAAGTGTAACAACACCAAACTGTATTGATATCGGCTGTGTGGACGCGACAGAAACGATGACTAATTTGAAACGCGCCTGTCAGCTGATCAGGTGTGTAGAAACAGACCAGCGAAATTGGCTGGATCGTTTCTCGTCTGCTTGCGTTTTCTACCGGTGTCGTCATGGCTGTGTTTAGGTAGTGGACCCGGTGCTTTTTGTGCGGTCTTTCCGTGGTCGTCTGCTCGTGAAGTAGTTGGTCGAGTGGCGGCAATTTCAGCAGAAATGGCCGCCTCAATATCGGTCGGTATTGTGTCATTATTCAATTATTATTTTGATGAAACTCGACAACGCGCAAGGTGGGATATCGCATCCACGGATTTTCCTAATCGGAGACTTTGGAGAACTGCAGCCGATTTCACGAAACTTTACGCCATGGCGTAAGTCCACTTACGCCACAAATGTTGCGTAAGTTGCGCCACTTACGCAACATTTGTGGCGTAAGTTGGACTTACGACATGGCGTAAAGTTTCGTGAAATCGGCTGCCGGTCTTCAAGTCAACAGCCCACGCGCACGCACAAGAGCGCAGGCGCAAAACAACGCGCACATGCTCACAATTGCGTGCGCGTGCGTTGTTGACTTATAGGGCCTGTTTGTTTCGGACGAATCCACTGATCTGGATCCCATTTTTCGGATCCACCTCCTATGCAGGGTACGCTAAAATGGGATCCGGATCCGAAGGATTCATGATCCTTTGCGTGAAACAAACAGGCCCATAAAGACCGGTTCTCCAAAGTCTCCCTTTGCAACGCTCAAACGGTATGCCCAACCAGTCCGTCCCAATGAAGATTCATGTACAAGTGAAAACTGTCGCGAACTGCGCATCAGCCAAAATAATGACCTGAAATGTTTAAAATGCTTGGAGTTAGGAAGGCCTGACACATTTCGATCCTAGCAGGATCTCAACGAAAGGTAGTACACACATGAAAAAAAAAACATCATCCATTATATACCTGATATTGAACACAGGAATGTAACTAATTTTTCCGCTGGATGTCCATTATCTAAAATATTTCTGTTAGAGGAATGTAGTGAGCATAAATTTATCGGATGTAAAAGTGTGCGCCGCAATCGTCAACCCCCGACACTCCATAAATACGGCAAAAGAATGGCCATATTCAGTTTTCCTTCACCTGAAAAATGCTGACTACCAAATGATATATGTAGTGGTGTTCATCATAATTATGCTGTAAGATGTAAATTCCCTTTTTTCCAAAGATACATAAAAGCACTTATATTATACATAACACCGCTGCAAACTAATCATCAAGCAAAATAATCACCACAGTGCTTAGAGTTAGGAGGGCACGATTTTCCAATCCTTGCAGGGTCTTTCTCAAGGGCTAAACTCCTTGCGAGATCGAAACGCCAGGCACCTCTTACTCCAAGCAAATGTAATTGCATATTCCGAAAGGACGCACAACCGTAACCTTCTAATATTCATTCCAAAAATCTGAATCAGTGAAAAAAATGCAAATGTCAAAAAGTTTTGTTATAATTATGACTACATGTATAGGACTACATATAGCTCATCTAAGTTGTAATAGCTATCGTGAATTTGGCCTTCCGGTTTTCATCGTGACTGACCGTCAAGCTTTTGGTTTTTATATTCCACAAAAGTAATAAATGAAGAAAAGAACAACAGCACATTCATACTCAAATGTGCTGTCGTGCCTTCTACTTCCAACCTAATTATCAAGCTTCCCCAGTGGCAATGAAATTATTATAGTTGGGAAATAATACACAAAATACCTGCATACCGTCATCAAAAGAGACTATTCCCAGTGGAAAATTACTTCAGGGAAATTCCATTGTGGAAACTTCCTTAATGGGGAATTAATTTATGTCCGCAAGAGAATATATGGTCTATATAGCTGCTTGCCACACCAGGTTAATGAGGAACTTAATCATAGACTGAGATATAGCCATATGCAATTTCTCGTTATAATAATTACGTGCAACTGACTGTTCCTTTCATGCAAATTTCATTTGTGTATTCCAGCTTTGATGTGCTGCATTGCAATCTTTTTATCCGGTCTCCGAATTGATGACTTACAAAAATGCGATGGTCATACTTACGCGGTGCAACAAACGAGCGAAAAGGGAAAACCGGTATGGTTTACCCGGGATGGAATACGGTTATCTGTACGTCAGGAACGAATGCCGGTTTTTTCCCCGTTAATTTGATTAGAAAGCAATTGTGGCAATGGAGATTTTGTGCCGCAAAGCCTGAGAAGGAAAGTGGTAATTCGAAACGGGTCGGCTGACCGATATACCAGACACGAACCGTATGTGGTTTATTTTGGCGCAAATTTCATTGGAGGCGGTATCCGTCAGTTCTTTCACCGCCTCCGTTGGAAAAACAAGTTTACCAACGAATATCACATTTTGGTCGTCGTGGACAAAGGATAAAGTTTGCGCCTTGCGACTCACTTGCTGTGATAACAGCGTTTGACGTCAGGGAACAAGACCACTATCAAATACTCCCTTAATTTGGACGCTTCCTTGAGAATTCTCATCCATAATTGCGCCGGTATTTGCAGACGAGAATGTTGTCAAACATTTCATTCATATAAGCACCCCACATTTTACCAGACGTATCAAATATTAAATGTCAATTTCCACCATTAAATAGAATTATTTCAAGGACAAAACCTGATTTACAACTCACTTAATTCCCACAGCCAACTTGAAAATGTCGAAATCAAATGTACCGCCCTGTTTATTTGTGTGTCACTAACTCCACTCGCTACTTTGTTTGCAGATTTAGCCACCAGAATCTAAACAACACAGTCTGGTAAGCCACAACTTCCAAAACAAAATAATTGGGAAGACTTTTGAGGATAAACATTTCAAATCTTGTTTTCTCTGAAGTAACACGGATAAAGAAAGGTAGACCACTTTCTGTTTACAGTGAGCGAGACTGTACATAAATATGTATGTAGGCCTATAAAACACCTTCCCCAATGACCGCCCATAAATAGAGCGTAAACAATTCAATCTATTTTTTATCACACACGGGAATATTCTGTACAAACAGAATGGAAGTTTACCGAATCCACTTATCAAGCTTTGAATGGATGGGTCCAGCGTGGCGACTGCATTACACTGCATTACCTCATAATCCCCTCACACAGCTACATTACACTTTCGTCCAAATTGATATTTACAACGTGCGCTGCAAGTTTGTTTAAAGAGGATGTTCAACACTCAACAAACCACGCTATATTTTGTTAGAACTTTTATCTTTAAATTACTTGAAATGAAAAATCTCACACTGAAAACAGAAACGGAATCTTTTTAGATGATTCTTCTGTCAGCCCGCATGCTCCCCCCAAATTCAGATTCTCTGAATTTTGTCAATGACGGCAGCAGACAAATTTGGGTGATTTCGTGACGTCAGACATGGGAGCCTTTTCTTTTGAACAAAAGGCTCCCATATCTGACGTCACGAAATCACACAGATTTGTCTGCTGCCCCCATTGACGAAATTCAGAGAATCTGATTTTTTGGGGAGTTTGCGGGTTGAGCATGTTGAGAGAAAAATCATCCAAAAGACACTATGTCTGTGTCCAGTGTGAATTTTTTTTCTTCTCATTTCAATAATTTGAGGAATATAGCTCTAACAATAAAGCGAGGTTTGTTGAGTGTTGAACATCCTCTTTAATGGTTTAATCTGATGTATGAAGACTGTATGTAACAGTAGCACTGATTATCTTCACGAGGCCTAAGTGATAAACTACCCACGGAGATTACGTGAGTAGTTAAGGTACGACGTGAAGCACGGGCGAAATTGTGAAATTCAAGCATTACATCTTCGATTAACAGTGATCATGTTCGGACATTCAATTCCAGAAAATCCCTTGAGTGGGAAAACTCTTCTCGTCTATAAGAAAATCCCAAGAGGAATTGGCAGAAAACTAACGTTGTCTATTTTCAAAATGGAACTGACATAAAGTGAACCGCTTAAAGGTAGTATCATACTTTGGTAAGAGACCAAAACAGAAATGTTCACAGATTTACGTATAACTTACACGGTATCAAGATGGTGCTGGTAGAAACATACCTTTCCATTTTCCGCATGAAATGGTGTATTTATCCAGAAATTAGTAAAACAACGAATACAAATCTTGTTGATCTTTTAAAAGATCAAATATAAAAAAGAAAAGACTTAAGAAATGCTTTGGGCGTTTTTCACTGTTTTCTCAAAAAGTGAGCACCGCATTGAAATTTTTACTGATGACTGTTACTGTATCTGTCTTGATAGTTTCGCCCATGAATCTGTATTTCTTTGACAAAAACCCAAAGTATGATACTACCTTTAAAAGGATTCAATGTACCTAACCTGGCAGAATATACAATGTTAATATTTTTCCTGGAATGGGAGGCAAAATTGGGAATAACATTTTGGCAAAAGCTGTGAAAACCACAATCGATGAAACGGGCTATCTTTCAGAGACAGATTACCCCTCGAGCCAGTGCGAAACGTTGACTGAGGTTAAGTGAACAATTCAGAGAATTTAGACTGCCAGGAAATTTAAACCACGTGAATACTGCCTGTCGGAAAAAAGAAATTATCCGTTCCTTCTTGGAAAGGCTTAAACTCATAATCTGTCTAGCATGGATGAGTTTCGTTAAGCAAACGTGTATGTTATCATTAATTATGAGATACATGTAATATACTGGAGGCTGGTTCTTAAAATGTCTTCACAGAGTTTGTTTGGGCACGATCGATCGTAACTGGAGTTACGAAGAATAACTCATCGTAGGGGCATATCTTACGTAGGGCTGCAATGTATCATACGACTTACTATTGATAATAAGTTACCATGAGTTTTGTGAAATCGACCCGGGACTTAAATAAATTTTAACCTTTGGAATAAGGGCAAATTTATTGGGATGTTTGTCCAATTTGATTTTCTACCGTTACAAATTTATACGATTCAGTGGTTCTTCCTAACAGTTTTTAAACTTATGGCACAAACATGGATGCACTGTTTGATATATCTTGCTGTTCATACTACCAGTAAGTTAGAAATCACACGTGATTGGTCAGGTGGTAGCCTGTGTAAACTGCTGTCTACAAAAACTCAACGGGTAATTCGGATGTGTTTACGCTCGTGTCTGCGCATGTAGCCTTCCTCTGGCGTCCGCACCATCCGCATATAAACCCATGCGGATTGGCTGCTTCAGTCGCATTTCATCAAGTCTAGGAGCTAGTTCCAGTTATTTACGTACCCTTATGTATCCGCAGGCATCCGCACACCCGACAAAGTGTGCGGATGAGTTACGTATCTTACGTATCCGGCGGATGAGTTTACGTATTTTACGTATGAGTAACGTATTTACGTATGGGTAACGTATATTCTGCGGATGCTTACGTATATTTCATCCGCAGCAAAATGTTGACATTTTCAAAATTCCCACAGCGGATCTGCGTATGTCTGAGGATCCCTGCGGATTGGGTTACGGATGGATACGGAAAAACGGATGCGTACGGGTGATACGGATCCTTGCAGATGCTTACGGATTTGTATCCGTAAGCATCCGTTGTTACCTTAGGTGGCCGTGTGACCGTAGCATAAGAGATTTCCTTGACGAAGAATACAATTCTTTACTCAGTTGAGACAGAATTTGGAGTTGTAAAAGATATATCGTACTGTAGTGGTGTATTTCAGAAAGTTGTGAGTCTATCTTTGATTGAATAGGCTGCACATACCTGGTCTGTTCTGGTACCGCTGGTTTAGGTAGTCTAGAAGATCTTCGATGGTGAAATGTTGTAGTCCGCTTCGGCGCTCCATCATTTCCTGAGCCATTCCGTTCGTGTTGGCCGGTTCTTGCAGAGGATACCCGGATGCTAACGCCATTAGTAAACAGAAGGCTGCCGACACGGCGATCACGTGACACAGGGTATTCATGGTGTTCCCGAAGTTTGAACTGGCAACTAAGAACAGAACGTGAAGAATGTGAAACAAAACGCTGGTTAACCAACAATAATGTCTATTTGAAAGACTTAATCGCACTGTTACATTTAAACAGGTATCGTGGTTATTATACGATTTGAGACGACCCACGTGATAGCACACCGGCCAATAGGTGTCGTCATAATGTTCTCGGTATTTATAAATGATTCATTTATGTTTTTCGGGCAGGAATTGCGATCTGCACGTCAATGTTGCGCTGGTATTAAATCTCCGTGGCTTACTCGGAGTGAATGTAAAGGAGGCACTGGGAATGTCTTAGTTTCATGTCGTAAATATTTCAGGTACACACGTGATAAAACGTCGATGAAAATATCAAGGAAGGACCTGACTTGCTTCACCGAGTGGGGCTATTGGTTGGATGTAGAAATCGACTCGTATATCATCGGTGTTAACTTGTCGAGAGAAACGGCGTAGACAGGATGGTACCGATGGAAGAGAAGGCTTTTTATACACGCCTGCCACGTCCGGCGCTGCTGAATGTTTTATGACACTGTCGTTTTGTCGCATCAAACACGAGGTCGCCAGACTTTCAACTGAGTAATGACCTGTGCTGGAGTAACAAGCTGTTTAGCTGTGTGACATGCAGCTAGATTGATGCTTAGGGCTCTCTGTAGTACGCTCCATGGAGTGGTTGGCAACATGATGGTCTAGAGAAGATTGTTTGCAACCCTCTCGTTGGCACGTCAATCGGCCTTTATGATTTCACCTTGGGAGTGTTCAAGTACAAACTTGAGGAGTTATCTGTCTTTGCCTTCGTATCGTCTTGAACTTGTACGTAGTTGTGTGAGACGACAAGGGAACTTCTGTTAAAAGTGGCAGTGTGGATCAAAAACATTCCCAAACATGCACTACCATGTTACAAGTGCCTTTCATGTTTTGCTAACGGGTGATAAAGGGGATATGTTCAAAGTGCGGTAGCCTCAGCTGTCATAGGGCATTATCAATGGATGTGTTTAACAGGCAAACAGAAAAATACAAGGCATCGAAGCACTATTTTCACCATCAATTCAGCTGATTCCCTAGGATAAACTTCCGTAAATGAGGCTTACATAACGGCATTGGTTGGTGTTTTAAGAGGGTATTTTTTTTTTATATTTGCATGTATCTATATTTTATTCAATATTCTAGACTAAATTTTTATCATCAGATAAAAACAAGGGAAACTGGATCAATTTTAAGTCATTGAAAAGTGAAGACATTGTATCCGGATTCGAACCTGCAACCCCGGAATACCGTACCGGTGTGCTACCAACTGTATCCAGCCAGCCCTATGTTGACGTGTCCAAAATTGTCAATTATCTTTGTTCGTTTGACAGTCAGAAGCCATGAAACCACTCGCATACTGTGATATCCCAAGGATCATTTAAGATACGCGCAGCATAAGCAATAATGGTGTCCGTAATAGTCAACTATCTTTGTTCATTTGCCTGTCAGAAGCCATGACACCACTCACATACCGCTATATCCCAAGGATCGTTTATGATACGCGTAGCATAAGCAATATTGCTGGTGTCCGTAATAGTCAATAATCTTTGTTCGTTTGGCTGTCAGAAGCCATGACACCACTCGCATACCGCCATATCCCAAGGATCATTTTAGATACGCGTAGCATAAGCAATATTGGTGGTGTCCGTAACAGTCAATAATCTTTGTTCGTTTGGCTGTCAGAAGCCATGAAACCACTCGCAAACCGCCATATCTCAAGGATCATTTAAGATACGCGCAGCATAAGCAATGCTGCAACTTGAGAATCAAACGAGTATATCCTCTTCGTGTGATCCCCATACACTAGACCATGTCCAAATTCCCAGACATCGGCTGGTTATGAAATTGCTTCTTACAAGTAACTTGGACCATCTCTAATTTGACATGTGAGCGGCAAGTTCTTGTCGAGCCATTCACTTCCTAATGGATGGGAAGGGCTTTGTGCTTTTGAAGCAGTTTTATTTCACAAATTCCTTCGGTAATGGACGTGTTACTTTCCACTTTCCACAAAAGATACTTGGAAAAAAAAATCCCCACCGTGACATTTGTTTACATCAGAAGACGTACCGAAAGCCCTAACCCGCAGCTACATTTCTGATATCAGACTGCTTAAACTGTATGGACAAATGTAGCTCTCAATTCCAGAAACCCTTACACTAGGGGCATGTTTGTTTAAAGGTACTATCATACTTTGGGTAAGAGACCAAAACAGACATGTTCACAGACTTATGTATAACTTACAGGGTATGAAGATGGTTGTGGTAGAAACATACCGTTAAATTATCTCCGCCTGAAATGGTGTATTTATACAGAAATTATTAAAATAATTATAAAAGAACGACCGAAAATCTTTTTGATTTTTTAAAAGATCAAAAATAAAAGAGAAAAGACTTAAGAAATACTGTGGCTGTTTTTCACTGTTTTCTCAAAAAGTGGGCACCGTATGGGACTGAAATTTTCACAGATGACTGTTACTGTCATCTGATATTACCTTTAACAAAACACGTTCGTCAACTGATGTTAAACGGTTAATTCAGAAATTACATATATTTATTATCTAAATGATAATACAAATTATACAAGAGTGCATGGTATTTGTGTAAGATAAGTTTATGTTTTTAACCATAAAAATGATTAAAATGTCGTTTAAAAATTTGAAACTGCTTCTGAAAGCTTTATTTCAGGAAAGTGTGGAACACTATGTAGACATAGATTTAGTACACTTCACTGTGTTGCGATGTCATTGCAAAATTTTGGAATTTAATATTCCATGTAATGTTATACTCACAACAATATTTGTAATATCATCTACATATCAAACGCACATTCCGTGATGTTATTTAAAAAAATAACGCCCAGAGTACCTTTCGCAAATTTCATTTTATAGCGTGAGCAAATTATTACAATGATATCATTGAAATTGCTCAGGCAACCGTAACAAATATGTTCAGTCTTAAAAAAAACCAATATCATTTGAGAAGACTTTGTAAAGTTTGCCAAGAAATGGTGTTAGTGAAGCCGTCTTTCACAACAAATCCTGAAATTCTATAGTGCCCTCGAAACCTGTCTTATTTTGTTAACATTGAAACGCATTTTAATAATTGAAAGGGAGTTTGCTGATATGTGTGACTTTGATTTTCAGTCAATTTTCAAAATGAGTTAAAACTTCCTACCTAAGACATTAAAGGTAGCATCATACTTTGGTAAGAAACCAAAACAGAAATGTTCACAGATTTACAGGGTATGAAGTAGTGCTGTGCATCAAAAACGGATTCACGGGCTCCCGCTTAAAATTTTGCCATCCGGTTTCAAAATTTCAAAAACGGAATACGAAACCAACATTTTTAAAAGTAGACTGACGTTTGCCCAATAAATAAACAACCCCAAAAGTGTATACTGTATAAAACATACTTGAATTTCAGTCGTTTTGGGTCCATTTTGCCAAGCAGAAACAAACTTTTCGCAAACTTGAATAAACAAATATTGCGAACAGCCTTCCGAACGCGACGATCGCTCGAAAGAAGACGTAAACATATCGCGTACGATGCATCATGCACACCGCATGCCCACCACGTGGCCGCATGGCCCGGACCATGCAGCAGCAGCATTGCATCCAGAAAATTCCACGATGTCTATGCGCGCCGCACCATTCAAAGCATACGTTGTACACCAGTACACAGTCGCCAATTCGCAATTGGGCCGGAAGTGCAAGCCTACATGTCGTACGTACAACGTGTGTATTTGGTGCATGCATTCAAGTTGCGCTCGGTACCGTACATTTCGGCCGGCTTCAATGCAGATTTTTCGGTAAGAAATGTGACATGTCACGCTGAGCAAGTTATGAAAGATTCTGACTGAATATTCTGTAAGGTTGCCGGCACCAAATCATCGCAAGATTCCCAAACACGCACGTAGATCGAGACCAGAAACTGAATGTATACGTCGGCGCAACGATCGTTGTAGCATGTTTTACACACTCCTACATACAGCGCTATGCATCATTTGATCGTGCACATTATCGACACGTGCGTAATAACTAATATAGCGCTATCATTCATTTTTATGAATCGGAGCTCGGGCAACCGCTAATTTTTCAAAGCGTTTTCCGGTTTTCAAAAGCTCCGAAAATGCACAGCACTAGTATGAAGATGGTAGTGGTAGAAACATACCGTTAAAATTTGTCCGCCTGAAATGGTGTATTTATCCAGAAATTATTAAAAGAACGAATCTGTTTGATCTTTTAAAAGATCAAAAATAAAAGAGAGAAGACTTAAGAAATACTGTTGCTGTTTTTCACTGATTTCTAAAAAAAAGTGGGCACCGTATGGGACGGAATTTTTCACAGATGACTATAACTGTATAGTCCTTGATATTTTTGCCCATGAATCTGTATTTATTTTACAAAAACCAACACCTTTAAGCTGATACCTGGCTGTTTTAATGCCGATTATGTGTGCATTATTCTGCCGAAGTGTTTTGGGAAACACGACTCCATAAAATAAGGACCACATTTTAAACACTTTCCACTAATGGACTCCGTAGTCCGGTGTGGGCTAAAGATAAAATTTGAGCAAAGTGACTTCTAATTTGTTGCTGATTAAGTTTGGGACTATACTTGGCATTTTGCAGTCATCATCAATTTCGGAGATATATTCTTTGGTTAAAGTGTGGAAGGCGAAAGATGCTTATCATTCTCCTTATGGAAAGTCAATATCGGCGGGGGAATTGTGATACAAATGCTGACGGATTGCAGGGACAAAATGGAGGCTGGATTGTTGTTTGCTTACTGCCTTGGTTAGTAAATCAATCTTAAAGGTAGTATCATACTTGAGTAAGTAACCAAAACAGAAATGTTCACAGATTTACGTATAACTTACATGGTATGAAGATGGTGGTGGTAGAAACATACCGTTAAAATGTTTCAGCCTGAAATGCTGTATTTGTCCAGAAAAAGAGTAAAACAACGACCACAAATATTTTTTGGTATTTTAAAAGATAAAAAATAAAAGAGAACATACTTAAGTAATACTGTGGCCGTTTTTCACTGTTTTCTCATAAAGTGGGCACCGCATGGGTCTGAAATTTTCACAGATGACTGTTACTGTATCTTCCTTGATTTTTATGCCCATGAATCTGCATTTCTGTCATAAAAAACCAAAGTATGATACTACCCTTAAATGATTTCCTCCAATGACCTCAGTGAACCGCGAAATAAGTTCATTAAATTTTGAAAAGTGAACAACGAAAAATTGACTGGAGCGAAATTAGAACCGGCGACCTCTTCCATTGAATTTTAATAAATCTCCCTTTGATATGAATTTATGGAAAGTGACGTGAATTATTTACCAATATACCGTGAAATATATGCAGAAATTATTTTATGGGGATAATGACCGGCCTCCCATAGATATCAGCAATATGGCCGGAGCTCGCGCATCCTGTAACACACCACTTCAGCAATCTCCAACAAAATAAGAAAGCCCGTGCATCTGAAATTCAATTGTCCGTTTAGGCGTCGCAAACGTTTAAGAATGTGCAATTTGCGAATGCGTAGGGGGAACCTATTTGTTTCATTGATACGGAATAAAAGACACAGCTTCAAATGACCTACAACTGCAAATGAACTGCAATTTAATTTTGTCGTAAAGACTGAGGTGGTGCCTTTATAATGCATTATCATAATTTGTCAGTTAAAGGTAATATCATACTTCTGATTTTATCAAAGAAATACAGATTCATGAGCAAAAATATCAAGACAGATACAGTAACAGTTATCTGTAAAGATTTCAGTCCCAAACGGTGCCCACCTTTTGAGTTAACAGTGAAAAACAGCCACAGTATTTCTTAAGTCTTTTCTCTTTTATTTTTGATCTTTTAAAAGATCAAAAAGATGTTCGGTCGTTGTTTTACTAATTTCTGGATAAATACACCATTTCAGGCGGAATAATTTTAACAATATGTTTCTACCATCACCATCTTCATACCCTTTAAGTTATACGTAAATCTGTGAACATTTCTGTTTTGGTTTCTTACCAAAGTATGATACTATACCTTTAAGGCAAATGATAAAATAATAATATTAAAAATATAAGGGGGAGTGCACAAGTTAACACGAAAGTTACTGTACAGGATTGGTAACAAACACAAACAGAAATGTTCACAGATGTACGCACAACTTTCAGGACATGAATATGGTAATAGAAACGTAGCATTGAAGCATTTCCGGCTGAAATGCTGTATTTATCCAGAACTAAAACAAAGACTGAAATCAGTTTAGATCTCGGGGTGAGATAAAACTCATGTGAATATTTTTTTAAAATTCCGTAACAATTTTTTTTTACTGTTTTGTATAGTTTCCGATGATGATGTGAGCTGAAAATGTCACAGGTTTGTTTTTATTTCATGATAAATCAAATTATGAACAGTCTGCAGCTGTTCTGTAGTTTTTACCGTTCCTGTTTTATGTCTTTAAAGACATTTATATGGTTATATCAGTAACATTTTTCATCTCGGCGTGGTGTACATACGATACACATTCTGCAAAATGAATACTGTACCTTGTTTTGCCCCCCTCCCTCGCTGGCTTTTGACTAAAAAAAGGACTGATAATTTTATTCAAACCGAATTGTAACTAGTGATTTGATTGTATATGTCTCGCTCTAGTTCAAATCGGTGACCTATTTTTTTAGGGACATATGACGTGTTCTTTTCTTGAATTGGGTCTGTCTTTCAAAAGTCATCGACGTGGAGGGGCGGTGTTTTTTTAATGATCAACTGTGTTCAGCCTTCCGAACGTGAGATATGCATAACATTTCAATTATATACATTGCGTTTTTCTCATGCGTGCCTGTGTATTACTTTGTGCGTGCCAAACACATTGGGTGTATGTAGGTCCAAGAAAAAATTCACATCCATTGACATGAATGCAAGGTAGAAGTACCGGTGTTGTTTGAACTCATACAGAGTCCACAGCATGTATTGTGGCTTCGTGCATGCCATGGGTCTCGATCCCGGGGGTGGGGGGTGGGGGATTATATCCCAACCAATATTTGAGGTGGGGGTGGCGTTTATTATCATCCCCCCAAATATTTCGAGGTGGCATTCAAGTTTATTGTATAGAAATATTACATGATCATTGTTTTCTTTTTTTTAGTCTTTGCAGGGAATTTATACTACACCTGTATGTTTAATTCACTTTTAAATGCTCTAAAATGCGACTTTTCGACTCTGTTTTGATTAAAAAGTCCCTGGTTTGGGAGGGGGTATCCCACGTCCCACAGCTTCCCCCGCTTGGTCGCTTCAATCCCTCGCATAGGACACCAAATCACCAATCATTCTCCCCAATCACGAAAAGAAATCGACACCTATTATGGTGCATGCCCACATTTTTTTGATATAGCAGTTTTATGTTATTATGCAATGGGATATACTTTCAGTATGGTAGTGTACCTTCGTTATAAGAAGCCACACATATTTGCCGTAGGGGTATTTGTTAAGGTGGCATAGTTATTAGACCCTAAGGGCTTTAGAGATTTACACATCTTCTTGATCTTAGCATTTCCACCCTGGTCCTCTTCACGGATTGCCTGATGATTTCATTGACTCGTCCAGCGTGTTCAATCCACAAATATTTACCTTTTACGTTTAGCACTGTCAACTGTTTTTCTGCATGGGATGATTTTTGTTTTCTTATTCTGCCTATTTCATCTGGCTCGGGGATATGACTAACAAATACTACGATGAAAATCCAATCAGATCCAAGTCTTTCCGATAAGTAAATACATGTCTTGATTGCAGGGGAAATACTGGAATGTTAAAGGCGTGCGTGGGGCTTGAGGGGAGCTTAACATTTTTTGAGAGTTTAAGAAGTTACTCATGTGATGTCATGGACAGGTACCTCGGTGACATTTGCGCGAACATAAACAAGTCTCAATACACTGGTTTACACTTCGGCGGACTTCGGCGGCCATCGTAGATTTTGATCACAACTTCAAAACGAGGCACTTCCACACATGCGCACTGGGACACTTTTGAGAATCGGTCTTCATGTCAACAGCGCCTGCTCACAATTGCGTGCGCGTGCGGTGTTGACATGAAGACCGATTCTCGAAAGTCTCCCATTCTATCATGTTTTAACTTGCAATGATAGCAAACGGCAAATCTATTGAAATAAAATCCAAGTCAACTTCGGAAACTGGTTGAATTTGAAGTCATTGAAAAGTGAAGAAAGAAACAAATTGCCTGTAGCTGGATTCGAACCAGCGACCTCCGGAATACCTTAAATACCGGCTCTGATACCATCTAAGCAACCCGGCCCTATGGTGCCGATTTCATAAAACTTAAGACGCGTCGTAGAGTTAAAACGCATCCTTTCTCTATGGACTCACTGCATAGATGCGACGCGTCGCAGCTAGGACTCGTCGCAAAGTCGAGTTGCCACGCGTCGCAGAGCTTTATGAAATCGGCCCCTGGTGTTCCCAATAGTCTATTATCTTTGCTCGTTTGGCAGTCGGATGCCATCAAACCACACACAAACCGCTACGACGTTTTGTTAACGAAGAGAAGTAGTTTTGTGCATACCCCGCAAGATATGTGACAGTGTGCACCCCTTCTATGTTCCCATACCTTAACGCACTATTTTAGTATTAGCGAACTCACCCACAGAATCATATAACATTCCTCAGATTCCTTAAACACAATGAAAGACACATATCTTGCACCAAATGAGTTTTGTGTATTGGGAGTATAAATGAAATTCTTCTTGTGATTACGCTTCACACCTTTTGAAAAAGTGTACGCAGATTTAAAATAGGCACGGAGAATGATAAATTATTCACTCGGAAGCCAGGTGTTCTGACAATTAGAGCTGACGTAAATTCCACTCCGTATTCCGTTGGGGCACGGCCCAGCGACACCTTGCCTACCGTTTAAACCAAGGCTAGAGGAGAGAAGTGAAGATCCTCGCATTACAATATGCCAATATGGATGTTCTGTTAGAATGCGTTTGTAAAGAGGGAACACAAATGCAGAGAAATCAATTTGAAGTCCATCAAGAAAGCCTTTATCATATAATAATTGTAAAATTTATCATGATGATAAAAGGAATATGACGCTTGATTGTTTAAGCAGTGAAACTGACGTTAGCCGGTTGCTAGGCAACCTAATTTTTCTCTCTTTTTTTATCTGTCCGATGTCCTCCAAAACGGGAAGTAAATTTAGATATCTAAACGAATTATCGCATGACGAGATCTGTACAATGTTCAGGAACTCAAAAACCTCATGTATGGGCGGATATTATTTTGCTTGTTGTGCATGGCTGTTTTCTCCCTTTGTGTGTTCTATCTTCCTAGCCTTTATGATGTACATTCTTCAACGGTTATTTGCAGCCTATGGAGGCAAAAGAAGCCTTTGTTGAAGGTTATGATGTGTATCTAACGTCTGCATCCGATCGTTCGTTTGCAAGTAAAGGTTGAAGAACGAATTTGTAATAATGTGCATTTCCGGCAGGATTTAACTCGCAAACTCGTCTGCTTTTCAATAAAGCAGCATCATCATCGAAGGACGGCTACCTAGCTAGAGGGCTTGGATGTGTGATGTATATCCTCTAAAGAGGTTTTCCTGTATGATAGCGATTTGTTGACCCATTGATGTAGTTCTCTTTGGGATTACTGGGTCAAACATTTGTAGTCTTCAGCATCCCAAGAAGCAATGTAATCCGAAGGTTGGTTGGGAAAGTATAAGCATTGGATTCCAACGTTCTCAATTTTGTATTCGTATGATGTCTAAGGACACGAATTTAGGATGGGGAATTTGTAGTTTAGGAGCTTGAACTTGAATATAGAGAGTGACTGATCATAAGTGAAAATCGCAATATGGCGTGTGTCATAAGTTAGGTCATGCAGAGGAGGTTATGAGTAAATAGGAGAAAGTATACCAGTGAGATTTAGTGGTCTGAAGTTGGAATGTTTGCAAAAGAGGGAAGTATGTGCCAATGAAGGGTAGGGGTATCAAGGGGTCAAGTATTTGGGTGCAATTTAACGAGATGTGGTGGGCAGTTGGGGTAACATTTTGGGACTTTAATATCTCATGACAGTTGTGTTTTACAAAATTATATCATGCGGCAAATATAAAAATAGCTGCATTTCCAATGCTTAGTTTTGCATGTGTATGCCAAAAGTGCCGTCCGTTTATTCTATATCTTCTAGCCAGCCTCGAACCTAGCATTCTAGGGAAAAACTATTAAATTTAACTCAAATAGCGAACAAAACAGTTATCAAAGAGCTAAGAGTGAAATAATTGTATGGGAGTTCAGGTCTTTGTAGAACAGCAGTTCATTTAAGCAATTGCCTGTATATGATTGGTCAATTCTTTGCCCGAAATGCAATCATTAACTTATTAGCTAGGCTGTACGTTTTCTTCAGTACAATGCATGTGTTTGATTTATTAGTAATATATTCTGTTCGTCTCATAGATTTGACTTATGAAAGTCGCTTTTTTGCCTGCGGGTCATTCAGTGGTCACCGATTGATCACCTTTTAATCAGTGGGAAGATTCTTTGGTAAGTCATCGAAACTGTCAATCATTTTAAAATGCAAGATGAATAATCACGTGGCTCTCAAAATTCAAGATGAATATGTCTCATTTATTAATCTACAATCGAACAAAAAAACTGGAGACTTACAAAGTCAGCAAATTCACAAGGCCTTGAAAACAACTACATTCTATGCGATGGAAATTTGATGAAGAAGACATTCTTTATCTTGTTTTCTTCTTTTGTTGCATATTATGGGATGGTCCAATCTGATTGGGGCTCTGAGTTTTCACTTCTTGCTGCCATTGTTTGAAATCTGAGCAATTGCTGAGATTATCGGCTGAATTTATCGCTGCAGTTTAAACATACAGTCATATAACTCAACCAAGATACGGAGAACAACGGTTTACCGGCGCAGGCATCAACCGTGCAGGAACATTCCAATGTGAAAAACCAACCATACAGAGGCTTCAAACGGGTTGAAGCACCAACAGGGCCCACACAACCCAACAAACAACCCAATGTGAAAGACCAACCTTACAGAGGCTTCATACTGGTTGAAGCACCAACAGTTCACACCCAACCCAATGTAAAATACCAACCGCACAGAGGCTTCATACATGTACGTATTGAAGCACCAACCAGCATACACAACCCAATGAAACTAAGACAAACCATACACAGGCTTCATATACGGGTTGAAGCATCAACCAGGCACACAGCCCAATTAAGCTGGTTACCCAGGAAGCGGGGACCAGGAAACGGTAAAGAAGAGTATAAGATTGGTTGGTGCGCTGGATGGTTATACATCTTATACATCTCATAGATATGACAGGTATCCCACAGGGGCACTTCTAAACACTTTATAATTTCAATCAGCGTCAGTGAAAGCAAGAAAGGTGCAGTTGTCATTTTAATGCAGTGTCATCATTTGTCAATTTGAAGATTAATAAACTTGGTTGGCATTAAAAAGCTGATTTTATGGTAACGTTATCTGAAAGACAGGGAGTCTTGTTACGCCACTGGGGAATCTCAGCGCTTGCCGTGGGTTCTTTTAACGGTGTACAACTGATCTTGCGATTATGTAAACCTAGCCGCATCTGCCATAACTTGTTAGCTATAGCCGGGCTCGATTTCACGAAAGGCTAAGACAGATCGCAACATACGTATCAATCTTAATTGCTAAGCAAAGTGTGATGTCACAATACTAGCTGCTATGGAAACATGAACAACTCATCTAAAAGATGAATCGCAAATTTTTGTGAAATCGACCACTGGTCTATGTGTTGTGGAAGGAACCATTGGCTAGATAGTCAATGAGCAAAGTTATGAAAACTCACTTATTCATGTGTTAGCTCAGCACCACCCAACTCCATCTATGGTTTGACTTCATAAAATGGAAGTTTATACCATTAACAGCTTTGCTAGGTAGCATGTGGCTTCAAATTGTGGTATCACTTTGGAGAAAATGTGGTATCATTTGAGGATCAACAAAAAACAAGATTCACTTTCCCACAATGCAACTGGAAAAAAGGGGCGTGGTCGTATTTTCTGCCCCCAAAGTTCTTGATATGTATTTTGGTGAATGATTATGTGATTAGATCATTCATAATCCATTCCCAGAGAAATAACATTAAAACAAAATAATAAGTCAGAAGCAAGAGCTTAAACCCATTTGTTGAATTTCATTGTTTTTCTTAATATTTTTGGAATTTTTTTGCAATAATTTTTGGGATATTACACAAAAGTGCTACTACAATTTGAGGTCACATGGTACCTAGAAATGTTCCCTGAGGTCTATTCCATCAATGATGTAAATCTAAATGATGTAGTCGTGGTTGATAACTCTAATTTGTTCATGGTCCATACTCCTTGTCTAAGACGATTTCGACTCTGATTTTAGGATGTTGATTCGATAGAAGATTTGAGCATTATGCAATCATGAACGCAGTGATTCAAATAGGCCTAACCACAAAGGAAAGTGACAAGCGCTGTCCCAAAATCTCAGTTGTCTGAGTTCTTCTGTCTGTCTTGAGCGATCCATATACCGTTTCTTCTTTTCACATTTCCTTGTTTTTTTAGGGGGGGAGCAGGGCTGAAGCTTACAGAAACGTCAAACTAATCTCAAGTTTAGATATCTCTTCCGACTTCCAACCATAATTTTCTGGTTGTTTATAAATCATGCTTAGGTCTGGCGACATTGTGACTGGAGCATGAACCAAAAATAAGCTCTGGGCTGAGAGATTGGGTTTTAAAGCCGAATGTGATCGATTCCAGGTGTGCCTAAACAGCCCCACTAATCTAGAACCACTCCTTGGTACTCCTGGCAAAACTCTAGTATTTCAAATTCACGAAGGAGCAAAGTTTAATTCGATCACCCCACAAGTGAGTCAGCACGAATGTGGCAAAAGAAATCAATTATTGTGTGGCAGATGATATTTTCATCAGAAACGCGTTTAATAGGCCACAGCGGCTGTTTAAGCGGTTACATTCAAAAGCGTCTGACATGTGGAACACGGTATATTATTTCTGACCACAGCTTGTTCGACACACGTGCTTGTTTTAAGATCAGATGTCAACCACAGCAATCACAGAATGAGTGGTAAAGTCGCCAGGTGGCGTCAACTTCTCTTCGCCTATTTAAACGCCCATGAAATCAACTCAGGTTTCAAAAAAGAGAAACATCATCCACTTATGGTCTCAAATATCTCAGAAAAGATCTTCGTCTTCAAGCTTCTTTCATCGGAAGTAGTATCGCAGGTCTTATATCCTTAGTGTCTGAAGTGTTGAAGTGTGAATTGCACAGATGGCTTCCTAAGTAGCAATTGGGAAAGCTAGCAGTCTGTACAACGCTGACAATGTTGCTTTAAGCCCACGCAAAGCGCGTGGGATCTTCACTGGGCTTTTCTTATTAAATAAAACCCCACCCTAAATCGATCGGTTTCAACCGTCTCCGTTCGCCTACTCTAGTCTTAGAATCACAACAACGTTTATAAGGTACTGATTGGATCCTTTAATAGCCTTCAGGTGAACTGACCATTCGAAAAGAAATTAGGCACAGAAAATCGAAATATTCGATTAAAAATATCACAGCGGTAGGATATCATGTTTATAATCTCTTATAGTCTCTTAATGCACTTCGAAGTGTTCATACATTGCACAATATGTGTTTTGTCTCTAATAAAATGGTTGTATATTGGAAAGAATAGATAAACCGATATGATTGCTCAGCAAAATTAGATAAATCTATCTAAATGGATATTAGGGAGACACTTTTAAGCGTCTAAAAGTGAAAATTTGGGAGACATCTGCAAATAAGGAGACTTTTCAGAGTCTTCCTATTATACCAGCTACCTTTTAAAGACATATTACTGTCCACATTTTAATAGAAGACAGACAATGCTCTCAATGTGAACATATGTCAATTTCAAGTTCATTGGTTTGGAGTTTTTTTTAGAAATAGGTAAGTAAATTTTGTGCACGACCCAATGAGAAAGTCTCCCTAATGACCCATTCCCGGTAATTTCAATTTTTAATGTAATATTCGTTATGTTAATCGTCATTTTAATCCAATTCAGAGCTGTATCAATAAAATATGTGAAATAAAGTCGGCAAAGTGAAACAGGGGGAAAGTATTTAATAACAATAAAAATAGTAATTATTTGGCAGGCTAATCATCCTTAATCGCAGCTGGAGTGCTGAATTGTAAAGGATGATAGCTACAACGAGATCGAGTTGCCGGTATTCCTGGGCACCCTTGGCTGCCAGCCGTATTAACCCATATAATGATCACGACACACAGCCTGAGATCGAAAGTGTTTGATTATTCGTGATGGGAGGAAAAACGGAGAACCAAAAGAAAACCCCTCATAGCATAACGCACGTACCCAATTCCGACTAACCAAATTAAAAAAAACAACCAAAAAACTCAAATTCATCTGTATTTCTTTGACAAAAACCAAAGTATGATATTACCTTTAAGTCTAGAAATAAAATTTTAAAATGTCATCTCCCTTACCTTACCAAGCAAACAGTATTGTTTCGTACAATGAAACGCTTTTATTCAGTAATACAAACGACCATTAAACCTGACAGATTTATGCGTCATTACCCCAGAGATGTAATTGCAGTACACCTGCTGTTTCTTATAGATTTAGTGAGCAAACATTTGGACAGTCTGGATGTGTATCGGCTTCGAGGAACGATAAACCATGCAAACGCACGAGCAAACATGTTGCATATGAGGTGGCTGTATAATGAGGCGTGTTAACTTAATGTTCGCAATAAACATCACGTATGCATGTTAATGCTGTAATTACCCATTAGGGTGATTGTATGTTGGTCATGGTTGTCACAGACAATGATCAATGCACTGGCAATGATGGCAACATTACAGCACAGTATATCATGCAATTCGTCTGCGTGCTGGAGGAAATAAATCTGGAAATAATTCTACAGTATTGTATCGATTTTCTCAGACGCCATCATCTCACACGTATGGATTTTCATCTAGATATTCATCTCTTTATGTCCGTGTCTACAAATCCGCAAACCAAGAATGCAAAAAAATAAAAATGCTGAGACGGAAAGTAAATCCACGTACCGGAGGAATAATCGATCAATTTGACGCGTTGTTTTATTAGTGTGCTCAGTTCCCTTCCCATAACCTGTGTACACAGCACAGGCCCATTACGCGCATTTTCCTAAATGGTGGCAGAAGTGGGATGCTCAAGATGTGTTTTTCTTAAAGAGAGACATTTAGGAGGAAAGTGGGTTCCTACCTGACGGTGTCAATATGTAAACATTTTGATGGCGCCCAAACATAAGTAGATTTTGTTCCTCCAGAATATAATTTTAAATATCTGTGCGCTTGTGTGGATTTTGGTTTTGTTTCTTATAATACGTCAAAAGTATTACAACTTCTTACATATAATTTGTAGCTTTCTATGATGGCTGTTAAAGGATGAGAACTATAGGAAATTCTTAAGCTAAAAGGTCTTAGCTCTTAAAGATTGTTATTTTTTTTTTAACTGGCCTTGGGAAATCTCAATATTATTTCACAAAAACGTGAACGTCACAAAAATTCTCGTGACGAGTGCCAATCGATTTCAAGTTATAAACTCAATAACCCAGAGTTAAAATTAAAAACGTGTTACCTCAAGCCCACCCCATAAAATTTGGAGCCGTGTAAGATTGAAGTGAAAAGAAATAACCCTCGTGTTAACGCACCAGAGTTGAATTGATCTTGTGTAGTGGCGGATCTAGTTTTCAGGAAACAGAGGGTTGAAAATCAAAAAGTGCCAATGAAATGACACTAGTCGTAGAGTGAGTCACTATCATGAAGAAGGTAGGCCTGAACAAAAAAAATTAGAGGGACGTTTAATGGCTATTTTGACTTTGCACGCCCTCTAATTCCTCGTTTACAAAACATCTTTTGTCGAGATTTTTTTATAAATAATAAAATTGGTCTGCGGCTGAACGGGGGGGGGGGGGGGGGGGGGGGAGTGTGTTGCAAGGTAATGTGCATTGTTAAAGTATTGAGATCCCTATCTATACACGGCATGTAAATGATAACTACAATTTGCCAATATGATTAACCTCAAGCCCAGCATTTACAAATTACAAAATGGTATAACTGCAGCAAGCCCAACCATAATGTTGGTCGCTGTGTGAAATTGAATTGGAAAAAACTGTTCCCTCGGGCCGATTTCATAAAGCTCTGCGACGCGTCGCATCTCGATTTGCGACGCGTCGCATCTATGCAGTGAGTCCATAAAAAATGGATGCGTTTTAACGACGCGTTGTAAGTTTTTTGAAATCGACCCCTGGCTTGTGCATCGCCAATGTATAGCTAAAACCCTTGCTATAACGGCATGGGGGTCGATTTCACCAAACTCATCGTAATTTACAATCAATCGTAGCAATTATGATGCATTGCAGTTCTACGCAGGATAAACCCTCTACGATGGGGTATCCTTCGTAACTCGAGTTACGATAGATCGTAGGGATTCGTGAAATCGACCCCATGTAATAATTGCAATTTGCCGCAATGATACACTATAACCCAATATATTTTGTCCAAAAACAGGGCCTTTTAATACAGGGCTGGATATAGTTCCGGTGATAAAGCACAGTCCAGTTCAATTCAGAGAGATTTTTTCAACCCCAAGTCGCCGAATGTAATGATTATGTTAAAAACAATATGATTTTCCTGTACCGACATCCAGTATTTCAAACACAGCCCAAACGTACCGCCATATACTTTTGGATGACATGATTCATTGCGCTCGTGATACCCGCATCAGCGGCTCAGCCCACCCATGCAGATGACAAAATCGAATTTACTTCAATGCGCGCAGTGCAGTTCATGATCGCAAAGTCCTTATTTGCAAAATTATTAAATACGACACAAGCGGTACAGTCTTGAAGTAGATTGCTCATAAGGCGATCATGAAAAACTGCACATTATGAAATAAACGTTAGAGGAACTCCACGGAATCTAAACTTGTGTTTTCAATGCGAATTATTATTTGCTGCAACCTGTTCATCAGCCAAAATAATGACCTGAAATATATAACATTATTGGAGCTATAGGGGGCCAGACTTTGCGATCCTAGCAGGATCTTTATCGAAGGCTTAATGACAAGAGGGCAAGAACTTGCAAGTTATAAAAATACACATACAACTATGAGAGGATCAGAACAAGTGTGAACGGGGCCGGGAGCAAAATCATACATGTGGCATGAAAAGCAGAAAAAGAGAGACAGGTCCCAATTGTTTATAAACCACAAAGCAAACAAATTGATGGTTAATATTAACTGAGAGACATCTTAGGTTTATTTATTTGTAACACAGAAAAATCGAAGAACCGGAATGCGCTCCAATGGTTTTCAGAAGCTGTTATCAGTGTAGTGTATACCAAACTGAAGAAAAAAACTTTAAGAGGTATCATAAGTCTAGTTCTATTTGAAAATGGTTAAAGGCGGTGGGAGTGAGGGTGGGGTTGGGGGTTGGTAATATTGAAAAGGACAAGGGAGGGAATGAAGAAAGGGGAAGGGGGAGGAGAAGACATGGATTTGGGCGAGAAAATTTGAGGTATAAATGGTAGAGTAGGGTGGGGAGTTTAAGGAAGAAGAAGAAAGGTGGATTGGAAAGACAAGGGCAAAGGAGGAAAGGGGAAAGAAAGAGGAGAGGGACGGGGAAAGAAAGACAAGGATAGGTAAAAGGTGGGGTGGGGGTGTATGTGGAGGAGGGGAAAAGAAGGGGGAGAAAAGGGGTGTCTGTGGAAGGAAGGGGAAGGGACAAGGAGGTGAATAGGGGGAGGTTGGGGTCCGGGTGGGGTGGGTTGGTTAAGTTATAGGAGAAGAGGGGAGTCGAATGAAGACAGGTTAAAACGAGAAACACTGGAAAGAAAAAGAAGACAGGGATGGGAAGGAAAGATGGAGGTGGTTTTTTTTGGAAACTTGCTCTACGATTTACAAAAAAAGGAAAGCAAAAGTGCGGCTGGTTGGAACAATAAGCAAACAACAAGCCAATATTCATTAGCAGGTATCGGTCGTGAATACACGCACGGCCCTTCAACGTCAAGTTCCTATTTAATAGACAAGAAAACCACTCTCTGAGCTGATATAAAGAGGCTAGGGTGTATGGAGCACGCACACGCGGATTCATTATGAAGTCACGTACCACTACTCGCTCGGGAATGACTGTACGTGGCAACGCATTCTGAATGAGGACAGCACAACACACACCCTGCCGTGCGACACTGCCAATGGTATACCCACACGCAATATTTCGTACGACACAGAGCGCAAACTAAACGTCAGTGACGCATTAAACGTACACACCAACAGCGTACTTGAGCTGCTTGTATTAACTCTTTTTTCTCGCGTAAGAGTGACGCGGTAACGTGCTTTCATCATCCCTAGGTTTACCTGTCCTTGTGTCTGGTTATATGACTATGGGATCGCACACTTACACATCATTAAATGCTTGAAAACAAGAAAAAGTTCATCTCTCTTCGTGAATTTCATACGTGCCCGATGTACGCTTAATTGACTCATTGCGCACGACTTGACCGCTAGCAGTCCAGCGAAACCCTGGAACATATTGCATCTCTCTCTTCACAGACGGTAGAAATTGAAACTAGCGCCCCAATGCATGTGATATCCTGAACACATGGACAGTGAGAATGATGTTCTGTGTTGTTGAGATCAATTGCTGTCCATTTAGCAGAGGCGTGCGTTAATTTGCATCTAGTGGCTGGGAAATTGGCAACAATTGTAGGTCAGACACTCATACGCACTCAACATGAAATGCCACACATTAATTGCAATCAATGACACAGTTTTGTGGCGCAGTTCTTGTCTATGCCTTGTTTTTTGGTTATTTTTACGAAAAAAAAGGAAGAGGAAAAAGTTAAAATTAGCACTCGCTGCCTTCAGTATGGATTTTTTCGGGTTCGGAATTAATGCGAAGTGCCGAAACATTTTCACTTCAACATACATTCGCTCAAACTGTAAACCTTATAGATAGATTGAAATACATGTATAGCGTATTTTAAGCACGAAACAGATACTTAAACTGTACATTTCTCTCTTCAAGAAAAAAATATCTTGAGCATCCCACTTCTGCCACCAGTCTTGGTAAAGTAATGGCTTTCGATGAAGACGCGATGATTATTGCATGTGGCTATGGTTAATATTGAAGGATATGGTAAAGGACAGCGTGTTTCTTGTTTTATGACCAACCTGTGCGTGCACAGTTAAATGCAGACAGACATAATGTTCGATTGGACACCACAAGGGAAACAGCACTTTTCCCTTATGCTAGCAACATTTTTAGGTTGTTGTTTGAAATGGATACTAATTGGACAATTTTAATGGCTGTCTAGACACATGGAGTTGTCTCTGTTAATAATTTAAGTCCCCAATCACATGCTTCATTGCCATTGTTGAGAAGATGTAGGCGCAGGTGCCAGCAATGCTGCAATGGCCGCCATTAACCCTAACCCACATCCAACAACAACACATGATGTTTTCTTTGGTAAGTATTGTATCCTGAATCCCACATACACCTCAGTATAGTTTGTGCTGTAATGCATGGTTTATGATCCAGTCCCCTTGTAGATACCGTGGTAGTGTGTGGTAAGCAGCTCTTGCGTTGTGTGAAAGGTGCAGGGGGTTAGGGTTAAACATATTAAGGAATGCTTTTACAAAAATGGTGGAAAGCAAAATCTTGTTGAGTTTTTATATTACACTGGTGTGTTTTTGTTTTCTACGAGTCCTGCTCAAGTAAAATATGCTAAAACGTCATAATTAGGATACTATAAATGGTATTTTCATTTTGGGAAAACTCTACTTTCGAACAGTACGGCGTTCCACATTCACGAGCTTTATTGGGTGACTTTGCAAAAGTCGGTCCTTTTCAGGACCACACATCTTCCTAAAATAGTGTATGGTGCCTCCACAAGTCTTTAATACTCATTATAAAGCGCTTTGATTGTGGTCAGCTTTTGATTTTGTGATCTGATAAAAATCTCCATTGCCAATAACTAAGCCGTTTGAAAACAGCAATATCTGCCTGTTATAAAGCAATCTAAAATCAGGTAGGAAACGTCCTTTATGCCTGAAAGGCGGAAGCACAGTAGATAATCGATCAGTCGCAACAGTTAGGTTTACTCAAGGCCGTGTAGCGCCTTCAAGCCGACGGCATATACAGGTCTGATCTTACACTTCAATGCTCCTAATTAACCGGATTGCCTACTGACCTTCAGCAGGCTCCGCTCCAGCGATATACTACCAAATTAGTCCGTTATAAATCGACCCTTTTATGAACTGGCATGGATCTATGGAACTGAGCACGCACGGACATTTTTTACCAACAAATATACAAGGAGCATGGACCATGAAAATATTAGAGTTCTCAACCCCTACTACATATAAGGTCTGACTTAAGAAATTGACGGAATAGACCTCAGGGAACATTTCTAGGTATTATGTGGCCTCAAATTGTGGTAGCACTTTTGTGCAATATCCCAAAAATTATTGCAATATTTCCCCCCAAATTAAGAAAAACAACAGAAAATTCAACAAATGGGTTTAAGCTCTTGCTTCTTACTTATTTAAAGGCACAATATTTCTTAAGTCTTTTCTCTTTTATTTTTGATCTTTTAAAAGATCAAAAATATTTTCGCTCGTTGTTTTACTAATTTCTGGATAAATACACAATTTCAGTCGGAAATATTTTAACAGTATGTTTCTACCGTCACCATCTTCATACCCTGTAAGTTACACGTAAATCTGTGAGCATTTCTGTTTTGGTTTCTTACCAAAGTATGATACTACATTTAAATAAGAAGCTTATCTTGTAGATGGTTGAGCGAGGGCCGTTAAATTGAAGAGAATTTTTAAAAGCTTGTCCCGATGAACAATGCCAGAAATATATAGTATTGTTTGCTTGTCAACCACGTTTTGTCATACAAACGATTCCACTTGACACTTGCAACGAAGAGAATGAGTGTAATTCAATTAAATGTCTTTATTGACCCCGCAACAGCAATTATAGCTGTGAGATGGTCGCAGTTTTATTTTAAGTCATGGAATTTTATGACAGAAATATATCGAATAATAGAAATTGAGAAATTCCAAATGCATTTGCAATAATGGCTTTAGCTTACGTACCTTAAATTCTTTGCATAACTGGGCCCAATTTCATGGAATCCATTACTGTAAGCAAAAATAAGTCGCTTACGATGGCAGAGTTGTTTGCTTACGATTGGCGCATTTCACTGGAGCGTTTTCTGTTTCGCTTCGCTAAGCAATTACTTTTTGTACTGAATGCACTTGGCAGCGCGTTAGTAGAAAGAAATCAAGATTAGGATTTAAGTTATTCGCCTTATAACCGATTAGGCGTTGAAAGTCTTGCTTACGGATTCCATGAAATGGATTTCACGCGTAGCAGTGCCCTTAAGCACAATTTCTAGAAATAGTCCGAAACCGATTCCATGAAATTGTGCCAATTTTCCAGAGCTGTTTCAGCACCTAAATTTACTTAAGCACCAAAAACCTTGGAAAAATGAAACCATGTTATGCCATTCTAAATTCCTTGTGAATGTTATGGTCAGCAAACGACGCCCGAACACAAGCCAAAAGCAGTACACATCAAACGACAATTTGGGTGGTAGGCCTAATCCTGTTTGATCAAGAAAGTTTTCGTGCTTAAGCACGTTTCAATTTTGTGCTTATACAGCCCTATGAAAGTGGCCTCGGGTTATAAGGTTTCCAAACGGGGTGGGTAGCTCTAACATGAAGTGTTATAGGCCTATTCATTTTGTAGTGTCTAACACGCTAGGCCAGTATCACATTGTAGCTAAAATGAAGTGTGACACAGTAAAGGTAAAGGTCTCGTGTAGGAAGATCTTGAATAAGATAAGTAACCATCAAATATCCTGTAAACATGTTTCATTCAGTTGCCACATGGGACAACTCCCAATTTCTCAACGACCGAAGTTAACAGTATATGCATAACCTTCAAATCCTCCCTGAATCGATTTTCTCTTATATATTTCCCGTATGCATTGAATAGATCCAGCTCGCTGAAGCTGAAATGAAAAACTCAATTCTCAAATGATTGCACACACACAGCGGGTTCTTCCTTGGCCTCAAACGCTGACCGTACGCCCTATTCTCTCGATTTGAAATGCATGCAGTATTTAGAAAGGATTGGGAATGATATTTGTGTGGTAATCATGCCGCTATTTTTCAAAGACAACAGGGATTTGCGGAGACGTCTTCAAAATGTAAATTTGACAAGTTGTTATTTGTTAGAATGAAAGGTTATTAAGTGATTTACACATCTATGGGGATAGCATATCTGTTAGAAATATATTTTCCTTTTTATTTACCCTGATTATTATTTTGACATAAAAATTGGTTCGGTGCAAATCTAAAATATTTCTTTTGAGAGATCGAAATTTAGTCCATATGAATGTCATTATGCAAACTTTTGCCATTTTCGTCGACCGACTCGCGTTAAGGAATGGGATTTATTTATTTTGTAACGCCAAATGCTTGACCAATTTTACTACATCCACTTCAGTGATACATTAAGCCCTTTCAATTTGCACTTCAAATCTTCCTAAGCCCTAAAAGCAACTGCATTGTTTGTTGTTACTTTTGTTTTTACCCTCGTTTGTGGTATAATGGGAAGCTTATCGAATTTGATATTTCGCCAGGGTTCGTAAAAGTTTGCAAGAAAGTTCGTAAACAGTTTTCATTGTTGCAAAGTTTTTCTTGTCGCAGAGAAATTTTGAACATGTTCAAAATTTCTTTGCTAATCTATTTTCCCGCAAACAGTTGCTACCGTTTGCAAAACAGTCGTAAGCCTTTGCAAACGGTTGTAAGACGGTGTCGCTGAAGTTCTTTTTGATTCGCCAATATGCTAGCGACCACATAGCCATATGTTCCTATATAAAATCGACCAATTGAGAGAAATTTGCCATAATAGATCGTCATGCCGAGAAAACAAGGTAGGAGAGTAAGGACCCCTCGGGGGAAAGGGGAGGTCCATGCCGAGGCCCCGGCTGAGCCTCGCCATCATCCCTCCACTCCACTCGCCAACATTCGTCATAAATTGGCGAATCCAAAATTCGCAACGTTCGTAAGCATTCGCTCAGTGAGATACTAGCTTAAAGCTTTAATGTTCAGGACACCTTGAACATGATTTGCTGCTCTAGTATAAAAGCCACTGAATGGTGAGTCCGATATTAGTGTTCAGGAGGCTGTGTTAAACCCATTTTTCTTATACGCCTTTCGGAAAAAACTTGTTTTCGTTGGTATGATTTGTCCCATTCCACCTGGACGGTCTTGTCATGAGAATGGGTCTTTGTAGCATTGAGTTGCCCGCTCAAGAACGGACCAAAATACCAACTTATTAAAATCAAGGATTTCAAGGGTAAATCTGACGTCATTCCGAGAATGTGAACTTTTTTCTCCCCAGGTGTAGACTCTCGAACGCCATCGTCAAAAAATTCTGTTTTGGGCGAGTAGATAAAAGAGGCACGCGATCCATTGATTTGCCTCAACCTTCAAATTAGTTTTTACTTCAATATCCACAACAATGAGATGTTTTCCGAGACCTACGTTTCCCGGAACAATACTCAAATGCATTTCAAAATAAAATTTCCTGATGTTATCCCTAAGTTCATGAAGCAATTTGCCCTACAATTTGTCCTCTGTAAAGTGAAGGAACATCGAATATTAAAGGTAGTATCAAACTTTGCTTTTTATTCAAGAAATACAGAGTCATGGGCAAAAATACCAAGACAGATACAATAACAGTCATCTGTGAAAATTTCAGTCAAAAACAGCCACAGTATTTCTTAAGTCTTTTCTCGTTTATTGTTGATCTTTTAAAAGATAAAAAAGATTTTCGGTCGTTGTTTTACTAATTTCTGGATAGATACACCATTTCAGGCGGAACAATTTTAACGGTATGTTTCCACCACCACCATCTTCATACCCTGTAAGTTATACGTAAATATGTGAACATTTCTGTTTTGGTTTCTTACCAAAGTATGATACTACCTTTAATATAAGTTTTAATTTCACTTGAATATCATATCTACATTTCGTATTCATTATTCAATGGCTTGTGTGCGTGTCTAGCATGCACATCACGCGAAATTTTGTAGGTTTCTGAACGATGCTTCAAAGAAATCCTCAAGAGATCGACGTTATGTGTAAATGCCTGCATAAGAAAAGCTAAGGTACTTGTGTTTTCGTACTTTATCCCCCACCAAGGGTTATATTAGCGCCGACTCGTAATTAGAATCGAATCCAACTCGATTTCGCCACGCGCTGTCGAGATTTTAAACACCTTCGCCTACGACTGGATTCATAGCGTCTTTTGTGCTGTCCTTACGCGCCCAATTCGTCATCAGCCAATCAGGACGCGTGAAGCGCGTGTCAAAATGAGCGTGGCAGACGATATCCATCTCGCATTGACACAGGGGTGAAAGATTTCGCAACTTGATTTCCGATGTAATGTGTGTCTTCACTCACGGTTGAGTATCAGACTCCATCTTAAAGAAGTTATGAATAATTGCAAAAAAAGACATATTATATTCGTCGTCATGTCCACCGTTATCATTAAAACAATGATTGATTGGCATCAATGCATGATAATGCGTATTGAATTGGTAATTTACTCAAATCCTAATAATATATTATTGATGGTGCTTATTCATGCAATTTAGTTGTGTCAAACCACATCGTATGTGATCCAAAACGACCTTAAAGGTACAATACATGATTGTGACAAGGTCACAGGACAGCACTCATACTTTGTTTGATCAACCCTGTACATGAAATAATCAACCTGTGAAAAATCATATCGATATTGCGCTTGTTTTTTTTCTTAGCGTGTGATCAATTTACATCAACAGTCCCAATAAGTATTCCTTGCCACGAATTGGGAATAAAATTAAATAAGACTAAGTCATAATTTCCTGACTGCCAAAATCATACTTTTTTAATATGCTGCAAACTGCACATCACCCAAAATTATGGCTTGAAACTTAAATAAATGCTTGGTCGTTATTTTTGGCTGATGATCAGTTTGCAGCAGTTTATTTCATGTATTGATTATGTTTGCTCTGTTTTTGTATACCTCATCCCGCGTAAATTGCTTTCATGTTTTCAATTTTGTTCTTCTTTTTGTCATCTTGTCATTTAGCATTCGATAAAGGTCCTGCTAGGATCGAAGCACGACAGATCCCCCTAACTTTTTAAATCTATCACTTCACAAAATACAATTACTTTCCAAACTTCTCCGATCGTTTTTCCGATCTTTTCGCCCAAGTCTGAGTTTTCCACCTTTAATTTTTATCAAGCTCAATGGAAAAAGCAATTTTGAAATATATATCAAAATATTTAAAATGAAAAGAAGAACGTGAATAAAAACACTCAAATTTCAGAAAACAAGAGCAAGCACTTACTCTAATTCTTGTTCCAGCGAGCAATTAAGTGTACGGTGACATTTATCTTGATATCTCCGATGTTTAGCAAAATATTTTCATTTTCAATTTTTTTTTGGAGCAGCCCCAGTTATGAGACATACTCGCACTCGGCTGGACAATAGGGAAAATGACAGAAGTGGATCAAACTCCTCTGTGGTAATTAAATTTGACAATGGAATAGTTTTCCACTCGTGTGGCAGCAGGACTCACTTAGGGCGTTTACGAAACGGAGGCTCAGGCTCCGTCGCAGGCTCCGGCTCCATTTCGTGAATCTATTCTGAAATAACGGGTATCAAAATAGAGGCTTTTGCCTGCGGTTCTGAAGTAGATTGTCTGGTTTGAAATGAAAAACCACAACCTATTTTCAGCACGGGATGTCAGTGCTGGAGCCTGAGCCTGAGCCTGAGCCTGAGCCTGAGCCTGAGCCTGAGCCTGAGCCTGAGCTCCCGTTTCATAAACGCCATTAATTTAAGATTGTCTGTACATTCCCACTACTGGGGAGTACCAACTTCAAAACTATGCTTTTGTTGGTCACTTCACCGCGCATCGCGAAGAGCCACCCCACTTCAACATCAGTTTGTGTTTGTTTACATAAATCTCAATCGGTTTTAATCAAAACAGCAATTTTACGGCGTTCTTAGTAAGAAGCTTCTCAATGTCATATCAATCTTGCGCTTGTTTTTTTTTTCTAAACGTCTGATCCATTTTCACCAACAGTCCCAATAACTATTCCTTGCCAAGAATTGGGAATTGAATTGAACAATACCAAACCAAACAAACTAAAAACAAGAAATAGTGGCAATCGATTGAATATTAATTGAAGTAATTGAAGAAGGATGTTACAATGAAGCTAAACCTTACCACATCATGTGCTTTTTAAAACAAAAGGGAGACTTTGGTGAACCAGTCTTCAAATCAACAGCGCACGCGCACGCACGCGCAATACAATGCGCGCATGCTCACAATTGCGCAAGCATGGTTTGCGCTTGCGCTGTTGACTCGAGATCGACTCTCCAAAGTCTCCTATTGCTCATACAACTTGCTCTTTTCAAATGCAAGACAATATCTTTCTCACTGCAATATCAGCAGGGAAAATACGGCCCAGCCTTCGTTTAGTCGAGCATTGCCAGGTTTTGTTAATAAGGCACAGTTAAAGAGGCACATGTTATTAAATGTTAATAAGAAAATCTTTCAGCAGATGTGTTACTTGTGAGTGTAAATCTCTTTGGACAGTGTCCATGCCTTCCTTACACCTCTCAAAATTTACCCGTTTGATTTTGCTTGATTCTGAAATGTACAAGGTGTAAAATGACATGCATGGAAAATAAAGTAAAATTTCGCAAATATGTCTGTTAACCTGCACTCAGATTACTAGTAAAAACAAAACTGTGTGCTGCAAATATTGAGGGATGCCTCACACAATTCAATATTTGGGATTTGAGGAAAATGTTTAGTGTTCATCAGGTTGATATTTATGAAATTACATTCATGCTGATGTCTAGTTTCTTTTTTTTTCTTCATTTCTTGGCAACAAGTTCCACCTGCCATTGACTATTCCCCGCATGTGACATAACACAACGGAAACATAGAAATAAACATAGAATCTAGAGACATTCATATACAATCAACAAGAATTTCGCAAATATTTCTGTTCACCTGCCCACAGATAACTAGTAAAAACAAAAGTGCATGCTGCAAAATGAGGGATGCCTCACAAAATTCAATATTTGGGATTTGGGGAAAATGTTTAGCGTTCATCAGGTTGATTTGTATGAGATGGAATTTATGGCCTATTTGTAGTTTCTTCTTTTTCCTCTTCATCACTTTTCGACAACAAGTTCCACCTGCCACTGACTGGTCCCCGCACGTGACAAAACATAACGGAAACACGGTAACCGGATTTCCTCAATCGTCTGCTGATTCGGCACACGAGTCAAAGGTGTACACGTGTGCAAAATGGCAAATATTTCCTCTCCCGGTTGCTTTTAATTTGTCTTTAGTGGGGGTCGTTTCGTTGACGTGGAATTTAACTTAGTCATGGACAGATTGATTCGACCAGATCCCCGCCTTGTCCTTTTCAGAGGAAAAGGATTGATTTTTGCAGACGACAGAGCGGACAGCCATATTGATTTAAGCCTTATCAGTCGTATCATATTGCATGTAATTTCTCTTCCCGCGCAGTTTTGCACCAAATCGTGATTTTAAAGCCCGTCCACGCGATTTTCTTTTCCTTTTTTTTAGCCCAGGGTTGTTAGTTCAAAGGTTCAAATTTTGTAGCCAATGTAGACACATTCTTTCTCTTTTACTTATATTTTGGTTTCGGTAAAAGCTTAAAAAACACTCTGATTTTGTGCATCCATCCTACATTCGAAGCAGTGCAATCAGACTGAGGCTTGGATTCAAAATAGTCTGATACCCGATTTCCTTTTCAGACATAGTATTATATTTGTCAACGGGTATACAATAAAGGTAACAATATAGATGCATCGTGAAAAAAGCCTGTTGTGATTTTTTTCTGTTAATTTTGTCAGGCCATGTATTGAAAACAGAAATTTCAGTGTACAATGTCTCCATTCAATTTACACAAAGCAAATTTAAAAAGCTGTTGGTGTCAGGGACGTGAGAATTTCACTTTGAATGAAAAATGGGAAATATGCCAACATTTTGAGTTTGACAGATCATCATTGTAAATTGTAATTACTCGACCCAATTGCGTGCGTTTGCTTTAAATGTTTTCACCAGCCCGGGGTGTGTTTTTTCATTCTCCATTCTTTTGTGTTTCGACAGGAGGAAAATAATTAACACTTGTCAACAGAGCATGTCACAAGGACGTCGGGAAATTAATTTTCCTTGAATTTGGAGTGATGGGATGATGTTGTTGAAGATGACGTCATCTTCTTTGAAGGAGCGTTTTGATCGAGATTGGCCCAGGTATGTAATAATACATATATTTGATTGACAGCCGTAGTGAAAGCGCAGGTATTATTCGAGCCGAAGTGAAAACACAGTCATGGATACTCGGGTACTGGGATTGTCTGCTAGTGATGAACACAACCCACGGTTTGAAACGTAGATATAATAATGCACTCTCTGATTCCCTGCTGATTTGGCGTCAAAAAAATGGAGTTAACTGTGAATTGGGATATTGAACGATAAACTGCGAGAACGAGAACGCAATTTAATCTGATACTTTGTCTTTTAATCTGTAAAGCATTAACAGCAGTTAATTTGATAAAGAAAAAGGCAGGCTTTGTTTGAAATATCAATAAAAATTACTTTAATTTAAATAAAAGTACTCTTATCTTAAGTTCTTAACATAATAGTTATCTATCTTTCTACGCAATGGAATTGCTATTACAAATTCCTTCCGAAGAGCCTGAACGCTCGACTGACTGTTTCTTCTCTAGACGTAACGCGAGTAGTTTATCATCAAGGCAAATGAATTCCTTTGGCCATTTCATGCATTTTGATACCCCAGTTTGCGAAATACACCTGGACATTCTGAATAAGTTATTCCCAAGTATGCTTTCCGCAGAATAGGCCCTGCATTATTCATTCAATCACACTGTGATTCACTGATTCGCCGGTACTAATCTAACCATGACAATTTGGCGGGAAACAAAGTATAACATTGCTATGTATCAGTAGAAATAAATTAACGTCTGTCTTTTTGTGCAAATTCCACTCCAGGCAATATGCTTTTAGAATTCATTCATTGATTTTTGTCTCTCTTTTGTTGTCTGAGTTTCCAAAATTATAACATCTAGACGAAATATCGGAACCGGATCTTGGGCGAATTTCAAAGAGCTGCTTAAGCACCATAATTTGCTTAAGCATAAAGACCCCGGTAAATCAACTTGTAAATTGTGTACGTTATGCTCACCAAACATTGGCTGAATACAAGTCAAAATAGAAATTTGGTTTGTAATCCTGTTTGATCAAGGAGGAATTTTCATGCTTAAGAACAATTTTTGCTTAAGCAGCTTTATGAAATTGACTCCTTGTTTCAACCATTGTATAATGATGTACACAACTTTCACATTATATGTGTTGTATTTTGTTTATATAATTTTCGGGATGTAATAGCTAGTTGACAAGGGTTTTAGAAACATATTCTGCACAAGTATACTATCATTATCTTACAATGATTTGGAAATGTCTTCAAATGTAAAGGTTTAGTTACAAATCTTTTTAAATTCCACATAGGGCCTATTTCATTCTTTCTCTAAAAGGTCACAGTGGCACTCCATTGTATCAGTTTCAACGATCATGTAAATGATCATGTAAAATGATCAACAAATGATCATCCAATAACAAAAAGGGAAATCATGTAAATGAAATAATACCTTGAGTTTGAGCCAAAATGACACTTCGTTTTACCCCAAAATCAAATTGTTTGCAAAATGAAATCAATAACATTTATCAGATTCTGACGGCTAGTTGATTTTCAAAATATAAATGAAAATGAAAATGACAAAAAATTTAGCAATTGCAAAATTTAAACGGATGTATTAGGCCAAAAACATTCGGTATACTCAATTCCATGAGTAAACATTGATAAAAGGTAAATGAAGAATGTTTGGGAACGTTCGACCAAGTTGTGAGGACATTCCACTGTACTCACAACGCTTGATGTGGGAGAAAATTCTTGTTTGATTTTTGTGTGTGTTTTTTTTCTTCAGTTAATAGCGAATATGTTAACTTTTTATAATGTCTTCCAATTATGCTTGAGCACACTGTACACTACAGACATTGGACTGCTCTATAGTATTAAGCAATTCAATTTAAAATTTGACAGAAAAAGTGTGAATGATGCAGGCGCGAACCTAAGGTTTCGTCGGCTAAGAGCTTCGCCAATTTGTAATCTTGCTTTGGGCCTTGGAGGACTAGGCGTTTAGAATCTCCTGCAAGCCTTGCGCAAACGAAATTGATTTTGAGGGGTTCTTGTCTATAGGAGAGGAATGGAGTGCCTGGGATTTTTTTGTGTTCCACGAAGGGACGGATCGTGGGGTACACACGGCCGACTAAGCGAGGAGAGGCTGCCTTGCTAGTTGGTGCATGGTGCGGTTAATAAGACGGTCTTTCATCAGCGCACCGACACGTTGCTGAGAGGGGCTACTCCTTTCAATCTTCCCGGGTATCAAGCAGCAACCCTTTGCACCCAATTTGTCTTCCCTTGGAAATCTGACTACACTACTCTTCTAAGGCAGATGTTTTGAGTACACGTTGTGCGTCTCGAGGAGAACACCAACCACATTTTCATGAGTAGGCCTGTCTCCTATAAGTGTATGTTAGATCAATTATTTCCCTCTCAACAAGAATACAAATTAACAAACAGCAAAAGGAAACATTTTAACATGATTATGGTTTTCAATTTGTCAAGTCTGACGTTATAGCATAATTGAAAAATGATGATAAATTTTGAAATTTCAACGTCATTTTCATGGCCGAAAATCCAAGTGTAGCACCACACGTTATGCGAGAAAGCAGCCGAGCAGGCGACATTAAGACTGCACACTTAGACTATGAGACACTTCTTTACGCTAGAGTTTGAAATTTCTCCCTCAATACTGAGGCAATCGAGCTAAAACTTGCACGAAATGTAGCCCCAGATGTTCTCTACAGGACAGTATGGGCTGTGCCAAATTCCAAAGTCATTTTAAATTTTCATTATGACGATGGTTACCGCAGAAAGATTGCGACGGTATTTTCAACACCAACTTTGTGACGCTAGTCTAGGGGATGCACTGTATCCATGCAATCATGAAAACGAATTTGTTTTGTTTGACTTAATTCTTAAAAATGTATATTTTGCTTCGTTGTCTTTTTCTCACGGTTGAGAAATCTATAATCTTGTGTCAATCGCGTGGAAAAAGCATATTTTTTGCAAACTTTATACAAATGGAAATATCAAGGATGTGGACGTGTGTAGAACACATCAATGTGTGTCACTGATATTCCGACAGAGTTACGATCGAATGTTGTTTAAAGGAAATATCATACTTTGGTTATTATCAAGGAAATACACATTCATGGACATAAATACCAAGAAAGATACAGTAGCAGTCACTTGTGAAAATGTCAGCCCCATACGGTACCCACAGTGAAAACAGCCACAACATTTCTTAAGTCTTTTCTCTTTTACTTTTGATGTTTTAAAAGATTGAAAAGATTTTCGGTCTTTGTTTTGCTAATTTCTGGAAAATTACTTTTTAAAGGTATGTTTTTCATGTGTATTTCATGCGGAACAATTTTAATTACGGTACGTTTCTACCACCACCATCTTCATACCCTGTAAGTTATACGTAAATCTGTGAACATCTGTTTTGGTGTCTTACCAAAGTATGATACTACCTTTAAGGACACAGCATTGCATAGAAGATTTTCAGATTACCCGAGTACGAAATAACCCCCCCAAAAAGCCCCCATCAACCTGCTTGTGTCTAACATGGCTCACCGATCAAATTAGTTAATAAGGTAAGTGACTCTTCCAATACAAAATTGGTCTAAACTAATTATGTCACTTGCACACATAGGCAAGGGTAAGGGTTGTTTCACCTAAGCATGCAGCCTTGTCGCAATTTGGAAATCCCATCTGCTTATAACATTTTAACAATTGAAATGCCGGGGCTCGATTCACGAAATAGACAAAAAAGCATGTCCAAGAGAGATTGTTTTTTACCTTGAAGGTAGTATCATACTTTGGTTTTTGTCAAAGAAAAACATATTCATGGGCAAAAAAGGAGGATACAGTAACAGTCATCAGTGAAATGTTCAGTCCCATACGGTGCCCACTTTTTGAGAAAACAGTGAAAACGGTCGCCGTATTTCTTTAGTCTTTTCTCTTTTATTTTTGATCTTTTAAAAGATCAAAACAGATTTTCGGTCGTTGTTTTACACATTTCTGGATAAATACACCATTTCAGGCGGAAGAATTTAACGGTATGTTTCTACCACCACCATCTTCATACCCTGTTATACGTGAATCTGTGATTTCTGTTTTGGTTTCTTACCAAAGTATGTTACTACCTTTAAACAAGAAAAGAAAGGAGATGCCAAAATAAGGACTTCCGTGGCGTAAGGTCATACAATATGCTTTTAGATAAGCCGCGCGAAATTGTAATGAAACTGGTGTCATTATTCAGCATTAAGTGAGGAGCGGTATTTGCAGTGTCCCTGTTTAATCATAGATAGCGAAGAATGAGAAATTCAAAACCATTGGACTAATATAGACGTGTGTAGTGAAGATAAATGAAGATAGAGAAATAAGTCTTACCCTTTTAGATGATATAGCTACTGCTGATCAGCTGTGGATGAAGTAGAGGTACTAGACTGCCTTGGTATTACAGTGTGTCCACTCAGGTTTCAAGATCTGAAGTGACTCCGATAATGTTGAATGGTCACCGTCGTGTTTCGTTAGCGCTCAAACACTTTATAACCCTGTCAACGGTGATACAGTGGGTTTTTATACGGAGATCGCCGCGGTTGCGGGCGGGCTTGTGCGTGCGTAGACGGGAATAGACGATAATGATGTAATTATTCTTGCAGCGAGTCTGGTTAATTGGCTATAGGTGGGCTGACAGGCTCGTGTGTGTGAAGGGTATTATTGTCTTGGCAGAGTAGCGGAACCGGGATGCTCAGCACAGTGGCGCGTGAAAACCAATGGGACCGCGATCTTGCCATTCACAATTATTTTGGCGCATCGCCAAACACGCCGTGCAGTGATGTGTTTTCAATTGAGCTGTGTCACGCGCGTTCTGTGATTGGCCGATTCACTTCTTAGCCAAAAGTTTCACAAATTTGAATAACCCACGTACAGTTCGCATCCTTTTATACGTGTTCGTGTGTGTACGTGTACATAAGATCGGATTCTTAGAATTATTATTGGCGTAGGCGCATGTTTTCATAAGGAGGGATAATGTGTTTTGGGGTAAGTTTTTAATTTTCACCATCTTAAAGGTAGTATCATACTTTGGTAAGAAACCAAAACAGAAATTTTCACATATTTACGTATAACTTACAGGGCATGAAGATGGTGGTGGTAGAAACATACCGTTAAATTTTTCCGCCTGAAATGTTGTAATTATCCACATATTAGTCAAACAACGACCGAAAATCTTTTTGATCTTTTAAAAGATCAAAAATAAAAGAGAAAAGACTTAAGAAATACTGCGGCCGTTTTTCACGATTATCTTAAAAAGTGGGCACCGTATGGGATTGAAATTTTCAAAGATGATTGTAACTGTATCTTCCTTGATATTTTTGCCCATGAATCTGTACCTCTTTGACAAAAAACCAAAGTATAATAGGGAACTTCATATGAACTACTTAAAATGCAATCACTTGTATAGCAATGTCTTAAAGTTACCAGCACAGCAGATGATATGCTTCAAACGAAGATAAAGACGAGAAGATGCAATATAAACGCAAACGAAATGAGAGCAATACAATGAGAAATTATTATTAACAAAATGCAAGAATATGAAGAAAGATATTTGAATGCATGTAATAAACTTCTGCAAACTGCGCATCAGCCAAAATAATGACTTAACATTGATAAAATGCTTGGAGTTAGGAAGGCCTAACGCGTTTCGATCCTAGCAGGATCTTTATCGAAGGCTCGATAAAGATCCTGCTAGGATCGAAACGAGTCAAGCCCTCCTATTTGCAAGCAAAGATACTTGTATTAGGGACAACACAAACACAGGACTGGATAGCTCAGTTGGTAAGAGCGCCGTTACGGTATTCTAGGGTCGCAGGTTCGAATCCCGCTCTAGTAACATTTTCTTTATTGAATTTTCAATGACTCAAAATGTGTTCAGTCAGTTTCCCTTATTTCATAATAATCAAAGTAGAAATAAGTAATCCAATCGTGCATATTATCAACTACATTATACGTTTCTCTGATGTTTTTGTGCCACTTTCTAAACTTCTTTCAAAATCGAAATTTCCCCTAACGTACATGTACATTATTTCTCCATAAAAGGCGACTTTTACAGGTCGAGTATTGATAACATACAATTTCGTAATGTCAGAGGTTAAGGTTTATCTTTTATAAATAATGTCACATCGGAAAATATTGCAAAATAGTAACCACTTAGTGCATATGCTCTGAATTCTGAGCTCACAAACAAGTCAAAATGTCAATTAGTTCTGTTTCCTGATGATTTTAGTATTTTGGGTCACACGCTATTAAAAACAAATACAGACTTGTTTTTAAGCAAGAACCATCCCACACGTAAAATACTTAAACGTGTCAAATCGTACATGCATTTATTACAAACGAAATCGACTAGGGGTTTAATAAAAAAGGGTCTTGCTTAAATTCGTTTTCAAATTGGGCAGGATTTAAAATCGACAGGAAACTGGTTTGCCGAAGTACGGCACATCTTTTACAGAGGATGTTCAACACTCAACAAACTTCGCTTTATTTGTTAGAACTATTACCCTTAAATTACTTGACATGAGAAAAAAAAATTATCTCACACTGAACACAGAAAGAGAGTCTTTTTAATGATTTTTCTCTCAACAAGCTCAACCCGCAAGCTACCCCCTAATTGAAACTGTCTGAATTTCGTCAATGGGGGCAGCAGACAAATCTGTGTGATTTCGTGACGTCACATTACGGAGCCTTTTCATTAAATAAAAAAGGCTCATTACGTCACATTACAGAGCCTTTTCATTAAATGTCTGCTGCCACCATTGACGAAATTCAATTTCAATTTTAGGGTAGCTTGCGGGTTGAGCATGTTTCTGTGTTCAGTGTGAGATAAATATTTTTGTTCTCATATCAAGTAATTTAATTATTATAGTTTTAACAAATAAAGCGAGGTTTAGTGAGTGTTGAACATCCTCTTTAAGACTTCACTTTCACACACATAAAACTGTTTAATGGGCGTCATATTTAGGTTTCGTTTTCCTTTGGACATGCGTATATTGAAGCTTCAATAGCACCGGTGGGCAGACTAGACTTAAACGGTATTATTATATTCTGGTATACATGTATAATGACACAGTGCGGTATACAATACGCCATGCGTAGGTGCATTAAAATTCCAAAGGATGGAACTCCCGCCCCCACCCCACCCCCGATACTCAAACAAACCCAGAAATAAACAAGCAGAACCTTTACAAAATTTAATTATTGTCTCACTTAGTAATCCACACGTTCAGGGCTAAGAGCTTTGCCCTATTGCATGTCGCAAATCGGGATCCTTTTTTTTTTTCTTGATGACATATAAAAGCTTAAAGGTAGTATCATACTTTGGTAAGAAACCAAAACATAAATGTTCACAGATTTACGTATAACTTACAGGGTATGAAGATGGTGGTGGTAGAAACATACCGTTAACATTTTTCCGCCTGAAATGGGGTATTTATCCCGAAATGAGTAAATCAACGACCGAAAATCTTTTTGATGTTTTAAAGGTTTTAAAGATAAAAAAAAGAGAAAAGACTTAAGAAATACTGTGGTCGTTTTCACTGCTTTCTCAAAAAGTGGGCAACGCATGGGACTGAAATTCTCACAGATTACTATTACTGTATCGTCTTTGATATTTTTGTCCGTGAATCTGTATTTCTTTGAGAAAAACCAAAGTATGATATTACCTTTACGAGCTTAACGGCATATATGCCTAAGGCCATAGTGGAGCGTCTCGACTAGTAAGCATGTGGTAGCAGGTTCGAGTCCCTTCCCTACACCTAGACAATCTAGCTTTCATAGAAAATAAAAAATGTGTCATTTAGATGAAATCAAGTCATAAACTATGTCGCAATCATAAAGTAGGCAGGCCTTAGAAACATATCGATGAACGTGTCATGGCTAGTATGAAACTGGACACGGCCTCCAATTCTTCGTTTTTACAAAACAGAAGATTTGTCGTTGTGATTGAAAGGTGTAAAAAAAAATTGTTTGAAAAATGGGAAGAAATGATTTCTTAAAGGGTGTTATTTTCTCTGTCAGTGTTCTGTGGCTGGATGGGAGATGGGAGGGGAGTGTAACCATGCACCAACCCCTCTCTAGATCCGCCACTGGAGAACTGGCTCAATGGGTATGTGTTTTGTCAGGTGCTTAAAGGTACAATACATGATTGATAAAGGTCACTGGACAACACTCATACTTTGTCTGATTAAACATGTATATGAAATTATAAACCTGTGAAAATTTAAACTCAATCGAACAACTGAGTCACGAGAAAATAGCGAAAACCCGAATAAGAATGAAGAATGAAAAACCCATGAAGAATGGTTTTGATCTTACCCCGAGATCAAAACTGTTTTCGGTCTTTGTCTTCGGTCTTTGGCTTGAACATGTGCCAATAAAAAAAAAAAACTGTACATGGGGACTGTGATTTTACCCACTTCCTCACACTGATACAGGGTTAAAAACAGTTTTTGTTGTATGCTAATCAGCATTTCCATATTCATGAGCCAAACTGTGATGTCATCTGGGGAACTGAGAGCAGTAATCCAAATGATTTGTGCACAAAAAGTTGCGGTTGTTTTATAGACCTTTTCCTCCTCAATGTGTGTTATTGTGCTGAATATGTTCCTTTCACTCAAATGGTGGTGTAATTCTTTTTACCAAACCTGGTGGTTAAGTTTGCATCTTTATTTTTATGTTTTTTCATTAAATTGTTGCTGTTGGTTCCCTTCATAAGTATGCGTAAAAATCCCCCGTTTTACAAAGCCATTCAAAGGAATGCTGGTTTAAAACCAAAATAAGACTTGCCATTCGTTATTTGTCAGTATATTCTCTGTATTAAGGAAATCAAATAGCGTGGCTGAAAAAAGCACAGCAGGAACCCTTAAGACAAACATACCTCAACTGGCTGACAAAAAACCTTGCCCTTAAACGGAGCAATCAAACCTAGCAATCACACGGATACTTTTACGCGAAAACATTTCGAACTGAGTCAGTCATAACTCATTTTTAGTGTGATCGACACAGAACCGTTCCAGAGATATTATCCAGGTTTTGAACTGAACACAGCCTCACAGAATCTTCTTATAAGGGCACTTGCCTCCAAAAGACCAATAATACCACATCCGTATTTAAAGGTAATATCATACATTGATTTTTATATAAAAAAATACAGATCCATGGGCAAAAATACCAAGATAGATACAGTACCAGTCATCTGTGAAAATTTCAGTCCCATTTGTTGCCCACTTTTTGTAAAAACAGTGAAGAACAGAAAAAATTGCTTAAGTCTTTTCTATTTTATTTTTGATCTTTTAAAAGATCAAAAATATTTTCGGTCTTTGTTTTACTCATTTCTAGATAAATACAATATTTTAGGCGGAAAAAATGAACGGTATGTTTCTACCACCAACATTCAATTGAGAATACACCTTGTTTGCACCGTGCGTTCACGCATCAAAACCATTTATCAAACTTAGTCCATCCTCGAAATGATTGGGAATTCACTACTGAAAACAACGCATTTTGCAACATTTCATTTTGGACATTGCTGCATATTTATCAGGACTGTACATTCCACGATTACATTAGCAAAACAAATGATGACATCTCATCATTGTAATTAAGAATAATTACGCTTTCCAATGATACCAGTTTCACCGTTCATAGATCAGTAACAAAAAATATATCATCCCTCAAACTTGAGTTGCAAAACTTTTTTGGTGGAGTTTATATTATGCGTTTTTATAGGTTATGCATTGACGCAAGACAACGCCAAATCTTGGGCGTGGAACAGTCCGGAAAAAAAAAACAGTTCCATTGTTGCCAATGATATTTTTTTTCATGAAGATTCGTTCGCTGACTGACAAAGAGATATCCCTTTTCACGGACTCTGATCCATACAACATGACTTCTGTATGCAAATATGAAGATGTAAGTCGGTTTGATTGATGAAGAACAGGGCGCTTGTGTCACGTATGAAAACACGCCGAAGCCAGATGCACGCAGGCCTTTCCTTGAACAAGAGAATATGGGTCAGGTAAAGGCCGACAGTAACGATTAGAGAAAATCACTGTCAAAAAATATCCAAATATCTCTCCAAATGACGACTTACTTGTCCAATGAAGCATCCCAATTTTCCGCTTGGAACTCGGGATCGAGTTGAAGGTTGTCTTTGGTTAAATGTTGGCAACTTGCGTAAGGGGTTGTCAAGACACGTATCGAGTACCAAGAAAGACTTCAATGGAGAGGGGTTGTAAAATGTCGTGGACTTTTATTTTTAGCTGCTCGTCGGCAGAACTTGTTTTTACAGCGATGACATGACCGGGACGGTCTTTGTACGCTCATATTTGTCAATAATGAGCTTTGAAACTCCGATGAATGCACGGGACGCGACCATGATATCGACCGTAATCACAACTGATAGACATACCTGTCCCTCTGACCGACCGACAAATGAAAAAGAAACAAAACCGCCAAAAGTCAAAACAAAAACAACTAATCGAACAAATTCTAACTCCGATCCCTCCTAATGTGAGCAGTTGTGGAAGACCAACCCTCAAAATATTAAACTTAAAGGTAGTATCATACTTTGGTTTTTGTCAAAGAAATACAGATTCATGGGAAAAATATCAAGGACGATACATCTGTGAACATTTCAGTCCCATACGGTACCCACCTTTTGACAAAATCGTGAAAAACGGCCACAGTATTTCTTAAGTCTTTTCTCTTTTATATTTGATTTTTTAAAAGATCAAAAAGATTTTCGGTCGTTGTTTTACTAATTTCTGGATAAATACACCATTTCAGGCGGAAAGATTTTAACGATAGGTTTCTACCAGCACCATCTTCATATCCTGAAAGTTACATGTAAATCTGTGAACATTTCTGTTTTTGTTTCTAACCAAAGTACGATACTACCTTTAAGGGCAAATATGTGAATTTCTGTTTTAGTATGGTACCTTTAACAATAACAATGCACTATTGATACTGTATTGTTTTAGGATTGTCAAATCGACAAAAAAAACTATTTATCATACTGTTTCCCAACTCTAGACCTTTTCATCTAATGCATACATTAGTATGTCATCTCGGATTCCCTCTTCAAGGAAAACTCTTTATCTGTAAGAATTGAATGTCTGGGTTTGGTGTCGCCAGCCTCTTAGAAATTTGCCTTGACACATATCTGGCAGACACGGCTTCTAATAATACGTGTCTTGCTTTTCTATTAACCATATTGCTCCAATTGACATAGATCAATTAAACCAGAGAATCGTAGTGTAGAAATCCCTGAAAATTGTACCCTATTTTCCCCACGGGATGCATAATTTTCCCGGCAAATCTCGCCAGTATTACGTAAGACCTTCTGTCGCATCTGAGCGCTAAGCCCCGGAGAAAATTATCAACTATAATTGGGATGGAGACAGGACTGTTAAAATCAACGGTTCTAAGGATGAAGTAATCAGCGTTTATGTAATAGACCAATATTGGGGTTCTTTTGTGACCGCCAGACGTCTTGTCGAGTATGGAACTGATGCGTTAACATTAGAGAGAGGAGCAATTTGTCTGGTTGTAGTAAGCATTGCTGGTGACAATTTAATGCGGTGATCCTTAAATCATACAAACCCGTCTTGAGAATTTCTGCTGGTGCTTTGAAAGATTGATATATTTCGTCTATTTTGTGGTATCTGATTTCCAGGCCTCTCAATTACACAACCTTACTAACTGTCCATCTGTTAAAGGTAATATCATACTTTGGTTTTGTCAAAGAAGTAAAGATTCATGGCCAAAAATATCAAGGAAGATACAGTAACAGTCATCTGTGGAAATTTCAGTCCCCTATGGTGCCCCCTTTTTGAGAAAATCTTGAAAAACGGCCACAGTATTTCTTAAGGCTTTTCTCTTTTATTTTTGATCTTTTAAAAGATCAAACAGATTTTCGGGTCGTTGTTAAACTCTTTTCTGGATAAAAACAGCACTTCAGGTGGAACAATTTTAACGATATGTTCCTACCAGAACCATCTTCATACCCTGTAAGTTATAGGTAAATCTGTGAACATTCCTGTTTTGGCTTCTTACCAAAGTATGATATTACCTTTTAGCAGAGTGTCCATTGTCAACTATTGGCCAACATTGTTACCGATATGTTGCTGCAACATGTTACCCAACTCGTTTTGCTCTGTATACACTTACAACATTTTCAGCAACAAGGTAACTGGGAAATATGTTGCCGACATTGTGACCAAAAATATTGGCAGTGTTCTGATTATTACTGCATCTTCCTCATTACACAACAGCTCAATTGCTTAATTTATACACAAGATCTGGTCAGTAATTGATTACATCATGTCTATTTATATCTTGTGTTTCGTGCAACTTTGTTAGTTGGGAATTTGTTTAAAAGGTTGTATCAAACTGTGGTAATAAACCAAAACAGAATTGTTCACAGATTTACGTATAACTTACAGGGTATGAAGATGGTCGTAGTAGAAACATACCGTTAACTGATACTTCTGCCAATGAATCTGCATTTCTTTGATAAAAACCTAAGTATGATATTACCTTCAAAACTAGGACAGGTCCTCAATGTCGACTTATTGTACCCTTTTATGTAGTAAATTGTCTGGAAATTATTATTGTCTTGCCCATGGTGTCAGGCGTCTAAAGGTAATTTTAGTTTATATTATACTTTGTTGAAGATGATAGAACAGCTGCGGCTTGTACATAATTAGATTTATCATGAAACAAAAATAAACCTGTGAATTCTCAGCTCAATTGATCATTGCAAACAGTAAAAAGAAACAAAAACAGCAAAAACCGTTGCAATTGTTACGCAAAATTGTAAATTATAGCCTACTTTTAATTGTGACATTTTGTTCTCGGAGATCAAAACGGTCTTACTAATTTCTTGATAAATGCAGCATTTCAGGTGGAAATATTTTAACGGTTTGTTTCTACCACCACCACCATCTTCATACCCTGTGAGTTGCACGTAAATTTGTAAACATTTTCTGTTTTGGTTTCCTACCAAACTATGATAGTACCTTTAATCACAGCAGTAACATACGTTTTCACTTCGTTAGTGGAAGTTCCCCCGTAACGAGTAACAAACGAATCTGTACACAATTTAATCTAGCGAACGTTTTTGCATGCCCCTCTAACCGAGTCACTGACTGGCGTTGAGCAATGCGTCATCGATATGTAGTGTGGAGCATTTTCCTTTACGTCCTTTGGCAAAATATGTGTTCATCCACTTGTACAAGACCGTAGCACTCCAAGAACATAAGCGAAACTAGTTAAGTGGAGTTCGTCTACGTAGAACCGGGCGTCAATATATGTAGAGAGCTCTGAAAGTGTTCTCCAAATTAATTACGTCCCGAGATAATTAGTTTCGTGGTGATGAAATAATATACACAAGCCAGATGTTTATTTCCTGATATAAGCCTCTGATTGTCACCGTATGACAATATCCTAAAAGTTATACTTTGATCTCATTTCAACATCCTTCGCCAGGATATTAACGTCTTGATGGGTCTTCTCAGGATGCTATTATCTAGTGATGGTTATCTAATAAAGTTCCTGTCTTTATAAAGTCGTCATCATCGGATCTCCAATGTTAGATGAATCTTCTTGATCTTTGAACTTTTCTAATAGATCCACTCTGTCGGTTTAGAAGAATATAATATTGTCCTCTTCCCCTCTTCAAAAAGACGTCATGAGCTATAATTATGCCAGGAGTCCACTGTGACGGCGCCAGTTGGTGCCAGTTCGCCCCAAAGATTATGTGATTGGCGCAACTTGGCGCGCGCCATTACATTCCATTGTTTTCCAATAGGCGGATTGTTTGCGCCATTTGGTGCCACTTGGGGGACACTTTGCGCTGATTGCTCGATGCTAGTGGCGCGACGAAAATTTCCAACATTTTGAATTTTTTTTTGCCGCCAAATTCAATTTTTGGCGCCCTTACGGGCCACCACGAGCCAGTTGGGAGGCAGTTTGAGCCACTTCACGCCACACTAGGCACCTTATTGGCGACACTAGGCGCAAAGCAGCTGTATTGGCGCGAATTGCCACCAACTGGCGCCGGCCCAGTGGACTCCAAGGGACGCCATTACCCTGCTTTTACAAAATTGGAACAGATTTCTTATGTGAGGCCCATTATTAAGCTTCTTTGTTCTTTGATTTGTTTATACAGGACATATTTTTTTTTTTATCTGACAATGCGACCTCCTTATTTTCGTGACGTGATATTTTTCAGAAGATAAGAATTTTATGTTTATAATACATATGTGACAAGTGCGTTTGGCACTTGCCTCTCACCAATGTGGCCCGGGTTCGAATCCGGTCTGGGGTCATTATGTGAGTAGAGTTGTGCGTTGGTTCTCTCCTAGGCTCTGAGGGTTTTTCTCCGAGAAAGTATTATTTGCATCACCATAATTTTAGAGGTATGTTATTGTAGTAACTTTGGCAGCGTTTTATACAACGGTGTTGTTTTCATAGTTGGTGCTTTTCGAATACGAATGACGCCTGTGTGATTATTCGTGGTCAGCTCTCCGGATTATCACACCCAATATCATAACATTTCCCTTGGGATGTATGGGCACAGCTCCCACTAAGTGCACACGTAGGCATATGCCCACTAGTGTTGCCACCTTCATGTGTATTCACTAGGGGAGGACGGATGAAGTACAATCCAAAGCGTCTTGCTAAGCTTGTCCCTTGAGCAGCTATCACCATGACAGGGATCGAACCATAGAGCTATATTAAAATTACTAGAGCGCTCTCCGCGCGTAGACGATTTGAAGCCGTCCTGGGCGCAGTCATTTTGAATTTGAGTGCGTGTCTGTGGAACAAGAACACTTTGACTGGAATGCGTTTCGAAGAGTGTACTCTATATGCAACGCGCAAGTATGCACGAACGGTACCGGTTGCGCGTCTTGATGACGCTTGCAATCAATGCGTGACTGAAGTGCAGAGCGTGTTCGCGCACGGCACTAAATGAAACGCGCATTTACCGGGGGTGCGTTGGATTTTGGGCGTATTTGGCTTCGACAACGCGCCTGTATAGAACACAACGCAGATATGCAAATGAACGTACAAAAAACGTACACAATTTTGTGTTTTCCATAGGTTTGTGCACAAACATGGATGCGCCCAACAGGCTTCACTCTGTACACGGAGCTAGCGCTCTAGTAATTTTAATATAGCTGTATGGATCGAACCTACACATAGCGGAATGTGTATCCTTGTGGAGACATGGTTTTGTTGTCGCTCCTATTTGAACAAGAATCACTTTCATAAGTTGAACATTTCAAGGAATACCCCTTTACATAAAATATTTCATTCCCTTTGGAACAATTTTCAACCCATTGTGCTCGGTAATTGAAATACCGTATTTTGTTAACCTAAAGTGCCTCTGCTCTGTAAAGCCAATGGATTATCTAAGATCCCGAAGGAAAACTCAACATCGATTCCGACAGCAGATATGGCATCTGGGGTCGATTTCACCAAAACTCTTCGTAACTTACTATCAATCGTAGGACTTTTAGATGCATTGTAGCCCTACGTAGGATACGATGGGTTCCCCTTCGTAACTCCAGTTACGATTGATTGCAGGGCTTCGTGAAACCGGCCCCGTATCTTTGTAAAGCCCCTCATTTAGAATTAGTTTACAATGTATTTCTCTGGTAACACTATTCCTTTAGTGCCATTTATGGTGGGATGGGGGCTACAAGATCCAATTATTCGGGGCTAGACAATTCGCGCTCCACGTTATCATCTAACATCCGCTTCTGCTATGTCTTATTAGGAGTACAAATGCAAGTTGTTCACAAAACGTTCTTCATGTAAATGCCGCGTAATATTGAAAAGGTCCAATATTGTCCAGCATGTTTTTCAAATGCATGTTTTTCTAGGGGGGCGGGGGGGGGGGGGGAGGTGGGGGGCAGGGGTATGAAACAGAATCTACTCCACCCCTGCAACAAAGTACTGCGCCTGACGTATCAAGGAAACAAAATCACAATTTTTCAACGAGATCAAATAAACAACCTATGCAGAACGTATCACTTCTGCTCAATCAAACTATTGGCTCATATGTCTTGCCATCTCGACAAAAACATTGCTGTCCGTGCTTCGTACTTGGTTGAAAAATGAAGTCCCTGGGTCACAGGTAACAAACATAAAGGTAGTTTCAGGGAACATGACATTGGCAGAGAACGGAGGTGAATGTTAAATGCTTCGGATATCATGTTATATCTCCGTGTCTTTGGATTACAACCGACAACAACAAACACATGTATCAAGAACCAAAATCTAAGGACAGAAGGTAGCGATATCCGATACAACGTTATTGTAAGTCATGCCTTGGCGTGTTGGATAGTATTCCTTCTCTGTCTTTCAATATCTTAAGCAGGTTTCAACATGCCAACCCAGAAAGCACACAATATCACCAAGAGCGTCTTATGGCGATGGTTATTGTAAAACTAGGTCGTTTATTCATTTTTCATTGTTTAGGGATAAAATAGGGAGTTGATTTTTAGTCTCAAAGGTCCAACAATGACGCTGCTTTATTTCAAAGTTGCTGTGAATATACACTTAAAGGTAGTATCATACTTTGGTAAGAAACTAAAACATAAATGTTCACAGATTTACGTATAACTTACAGGGTATGAAGATGGTGGTGGTAGAAACATAATGTTACATTCTTCCGCCTGAAATGGTGTATTAATCCAGAAAGTAGTAAAACAATGACCGAAAATCGATCTTTTAAAAGATCAAAAATAAAAGAGAAAAGACTTAAGAAATAATGTTGACGTTTTTCACAGTTTTCTCAAAAAGTGTTCACCGTATGGGACTGAAATTTCACAGATGACTGTTACTGTATCTTCTTTGATATTTTGGCCCATGAATCTGCATTTCTTTGAATTGATATTTACCTTTAAGAGTACCAGTACAATAGATAGATGATATATTAGTATGCGTCTATGTATAATGGCCCCTTAGCTATTTCACTCGAGCAGTTTTGTAGGTGAGATAATGTAAAGGCCCTCTGGGTATGAGTAATCGTGACTCGTATTTAGTGCAGCAAGTCTAGTAGCTGTTCCATTTTGGCCACATAATTATCATACATTTTTGCCTGCAATGTAAGTTACAGGAACAAAACTTATTTATTATCCCAGAGCAAACCATTCTCGCCAATCTTAAGAGACAAATGGTTCTCTTTAACAACCGTCTTTAACATCCTACTTTTCATAAGTTTTTCTTATGTTCCTAAGGAATAATCGTATTTTTCTAAAATACATAATAGGGAGACAGGTTAGCATCTGAAAGTCAACATTTGGGAGTCAATAGTTCGACATTTTGTTGTATTCCCCAAAATTCCCAAATTTTCATTTTCTTGTCCAAATTTTGATAGAAGACAGAGCATGCTCCAAATATTTACATGTGTAAATTTCAAGTTCATTGGTTTGGAGGATGTTTAGACGTGTGTGCACGTCCGTATGGGAATGTCTCCAAATTCAAATCAGTAATTATCATCATTTCAATTTGTTCACAATTATATCTTCATATCATGAAAGTTATCAAATGTAAATCTGTGAATCCTTCGGTTTTGGTATGTTACCAATCCAGTACTGTACCTTTAAAGGTAGTATCATACTTTGGTAAGACACCAAAACTTAAATGTTCACAAATATACGTGTAATTTACAGGGTATGAAGATGGTGGTGGTAGAAACATACCGTTACAATTTTTCCGCCTGAAATTGTGTATTTATCCAGAAAATTGTAAAATAACGATCGAAAATCTGTTTGATCTTTTAAAAGATCACAAATAAAAGAGAGAAAGACTTAAGGAGTACTGTGGCTGTTTTTCACTGTTTTCTCAAAAAGTCGGCACCGTATAGGACTGAAATGTACACAGATGACTTACTGTATCTTCCTTGATATTGTTGCCCATGAATCTGTATTTCTTTGATAAAAACCAAAGTATGACATAAACTTTAAACAATTTGACATCATATGTATAAACAGAAATACAAATGGATTTTCTTTCTTAAAACGACAGTCTTCAACCAAGGTTAGCTTCTGCGTCCCTTACATATCTTTCATGCAGAACTACTGGCTATTTATTTGATTTTCATGAGGGAAACAAGATGGGGCAGGGAATTATGACGCTTTGTCCAGAGTCCCATAATTGAGAAGGATGGAATTCCCCCGACAAAGGAAATTAGATTCCGTCTAAAAATTAATTTATTCGGAGCTACGGATTGCGTTGATGGCTCCGTATGACGTGGAATGCTTGCAGGAAAAAACATGATGAGCTTTTGGATGTTTGATATAATTCGTATTACGCTTTCGTGTAGGCTTATTCTACACGGGAATTTACGCACGCACCCAAAATACACATTAATTATCTTTGAATTGATATTTTTTACAAATAATGATATTAGGTAGGCAGGTTAGCGTTTGAAAGTGAACATTTGGAAGACGTTTGGGAATTGGGTAGACGTTTCGATGTCTCCTTTAGGTATCAGCTACCTTTTATAGACATATTTCTGTGTTCATATTTTAATAGAAGACATATAATGCTTGCAATATAAACACATGTCAATTTCAAGTCCATTTGTTTGGAGGATGTTGAATAGGTAAGTAGAGTTTTTTTTGTGCACGACGCTACTGGAATATCTCCTTAAAGGTAATATCATACTTTGGTTTTTATCATAGAAATACAGATTCATGGGCAAAAAATATCAAGGAAGATACAGTCACAGTCATCTGTGTAAATTGCAGTCCCATACGGTGCCCATTTCTTGAGAAAACAGTGAAAAACAGCCACAGTTTTTCTGAAGTCTTTCTCCCTTTTATTTTGATCTTTTAAAAGATCAAAACGATTTCCGGTCAATGTTTTACTGATTTCTGGATGAATACACCATTTCAGGCGGAACATTTTCAACGGTATGTTTCTACCACTACCATCTTCATACCCTGTAAGTTATATGTTAATCTGTGAACATTTCTGTTTTGGTTTCTTACCAAAGTATGATACTACCGTTAAGTACCCATGCATGATTTGTTTAATCTTTATTCGATTGTCATTCAGAGAAACTATAGTCAGGAACACAAATAATAAAATGAATCAAAACCGAGGATTTGGTTTTGATATTAAGTTCTTACGTCAAGTCGTATAAGGTAAATATATACCCACATAGATTCACGACGGAAATTTCCATTTTGCATTTTTGTTTCGAGTTGAAATTCTGCCTTTCCTGTTTCCCTGGCCAGTCTGCCCTGATTTATTCTGACCATCTCATCCATTATTTGATATGTATCTTTACTTGCATGTATTTGTCCTCTTGATATTTAGCTTTTTGAGAAAGATCCTGTTAGGATCGAAACGTTAGGCTCTCTTAACTTCCAAGAATGACATTTTTGAAATTTAGATTTTGTTCTAAACTTCCTTTCGTAATTTTTCTTTCAGACTTACACATGTCATTGGATTATTACAACGGGGACATCACTATCTTTCATTCGGTATTCCATTCGCAAAATGTCGTTTTGAAACAACAGGAAATCTTCATCTTTTGGACAATAAGAAATTCTGTAAATAATCGCAGATTTATCTGCGATGAAAAACAGAAAAGAAACCATCTTAAAAAGAATATATGGCCGATTTAAGACAAAATAATGAAAAGAGATGTACGTAAATATTTCTTTAATGAACCATGAGTTAACTTCAAGCATTGGTTAATTCAACCATGAAAGTCCACGTTCCATAATAAAAGACAGCGACTATAAGATGAATAGAAATACAAATTCAAAACCTTTTTAGGCTAGTATTTTTCCGCTGTTCTTTTCAGAACATGTCTTAAATAAACCAACCTGAAAAAGAATTACAGAATGGAATTGAGGAAGGAGGTACAATTACAAATTATATCCGTGTATTCATGCTGCGTACAATAGTGTATTTGGCTGTCGGCAAAAAATGTGACGCACGTAGTGACCGGCAATCCCGCATGTAAAAGAATAATTACTGAAAAGTGTCACAATTTGGGCGCCAAAACTCGGACGCGTGTTGGCTACGCCGACAACGGTAGCGAGTGCTTGAAGCAGGCGAGTAAATAGGCCAAAATCATGCAACGTCATTAATATTTTTCTCCACGTACATGTACATTTCATTTAAAGGTTATATCATACTTTGGTTTTTGTCAAAGAAATACAGATTCATGGGCATAAATATCAACGAAAATACAGTAACAGTCATCTGTGAACATTTCAGTCCCATACGGTGCCCAGTTTTTGAGAAAACAGTGAAAAACAGCCACAGTATTTCTTAAGTCTTTTTTCTTTTATCTTTGATCTTTTAAAAGATCAAAATGATTTTCGGTTGTTGTTTCACTAATTTCTGGATAAATACACCATTTCAGGCGGACACATTTTAACGGTAGGTTTCTACCAGCATCATCGTCATACCCTGTAAGTTATACGTAAATCTGTGTACATTTCTGTTTTGGCTTCTTACCAGAGTATGATACTACCTTTAATATCCTCCATCACGTACATGGCATTTAAAGGGTTTATTTAGTCTCATGTGGACACTCTTAAACATACAAACGTATGTTTGCGTAATGCGTAAGCCGTTTAGGTAAAAATCAGGTAAGTCCGGTCGATTCATAAAAACCCTTAAGCTGCTTATGCAACAACATTTTCAGTCCCATACAGTGCACACTTTTGGAGGAAACAGTGAAAAACACTCACGGTATTTTAAAATCAATTCACAGGAATTTTGATCTCACCCCGAGATCAAAACTGTTTCCGGTCTTTGGTCCTACCATTAGGCCAACCATCTTTATACCGTTAAAAGTAAATCTGTGAAAATTTCTGTTTTGCTATGCTACCAAAAGACAGTTTATTTAAATCGTGTTCTAATACCATGTCTATTGTTAAACAAAAAGACAGGAACTGGTTCAAATCGTGATGAATTTTGTAGAGGGATGTTTTCTGAAGAATGCTCAAAGGCCTTGTCGCATCCTCTTCAATCGCGGTTGCCAATTGTCCATCGAAAGACGCGATGTCAAAAAAACATCCAGTTTTAACGTTGATTCAATGTCAGAAACGGTTTGGGAAAACACGGGATTTTATTGACTCGGTCTGTGGTGGCTGCCGGCTGTCGAATCGTCCAAGTTGAACCTTTTTTTGAATATTCTAGGCTAAAATATTGGTTAATCACACGTTCTGTGGCAAGCTATATTGCACAGTATATTTCTCAGCTCCCAATATTGTTATAATTCGAATAATTATCTGTAGCGATTCTTTCAAAATGGTCCCGAATTAATGTAATGCCAACAGAGCCCGTGTGGTTTGTGTAAGCAGTGGGAGACTTTTGAGAGCCGGTCTTCAAGTCAACAGCGCACGCGCACGCAATTGTGAGCATGCGCGCGTGGTTTTGCGCTTGCGCTGTTGACTTGAAGACCGGTTCTCAAAAGTCTCCCATTTAGGGCGCTGGATTCTTCGCAGATAGCTTCAGAGCTGCTGTGTCCATATGTTTTTCGTGATCATTATGTTGTTAGCTGAGTTTCTGTCTACGTTGATTTGTCGTCGTGTTTTGTCCCATATTACGGTTCCAAAATCTAGTGTAATTAAAGGAAATATCATACTTTGGTTTTTGTCAAAGAAACACAGATTCATGGGCAAAAATATCAAGGAAGATACAGTAACAGTCATCTGTGAACATTTCTCATACGGTGCCCACGTTTTGAGAAAACAGTGAAAAACGGCAACAATAGTTCTTCAGTCTTTTATCTTTTATTTTGGATCTTTAAAGTTCGTAAACCTTTCAAAATGGGTAATGGGTATACCTAGTTTAATGGGTATTCCGATTTCAACATAATCTCATACTTTGACACACGGTGAAGTGGTGTATATGCTTTAGTTCGTTCGTCTTTAATTTGTTTAAATCGTTGATTTCTGTATAAATTGTCTTAACCTTTAAAGATTCAGATGGCTATTAAACGGGTTCAAACCTCAATATAAAACTCTGATCATGGATGAAGGGCACGTAAGAATGTGTCATGGCGCGGCTAGACCCAAGCCATTAGCCAACGGCCTTCATTCATTTTTCAGAGAAATCTTGTTAATTTTTAGGGCACCGACCGAAATAATTTATTGCTGTGTCCACGCAGCGCAGAATTGCAAAGCGGGTCTGCGTCTGTGACTTAAGTTCTTACCAAAATAACAGAAATAATTAAAGGTAGTATCATACTTTGGTAAGAAACCGAAACAGACATTTTCACTGATTTACTTTTAACTTACAGGGTATAAAGATGGTGGTGCTAGAAACATACCGTTATATTTTTTTCTGCCTGAAATGGTGTATTTATATTTATCCAGAAATTAGTAAAACAACGACCGAATTGTTTTTTTTATATATTTTAAAACATCAAAAATAAAATAAAAAAGACTTAAGAAATACTGTGGCAATTTTTAACTGTTTTCTCAAAAAGTGGGCACCGTATTGGTCTGAAATTTTCACAGATGACTGTTATCGTATCTTCCTTGATACTTTTTTGCCCACGGACCTGTGAAAGTGTGATATCACCTTTAAAAATGGTTGATGAGTTTCAGACTACTCCTAGTCCACCAGAAATTCGCAGACCGAGACGCCGTTGCTCTCCCGTAGGAGATCCCCTTCCCAAGGGGGCAGTTAACGGTCTTCCTGGACACTGTTAAGAAAAATACTACTTGCTAGCTGGCAGCTGAGGTCATTGTAAATTGAAAGCTTTCTGATGAAACATGTAAATTATTTAAGTTAAAAAAAGGGGTTGTGCAACCCAAGGTAATATTACTAAGACTGTACGCCTGAATAGCTCCAAGCACCAAAAAGTAAAGAAGGATAAATATTGAACCAGCGACCTCCGAAATACCGTACCAGTGTCGATTTCACAAAACTCATCGTAAATTAAAGGTTATATCTTTTAAAAGATCAAAAAGATTTTCGGTCGTTGTTTTACAAATTTCTTGATAAATACACCATTTCAGGCGGAAAAAATTTGAACGGTATGTTTCTACCACCATCATCTTCATACCCTGTAAGTTATACGGAAATCTGTGAACATTTCTGTTTTGGTGTCTTACCAAAGTATGATACTACCTTTAAGTAGGATTTGAAGCTTTGCATGGTGTAAGTTACGATGAAATAAGGAAAGGTTTGCGGAGACACCATGTATGTACTGTGTGGTTCTGAAAAGAAACCGGTGAGAAGTTTGGTGTCGACATTCCGAAGGGTGTACTCTGGCCGTCATCATGGCCACATTCAGAACCACACATTTAATATGAAGAGATTATACATGCATGGTGTCTCGGCAAACCTTTCCTTATTTCATCGTAACTTACTATCATTGGGTACATTCGTTTAGCTAACACGGGTCAGCCCTTACTGGGAATGGTCGTGTTTTACTGCGCAAAACAAGCGAGAGAATGGCGGCGAGGTTGACTGGTGTCGACTCGGGGGGCTAAACGAATGCACCCAATCTTAGGATTGTACTGCACTGCACGCACGCACTCGCACGAAGCACTGCAACCCCATGTAGGATACGATGGGTTATCCTCAAGGGGAGCTTCTTGAAATCTATTCCACAGCTCACTAACTCAAATCCCGTTCCAGTCAATTTTTTTTCGTTCACTTTTCAACAAATTTGATTAATCAAGCCACTATCCCTTTGTGGTTATTTGATAAATTCAAGGAGAAAGATTTACAATGAAACAAATATCTTTTACTTTTACTTTGGTAGTATTCGAACCCACGTCCTTCCCACTTGCAATTGCAGATTTCCTACCACTAACCGATTTTACAACCCTCCTGAGAAAAAACAGTGACAGACGCAGACGGTATTTTCAATTTTGATATCAAAATTCTGATATTGTTGAGTTTTGATATCACCCCGAGATTAAAACAGATTCTGTCTTTTGGTTGTACTCTTCTGGGGTAAATTTCGTAGAGCTGCTTAGCACAGAAAATTGCTTAGCACAGACCATTGAAAATTCCATTTGATATTCATGGTCAGCAAACAACAGCCAAAGAACAATTCCAAGTGGTACAAAACACAAGGAAATTTGTTTGTTAATCCTCTTTTTACTGAGACAGAAATGTCATGCTTAGCGAATTTTTGTGCTAAGCAGCTCAATGGAATTGGCTCCTGGATAAATACAGCATTTTATGCAGAGCAATTTTAACGGTAAGCATTTACCACCATCTGTATACCTTGTAAGTTTCAAGATACATCTGTGAAGATTTCTGTGTTGGTATGCTACCAAAGTATGAAACTACCTTTAATGCATTTATCAACATCGGGCAGTTGAAGGGTTTATGTGTCTGTCAAGTTACCCCCATGGCTGAAGCGACATTCAATATGACACTGGATATGCACATAGCATTGGAGAATGATGATCTTGTTGACACGACTCTGACATGTACAGTTTAGCAATATGGACTGACGATCGGTAGATTTTAAGTGGTTCCTGCAGTGCTTTTTCAGTCAGGTTATTTTATTGTCTTCATAGAGAGAATATACTGACAGATTATGAATGGCAAATCTTATTTTGGTTTCAAATCAGCATTTGGTTTTCCTTTGAATGGCTTTGTAACAGCAAAAATACAATGAAAAAAAAAAAAAAAAAAATAAAGAGGCAAACTTGACCTGCAGAAATGGTTTGGTAAAAAAGTTACACTACCAGTTGAGTGAAAGGAAAATATTTGGCAAAATAAAACCCATTGAGGAGGAAAAGGTCTGTCAGAAAACCCATAAAACAACCACAACTTTTTGTGCACAAATCAATTGGGTTTCTGCTCTCAGTTCCCCAGATGACATCATAGTTTTGCTCATGAATATGGAAATGCTAATTAGCATACAAAAAAAACAACCTGTTTTTAACCCTGAATCAGTGTGAGGAATTGGGGAAATTCACAGTCCCCATGTACAGTTTTTTAATTGGCACAGGTTCAAGCCATAATATTCCCATTGCAGAGACCCTTTAATAACAACACTGATACATGTGGACGAAAACAGGTATTTGACGTTCCCCTTGGAATTCACACACTTTAAAGAATCTTATTAATGATACTATTTTCTAGCCCAAAGATATTCAAACTGACACTGTTTCATTTTGTAACGTAAGTTACCTCTTTTTTGGCATATTTGCATGCATTTCAAGGAACTGGTATACTTGTAGATGCCAATAAAACCTGGGGTCTTTCAAGAATGATTGATCAAGGAATAGGTCAAAGTCACTTAAAAGGTAACTTACGTTACCGTGGAAATGACTGTCTTCTTTCGTGTCATTCTATCACATTCATCCAATGTTGGACACATGTTTGCATGTGACCGCTGGGAATTTAGCGCCAGCACGCAGACTGAAAAAGGCCCATTAGTCAAGGAGCAAAGTTCTAGAAACCTTCTTATTAATGAGTTAGCTCAACACAAACTACATCTATGGTTTGACTTCATAAAATGGAAGCTTATACCATTAACAGCTTTGCTAGGTAGTATGTGGCTTCAAATTGTGGTATCACGTTTGGGAAAATGTGGTATTTTAAGGAACAACAAAAAACAAGATTCACTTTCCCACAATGCAACTGGAAAAAGGATGTGGTCGTATTTTCTGCCCCCAAGTCCTTGATATGTACTTTGGTGAATGATTAGGTGATTCTATCATTTATAATCCATTCACAGAGAAATAACATTAAACAAAATAAGTCAGAAGCAAGAGCTTAAACTCTTTGTTTAGTTTTCTTTTGTTTTTCTTAATTTTTTTGGGGGGGAAATATTACAATTTTTTTTTGGATATTACACAAAAGTGCTACCACAATTTGAGGCCTAGAAATGTTCCCCGAGGTCTTTTCCATCAATTTCTGAAGTCAGACCTTAGATGTGGTCGGAGCTGAGAACCCTAATTTTTTTCATGTTCCATGCTCCTTGTCTATCAGTGTATGCTGCAGGAGTGGATTCGAACCAGCGACCTTCGGAATAGCATACCGGCGCTTTACCAAACTGAGCTATCCAGCCCTATGTTGTTGGCGTGTCCCTAATAGTCAATTATCGTTATTTCGTTTGGCAGTCAGAAGCCATGAATTCACTCACTTACCGCCATATCCCAAGGATCATTAAAGATAAGCGCAGCATAGCATTAATGCCACCTTAGTAACAGTACATGGGGATGACTTGAGGAGGATACGGCTTATTAATCAATAATTATCAGGTAACCACAAGGGGAATTGACTGAATTTCAAGTCATTGACAATTGAACAAAGATATTGTTTTACTTTCCATACTTTCCATTTGCTATGATAATATGAAAAGTAGTCTGTCTGCGACAAGTCATTAGTGTCATTAGTATGCGATTTTATACCGCATTATGGCGCTTCAAAGTTGTGAATTGTCGTGTGTATAGTCTCAAAGGGAGTGCTTAAGGAAGGTTTCATGTCATTATAATGCGCATATTGGGCAATAGTTTCACTCATGAAACTCTGGGGAGTGTTCACAGTTCCGGCTGCCCACGGTAAACTACTAAGTACGAGACGGATTATCGAAAACAAAAGTCGGTTCTATCCTCACAGGTACTCATTAAGTAATACTCTTGAGCCAAAAGAACTTGTAACAAAACCTTTTGCCCAATGAAAACACGGAATTCAACAACAGACTTTGGAATCCGTGTTTATTTTGTGTTTCCACGAAAAAGTATCGTTGAATTTTATGTTTCAAAAAGTATACTATGAAACTCCTTTCTATGGGATTCTGGGTTTCCCGTTAGTCTATCGTTGAATTAGGTGTTTCCGAGATAAATTATGTCAGTAACTTGGATGGCAATTTAAGCTTCCCCTATACCTCCCTTGATAATAATAATAAGCAAAGGAACACACACAAACAAAAACAAACAAGTGAAAGCAACCCTGAACCGATAAGAAGTTAGATCCAATACCTCCAGAGATCTTCACTTATTTATTTTCCATCAACTGAATTATTTACAATGTCGAAAAATCAATTAATCAGCTGGTTACGCTGTGTCTAAATAATAAATTGACCACAAACCTAGTTTATTATGCTGTGTACGCTCTCGCTACTGATGCTTAACTGGTAAGTGATAATGAATGAGATTTGTAATTGGTTGCTTAGTCACGATTGGTCATGAACAGCTTCGATTAATTATGCATAAACTGAGGTCAAAGGTCGCGTTGGAGGTCTACTGATGGGACAGGATTCTCTGTCGCGTTGAACTCTCGCGAGAATTGGCGTAGACTCCTACGGGAATTCCAGTCCTAGTTTTGATTTGCCCAGTGTGTTAGATCCGAGTGGGTGTGTTTGCGTGGGTTCTTCCAACTTATATATAATTTGTATATTTTAAAGGTAATATCATACTTTGGTTTTTATCAAAGAAATACAGATTCTTAGGCAAAAATACCAAGACAGATACAATAATAGTCATCCGTGAAAATTTCAGTGCCATACGGTGCCCACTTTTAGAGACAACAGTGAAAAACAGCCACGGTATTGCTGAAGTCTTTTCTCTTTTATTTTTGATCTTTTAAAATATCAAAAATATTTTCGGTCGTTGCTTTACTTATTTCCAGATAAAAAACACCATTTCAGGCGGGAGAAAATGAACGGTATGTTTCTACCACCACCATCTTAATATTTTGTAAGTTATACGTAAATCTGGGTACATTTCTGTTTTGGTTTCTTACCAAACTACAATACTACCTGTGTTAGGTTTGAATGATAAGATAGTATCGGTATGTTCCTACCATCACAATCTTTATACCCTGTTAGTTATAGATAAATCTGTGAAGATTTCCATTTCGGTATGCTACTAAAGTACGATACTACCTTTAAAGTAGATGCACATTTCCCTGTTAGATCAGAAAAGAACTATTACGCTTTTTCGCTATTTTCTCGAGACTCAGATGTCTGATTGACCTCAAACTTCCATAGGCTAACTATTTCATGGACATGCTGGAATACACAAAGTATGGGTGCTATTATATGACCATTACCAATCATGTATTATACCTTTAATGACTCATAATACTGTAAGATAGACTCGGTTGAATATCCTTTTCAATATGAAGTTTCTGATAAAGACACGTACAGGAGAGCATTGTCAGTCCCATAACTACTGCTTCTCGGCAATACAGATCTCTTTTAAAGGTAATTATTTGGTTTTTATCAAAGAAATGCAGATTCATGGGCAAAAATATCAAGAAAAATAAAGTAACAGTCATCTGTGAAAATTTCAGTCCCATACTGTGCCCAACTTTTGAGAAAACAGTCAATAACAGCCACAATTTTTCTTAGGTCTTTTCTCTTTTATTTTTGATCTTTTAAAAGATCAAAAAGATTTTCGGTCGTTGTTTGACTAATTTCTAGATAAATACACCATTACAGGCGGAACAGTTTTGAACGGTATGTTTCTACCAGCACCATCTTCATACCCTGTAAGTTATACGTAAATCGGTGCACATTTCTGTTTTGGTTTCTTACCAAAGTATGATACTACATGTACCTTCAAAACTGGTATAACATGGTTCTGTGGGACTGTGGAATTGTATTGAAATTATCTGAATTCTGGCGTGTTCGAAATGGCAGCATCTAATCTACAGGAAAGGTATAAGGCACATCGGAAACAGACTATGGGAATTCTGCTAAAAAGAAACCCTAATCTCAAAAAAAAATGGCGACAAGACTACAATATAAGTCAATAAGCACTACATATTAAGCACGTTTGACATTTCCGACATGTAATTTGTTTAGCCAAAAGGGCTGTTCATAGTACCATACGGCCTACCTATCATCAAGGAAAGGCTATATTCTATGCACGGGTACGGTACCAGTTGTGGCATGGTTACCTGCCATGGCTCTCGAGAATCGTACAGTCACCATTTGTACGAACTAACAAACCTTGCCTCCAGTTTCATCGAGAGTTTTTTTTTTTTTTTGCGGAAAAAGCAGGGGTTTTTACACACTGTAGCCGCTATTGTCTGATATTCTGCCCACTTTAAGCCTCATGAAACTGGGCAAGCTGAACAGTGGGGATGAAGGAAGTTTGGCTGCCGCTCCTGGTAAAAGAAAGCATATATTTTTTAAAAAGTAAATAAATACATAATAAACTACACATTGTGGTTGTGGGAACAATCACTTGGTGTTCGGGTTCTCATTTCGTAGTGCAATTGTTATGTGAACGCATGTTGGAAGTATGTGAGCAAATGTCCCTCATACAATGGCATATTGAAATACTTAAATTGTGTGACTGATCAAATATTGATTAATGCTGAGTGCTGTATTCGTACACTGACTGATACAGTATAGAAAATGGGGTCACCTATAAAATATGTAATATTGTCATGACGATAACTTCCGGTTAGTTCATCACAAGCACCTGAACATTTGCAGAAGTTTAGGGGGAAGTTTCAAGTCAATATCCTGTAACTGTCACCAAGAAGTTTTGCTGATAAGTTTGGGAGGAAAAACATGAAAACAAACCCCCCAAAAAACAACTCCAACAATAACAATAGGTGTTCGGCTTGAACCCGAACACCTAAATATGAGCAAATCAAAACATAACATGATGATAAAAACACGTAACGATCGATGCACGCAAACAGGAAGTATGTCCAAAGAGAGTACACTTCTGGAACGCATATTAAATTTCTGTATGTTTGTACTTTGTTCAAAGCTTTATTGTATGTCCTGTTTCAATAAAGGCCTTTTCACACGACGCCAAAAAAACTCTCAACCATTGAGAAATTCTCTCATGGTTGCGAAATCTTACAAAAGTGTCATCGTGTGAAAGGACACCAATGCTTGAGAGTGACCGACGTCCCTGGTGAATCCTTGAGAGATTTTGACCGAGGTCCAGACCTACGACAAAATCTTCCGCTAGCGGAAGATTTCTCAAGGGACCCTTGAGATCTGTCGTGTGAATAGAGAACAGCCCCTTTTGTACGACGTCCCTTGCGAAGTGCTTTCCAATGTGCATGCGTGGTACACCGGTTTCATGGCCTTTGCATACCACGTGCTTTACCCTCACCCTCATCGTCACGTTGGTACTAGCAGCGTTTACATTCATAAAATGCATAGTCTATCGATTACCCGCGTTCCGTCTCAAGGGAGGCTTGCGAAATGTTACAATGTGCCGTGTGAAAGGACGCAAAAGCAGCCAGCGTAAAACCGTTTTGTAAGATTTCGCAACCTTGAGGAAATGTCTCAATGGTTGAGAGTTTTTTTGGGCGTCGTGTGAAAAGGGCTTAAGACCCAACTGCCCTTATGGGGGCGCCCCACCAAAGCTATGTCGGTAGGGAAATAACCTTATGTTCTGCCCAATTTAGTGTTATTACATTAATGAATTATACTTGCAAAGGTCTCAGTTAAATATAATTTGACTTCACTGGGAGTATAGACTTTTTACAGACCTCCAAGGATGACATATGTTTACAGCGCCCTCAATTTCAATTTGCTTTCCCGACTATTGCTATAATTATTAGAAGACCTCGAATAACATATTGATAAGATGGCAGCATGCACTAATACTTTTCAATGGGTGCTTTTCAAAGCTGGCTGTTTCTAAGCTTTAGTCGCGCAACTGTACAAGTCAGGGTCATATTCTTTTCCAACTCTAAAAAATTACGCCTTTGTGATTTTACAACTTCTGCGCTTTCCACCACAATATTCATGTCAAATCAACAAAGAATGGCTTTTTCTATCATCGTTCCGAGGCTTCAAAGCTTTTTTTCATAAGTGATAAGTACCGACTTGGAATTTTCATGTTATGGACAAGTTGGCTGCCAATTCTTGTTTAAGTTCAGATACTGTCGTTCTAACGCACTAAATGCTATAGGTTTACAAATTAATTTTCCCACGTGGTTAATACCTAGTTATGGTCCATTTAAACCACGGACAACAGGTTTTGTACGGTTTGTAGTTGGCGTGAGAGAGGCCTTATTAGTTGACCCCTGGTGGGTGAGATCTAAGACCTTCTTGGTGGTCAATGCTCTTTTCCTTTTGTAGTCTTGACTGTTGACATTCGTGTTGTTAGTGCTGAGTATGAATCGTTTCGGACAGGGCGGCATAGATATCACACAAAACAAACGTCTTTACGATGTTAAATGTGCATAAACGTGAGACGCAGGCGCACAGATTTGGAGTGTACATGTGACAGTGCCTGAGCAGCACAGAAGGCCACACATAACACGTGAATGGAGAACAGTTTTTTGAAGAAAACGACTAGTATTAGTGCCACATATAATGATTGAGGAATGAATACACATGACATTATTGAGTTCGAAAAGTATTGGTGGCGCCCTCCTTCAAAGGTCATTGACCTTTGATTGAGGGCGCCACCAATACCTTCCGAACTCGCATGTTGTAACAGCTTAAAAACATACATTTTCCTGCAGGTATAATGATGATAGTATCGTGCCCTTTTTGCTTAGCATTAATCTGATAGCTTTGAAACTCCTCGATTTCCAATGATTATATCTTTAATTCAAACTTTTTCAAGCAAAATTTAGTTTTGCCAAATTCCCTCCTCGCATCTGTAAACACCAACGTCGGGGCGTATGCCTAGGTACCAAACACCAACTCAAGCTCAACTTAAATTGTGCAAACTTTAAGCTGTCTACAATTTCTAGAGGCCATTGCTAATATCGTCTGGATATTCGTTTAGGTGCAGACATATAGTAGACTGGTTCCCAGTCCCGTCCTTATTTTCGTCTTCAATAACCAAAACGAACGTCGCGTTTAAAGGTAGTATCATACTTTGGTAAGGAACCAAAACAGAAATGTTCACCGATTAACGTATAACTTACAGGGTATGAAGATGGTGGTAGTAGAAACATACCGTTAACATTTTCCGCCTGAAATGGTTGAGCAACGACCGAAAATCTTTTTTGATCTTTTAAAAGATCAAAAATAAAAGACAAAAGACTTAAGAAATACTGTGGCTGTTTTTCACTGTTTTCTCAAAAATGGGCACCGTATGGGACTGAAATTTTTACAGATGACTGTTACTCTATCTGTCGTGGTATTTTTGCCCATGAATCTGTATTTCTTTGATAAAAACTAAAGTATGATACTACCTTTAAGAGTAGTCCTTTTTAAGGTCAAGTGATATTTGCTTGCAGCCTTACATCTTATGTTACCAACACTTTAACATCAGCCAGGACCTGGCCAGGAAATTTACCTACCCTCTTGCCGTTTACCGAAGAGATCAAACGGCCCAATACCTGTCAGACGCCCCCGCTTGTCTGCCTCTAAACCAAGAAGAAAAAACAGAATCTGAGCATGAATCAATATGGTTTGGACGTATGATGCAAAATCCTCCACGTTACTGTCATCTGGCCTTCGAAGCATTTATGACAGTATATCAGCTGTCAAGAATAAGTACTATATTAGAGCGAAAGGTTGGTCGAGGTTATCACGACATATAGCAGACTTTCATCAATTTAGTCACCTAGGCACGTGAACTCATATCTGGTGCATTGTGGAGACCGATGATTGGTTGAATATGTCTCCACAGGGAAATTCTAAAATTATAATAGCTCTCCACAACGTTTTTACAAAACTGATATACGTATTTGGAATTTACTCAAAAAGGAAGAATTTTATAATTTATACTTATGTATCGCAAAGAGGAGTATTTAAAAAAGGGACATTCGCTTGAAATTTCAAACTAGAAAAGTGATATTCGTTAAAATCGGAGTGATTTCAATTCTGCTATTCAGGGAGTATTGGTCTAGTACGCGGGGACAATTAAGCCATGTCTCCATAAGGATACCAATTTGGATATGTACTATGGACATCGCCCAAGCAATGGCCAACAACATCGAAATTGTTACACTTCTTACGATACTCGATGTGAAATGACTATACATGTACAGAGTCGGAGAGAAAAGTTCTCTCTACTTTTTGTGCTTAAAGGTATAATACAAGATTGGTAAAGGTCACAGGACAGCACTCATACTTTGTCTGATAAAACATGTACATGGAATAATAAACCTGAACATTGGAGCTCAATCGGACATCTGGTTCCCCAAGAAAATAGCGAAAACCCGACTCGATTTTTCTTATAAAACATGAAGAATAGTTTACTTTATGTTTGTTCCAAAAATTGGAAAATACACTAAATCTTGATTTGCTTGAAAAACCCAGCATCTGATAAACCAAGATTTCCCATGGTAACTGTTTGCACTGTTTACGAAGTGTTGAGTCCATTTTCTGTCTCAAACTCAATAATTTTTTTTTGGAGGCCTTGCAAATCCTATATGCTCACTTTAAGGCTAGACGGGGTTGATTAAGGAATTCACCTTTTGATCTAAGCAATCCTTATTCCCGCCCGGTATCATCGCGAGAACAAGTTGGCCAATTGTTACCAAGTGCACGAGGGGCCTAGAACCATGTTGCCCAGGGACCGATTTCACGAAGCCCTAAGATCGATCGTAATTTTAGTTACTAAGGATAACCCGTCGTATCCTACATAGTGCTGCAAAGTCTTACGATTGAAAGTTACGAAGCGTTTTGTGAAAACGACCTCAGGGGTGTCACAATACCTCTGCAACGTGTTACCGAACACGTTGACAGTGTACGGGTCGTAGACGAGAAAAGGAGACTTTTGGAGAGTCGGTCTTGAGTCAACAGCGCACGCGCAAACCATGCTTGAGCAATTGTGAGTATGCGCGCGTTGTATTGCGCGTGCGCGCGCGTGCGCTGTTGACTCGATCGACCGACTCTCCAGAAGTCTCGCATTGATGGGCGAAGCCCCCGTATGTGATAATACAGCACCGTATCAGATTTTACTAAGAGTGCGAGTTCTAATTACCTACCGTCTGCCCGTTTGCCAAACAAGTCGAACGGGCCAATACCGGTGAGCTTGGCTCGTTTCACGCCATCTGTGAACAAAGTGACAACAGCTATGATTGAAAAATCTTTATAAGATATCTGCAATGATCATAATACACCAAATAATAATGATCTTAACAATCCTGTGAAAAATGCAATTCATTCTATTTCTTTTCTCTTTAGGCTTTACAATATAATAAAAACGAAAAAAAAACCCAAAACCCAAGCTTGGCTTTCATCAATACATGACGAAATGTAGATGTGAAATAGATCTATCTACGGAAGTACAATAGGAGACTTTTGAGACGTTGGCGGCAGCAGAGCGATGTCCCTTTTGCTATATTTGAGCATGCGCAGGCAATTGTGAGCATGCGCGCGTTGTTGTGCGCGGCGTACGCCCGCGCTATCAACTTGAAGACCTAGCTCCAAAGTCTCCCATTACAAGGGCAAATCTAGGCTATCACCCCCTTGGAAGCATTTTCTGACCGAAATCCACCTCGACGCTGGAATTAATTTGGGCGCATAGAGGGCGGTATCCAAGCGGATTGTCGCCATTTTTTTTAGTTCATGGATACAAGACAAGATTTCGGACGAGATAACTTCTTAGGATGATATTATTTCGATACAACCCAAACCGGATATGCGTTCAGTCTACAATGCTTCCAATGCTTCCGTGATTTGATATCTTGTCTGCAAGGTCTTTAACTGAAATGGCTGTCTCATCCGCACATTATATTTGCATTTGAATTTACATTAAATGCTACAATTTGCCGCGTGATTCAATTGTGTGTTGGCTTTTTTTGTTGCTTTGAGGCTATTTATGAACATTTTGCCAACTTCTCTTTTCTTAATTTTCATTTATCTTTTTTTATTTTTTTTTTATGTTATCGGTTTGACAAGATAACATCGACGAATCAATGGAAATGATACAAATAAGTAACGACGATATTGAATATAATCATAAAAAGTGATTACAATCATGATAACCAATGATAACTAGGAAAACAGCATGGAAGTTTCGCATGCGTGGTCTAATGGTACTGGTTAACTTCATCGAAGTTCTAAAATTACAAAACAGTACAAGTTGACTCGATAGCAAACTACGAGATTTGATTCGAAAGTCAAATGTCAGTCACAAATAACTTATTGTACAATATGTTTGTAGGCCTACTCTAGTTTCTCACCATTTGATGATGTTCGACCCAGCAAATCAAAGGGCCCAATGCCAGTGAACTTACGCTTAGTCTCATCTGCAAAAACAAAATATCAAAACAAGAATCAGGGAGAAAATTGAAAACGAAACTGATATTTTTGAAAGCTAGGCCAACTGCGGTCACTATTCAATTTGTATCATTTGGGTGGGCAATGCATGGTGAATCCTCGAACGTTTTTTTCAATGGGTTTGCAATTCGTAATTAAATGGTCGATTTTCCTGACCTCTACCGCGGGTAAGGTTGAATGTGTTACTAAAACCAGGAAACAAAGATTCCGTACACCTGTCTAAATAGTGGGTAGGTGGAGGCTTGAGAGTGTCAAAGCCATACAGAGTGGGTGGGACAAACGCAGCCCCCGCCCCCTCTTAATTTGACACCTGGGCAGGACGTATTGTATAGGTATGGGGGCTTCGGGGCTAATATCCGCTCGACATTGCGATTTTCATCGCGGGAAAAAATATTGACTAACACATTCATCTTTGGAAAATAGAAGCGATTTTCAATGACACAGATGATGAAGATGAAACTTTGGGTAATTATCCTGGTTACAAACACAACGGTATTTGGAAAGCAAAGACATTGTGTTTCACATGGTTTGTTCTACAAACAGACCAAATTGTGTTACTTCAATTTATTGAATACCTCGAGACCTTAACGTGACTTATTCAAAGGTAGTATCATACTTTTGTTTTTGTCAAAGAAGTACAGATTCAAGGGCAAAAATATCAAAGAAGATACAGTAACAGTCATCTGTGAACATTTCAGTCCCATATGGTACAACTTTTTGAGAAAATCGTGAAAAAGGCCACAGTATTTCTTGAGTCTTTTCTCTTTTATTTTTGATCTTTTAAAAGATCAAAAGATTTTCTGTCGTTGTCTTACTAAATTCTGGATAAATACACCATTTCAGGCGGAACAATTCTAACGGTTTTTTTTTTTACCAGCACGATCTTCATACCCTGTAAGTTGGTGTATATCTGTGAACATTTCTGTTTTGGTTTCTTACCAAAGTATGATACTACCTTTAATATCCCTCCTGTGTGCGGTATATTGACATCGTTCCCATTGTTTCATCATGTTTTTGCCCTTTAATAAGATTGCAGCAGGATGCATCGACAAGCATAAGGTCATTTCCCTTCACGTTAAACATGTGTCATTTTCGAGTATGGATGTTGAGAACTTATATTACTCTCCCAACTCCTTTTCAAATGTCCTAGACATTGCAATGTGGAGACATTATTGTTCACTGATCTTTACAGGGCCTGACATTTTGGTGGGAGAATTTCCTTGAAGTGGATGTAGATGTATGCTGTACGAGCTATATGACCATTGAGTTTGCCCTTCAACTACGTGTATTGATACTAAATACTCTGTTCATATGGGTCCTCATGGGACACATCATGCTGGCTTTGGTAGGATTTGAACCATCAACCTCCTACTTATCATTGCTGTTATAAACACAGATATCTGTTGTTATTAAGAGTTGTAAAAGTAATAAAGACATTGACGCCATAGGTGTCGATTTCTTTTCATGATAGGGGATGATTGGTGATTTGGTGTCCTATGCGAGGGAGCGAAGCTAGCGAGTCGGGTAAGGCTTTTGGAGGTGGGATACCCCCTCCCAAACCAGGGACTTATTAATAACTGAGACGAAAAGTCACATTTTAGAGCATTTGAAGGATCATGTAATTTTTCAATACAATAAAATTGAATGATATTCAACCTCAAATATTGGGGGGATGGGGGATATCCCCCAACCCCCGGGACCGACACCCATGCTTGACGCTAAATAAACCCTCTCAAGCATTGAGTAATTCTGTCATGGGTCTGAATCTCCGCGGTAACAAACATTCTCTCAAGGATTCACCAGGGACGTCCGTCACTGTCAAGCATTTGTGTCCTTTTACATGATAACACTTTTGTTAGATTTTGCAACCATGAGATAATTTCTCAATGGTGGAGAGTTGTATTAGCGTCGAGTGAAAAGGTTTCAAGAGTAATGAGTTGTTAACTTGTCGTAGGCCTTCGTAACTCTTGAAAAAAAAAGAAGTCATTATTTCGGCTGATGAGCAGTTTGCAGCAATGCATTACTTGTTTTAAGTTGTAAAGTACTCTACTGTAACAATGCCAGCAAACTGATTCCACCTGATCCTTTTAATCCTTTTTGTACATCTTTGCTTGCATGTTGTTGTCTTCTTGTCATAGGCTTGGAGAAAGATCCTGCTAGGATCGAAACGTTTCACGCCCTCTCAACGCCAGAAATTGGATATATTTAAGGTCATTATTTTGACTGGCGAGCAGTTTGCAGCAGTTCATCACTCATAAACTACTCTACATGCTGTGATAATAGCAACCCACTGATTCCACCCACTAATGCAAAATAGTTTGTGATCTAGTTGTTAGGCCTCCTCCACGAGTTAGAAGGAAGGCGTAGGTTTGAGTGTGGTTGGAACCTGCACGTGATATTGTTTCCCATGGGCACCCAAAGGCATACAAAACAGGAAAACGTGGGTTGAAAGTCACACCCTGTAGGAACGTTTTTTTTTTGCCCTGCGTGTGAACTTTTCCCAATCGGCCACACAGCAAAGCTTTTAAACATCTAATAATTGCCCTCTTGATACCCACAAATTAATCCGGAGGGCTTGATGTTGCAGTCCAATGGAAATAATTTCCAATGGCTGATTGACATGGATCGAGACACAATATGTCTGGTGCTGAACAATGGAACGGTATAGACAAAGGGAATGTGAACAAAGGATACATGAATGGAAACATGTGTAAGGAACAAAGCATGAAATGAGAGTGGGGGGAATGTGTATGGGTGAAACTAATTGGAAGTCGGGAAGCGAGGAAAATTGAAGAAGAATTGCCGGATAAATATGAGAATTTCAAACGTCGTTAACTCGAATTAACATGCGCAATTTTTTTTTTTAAGCATTCAGCTGGTTGGTTATTTGTGGAGGTCAAATTATTGAAGTAAGATTTTGATTAGATTCAAAGCCATCCCAATGTATTTGTTGGATGCCGTGTTCTCGGGCCAATTTCATAGAAATGTTTAGCACAAAAATATTGCTTAGCACAAAAATGGCTTGCCCAATAAAACAAACTACCATTGAACATTCGATTTGATATTCATGGTCAGTGAACTACAGCTAAAGAACAATCACAAGTGATACACAACACATGGAAATTTTGTTGTTAATCATGTTTTATTAAGACAGAAATGTCATGCTTAGCATTTTTTGTGTGCTAAACAATTCTATGATATTGGCCCACTGATCTATACAAACTGGATAGGTCGCGCTGCTCTGCAGGTGAAGCATCAGTGCGGCCATTTTGGGATATTCAATACATTGGCAGGCGTGGCAACCGGCGTATACAGAGAATTGCTGCGCTGCATGCTGTGCAGTCATGCAGTGCAATGAGTATTGTGCTGAATATCCTAACATGGCCGCTGGTGACTTCACGGCTCGCCGTCTAATCACTGCACCCGCGACCTATCCAGTTTGTATACATCAGTGTATTGGCCCCGTGTGTCGTACTGAAGATCTTATGGCTACAAATCTACAAATTGTGCTTCGAGTCCAGCCATGGGTAAGTGATTGTGTCCTTGCGCAAGACGCTTTGCGATATATTGATTCTCTTCAACCAGTAGCAATTGGGTACAGGTGAGGCAGGGATGGTTTTAGTGTATACTTACCGTGGTCTCTCTTGCCCCATAGGTCAAATGGTGATATCCCCGTCATCTTAGCTCGCTTGGCCATTTCGTCTTGATAAGAAAATACAAAGTGATGACCATTTTAATGAGTAAAACTCACTCGCAATTTAATAATCGTCGATGTATAAAGTGCACGCTTCTGGTCACCGGGCAACACTTTATTATTCTGAAACCATCTCAACTTCCTGGGGAGTATACAGCCCCGGCTACTGTAGAGCGCAAATAGGCCAATCAAACCACAAATGTCTACCCTCACAGGTAGGTACCCATTTACACCTGGGTGAAGAGGAGCAATATGTGACAAAGTATCTTGCCCAAGGACGCAAGCACCACTAGCCCATGGCTGGATTCGAGCCCACAATCTGTAGATTGACCATACGATCTTGAGTATGGCACACCAGACCACTGGGCTACGACACCCCACAGCAACTCGCAGTTAAATTGTAATACATGTCTTTTGATCCAGATAACGCTTGAATTTGTTAAGGAGACTTATGTGCGTTTGAAGTAAATGATGAAAACTTACAAATAGTTGATGAATTTTATTGTTGTATTCACTTAAAGGGATGGTACAGAACTGGTTTTTGAGACAAAACCGTTGTGGCAGTGAAAGCACATTACATTATCCACCATTTAAAATACCTTAACTGACTAACCAGTAGAAGTTTGAGGTCAATGAGCAATCTGGGTCACGAGAAAATGGTGAAAACCTGTTAACACATTTCAACGATATCATGCGTTCATAATAAAACGCTTCGTGATTTGTTCCAATTGGAAAAAGTTTCATTTATTTCTCAACGAATATGGCATTTCAGACAAAAATATTTTCATGGGATGTTTTCTCCTATCATCACCATTATACTGTGTAACTTTTATGTGAATCTGTGATCTTGAAGTGTATTTTGTCTAACCAATTCTGTACAATCCCTTTTAACCTGAAAAAGTAAGCACGATCTGGAAACTTCATCAAATTTATCGATCTTGAATCAACCTTACCGCTTCTTTTGCCCCACAAGTCAAAGGGTGAAATTCCTGTCATCTTAGCTCTTTTCATTACGTCATCTTGACAAGGTAATGTATGGAAAAAAATAATAATTTCCTTGAGTATTCTCTCAAAATTACATGAATCAATAAAAGAAATATTGGTTTCATAAAAAAATAAGCTATTAGGGAGACATGTTAGCGTCTGACAGTGAATATTATTTTGGGAGACATCGATAATTCGGGGGACATTATGATGTCTCCCTAGTGTATCAGCTTCTTTTATAAAGACATATCTGTTTCCATATTTTAATAGAAAACAGAGAATTATCTTGACATGACCGTATTTATTTTAAGTTCATTTGTTTGGAGGATGTTTAGAAATAGGTGAGTATTTTTGGTTACCATTTTCTGTTTAGAAATATGGGAATATGTCTCCTCAAGAACCAATGCTCGGTTGTTATTATTATAACTTTACTAGGTTTGAAAAAAAAAGACTTCTTCCTTACACATTTTCAACGGAATTATCTTCAAGAAAACTGTGATTTCATATATTTACGATTTGAAGACCTTTATAAAATGATCGATCTTGAATAAGACTTACCGCTTCTTTTGCCCCATAAGTCAAAGGGTGAAATTCCTGTCATCTTAGCTCTTTTCATGACGTCATCTTGACATTGTAAAATATGAGAGGGACAAATAAAAAAATATCAATGATTATTCATGCAAGAAAACCTTGACTTATGATGGATATATGATGTGCCTGTCAAGCGTCTGAAGTTAGGCAGGGTCCCAATTCTCTGGCTGCGACCGCAAACAAAACAGAAGTCTATGGAAATGGCTGCAGTCACTGGCTAGTGGCTGCCATAGGTACATGCGTAATTTGAAGCCGCAGCCAAAGAATTGGGACAAGGCCGTAGTCTCGCTTGGCGGGTAGGAACCAAAAATAGACTTGTGAATCGTTTTGCGGTAACACCATGCAATACTCGGTTCGTAGTGTGACTCAGAAGTTTTGACAGTGTCGCCAATTTCATGAGCATTATTTTGTTTCGACTGTCCCGTGTTTTAAACATTAAGGGCTGCCTATCTTATTCGGAAGCCTTGACAAACTCAAAAAGAGTGCTCTCCGTTTTCGCTTCTCTTTTTAGGGCAGGATAATCCCACAACTTTTGAAGGTCCGAAGGTACACTGTGATAAATGGGAGACTTTTGGAGAGTCTGTCTTGAGTCAACAGCGCACGCGCACACACGCTCCCAAAAGTCTCCCATTGGGAAGCTAACTCGCATTGTCTGACATTGATTTCTAACTATAGCATAATCGCTTGTTTTTATCGTAAACGTAAAGAATTAAATGAATTTGAGAAGATGACTTTTTGACTTTTCGAAAGAACAACTTTAATTTCCAAAAACAACACAAATATGTATAAAGAAAAGAGCACAATTAACCAAAACGAAACCGAGTTAATAAGAAAATATACAAATCGGAAGAAGAAGAAGAAGACTTTAAATTTTCAAAGAAAAAATTATTTTCCCGAAACAATTACAAATGTTTAAACACAGAAGCACAATGGACCAAGACGAAATCGAGTAAATACGAAAATACACAAATTAAAACTTGTACCTAGTTTTGAAAACAGACATACAGTACAATGATTACATCAGAAGACTTTCCCCTAATTTTGACTATAAATTCCCATCACTCCGTTTCGCTGAACATAGGTAAATACAATTACATTAGGAAGACCGATGTTTCCTGAAAAGCAAAGAAGAAAGAAGATACACGTATTTAAAGGGCTTACCACTGTCTCTTTTGCCCCAGAGGTCGAAAGGGGAAATTCCGGTCATCTTCGCTCGCTTCTCTAGGCCATCTTAACAGAATCATTGGAACAAATATAAATTGATTTGACACAAGTCATAAACTATTTATCTTTTGAGGAAGATCATGCTAGGATTAAAAAGGCCAGGCCCCTCCAAACTCAATGTGTCAATTGCTTTGAATTGTCATTGCTTCGAATTGTCCGAACATTGACCTTAATTGCACTTTGAATTTGCCAATGGACTTTTTGTGCGTTCGTTTAGCTCCCACGAGTCGAGACCAGTCAACCTCGTCCTCACCTTCTCGCTTGTTTTGAGCAGTATACATGATCATTTCCATGTCAGGGCTGACCCATGGAAGTTTAACGAACGCACCCTTACACATTTAGTGCTAATGTGCATCAGTAATTGGGAAATAGGATTAGAATGCATTGATTTTTCCTCCTTAAAGAGATATGAGATATGTCAATCTTAGTCCTAGATAATCCCTTAAGCTTTAGACAATTTCAGACTAAAATTGTGGAGAACTTACCACTGCTCCGTTTGCCCCAGAGGTCAAAGGGTGAGATCCCTGTAAGCTTGGCACGCTTCGAATCATCTAAATTAAGGAATAAGCAAATTTATAATATTAATGTTATGTTTAATGCGATATTGCTCATCCGGTATTCAAAATGTGTATTTTCTTTATGACGTCATATCTTACTTTTGAATATCATTAGCCCACCCTGTTATATAGAGTCAAAAAAGGTGACAGGGATTGAGGATGATGTTTTTCATAAGAAACTGATTACACTCAAAAGTTCAGTAAATCATATATTTCACTTTCCTGCTTTTAAAACAAAACAAAATAGTGTGTTTTTTATAAATATTTTTCCTAATAAATTATTGACGATTGTGTAGGCAAATGTTTTATACTTCTGTGGAAAATGACGAAATCAAAATTATTATTTACAGTCTGTACAGTTGTATTTTTTTCCCCAAAACCACTACTGTAGTATTTTTGTTAAAGGTACAGTACAGGATTAGTAACATACCTAAACTGAAATGTTCACATATTTAATTTTAACTTTCAGTGTATAAAATGGGTGCTGGTAGAAACATACCGTTTAAATATTTCCGCCTAAAATTGTGTATTTATCCAGAAATTAGTAAAACAAAATATCCAATACAGTTTTGATCTCGAAATAAGATCAAAACCATTCTTAATGTTTTATAAGAACAATTGAGTTGGGTTTTCGCTATTTTCTCGTGACTCAGATTTCCGATTGAGCTAAAAATTTCCACAAATTTATTATTTTCATGTACATGTCAGATCAGTTAAAGTATGAGTGCTGTTCTGCGACCTTTCCCTATCATGAATTATATCTTTAATACATTTCAAGCGTAAAGGGCTCGTGCGCGATGCACGAATCCACGATAGGTTGAAAAAATCCCAACATTTTAATTTCCATCTATATCAATTTGTAAATCCCGTGAGGGCATTGCAATGGAAAATATGCCAGATCCACTATACCGAATTTCAATGACCAATGTATATACGTCACATTTTGTTGGAAATCACAATCTTTACCTAGGAGACGCAAATTGAATAAATCAGACCGAATTGGACCGAATTCCTTCAGGATAGCAAGTCGTGGGGCGGATTGTTCATCTTAACCAGAAATTCAGAAGACAAAATGAAGATTTGTTTAAACAGATTTGCAAATTATGCAAGTCCTTTTGAAGCTTCGATAATTTGTATAGTACACCTTACGCTAAACAACCATAAATTATCGGCTCAGAGCACAAAAAAAAGGAAAAAAACAACAACGTTGCAAATGGAACAATCTTCACGGAGTCTTTTATATTTTTTATGAATTAGTCTAATTAACGAATAAATAACACTTTTCAAAAGGACGTATGCAGAAGAAGGTAAAAAACTTCGAGCAAAAATGTCTTACATGCCGATATTCCTGTAAAATCACTGTGAGAGACTTACAACAAATCAAAGAGTGACTTAAAAGCTCATAGGCCCTGAAAAATATTATATCAGTAGTAGCAGACTTTTACATTTCTAATTTGCAAATTGACGGTGTGTGCAATATTACGATATTTAATAGAAATTTTACTCCACATTACATCGCAATTACTAAAATAATGTGTTCTTTTGTGTAGAAATAAGCAATCGCCGTTAAAGGTAGTATCATACTTTGGTAGCATACCGAGACATAAATCTTCACAGATTTACGTATAAATTACAGGGTATAAAGATGGTGATTGTAGAAACATACCAACATACCTGAAATGATGTATTTATCCATTAAAGAGTAAAACGATTGACCAAAATCTTTTAAGATCTTTTAAAGATCAAAAATAGAAGAGAAAAGTCTTTAGAATTACTGTGAAATATTCACTGATGACGGTTACTGTATCTTCCAAAACATAAATCAAGACATATACAGTAACATACGGTCCCTAACGTTTGAGGAAACAGTGATAAAAACCAAGTTTTTTTTAATCTATTCACATGAATTTTGATCTCACCCCGGCACGAGATCAAAACATGCTGTTGTACCCTTTTGGTTGTATCATTTTCTGGATAAATACAGTATTCCCGGCAGAAAGATATATTTACATTTACAGTACTACTATTATTATTGTTATCATTATTTATTTCTGGTAATGACACCAAGGAAACCTCAAAAGTACCCTAGGCACTGTAGCTCGCAAGCCTGATGAAACCTTTTATGGAAAGATGATGAGAAGAAGATACAGTTTTAGAGGTGGGAGGGAAAACCCCAGAGTAATATTCTGGGTAAAACCCACAGAATCAGGTAGGGACTGAAAAACCAATCCACTTGAACCCGGTCCGCAGAGATGAAAGACGAGGAAAGAACGCTACGCCAACCTGACTCCCCTATACCTTGTAAGTTACAGGTAAATATGTGAAGATTTCTGTTTTGTGAATGCTGCCAAAGTATGATACTACCTTTAATGCATTTACCACCATCGGGCAGTTGAAAGGTTTATGTATCTTTGAGTTTTGAGACGAGAATTCTATCATCCCCTCCCTAAAAATATAACGATGACAAATTGTGCTTATTTACCAGCCACTATAGAGTCTATTAGTATTTCCTATGTACGGCGGTTTCCTGCATATATCGCCAGCTTATAGGAACTACCTGGGGCACACCAAGGGGATGATAAGCATCTCCCGCCCAGGGATAAAAGTCTAATCGAGTGGAACGAAACCCCATTAATTTTCACAAAATGTAGTCCGGAAGTCCCGCGGGCACAGATGATATGCTTATCATAAATTGTAAAGGAATAGTAATTGTTCCCATTCGCTATTTGGAAAATCCACGTTACAACACGCCAATATCATAAATATCAATTATATTTAGTGTTTTCATTGTTTGACTGTTCGTTTTGCTATACTTCTTAAAGGTTTACTGTTATCATAGCCCATATAAAGTATTGTCATAAAATTGTCTTTCATTGTATGTGCTAAACAAATTATAATAGAAAAAAGAGAGCTATTTTAGACCCACAATTTAGCACCCCACCTTTCCAAACGAAAAACCTTGCTTACGTCACATGCAGAACATCACGCAGTATACTGTGATGCGAGCCTTAACAATAGGTCTGTACATGACGTCAAAAGCTATTGTTGCGTGTATCACTTTCAAGGGGACTTTTATTCAACATCAAGCAATTACATGCAAATATGAATTTATATAGTCAGTAATTATGCAATAATTTTAAAGCACTTTCATCCCTTTCTCAAATGTGATTACAGGAAACCTTTAACGGAAGATCTTTGCATAAAGTTAGGTGGGCATGACGTTTTGATCTTAATATAATCGTCCTCAAATGCTGAATGACAAGAGGACAATAACACGCAAGTAAAGATGCACATAAATGGATTAGAGGATCAGAACAAAGGGGGACAGAATGACCAAGTAAACAGAGAAAGCACGAAGAATGCCGGGAAACCTTACAGAGGTCCTTCTAGGATCGAAACGTCAGGCCCTTCTAACTCCCAGCAATATATTGGTTGATGAGCAGTAGTTGCGGCAGTTAATTACTTGCATTGGAAAGAATCTTTGTTCATATCATTCAAAAGGTATAATACATGATTGGTAAAGGTCACGGAAGAGCACTCACAATTCTGATCACACATTTGCATGAAATAACAAACCTGTGGAAATTGGAGCTCGAACAGACATCTGTGTCACAAGAAAATAGCGAAAACTCGACTTAACGTTTCTTATAACGCATAAAGAATGGTTTTTATCTTAACCCGAGATCAAAACTGTTTTCGGTCAAGGTTTTACTAATTTATCGCTAAATCTACCAATTCAGGCAGAAACATTTTTAAGGTTTGTTTCTACTAGCACCATTTTTAAACCCTGGAAGTTATACGTTAAATCTGTGAACATTTCTGTTTCATTTCTGGATATGCTAACAATCCTTCACTGTACCTTTACAGGGGGAAATCAAACACATTGGTTATTCTTACCGTCAGAATCAGTGTTTTGAAGTCGCCAATCAGTGGACGTCTTGCTGTTGTCGTCATTGGTTTTGGCCAATGGCGTGGCAGCACATGAGACGATGAAGCAACAAAAGACAAGGCGGCCAATGAGGTTGACGCAACTGGCAGCCATTTTCAATACCTTTGGAAAAGAAAGATTTATAAAGGTAGGTTTTTTTAATTTGTAAAGAATGTGAAGGATACCAGACTCACATTAACTACATGCGGTAAATCTCCTTTAATCTTTAAAATGTGAACACGGGAAAAAAAACTGTAGCAGGATTCGAACTCGCGACCCTCGGAATACCGCACCGGTGCTCTATCAACAGAGCTTTGAAACTCTATGTTGGTGCCGTGGTGTCACAAATTGTCAATAATCATCTTTATTCATCCGCCATTCACATACTGCTTTATCACAAGGATCATTTAAGATACGCGCAAAATTAGCAACAGCGAATACGAGAAACAGTACATGGGAATCACTCAAAGTGGATGCGGCTTTTAACAAACATTATCATCAAATAACCACATGAGAAACTGACTGGAAGAAGTCATCGAAAGCTTAACAAAGAAAAATCGACTGGAATCGAACCAGCGAACCTTGGAATACCGTCTATATCGACTGAGCTATCTTGCCACAATGTTTGCGGTGTCTCTTTTCTATAGAAGGAAATTACCTTAAAGGTAATATCATACTTTGGTTTTTATCAACGAAATACAGATTCATGGGCAAAAATACCAAGACAGATACAGTAACAGTCACAATTTCAGTCCCATACGGTGCCCAAGCTTTGAGAAAACAGTGAAAAACAGCCACAGTATTTCTTAAGTCTTTTCTTTTTATTTTTGATCTTCTAAAAGATCAAAAAAAATTCGGTCGTTGTTTTACTAATTTCTGGATAAACACACCATTTCAGGCGGAGAAATTTTTACGGCATGTTTCTACCACCACTATCTTCATACCCTGAAAGTTATACTTAAATATATGAACATTTCTGTTTTGGTTTCTTACCAAAGTATGATACTACCATTAAAATAATTATTACAAAAAATATAGATCGACAGTAGCAACGGCAGCAACAGTACAAGCTGTAGCAGCTGTCGCGACAATACGAAAATATAAATCGCTTCACTTTAAATTGATAGAAAACGAGAAAATGTATCTTTAAAAGGTCTATCACTACAGTACTTATCGTGCTTGAACATGTAGGCCTTCTGGTGGCTAAGTAACAAACTCACCCTGATAGCAAGCAGTCCTGATTGCCGGGTACTCGGTATCAAACCTCGTGGGGACGAAAATGTTTCTGTTATCGGTTGGATCCGATCTCTCTCTTTTATTGGCCACTGCCAAACCAACCTCCCACTTTTTCAATCTACAGATCGTGATCCATAATTCCACAAGATCCGTGTGCAATCATTTCCGCAGCCGTCCCAAATCACGACAAACCATATAAAGTGACGATAAAAAAAAGAAGAAGAAAAAAAAAAACTAGAGGGGGATACAATTTCGTTTTACACTCTTCGTGACATCCAAGCCAGCTCGCCTTAGGGCATTTGGGACGCCGTTTACATCAGAGCAGCAAACCGGTAGATTGGATCGTCAATGATAAAGCAAACAAATAATATATCATTACATGTATATAATCCAGGCGTTATGATGCTTTTTGCGCAGATGTTATTTATCAAGGTGGAGTTATATCACTGATGAGTATTATGTGACCAGCTCTATGAAAATAAGGCATATGTCACAAGTTTTTACAAACCAAGTTATCTGTCTGATCAGAAAGAATGCCTTATGGGGTTTAATAATGGTCTAAGTTTGAAGTTCATAGCGTTTTACATTCTAGAGATTTTAATAATTCAGAAACACAGAATGCTCCTATTATTCTACAAAATCCAATGTTTAATTAGCCACAACTTGTAAACATGTTGTGTGACACATGACTCATTTTCACAAAGCGAGTCACATATTTGATTTTATGACGCAGGTTCTGTTTATCTCTTGCACTGAGTAACGTATGGCACATCAGGGAAAACACGGAGTGGATTTGTCTCCGACCATTGACTTTTCCCAATTAATAGTCCTGCTATAAGGGCGATTGGATGTAGATTGGGTGCGTACGTGGGTTAATGTCAGCGTGACGGACCCGAATAACGACCCGTCTGATTGATCAAATTGCCCCATTACTTCTGGCATCAATTGACCCATCAACCGACGAAATACACGGAAACCCTGAATGATGGATTGCATGGCATATAGGTCAGCGACAAAAAGAAAATAATCATTATCTGATATAACGCTTTTTTCCACAATAGGTTTACCATTCCCAGAGTGTTGTGCACAAACTTCACTTTGCATTTTCTTAACATCCTCCAAGTCAATGATCTTGAAATTGACGTATGTTCATATCGAGAACATTATCTGACTTCTATTACATATTGGACAGCACAAATGTCTTTGTAGCTAAATATCAAGGCGACCTCGAAATGTCACCCTTAAGCACGAAGGTCGAGTCGTTTAACTTTAAAACGCTAAATTGCCTCCTTAAAGGTAATATCATACTTTTGTTTTTATCAAAGAAATACAATTCATGGACATAAATATCAAGACAGATATTTTAACAGTCATCTGTGAACATTTCAGTCCCTTACGGTGCCCACGTTTTGAGAGAAAATAGAAAAACAGCCACAGTATTTCTTAAGTCTTTTATATTTTATTTTAGATCTTTTAAAAGATCAAAATGCCAATGCAGATGGTCATTCCATTTCAAGGATGGGCGCTTATAATTAATTGTCAAAATCAATTGACATCATAGGCAATGGGAGAACCATTTGGTAGGTTACAGGTTGACCGTCATAAAACATGTGATATGTAATAAAGACCAAACAAAATCACAAACACCATACGTGCCTGTTCTGTCAACATGAGCCAGGCACCGCAAACAGCACATGTTTACATGTAATCATGGTTAAGTAAACACAGAGATAATTTATGAGATCATATTAATATTGCGACGGATCTAGTAACAATTTGATAATCTTCCATCAGCTTCTTCCCGGGCACTGCCCCAATATGGAACTCTTTACTTGCAACCTGGGGCCAATTAAACGGAGCTGTTAGGCACAAGAAAAAAACACAGATTTGTCTTGCTCAATAAAACAAACCAGCATCCAGCAAATAACAGCCAACGGACAACCAAATGCGATACAAAGCACATTGAAATTTGGTTGTTAACCCTGTTTTTATTAAAAGAAGAGTACAGGATTGGTAATTTGCCCAAACAGAAATATTCAAAGATTTACTTATAGCGTTCAGGGTCTGAATATGGTGCTGGTAGAAGCATACGGTTAAATTATTTCCGCCTGAAATGGTGTATTTATCCAAAAGTTAGTAAAACGAAGACCGAAAACAGTTTTAATCTCGGGGTAAGATCAAAACCATTCTCCGTTTTATAAAAAAAACAAAAACGAGTCGGTTTTATGTTATTTTCTCGTGACTCTGATGTCATATTGAGCTAACAATTTCACCGGTGTGTTATTGGTTGTGTACATGATGAATTAAAAAAAGTGTGCGTGCTGTCCTGTGACCTTTGCCAATCGACCAATCAAGTATTATACCTTTGACAATTTCATGGTTTGCAAATTGTGGTGCTTCCTTACCTATGACCTGTAACATAAACACTCATCTCGGTTCATCTTAATATCCCATGCCCTTGGTTAGATTGTGTAATTACTTTTAGGCAGGTCTTTGATGAGTTGGGCGACTTCCATGAAAAAAAAAATCTTCCATTTGTTTATCAGCGGTACATGTATACAATTGCAGCTTGATGCTATGATTATGTCATACACTGCATAGAAGCGCACGGCGTAATATTTCTGATCTATAGCTAACTTGTCATGTCATCGACATCCGACTCGTTACACACGGACAAGATCCTTTTCTGCTCCTGTCTCAGGCCGATCCTGGCTTTTCCCTGGCTCAGTTTCAGAAATGAGATTGTAATCCCCTCTGGGGGATCGATCTCCGCGGGAACGACTGTGCACACGCGGCACTGGGATGGAGGAAGATGAAAGAGGGTATTAATGGAGCATGACAGATGGCTAAGTTAATCTCTCAGAGAAAAAAAAAATGCTGTGTTGGACTGTTTCTTATGATTACCAGCATAACCACTGTAATGCACCAATTATCTTTTTTATTGTCAGTTTGTCTGAAACAGGTTGTTATCAATAGTGACCGAAAATGTGCACGGCGAGCAAATATTATTAGCAGCAAACCAGCGACGATTTGTATCCATTACATGAAAAATCCGCTGGTTATCTGTGTCTACCTTGTCACATGTCCTAAAATGAGTTATGGTGCATAATTTTACTGTGGCGCCTTGGAACTTGCGAACGCTGGTGTCTTATATCTATGCGGGGAATGCGTGAAAATGCACATAGGAAGACGAAGAAGAAATAGACACTAAGAAATAACGAAAATTAACACCATGAAAAATAAATTTGTTGTGCAAAATTAATTGAAAAGGAGAAGTAAGCTCTCCTTAAGTAGAGTGTACGCTGTCAACATCCCATGTAGGGCAACACATGATGGACAACATGACTTTCGGCCATGTGTACACTGGCGACATGGGGGGGGGGTGTCCCCCTGTGATATACGCCTATGGTACATTGTTCCTATAATGTTCCCTAATTGCCAACATAATTCAGGAACAGGCCCAATTTAATATAGCTGCAAATACATGCAGACATCTACTCTACAATCGGCTCATAATGATAGGATGGATTATAATGAACACATCAGCCTGTTAGTATTACCATATAGCCCCATGGGCAATTTCTATCAAGTACTCTCTGTAATATATATTGAGAGAACCGTTTCCATGTAATTTGTGCAGTATCCCATTTAAATGTGCATTAGGACTTGGCCTACAAATGCACGTGTGACCGACGCCATACTGCTGCCGCACGTATAAACAGTGAAGTCACGTCTGACTTTTGAAAGTTTGGGATTTGCCTGGACTTACATTCTGACCTCTGTGTTCAGCAAATTATGGAAATGCGTTCCCAACCGGACAATTTCTTCATTCGCCTACGGGCGATTGAGGCCTGGACGTAGACTACGATGATCAAGTCAGTATACTGATAAGAGCAACATTTCTCCACGGTCTTTCATGCAGTAATGCAACATTTAGCTGCCTATACTCCCTGTGGGGTTCTCTGTTTGGCGCGGCGATTCTCTCTTATCTCCGGCGGCCTGAATTTGACTGAGTCCTACTCTATCCACAAGTGAATTAGGTTTCCAGTCCCTACCTCATTCCGTGGCTTTTACCAAGCAGATTACCCTTTCGTCCCAACTCTGCAACTGTATCTTGTTCACAGAGGTTTCTTCAAGCTTTCGAGCAACGAGGCGTTTGAACATAAACTAATACTCAATTTATAATAAAATGATAATGATAAGTAATAAACTGCTGCAAACAGCTCATCAGCCAAAATGACCCGGAATATATTAAATGCTGGATTTAGGAGGACCTGACGCGTTTCGATCGTAGCAGGATCATTCCCAAAGGCTAAATGACAAAGGACAAGAACATGCAAGTTAAAAGAAACACACATGGAAAATAGGGTGGGGGTGGAGGGTGGGGTAGGTAAGATGGGTCAGACAAAGAGGGGTCAGATAGGCAAGATCAAAGGTAGCAGACTACAAAAGGGTGGGAAGAATGAGGCTAAGGGAACAGAGATTAACAAAGGTTATTAGATAAGAGGTCAAGATGGATAAGTGGCGTACAAAAGCAGGAGGATGTAGAGAGTACCTGTAGATGAATAAAAATGAGGCAACCTTACAAGAATTCTTTTTTTTTCATTTCCTTCCTGGAGGTTTAGTCCAATCGGCTGAATAGTTCGTAATATTTTAATCCAATCTTTCTCCCTGCTCAGCCGGACGAAGTCCCTGCGGGGGTCAAGTGATTTCTGAGTTTCCACTTTTGACCTGTGACTATAGAATTGTTTCTTAAGGGTGTTCTTCGTTTCTCCTACATACTGGATGTTGCATACCCTGCAAGAGATGAGGTACATGACATAATATGATGATGATAATGATACAATTCTTCAATTGACGTCAGAGAAACAGTTTTGCATTGTAATTTTTTTCGTTGGCTACCAATTTAATGACAACAAAGTTGATAAATGTACTGAAGAAGTATGGTAGGCCTGTCTGATATCTACAGATATCTCACGCTTGAAAAAACAAAACACTTTTTAGCAAAGGATCTGCGATTGGTCGGAAATGGAGTTTCATGAATCACGACCACAATCACAATTTCAAGAAAGATATTTGCCCCACCTCAAAAAAAAAATATGTGTGAAAACAATCATCAGGTTGATTTAGCGCTTGCCCAAGCGACAAGTCACGAGGGATCAAAGATTATATAAACTCTCATCACTGTGCACCGTCACCAAGTCGTGCGCAAGACTTCCGTGAGTCGTGCACCCAGGAAAACAGACTGCTTTCATGGTGATGATTTGTTCGCACTGTATCAAGGTGAAAAATGAAAACTCTATCCAGAGTCACTATGGTAGACCTTAATGGACAATGCAAAGAGTTCGTGAATTGAGGTTTATAGGAATTTAGTGCATCGACAGTTCAGCGGCTGCACACACAAAATGACCCTTGTAATATATAGCTGTATATTGCGTTATAAGGTGACATTTCCATAGGGTTGTGCAATGAACTTTACTTACCTATTTCTGAACATCCTCCAAACCAAAGAACTTGAAATTTACATAGGCCTATATTCATAATGAGAGCATTCTCTGTCTTATATTGCAATTTGAATTGTACAAAATCTTTAAAAGGTAGCTAGGACGTTAGTGCGACCTCCAAATGTCTCCCTATGTATGGTCACCACAACCTTCGCTGACATACGAAAACGGGTCTACCCATGAGCAAAGATTATGTACATGTAAAGGCCTTGGCCCCAATCATACACTGTTTTGTGCGGTATCGGCTCGATTTCATGAAGCCCTACGATCGATCGTAATTTGAAGGATAACCTTACGAATGATAACCCATCGTATGCCTCGTATAGGTCTGCAACGCATCACGAGTCCTAATATTGGTAAATTACGATCATCCAATGCATTCTTATGTTTGTGTTTACACTTAAAATAGTTGGATCATGATCATTGGAAACCAATTTTTGGTTTGAATTTGCAAACATGTCATGTTAAAGATACATGTATTGTTTAAGATACAGTACAGGATTGGTAACAGAAATGTTCACAGATTTACATGTAACTTTCAGGGTATGAAGATGGTGCTGGTAAAAACATAAAATTAAAATATTTCCGCCTGAAATGGTGTATGTATCCAGAAATTAGTAAAACAGACAAAGAAAACAGTTTTGATCTCGGAATAAGATCAAAACCATTCTTTATATTCTATAGAAAAAAAAAGGGTCGGAGTTTCACTATATGTTTTCTCGTGACTCAGATGTCTGATTGAGCTCAATTTGTCACAGGTTTAGTATTTCATTTACATATTGGATCAGACAAAGTGTGAGTGCTGTATTATAATAGTTTTAATAAGATATGACTGATTTACGCATTATATGAGCTATTTTCAAGTAATCGTGGGGTTGGAACAATGTCTTTGCTGATTGTTTTGAAACTGCAAATGATATGACGTCTGCGCAGTCATGATTTACTATCATTTTGTACAGGAAAATATAATGTGAATGCAGATAATAGCATTAACAATAATGACATGCTTTATCGCAACCCTAAAAAATAACTGGTTGCTTTTGTACATGAGTAATTGTATTACCTATTCTTATTTTTTGACAAGACATACGAAATACTAGCGGCAAGACATAGCAGTAATTACAGCTCCATTATATTTTTATTGAGTGTGAAATTTCATTTTGGAAAAAGGGCAGGATTTGGCCAGCGGCTGATTAAAGGATAGAGTTCAATTCATAACCTTCCATCGTATTAGGTTTGTATTCATGGGCCTGTTATCGAAACCTACCCTCTGCGGAACCAATATGGGGAGTCAGTATAGATAGTGTGTTAAATTTGATTGCTTTCAAAATAGAGGTTGGTGCAGCTATCCGTGCGTGCGAACTGCACAAATACTCGGTGGAGAATATAAAGCGAGCCGGCGTGCCAACTGCCTAAATGCTAGCGGTCAATTAACGTTTTTTTCCCGTTTCTTGAGGAAACCTGAACTGAAATTATATCAACACTGGCCATAAACTGACTATTTCTGTGTGAACAGGAGGTGAAATTACCGCGACGGTCATTGGGCTTCAACTGACCAACCGCATTCCGTGTCAAGGTACGGGTCGTTTCAATGGCATATACAAGAAATGTATAAGATTAAAATTACATCATGTTCGATGAGACCTTTTACACAACAGACTATTAAACACATTTTGACTTGTTTATAAAAAAGACTATTTTTATTTATTTGATGGGATATTTGTTATGATAGAAGACTATTTCAAAAGTGGATATCAGAATATTCTGAAAGCCCTGTGTTTTGATAGTATTGTAGTCAGATTTTAATAGCAGGATATAAACTATTCCTATTCAATTATTTCGCTCACTATAGTATTTGAAAGGAATTCATCAGTTTATGTTATGGCATATGAAATGAACATCCATGGGCCTTGCGGCTTCGACTTAAAGTTAACATTATACATTAGGCTTTGTCAAGGAAATGCAGATTCCAGGGTATAAATATCAATAAAGATACAGTAACAGTCATCTGTGAAATTCCCAGTCCCACACGGTGCTAAATATTAGAAAAACGGTTAAAAAAGACCCAAGGTATTTTAAAAAATCTGTTCACCGTTATTTCTGATCTTTTAAATATCAAAATATTGCTTTTTGTCATTGGTTTTACCCTTTTTCTTGATAAATACAGCATTTCAGTCAGAACAACTTGAACGATATAATTATTTCTCCCATCACCAATTTTAAACCCTGTAAGATAAAGGTAAATCTGTGATGATTTCTGTTTTGGAAAGCTATACTTAACTCACGGTAATCTTAAATTTATCCACCGAGTTTTGCATCTCACCTCTTAATCAAAACTCTCTCGGTCTTTGGTAGTACTCTTCCCTGGAAAAAATAAAGCATTTCAGACAAAAAAGTATATTTCTAACGTCCTTTTCCACCAACACCATATTTATACCATGTAAGTTATAGGTAAATCTGGGAAGATTTCGATTTTGATACTCTAGTATGATACCTTTAACAAAGCTGGGCCTCGTACGGCGTACGGTGTATCAGTACACGCAGGATTTCTACTCGACTTAGTGAAACATCTTAAGTTCCTTCCTCTTTTAAATCCGATCTGACGGCTCACCCTTTTAGCGTCGTCCCGGTGGACCGCGGATTTGGTTGTTACTGACACCGTCCAATCTGATGTCTCAACGGGTGCTTGCCCCTCCAAATCACGGCTCGTTTTCCGTTCCGTGGAATCAATGCGCGATTAGGATTGCAACAATGTCTAGTGTCACCCCAAGGCCCGAACAGTCATAACCTTGCTCTTTCATTACATCATGCGCCTGTTTGTTTAATGCACAAGATCACGAAAATTGCGGATCCGGATCCCATTTTAGCATACCCAGCATAGGAGGTGGATCCCTAAATATCGGATCCTTTGCGTTAAACAAACAGGCCCCATGTGAACACTAAAAATAAACAGGACGAAAAATTACATCCGTAATGGGTACAACAATTTTGTAACGGATATTGTTTGTATCCCTCAGATCTGTGACACTTTTTCACGAAGGCCAGAGTCGTGATAACTCTCAAACCACCCAAGACAAAATGATTTCATCCGAGGTTAAACGGGTTGTCGGTTGCTTTTTTGTTTGCTTTGATGTTGTTGTTGCTGTTGTTGCCGTGTTGATGTTGTTGCTACAGTTGTTGCTGCTGTTGTTGCTGCTGTTGTTGTTGCTGTTGTTGTTGATGTTGTTTTTGCTGTTGTTGTTGATGTTGCTGTTGATGTTGTTGTTGCTATTGTTGTTGTTGTTGTTGTTGCTGCTGCTGCTCTTCTTGTTGTTGACGTTGTTTTGTTGTTGTTGCTGCTGTTATTGTTGCTGTTGTTGTTATTGATTTTGTCTTGTTGTTGTTGCTGTTGTTATGTTGTTGTTGTTGCTGTTGCTGTGTTGTTGATGTTGTTGCTGATGTTGTTGTTGTTGATGTAGTCTTGTTGCTGCTGTTGTTGCTGTTGATGTTTTCGTGACAAAAAGGCTAGGGGAGAAATTGCAGGAAAGTCTTCTAATTGAACAAGTCAATGTTATAGTTCATGTTCGTTGAACGAATACCATCACCAATTACAGATACTGTGGAACTAAATATTATAACATACATATTCAGATAATTCAGATAAATATAAGATATTATTGAGTCATTGTGAAATAGTAAGCAAGAATAGTTGTGTTTTCTCTGAATGACTAGGACTTAGAAACGCAGGGTAATGCAATGAACAGCATTATCATAATAGGACAATTTTCATTTGTATGATGTGTAAATGATTCATCATTTACATGCTGCCTACCTCGTTTAAAATAAGTACTTTGCAAATTGCTAGTTTATACCTTCCTAAGGTAAAACAGAATTATAATGATAATGATAGTAATTACCGAGAGTGGGTACTTAGGAGATATTCTTATGGAGATGTACGATAAAATGAACCCTTCGTTTCTCCCTAATGATTATGTAAAGTGTTGTTGTAATGATAATGATAATGATAATAATAATGATAGCAATAATGATTTGGGAGCCTAATCATCCTTATACCCGAAGCCGGCTGCTGAATTGCAAAGGATGCGACTACAACGTGATCGAGTAGCAGGCTTTCATGGGCGCCCTTGGCTGCCAGCTACAGCAACCCATTTTTTATAATGATCATGAAGCACAGCCTGAGATCGAAAGTGTTTGGTTTTTGTGGAGGGAGGAAACCCGGAGAAAAACCCTCGTAGCAAAGGAGAGAACCAACGCACAACTCTAATCACATAGTTGTGCGTTGAGTATAATAGACAAGGAGCATGGACCATGAAAAATTTCTCAACCCGACTACATATAAGGTCTGATTTAGGAAATTGATGGAATAGACCTAAGGGAACATTTCTAGGTACTATGTGGCCTCAAATTTTTGTAGCACTTTTATGTAATATCCCAAAAATTATTGCAATATTTACCCCCAAAATTAAGAAAAACAAAAGAAAATTCAACAAATGGGTTTAAGCTCTTGCTTCTTTTTTATTTTTTGTAAATGTTATTTCTCTGTGAATGGATTATGAATTATACAATCACATAGTCATTCACAAAAATACATATCAAGGACTTGGGGGTGGCAGAAAATACGACCACGCCCCATTTGTCAGTTGCATTGTGGGAAAGTGAATCTTGTTTTTTGTTTATCCTCAAATGATACCACATTTTCGCAAAAGTGCCACATACTACCTATAGCAAAGCTGTTAATGGTATAAACTTACATTTTATGAAGTCAAACCTTAGACATAGTGGATGTAATTGATCTAACACATGAATAAGAGGGTTTTCAGAACTTTGCTCCTTGACTATAAAAGCATATTGTAGTTTTTGGTCATTAAAGTACAATTCCTTGCAATTGTGGTCTGGCCACCGTACAGTCAAACACAACACCGTAGCGATGTCAACACAGCCCGGTGGTTTATGCCCGATGCAATTTAGTTAATTGCACATAGTGCTTTTTCTCCTCCATAGCAGATGGACTCTACGGGCCTATCGAGTTATCAATCCTATCGGATTGCGGGCGTTTTTCTACCCTCAGTTTTCAGTCAATATTTTGTTTCCGTGTACGCTACGGATGTGTTTTCCTCTGTATTTTGCCAGCCCATTCTGTACACATTCAATGATTCACCATTCATTGGCAAGGGCGTGAAACATCAGTAGAATTAACCCCAAAGAATCGCTAACACCCACCCTTGACTAAGTCAATATTTTGAAACGATCGGATTAAATGAGAAAAAAAAAAAATAAGAACATAGAATCGATATTTGGTATTGTGTTACATAGATATGAGTAAAAAGGAGAAATAGGTCAGCCCTTTTTAAGGTTTAGCAACCAAATAGGATTTGAAAATGGCAATAGATATTCAGCAGCCATGTTGATTTATGTAGATATCTTGTGAATATTGTGAAAAACCTGTTTACAATCTAAAATCCAGTCACGCTATTAGGATTGCAAAAAAGAAGAAGAAGAAACTAGACATAGATTATATGGAAAATAAAAGACAAATTGACTGGAGTGGGAATCGAACCGGCGATCTCCTGAATATCATACAGGCGCTCTATTCGGTATTCAGGAGGTCCTCGGTTTCAATCCCTCCTGAAAACAGGCGCTCTGTACGGTATTCCGGAGGTCGCTGGTTCGAATCCCGCTCCAGTCAATATTTCTTTTTTTCACTTTTCAATCACCTTAACATTCAGTCAGTTTCCCTTGTGGTTATTTGATAAATACATTTCAATCACAGAAAATAATACAAAGCAACTCACTATCAACAAATGAATGTGGAATTACAACAATCGAAAAAATAAAACAAAACTAAAATGACGTGCAAAGTTACCGCATCAACCGAACACTCTTATTTGTTCTACATAACCTGTCCACCTTTTTTTTCTTCAGGGCAATGTGTTATGAGTCTAGTCGCGCACGGCCGCCTCCATATTTGCCGTGCGTCATTTGGCGCTTTGAGCCGGGCGTGCGGCAAATCAAAGAGAAATGTTACACACACTAAATGATTATTGATAAGTTCTCGGAAAGTCAGTTGACTCAAAGCCTTCAGCAAAGCCCAGGGAATGTGAATATCAATGAAGATTCCTTGACACAAAACAAGAAGACGGCCATATCAAAGATTCGAACCATACTGTTCATTTTGCACTGACATTTTGGCGTAACTCCAGATCTGGGTTAATATATTTTCCCATCTTGTTTGCATTCAGGTCTATACGTGTTTAATTTATTAAATCTATCAATGTCTGATTGATCATACAGGTAGTCATTTAGTGTTTCAGTAGCAACTATTGGGCTTCATGTTACAAAAGTAAGAATTGAAGCCAAGTACTAAAAGAAGGTAGGTTTGCGGTGACACAATGTAATCTCTTCTGTGAGAGTGTGTGGTTCTGATAAGAACCGTTGGTATTATCTCGACGTTCTGAACAGTGTGCTATGTTCATCCTCAGGAGAGCGACATAATACCAACGGTTCTTCTCAGAACCACACACCCTAACAGAAGAGATTACACGGTGTCACCGCAAACTTACCTTCTTTCATGTAACAAGATCATGATTAAGATAATTAAGAGACATGTCACCAGCCACTATTAGGGTGTGTGAAAGCGCTTGTCCCTCTAGGGTCCATATTGGGACAACTCCTCTGAAGATTTGCAACAGCGCCATCTGTTGATGCAAACGAACACTTTTAATTCTTGAAGGGATATTCTATGGTTGCATTCTTTTAGCTAACACGGGTCAGCCCTTACTGGGAATGGTCGTGCTATTCTGCACAAGACAAGCGAGGGAATGGGGACGAGGTTGACTGATGTCGACCCGTGTTAGCTAAACGAATGCACCCTTTTTAGGAACACGTGATTTCAGCCATTTGCGAGTTCAATCTGAATAGTAGACCTCTTTCAATGCACATAAACACCCCGGCCCTGTTTGAAGACTAAAGACCCTGTGGCTATGGTACATGACATGATTCGGGGCAAGCTTTTACATAGCAATACCCATATCTGGAATGGACTGGTTCTTTTGGGCCATTAAAACATAATTATGAACAGTGCTTTGGTGCAAGACGTCTGCTACTAAGCAAAAGCTCGCCCGAATGTGCTTTTCCTACATTGGGCGTTTACGAAACGGAGGCTCCGGCTCCGGCTCCGGCTCCGGCTCCGGCTCCGGCTCCGGATCCGGCTGCGGAATCCTGCTCCATTTCGTGAATCCATTCTGAAATATCGGGTACCAAAATAGAGGATTTTGGCTACGGTTCTAAAGTAGACTCTTTAGTTTGAAAAGGAAAACAGAGTTTCAATGGAAACCGGCCCACAACCTATATTTTTAGCACATGGATGTCAAAGCTGGAGCCTGAGCCTGAGCCTGAGCCTGAGCCTCAATTTCGTAAACACCCCTAGTCTCTAGTCCTGGAAATTCAAACTGGAGTGTTTGTGGCCAATGAAAGAAGCCTGTGTACCAGATAATACTTATTCAAATCCAACTCACGAAAGGCTTATTTGAAAAGATGCTGCTGTAGCCCTCTGTTGATCAAACTAAGGTTTTGTGCAAAATTCCAAACACATTTCTAGCTCCTCATAATTTGCAGAATAAACAGACAAAACTGAACAATGCACGTTTTGAACCATTGCCAAAATAAGTACAATGTAGTTCACACTTTTGACTTCAAGACATCTCTGTATGTCTCTTGCCCTCAAATGTATGTGTAGGGCAATACTCAAACGAAATGCGTGGTGCACCTTTAACTAGCTCACAATAGAGATTTAGGCCATTTAGGTTCAACACCGTTATCATTTTCTGAGAATGACTAGATGTGTTTATAACAGCATCCTAAGATCAAGAGCACATATTGCGTCATACATCATGTTTATATAATACAGCATATATACATTCCCTTACTTATGAACAAACATACCTTTTCCGTGGTTTGATTTTACCTCAAAATTACGCCACCACAAACTAAACAATGTTTGCAAATTTGTATAAATGAAAAGGGGAAAGAATGGTGATTAACTTGTTGAAATTGGCCAGGAAAGCTGCCTATTTATGTTATACTGGCTCCATTCTACTTCAGCTGTGATTCTACCGTATACACATGATGACTAACCAACCTATCGCCCATTCAACATGTACGACAATTAGTCTGGGCGTGCTTCGGACGCGGTTGCCATAAAAACAAACCTCATGTTGCCTCATTCAGTTGCTTTTTAGTTCAAGCCACTACATGCATTTGCGCTGAATGTTGATACCACCTTTCGCATGGCCATCAATCACCCATAGAGGGCGGCAAACACCAACTGCATCAACTTCCCAACCAGTCCAACACTGAAAAACACCTCTCTCTGAAATCGTTGACAAACTAAAATCCGTCCACTCAGTTTTTGTTTCTCTCCTGGGGAAATATTTAATGTATATTACGACTATTCAAGACGATTTTTTGTTTCAATTTCCAAAGAGCAACATCCCCAAAATGTGATTTTTCCTACCGGTGTTCATCAAATTTGCTATCACATTTTGGCTTAAAACTTAAAACTGCAACAATCACAAATTCTGGAAACAAGATTGCCGCCCTCTGTTGGTAATATTAACACAATCAGCCAGTAACCACGTGTTCAAGCAGCCAGTCAGCTCGCAAAATAGCCATTACCATTTAGCATATTAAGCAAGTTACCAACCGGCATGCAAGGTTGCACCCAAGTATATAAACTCCCATAGACAACAGTGATAAATCCTTCTGCTTCAAAAATCATTTAAAAATGCACAGAACTCCCACAGGTGTCCAAGTTGCACAGAAAAATGATGATGAACATGTCACCTTTCATTTTCTTTTAATTTTATGGTGGGTTGACCATTGAATTTTCGAGATACTCATTCTCAGCTGACCACCCCTAAAACAAGGTATGGATCACTCCAGTCAAAGAAGCCTTAAAAAAAACATCCCTCTGTAAAGCGGCTGAAATAGACCCGCTTTCTCATCCAATTGCATCACAAATGGTCACAAATGGAAGCCTAGAGTTTTTTTTTAACTCTAGGCTTAAAGTAATTTTAAATTTTTTTAATGAGCTCGACGGACGGATTTTGTGACTATTAACTGCGATGCACCCCAAACAACCAAAGAGATCTTCACATCCGATGACGGTTTGTTAAATGTTATGCCTAACATCTTTGTAGAGGGCGGCAGACAACATGAATGGAAACGATTCGTTTCTTCAAGACTCCTTCACATACAATAATATTCATTGCATGGCGGAACAATGAGGGCGCCATTTCAGCATCCGATGAAAACGTATGTTCCAATTCTTTGACTGCGACCTCAAATAACACACATGTCTACTGGAAACAGCTGCAGTCATTGGCTAGTGGCGTGTGCAATTTCCAGCCGTAGCCAGAGATTTGGGACACGGCCCTACGAGTCATTTTTGAATTACTGTTTAGATTAAAGGATTCATAGTTGATATCCAACCGTACGTAGCTAACTTTGGCCTGCGATGTCGTTTTATACGAGAGCAATTTCTACAGATACGTGTACAATATTTCCATAGACGGATACATAAATTAAACTACACGTCCATCCAAGTTTTCATAGTACATTAGCTTGTAACATTTCAATAACAGCCTTCGGAGAAAACATTTTGGTGCACTGCACAGAACACAGTAAAAGGACAAATACATCAACTACATGATAACAAAACCTTTCGTTCGCAAGATATTGCTTTTCTATAGGTACACTGTATTAACAGGTCGCACGTGGGCTGTAAGTTTTTTCATTTACAATTCTATCTTTAAAACATATCACAATAGTGGGAGAAAAACATTGTGTAAATGTGTGGGTGTCACGCCATACGCCCTTGTCTGTGTTTGTTGCAACAATGGGGGTGACCGCCTAAGGGCTTATGTCTGTTCGCACATTATGTATGCATTTTAATTTTTTCTACAACAGTTTGTCATTAGCAGATATATCACATAGAATTACACGTAGAGAATTCACCCCACGGTTCTTTTATTAAGTGCTAAATGGGCATCTTGCCAACAACCTTTCTTTTCAGTTCACACCTTAAAGGTTACCTGAGATCAGAACTGATATGAAGTAAGATACATTTGTATTTTTATAAAACTCAACATGTCTATCATTGTTTGTGCTAAAAAATAATGTACGTAAAAGAACAGGTATTTTAGACCCATAATTTAGCACCCCACTTTTCGAGACGAAAAACCTTGCTATGTCACCAGCAAAACGCCACGCAGTATACCAGTCGCAAACCTACCAAAAACCTACATACAATGTGCGCGAGCCAGCATGAGCGACTGTGGTGCAAGACTACTTGTTTTGCCGGTGACGTCAAACGCATAGTTGCATAGATCGCTTCTTGTTTAAACTTCGGTGTGAAAATGAAGCACTTACACATGTACATACACATTTTTAATGTATATAGTAATTAATTATGCTTTTGACAATATTATGAATGCACTTTCATCCCTTTCCAAAATTTGATTCAAGTGACCTTTAAATTGTAACATCGACACCCATTTATTGACTTTGCATGCCAATTTGTTTGGCCACTGCTGAAGTTGAATAAGACTTAAAAAAAACATGATGATGGCTTGTACAAACTAGGCATCATAAATTCTTTCTGCACACTATTATGTGGGATTAATACAAAGAAACAAGTCGTTTTAGAACCCCAAAGGTACTTCCACAACAACCCTGCATTTTTAGGGGATCGCAGATTTTGAATGCGCGCGTGGGTTAAATTGAGCACTGAGCTGGCTGTCTCTAGAGGCCTTATTCACGGTGCATCCATCCTACATTCGAATCGGTACAATCAAACCGAGGCTTGGATTAAAAATAGTCTGGTACCAATTTTCTTTTTAGAATTGGTGTTATCTTTTCCAACGGGTATACAAGGAAGGTGACAAGATGGATGCTCCGTGAAAATAGTCTGGTACCCGTTTTCCTTTTAGAATTGGTGTTATCTTTTCCATGGGGTATACAAGAAAGGTGACCAGATACACACGCCATGAATACCACCTATTGCTGAAATAGTGTTCTCTATCGGGAAATGACATGGATTAAACCACTTTGATAAACAACAACAGTAAACTAGGGGAAATTCTTATCAAGTTCGCAACATTCTTATTGTTGTCTGGACACGAGAGGGCGGTGTCTAGCTTCCAAATGCCATCGGGCAACGGAAACACAGACAGGTGTGTCTTCCTCTATGGGTGTATATTGTGGCAGGAACACGGTGTAGACTTCAATACACATCTTCCGCTGACTTAGACCGCCGACGTGTTGTCGTTGGATTATACAGATTTCCAGCTTCCTGAAGTTTTTATTACACGCTCACCTCTGCCGCCGCGAAAATGATTGTGTTCTGGTTAAATTCGAATGTCCTCGCCATCTGAAACGAGTGGAATTTAAGCATTTCCTGCCCAAATAGCCCGCCAGTGTTGGATTTCAGCAAAGCTCGTTTATTATACACTACGGCTTTGTATGTATAAATCGTCTTCCCGCCTGGGGATTGACATTTTAGCGCTTATTTGGTTTTCTCGCACAAATAATGTATGTAGTGGTGCAATAGGAATAAAAATCGCCTACGCTGCCTAGCTTACTGGGCAAAATGAATCGATCAAGGTGAATTTAAGAATGTTAAAAAAGGTTGCTGCCCATTACAAACATACTGAAGTTTTTTTTCCGTCCTATGTTCTTATATTATGAGTTATTTGCGAGATATGACCTGTACAGGTAATGGAAGACTTTGGAGAACCGGTCATCTTCGAGTCAACAGCGCACGCGCACGCATTTGTGAACATGCGCAAGTTGTTTTGCGCGTGCGTGCGCATACGCTGTTGATTAGAAGACCGTTTCTCCAAAGTCTCCAATAACCGGTCGCAGGTTCGAAGCCCCTTTTTGATTAAGCTGCAAATTCCCCAGATTTTTCACAGTGGATAGTTTCCATCCGGAGTTCTCGGAATGAGTTGAAAGTAAACATGAATTCCCAATTGCCAATAAACAAAGGAAAATCTGGTTGTGAAAATGATATACATTTTTTTAATATGATTCTAATATTAAACTTGGGAACCACTCTGTAAACAAGCGTACCCAGAATTGTATTGAGTGTATTTATTTTAAGTGTATGACGTCATTGACAATGATCGCCAATCTTATTTGTTATACTTCAGTAATGAGCGCTATATAAATGCTAATTTGTATTGTATTGTAGTAAAGAACTGTATAAAGCATTATAAATGCATTACTTGTCCAAATAATGTCGCATTTTCTTCCTGAAAGCACGTTGTGGTGTTAATTACATTTTTTCGGCCCACATCTTCCTGAGTAAAGACGAGAAAAACAAATACTCATGGAATTTCATCTCACTTATATACGGATATAAATACGACTACGAGTCATTTGAAATTCAAAAATGTGTATCATGAAGTTGGCAAGTTTACAAATCCCACTTATGCATAGGATGTTTGACTTAAAACTCCACATACAGTGCGAGGTATGTAAATAGTGGCTTGGAAATTCTATAATAGTCTGGCGCACCGAATTTGGCCAACTCAACTCAAATTATCAAGATACCTTACCGTGTCATTCAGGCCTCCAAAAGGCATGCAGTGGCCAGTTAAAGGTAGTATCATACTTTGGTAAGAAACCAAAAAAGAAATCTTCACAGATTTACGTATAACTTACACGGTATGAAGATGGTGGTGGTAGAAACATACCATTACAATGTGTCCGCCTGAAATGGTGTATTTATCAAGAAATTAATAAAACAACGACCGAAAATCTGTTTGATCTTTTAACAGATAAAAAATTTAAGAGAAAATACTTAAAAAATACTGTGGCTGTTTTTCACTGTTTTCTCAAAAAGTGGGCATCGTATTGGACTGCAACTTTCACAAATGACTGTTACTGTATCTGTCTTGATATTTTTGCCCATGAATACGTATTTCTTTGATAAAAACAAAAGTATGATATTATCTTTATGTATCTCTTTTATACTTCTATGCTCAACTCTACTCAAATTAAAAACCAGATTCTCAGTTCGTCCTCGACCTCTATTATTTTTTGCCGCCAACGGAAAGATTAGGACTCTAATTCTTCAATGAATAGGTAAGATAAAAATTGGCATTTTGTTTTACAAGGCTGTTTACAGGATACGTGTGCTTGCGACTTTATTTAGATTTAATCACGGAAAGAGACGATCTTATTAAAGGTCTTTAATGAAAATTCTCTGACGAGAGACAACTGGCTATGTCAACGTGCACCGTGCCATTTCCTGTTCGCTCCGGCAGCTTAAATCTTGATCCAAATACCCTAAGCTTGCCTTTCGTCCATTAATTAAATCAAAATGACGGAAATATCTGTGACGTATTTGTGAGCAGGTCGCGAGTTGTTTTGGTTATTGGTTCGCAGATTTTGGTCGTATTATTTTTCAATTTGAGTTGAATTCAATCATAATTATACGCCTCCAACCCATAAATCTCAAAATTCCTTAACGTCTCATTTGAAAATTGAGAACTTAATCAATATTAAATTGATGTCCTTTGAAACTGGATTTCCAGACGAATTTGAAACCCTATAAAACTTGTTTTCCCCATTTTCTTTTTCTTCGATACCTTGAAACTTCAAAACATCTTTGTTACCATGTCCTGTCTGTAAGAAATATAATTTTACAGTTTCTGACCATTAAAGGTAGTATCATACTTTTGTAAGAAACTTTGGTAAGAAACCAAAACAGAAATGTTCACAGATTTATGTATAACTTACAGGGTATGAAGATGGTGCTGGTAGAAACATAGTGTTAAACAATTTTCGCATTAAATGGTGTATTTATCCAGAAAATAGTAAAATAACGACCGAAAATCTGTTGATCTTTTAAAATATCAAAACTAAAAGAGGAAAGACTTAAGATATACTGTGGCTGTTTTTCACTGTTTTCTCAAAAAGCGGGCACCGTATGGGACTGAATTTTTCACAGATGACTGTTACTGTACATGTCTTGATATTTTTGCTCATGAATCTGTATTTTTTTGATAAAAACCATAGTATGATATTACCATTAATGAATCTAGTGGAATGGTAAAATCATCAATTAACCACAAGGGAAACCGAATCATTAATTTTAAGATATTGAAAAGTTAACAAAGAAAAACAATGACTGGGCCAAGAGTCGGTAAGTGCGACGGTACGGTATTCTGGAGGTCGCCGGTTCGAATCCACCAACAATAAATGTTTCTTTGTTCACTTTTCAATGAAATGTTGTCGCCTTTACTGACGTCACAGCCCGTCAAAACATTTTTTTTCCTGACTTTACGAAGGCTATATAAAGATCCTGCTGGGATCGAAACGCGTCCTAACTTCAGCCTTTTAACAAATTCAGGTCATTATTTTGGCTGATAAGAAGTCTGCAGCAGTTTATTACTTGTATTGTTTATTTTTTAAATTTGTTCCCAGATCTTTGGATATATCATTTTCGATTCTTGAAACTCTGGGCTTATTTGCGCAGCAATACCAGGGGACTGTCTCAAGCCAAGGCCAGATTCACAAACAAAATAATCGGCGAAAAAACGTGTTAATTTTCAGTAGTCAAATCAGTGTTCGCGTTGGCGTGAATCACGTGGGCCGGCCTAGAGCGCATTAATACGGGGCTTACAATCACGGATTATACCTTGTTAGTTTTTAAAGTGACTTCAATCTTTACCGTTAAGTAAAGGAGGAGCCGAGAAAAAGGCAAACAAACATAAGAACAAACACCCAAACACCCACAAACATAGTGCATATGAGACTAGGACGTTTACGAAACGGAGTCTCAGGCTCAGGCTCAGGCTCAGGCTTCGTCTCAGGCTTGGTTGTTGTCAAAGAAAATACAGATTAATGAGCAAAAATACCAAGACAGATACAGTAAAAGTCATCTGTGAAATTTTAAGTCCCATACGTTGCCCACGTTAAAAAAAAAAAAAAACAGTGACAAACAGCCACAGTATTTCTTAAGTCTTTTTTTTTATCTTTTAAAAGATCAGTTTCCCTTGTGGTTATTTGATGATTAAATTAGATATTGAATTTAATATGTGTTTATGTGGACACAATTGTGCCATCAAGAACACAGGGTAATTACAATGCGTGGCCTGATATCAGGACATTAGTTTAAAGTCTACCGAATTTTGTTGTTTTTATCATATACACCAATTCGCAATCTTGAATCGCACGTCTCTTAAATTTGGCAATTGACATAATACACGTAGTAGACAACCTGTGTACACATAAAGATGGATACCCTTTTTTCCAATAGGCATATTACTCCAGAGTGGTCTTGCAAATTTTGAGGCTAATTTATTGAAGATGGAGATCCATTTGGCTCAAATGTAGCTCACAAATACGATGGACATATGGGTAGAGGAAAACAGTATAGTGAAACATCGGCAGTTAAAGGTAGTATCATACTTTGGTAAGAAACCGAAACAGAAATCTTCACAGATTTACTTTTAACTTACATGGTATAAAAATGGTGCTGGTAGAAACATACCGGTAAAAGTTTTCAGCCTGAAATGGTGTTTTTATCCAGATATTAGTAAAACAACGACCGAATTTTTTTTTATCTTTTAAAAGATCAAAAATAAAAAAGGAAAAGACTTAAGACATACTACGGCCGTTTTTCACTGTTTTCTCAAAAAGTGGGCACCGTGTGGGACTGAAATTTTCACAGATGACTGTTACTGTATCTTCCTTGATATTTATGCCCATGAATCTGTACTTCTGTGACAAAAACCAAAGTATGATATTACCTTTAAGCACAGGAGTTGACGTCAGAGAAATCTATAAAGTAATTAAATCAAAATATCCACATGATCCAACTTCATTTTGCAGTCACTTAATATAAGGAAGAGTGTCTGTAAGTCTGGCAACAGAATACTAGTCAGTTCCACAGTCACGAATGATACGTCAATTTGCACATCAATGTATTCCGTGGTTGGATCGCGTTGGGCTTCCGGTCCCATCAACGAGATGCTTACAAACCCTCAATGGTGGATTTATTTTTAGCCGTCGTCCCATCACGGCGAAAGGTTGTAAACACGTATAATTGAAATTTTCTTTGATAAATGAGCTGTCGAGTTAATGGGAAAACCCCTCATTATTTTGAATTCCTTGGGCGGGAAATGAGTTGATCACATTGTCTGCCCCTGATCGCCATGATAAGAATGACGCAGATGCAAATTCGATCTTTTAGCATAAAACACACGGCACGCCAAAATAATCAGAAAATATGCCACTGTTTAAATTGGACTATATGCATTTTAATTATTTTTGATATAGTTAGGCATATAACAGAGTGGGGCATATTGATGTCTTGACGTCATGGATTGTAAAGACTTTCCATCCGAAGAGTAAGCATTTTTGATGCGTTATGAAGCCTCTTGGTGCTGGGAAAAGTACAAACAAATGAGGTTAAGCGTGGGTGTCGACCTGATGCCTTAGCACTGGGCCTTTATGAACCGGTTTTATATGAACTGGTTACTTAACAACAACAGCAACAGAAAAAAAACCCGGCAGCAACAACAACATAACAACAACAACAACAACAACAACAGCAGCAGCAGCAGCAGCAGCAACAGCAACAGCAACAGCAACAGTAACAGCAACAGCAACAGCAACAGCAACAGCAACAGCAACAGCAACAGCAACAGCAACAGCAACAGCAACAGCGACAGCGACAGCTGTTGCTACGAAAGCTCATAAAGTAGTTGTTGCTACGAAAGCTCATGAAGTAGTTGTTGCTACGAAAGCTCTTTTTATACTCTAGTTAGTCAATATAGTGCTACTTGTATTTTTGTATTTTATATGTATTTATCCAGAAATTAGTAAAACAAAGACCGTGAATTGTTTTGATCTCGGGGTAAAATCAAAACCATTCTTCATGTTTTATAAAAAAAAATTGAGTCGAAATTAGCTATTTTCTCGTGAATCAGATGTCCGATTGAGCTCAAATGTTCACAGGTTTATTATTTCATGTACATGTTTGATCAGACAAAGTATAAGTGCTGTCCTGTGACCTTTACCATTCATGTATTGTACCTTTAAGCCACGTCGTCTTTTGAGGGAGTTTGAATAAGCAAGCCTATAATCATATTAATTAATCCCAGACTAGTCACATTTCATTTTCATTACCGCCGTATTTCTTTAGTTGTGGATATTGATCACTATGCAGTTTCAGTTCCTGCTTTTGTTGAAATCATTCCTGCTCAGACGTCTGGGACGTTTTCCCAGAGCAAATTCGTCTCATCCAGGATTTATAAAGTCCAATCATTCTTCTCCATCCAATTCCCAGGGCTCCTTGTTCGACCTGCAGTCCACTTCTACGATCTCTCCTTCTCATTTCACTTTTATACCTTTCCTTTTCAATCTCTTTTCGCATCTCCCTTTCTGCTCTCCATCTTTGATTTCTCCCGAGTCCCAATTTCCAATCCCCATTTTCTTCATCGAGGCTCCTTCGTTCTTCTCAACGCTTCCTTTTTCCCGCGCTCCAGCTCTTCCCAAGTTGACCAACAATTTGCATAATTTCATCTGCGGCTTGTTCAACGGGCCCATTGCGTTGTTAATTATTCGTCCTCTGTTCCCTGTTTGATGGTGCGTCGCGCACGAGTACTCTTTGAGTCATTTGGGCAGAACGGCCGCTCGAGTAGGCCATGGCCTTACATTTTGATTTGATTTCTTGAACTAGCTCGTTTCCTTTTTAAATTGGCCTTGAATATTAAGAAAACAAACCATGCCTTCCCAACCCATACTAGTGAAACTCCTAGCTGTGCATACAATCGTGTCTCTCCACCACATTTCCTTTCAAGTTTACCCTTCTTATTAATGATATAAACAGGGGCCAATTTCATAAACCTGCTTAGCACACAAAAAATGTTTAACACAAAAATAGCTTGCTCAATAAAACAAATTCATGGCCAGCGAACAACAGCCAAATGACAATTGCAAGTGATACACAACACACGGACATTTGGTTGTTAATCCTGTTTTTACTAAGACAGAAATATCAGGTTTAGCGATTCTTTGCGCTAAGCAGCTCTAGGAAATTGGGCCCAGATTGTGGGCTTACTTTAGTTCAATAGTTGAAGGATAGAATCGATAAAATGATCCTTGGGATATAGCGGTGTGTGTCGCAGGAGGTCGCCGGTTCGAACCCCGCTCCATTAATTGTTTTCAATGACTTTAACATTCAGTCAGTTTTCCTTGTAGTTATTTGATGATTATATTAATTAAAAAGCCGTATCATCTTTGAGTGATCCCCATGTATAGTTACCAAGTTGCAGCATTGCTGCGAGTATCATTGAAAAGATCATTGGGGTATGGCGGTGTGTGCGTGGTTTCATGGCTTCTTACTGCCAAACGAACAAAGATAATTGACTATTTGGGACACCACCAACGTAGGGCTGGATGGCTCAGTAGGAGAGAGCACATTCGGAATTCAGGAGGTCGCTGGTTCGATTCCCTCTCCAGTAAATTTTTCTTTGTTCACATATCATTGACTTTAAACTTTAATCATTTAGAAGACACTCGTGAATTTCAGGAGAAGAAGCAGTTGTCAAATAACTTGTCTACCATATGTCAGAGCCTAACTCGCCCGAGGGAACCATCTTAGCGGCGACTGACAACTATAATCCCCACCAAGCGGAAACTGAAACAAGGGTAACTAGAGTTCACACGCTTAAGGTCATTCAGCTCGACGCTGTCATAGAAGCGTGACGGCAAAACCAGCAGACTTTTCCTCCTTTTTTATTTTCATGCCTCTACTAACTAGTGGCAAATTTTATAGAGCTGCTTAAGCACCAACATGTGTTTAAGCACTAAAACCTTGGTAAGAAAGTAAAATCAGTATGCCAGTCAAAACTACTTGTGAATGTCGTGCCCAGCAAACAGTTGCCGAGAACAAGTCAAAAACAGTAAACATCATTTGAAAACTTGGTTGGCAATCCTGGGGCCAATTTCATATAACTGTTAAGCACAAAAATTTGCTTAGCACAAAAATGTCTCGACAATAAAAAAAAAACACCATTGAAAACTCCGTTTGATATTCATGGTCAGCGAATAACAGCCAAAGTACAATCACAAGTGATACTGATACACAACACGTGGAAATTTGGTTGTTAATCCTGTTTTTATTAGAAAGAAATGTCATGCTTAGCAATCTTTGCTGCTGAACAGATTTATGTAATTGGTCCTTGTTTGATCGAGGAAGACTTTTCATGCTTAAGCAATTTTTTTGCATAAGCAGCTCTAGGAAATTGGCCTAAGTCACTGGGTTTAGTCATCCTTATACAGCTCCATACTTAATTTGACTGATATTCATCTTAGGATGAGCAGTATGGTACAGCTTAGCAAGTTCCATATCTTTTGAGCAATTTATAATAAATTCTCTTGTTTTTGTAGGCCGCGGTGAACTAGTGTTAGCCACTGTTACTGCAATCCAAAATATCAATAACAATGGGCTATGCTGGGCATGAAATCGGATCATTTGGGGAAATGTGCTTGTAGGAACATTAGTTAGAAAATTATGAGTCATTAGTATCAAATGCACGTTCACTGCCGATAGCCACTTTTTATCTTTGCATGTCAGATATCCTTTAAAATGGTTTGCCAACTAATACAGTGGTCGTTCTTTCTTTAGGACAGCTGCAACTGTAATTGCGATGTATTGAAAGCATATAAAGGTATACAACATGATTGGTAATGGTCACAGAACAGCACTCACACTTTGTCTGATCCAACATGTACATGAAAAGATAGAGTCACGAGAAAATAGTGATGAACCGACTCATTTTCTCTTTTAAAATTTAAAGAATGGTTTTGATGTTATCCCGAGATCAAAACTGTTTTCCGTCTTTGCTTTACTAATTTCTGGATAAATACACACATTTAGGCGGAAATATGTTAACGGTATGTTTCTACCATAAGCACCATCTTCATATCCTGAAATTATGTAAATCTGTGAACATTTCTGTGTGAGTATGTTACCAATAGGAGACTTTTGGAGAGTCGGCCTTGAGTCAACAGCGCACGCGCACGCACGCGCAATACAACGCTCGCGTGCTCACAATTGCGGAAGCATGGTTTGCGCGTGCGCTGTTGACTCAAGACCGGCTCTCCAAAAGTCTCCCATTATGTACTGTACCACTAAAGCTCTGTACTGTAGCAGAACTAAATTGTACATGTCATTTATGTGCGAATTTTTTTAATCTAAAATGTAACGATGTTCGACCATAAATATAACATGTTCATCAGTTGATGTCTGACTTTGTATTCGCAGATTTTGATGCGCATGACTTCAAATAAGGACATACTTTATCGGTCTTTGTTCATGTATGAGGAAATGCAAAGGAAATACGCTGGCAAACATTCGAACCTGCGCTGAACAGTGAACATATAATGGAAAGAATATGGAATGTACACACGTATCAATATTGACATAGAAGTTATACTGCGTCCGCTGAATTCTTTAAAGAGTTCATGCAGTGCCTTTTCAGTCAGGTTATTTTATTGCCTTCATACAGAGAATATACTGACAGATAATGAATGGCAAGTTTTATGTGGGTTTCAAACCAGCATTTGGTTTTCATTTGAATGGCTTTGCAATGTAGGAGATTTTCATGCATGCTCATGTGGGGAACCAACAGCAAAAGTATAATAATGAAGAGGTAAACTTGACCCACATCAATGGTTTGGCCTCCCAAAAAAGTTACACCACCATTTGAGTGAAAGGAACATATTTGGCACAATAAAAACCTATTGAGGAGGAAAAGGTCTGTCAGAAAACCTTTAAATCAACCCAAACTTTTCGTGCACAAATCAATTGGGTTAATGATCTCAGTTACACAGATGACATCACAGTTATGCTCATGAATATGGAAATCCTAATTAGCAAAAAATAAAACCTGTTGTTAACCCTGAAACAGTGTGAGGAAGTGGGTAAAATCGCAGATCCCATAAACATTTGCTTTTTTTGGCACATGCTCAAGATATAGTATTCCTATTGCAGAGATTCTTTAATTATATCTTTCTTGGAGTCTTCTTCTAATGGTTCCAATCGACACTGCGTGTGTACACTGTGTCATTTTCATAACGCTCACGATCTTTTAACCATACTGATGCCGAGGTATCATGTCTGTCGGGAAAGGAAAAGGAAGAAAAAAAGTGTTCGGGGAGGCAGACGGCCTCGGTGTAACCGGGGTAGAGACGGGCAAAAACCTGAAGGAAATGAAGAGTCGTGTTCGGACAAACTGGATCAGACGTGCCTGTCTGCTGTGCTTGTCTGTCGAATCATGATGGATTGCCAACCCGAGTAATTACAAAATGCAGTCTAACTCGCTGGCTGAGTTCCTCGTTGATTTATATCCCGTGCCCTTCCCCTCGGGACTGAATCAGAAAGACAGAACCCCACTCCCCTGAATCAAAAACGAAAGACTTTAACACACAAAAAAGAAGGTGGAAATAACAGTTTTGGATAAATTGAAATAAAAAAAACACAAATTTGGAGAAGAGGCAGGCCGAGACCAGGTCACTTCGACTAAACATATTCATCTTGACGACCTTAATTGATTTGTAATCTCAAGCCCTCATTCATTTTCATTAGGATCTGAGTATGCTTGATCCTGTTACCACGGACGATGCTCGGTTTTCCATGGCAGCGATTTTGCACGCAAATAACCCTGCCGCCAAAAAATACCAAGACAGTCTCCAACTTTATTCTGCCACTGCTTCAACAGTGACTGAAAATGTAATGTAGATATAGCGTTGTTTAGATTATCGCTAAATGCACATTATTTTGAGATGCATTTACCATCATAGGACGGATAGTCTTGTCAAAATGGTATTTTTAAAAGAAAACGCGTGCTAGACATTGCACTTTATACAGAAATGTAATAATATGACAAATCTTGACATCTCTCGACATTTGAATTCTAGGCCTATCTCAGGCGCCGTGGCGCCATGAAATGATAACTTGCCAATTACAACGAATAGCACAATGATGTTACTTCTAACTTAATAAAAATATAATCACTTAATAACCACAGGGGAACTGACTGAATGTTAAGTCATTGGAAAGTGAACAAAGTTTATTTAAAAAGCCGTATCCTCTTTGAGTGATCCTCCATGTACATAAAGGTCCCTGCTCTCGTCTAAACTAAGATTGTACCTCAACCTCGAATGATACGCACAGCGAAACAAAAATGGTGTCAGAGGTGGGATAAATCTGCTCCGAAGCCGTGGTGAGCAACAGTATCATTTAATCCGGCTTTCAAGAGTAAAATAATCGTGACAATAATAACCAAGGATGGGTATCTATGGAGACATTCCTATAGGATTATTCACACAACTTAACTTGCATATTTCTAATCATCTTCCAATATTGTTTATATTGAGTGTATTCTCTGTTTTTCATTAAAATGCGGACAGCAACCTGTCTCTCTAATCCCCTATCTGAAAAAATGAATATAATGATTAATACTATTCAACTCACATCTCATTTAACATAATTTACTTCCTTTGCTGATAAAGATAAAGTCTAAATATACATGAAAATACATATCAATGTAAATTGGCAGCTCTACTGATCCATGTGCGCAAACAACATACTGTCTTAAAATATTTGTTTTTAGCTCAGTTTCGACGCACATCCTTTCCTTTCCAAGAAGTGACAAGTAATCCACTTATCGGTGTCACTGTATGTTTCCTCTACATCAAGGATGTCCTATCGTCTAATGGTCACAGGCCACAAGACAGAAGGATAAATATCCATTGACGTAACAAGAAAACATTGATCGCGTTCGTAAAAAGTATTCAGCGCACTTCCGTAAGCCCTGAGCACAAAATGACACAAGTTGTAACCATTACAACGATTGTTACCGGTAGTGATGTTGCCGTTGGCATTAGTTGTCGTATCTCATAACCTACGAGGGAAAAAATGCCTGTAAAATCTATGTTACTGTCAACAGATACATGGATGATAAGAAGGATGTTCAGAAGTGTCATAACTACTTCGAGTGGGCGTAATGGAAATTCGTTTCTTAAGGCGCCAAATGTGTATGATTATTAAACTGTTGCTTTCGATATTCAGTAATCGTTAATGTCGTGATAGCCCAAATTTGCAAAATCATAAATGCTTAGTTTGTTTGTCTGGAATTGCGTTACTAATAGGTGAGTTTATTGGAATTGAAAACACTTCATTATCTGTAACATACTAAATACATATTAATACATACAGTAATAAACATGGATGCCTTCTGCTCATATAACTCATCTTTGTTGATGTTATTCAAATTTAAAATAGAACAGTGACATTTATGCTGTCTGAACTTTATTGTTTTCCTCCTCAAGCGAATCTATTTGTATTAACGTCATTGAAAAGTGAACATCATGCATTTTACCGTACAGACGCTCTACCAACTGAGCTATCCAGCCCTACGTTGGTGGTGTCCCCAATAGACTATTATATTTGTTCGTTTGGCAGTCAGAACCCATGAAACCACGCACACACAGCCATATCCCAAGGATCATTTCATCAAAACGCGCAGCAATGCTGCAACCTGGGAACTGGTGGCTGCAATACTAGGGAGTGGTGTTGGTAAAATGATTTCCTTACTTTGGTATAGTCACATGAAGGATTTCAACGGTTAAAAAACACAGCAACAATGAACGGCTTTTCCATAATTACTAACTAACTATAGCTATCTACTATAGTGTCTTCATTCCGGTAAGTGAGTTATTTTTGAACAAAAAAACAAAATGTAAGAGCTAAAACACGGTAAAATTGTTTATATTACTTACATACTAAAGGGTGTTTGCCTGTTCTTTTGAATCCCCCACTTTCTTGGCAGTGTGCCAGGAATAGGTTGAAAAAAAATATAACAAGTTGTCTGCCAACTTTATGCGCCAAAGTGGTGTTGATAGGCCTTAGGTATAGGCTTTGAATTTAGGTATTTCTATATGCACACCGGCAGTAAAGCAGCCTATTCACGAATTTGTTTCCCTAAACTGCTAGTCAGTGTTTTAGCTTGCGATTTCTGGGGCCGATTTCATAAAGCTCTGCGACGCGTCGCAACTTGATTTGCGACGCGTCGCATCTATGCAGTGAGTCCAAAGAGAAAGGATGCGTCTTAACTCTGCGACGCGTCGTAAGTTTTATGAAATCGGCCCCTGGACTTGCTGGTCTTTTAGCTGGTGGTGCAGGGGTCGATTTTACAAAGCTCTACGATCGATCGTATCATGGAATTACGAAGGATAACCCATCGTATCTCCTACGTAGGGGTGCTGGGGTCAATTCCACGAAGCCCTATGATCAATCGTAACTCGAGTTACGAATGACAACCCATCGTATCCTTCGACTTCTGCGTGGGGCTGCAATGAATCATAGATCCTATACGATTGATAGTAAGTTACGATGAATTTGGTGAAATTGACCCATGGCCTACATGTAAAAATCGAATGTCTCACACCATAATCTAAGACGGAACCTTCACACAAATAATTTATTCCAAAGATGGATGACTGGGAAATATTGAGCTGTCCGATTGTCAGTTCCTTCAAGGCAGTGAGCCTACTCTTCACATGGGGGCGTCGCTAGAATGATTCAGTCGTCGTTGGTGATCTAACTTAGGAGCCGGTTTGGCCCGTTAAATTGTTTCATTCACGACGACAAGATCGTCGCATTTGAATTCTGACTTTTCCTTTTTTAGTTCTTTAGTGCACGAAGGAATTGTGATGGACGATTGCTTGTCAATGTGAATAAACTGAGGCCATAAATAACCAATTTGGCTTTGCATATTAAATTTCCTTTCCCGAAAAGAAGACATTAGTATACTGGAGGATACGGAGACCTGTGTTGGTATTCTCCCGAAAAGGAAGGATTTTAAAGGGTCTATGCAATAAGAATATTATGGATTTAACATGTGCCAAAAAGCAACTGTTTTTATGGGGCCTGTGATTTTAATCATTTCCTCACACTGTTTCAGGGTTAACAACAGTTTTTTTTTGGTATGCTAATTATAATTTCCATATTCATGAGCAAAATTGTGGTGTCATCTGGGTAACTTAGAGCAGTAACCCAATTGATTTGTGCACGAAAAGTTGCGGTTGTTTTATAGGTTTTCTGACAGACCCTTTCCTCCTCAATGGGTTTTATTGTGCCGAATATGTTCCTTTCACTCAACTGGTGGTGTAATTGTTTTGCCAAACCATTTTGTGGGTCAAGTTTGCCTCTTCATTTTTAATGATTTTTTCGTTATGTTTGTGTTGTTGGTTCCCCACATGAGCATTCATGAAAATCCACAATTTTGCAAAGCCATTCAAATGAAAACCAAATGCTAGTTTGAAACAAAATTGAAGCCAAGTTTGACTTGCCATTTATTATCTGTTAGTATATTCTCTGCATGAAGGCAAAAAATAACCTGGTTAAAAAAGCACTCAGTGAACCATTTGAAATCTATAAGTTCAAGCAAATTTGCATTATGTGTACAGAATCAGGGAGGATTTTGTTTGTCAGTATGCGATCCGATATTAACGACATTCACGAACAAATAAATATTTGAGTCAATACAATAAATCCTTGGCCATTCTATAGGTGTGGACACGTTGGCTGATGATGTTCAGTTTTGTGTTGAAATAAGCGCTTTTACCGCTAAAATAATCTCAGAAATATTAAAGAAGAGGTTGTTCATCTTGGACAGGGGCCAATTTCATAGAGCTGCTTTTCACAGAAATTCGCTAAGCATGACATTTGTATCTTAGTAAAAACAGGATTATCAACCAAATTTCAATATGTTGTGCATTACTTGCAATAATTATTTGGCTTTTGTTTGCTGACCATGAATATGAAATGGAATTTCAATGGTGGTTTGTTATATTAGGCAAGCTATTTTTGTGGTAAGCAATTTTGTGTGTACTAAGCAGCTCTATGAAATTGGCCCCCGATGATAAGAAGCTATGGGTTTTATGGCTGGCGATGGTGTCTGAAAGGAAACATCATTTTGGCTGCAGATTTCTAGCCAGTTTCAAGCTGATGAAGACACTTACACGGTATCTTTTTAGGCATATACGTGTATAATAATCCCGACCGCTGGAGGAATGACACAGAATGTTTATTTCATTTCATGTAAGTCGTAGATAAATCACTGAATATGCCTTTGAGGCATGTCGATAGATTATTAATTAATGAACATGAATGCCGAGTGTCAATGACAGGGGAAGATATCATTATTGATGAAGTGTGTACCAAAGTGTGAACGTCTTTCAATGCTAAATCTTCTGCCCTGGAGCTGTTGGGAACGAGGATGCATATTTATACACTGAGTGGCGTGACTTGAATGTTCAAGGTTGTGATTCAGGTATGGCCATTGAACTAGAAATTATGCCTTTAGAGCTCTACCATTTTACTTCTGATTGATTTACATTATAAGTGACTAGCGAGGGCAATTTGTAATGAAGATAAACACTCTAGCAGAGACAGAACAACTGATAAAAGCTTCAGAAAGTTGACAAGGGTGGCTCCATACGTCCTTGTAATGAATATCCTCTTCTCAAGTCTGTATGGCATATATCACTGATCTCGTGGCATGTGGAGGACGTTGTGCTGGTTAATGTGAGTAACGTTTATGGTATACGACGAAAATTGAGGCTGAATAAAAGGCTACTTATATCAGAATTCGGTCAGTTTTTACGGATATGAGATTTATAGTTTGATTAATCAAATGGAAGTACCTCTGGCTACGCAAGGTCAAGTCAACACTAAAAAGTAGAGAGTGGTTTTCAGAAACCTGATTTCGTGGTTGTCTTCAGAATATTACTAATGGTTTTCCTCCTAATTTTTAAACTGTATCTTCTCATCATCTTTCAATAAAAGCTTCATATCACTTTCGAGGTTAAGTGCCTAGGGCGCTTTTGGAGGTATCTCGTGATCCTTGGTTTCATTACCATAAATAGATACATAGATACATGATAATTATATCATAATTTTGGAACACTGTTGAAGTTAACTTCATACTTATTTTTTTTTTGAAAAAGAAATGCCGATCAATGGTCAACAATATAAAAAAAAAAAACCCACAGAAATGTCCACACCCATATGGTGCCCACTTTTCGAGAAAATAGTGGAAAACCTTTACGGTATTTTAAGTATATTCCCAGAAGTTTGGATCTTCCTACGATCGAAACTGGCTTTGGTCTTTGGTTATACTCTTAGCTTGCTAAATACATAGATTCAGGCAGGAAATGTTAACAGTATGTTTCAACCATCACCATTTTATACCATGTAAATTGTAGGTAAATCTGAGTTGGAACAAGCACGACCGATTGTACACAACCTGTGCAATTCTGCAGGCCCATACGCTGCACTGATCAGCCGGTAAACTCTTAAAGATGATGTTCAACACTCAACAAACTTTTCTTTAATTTTCTTTTAATGAAAAGGCTCCGTAATGTGACGTCACGAAATCAAACAGAAATTCAGACAGTTTCAATTTTGGGGTAGCTTGCGGGTTGAGCATGTTGAGAGAAAAATCATCAAAAAGACTCTTTTTCTCTGTTCAGTGAGAGATAAATATTTTTTTCTCATGTAATTTAATGATTGTAGTTCTAACAAATTGAGTGTTGAGTGTTGAACATCCTCTTAAAAGTGGTTCAAAATCTTCCAATGCACGTTCCGGCCAGGAAAGAGCGCCCTCAATATAGTGTGCAAGGAACGAACGGTTAAAGTGTGCTTGTTTGTGTCTTACAAACCAACGCTGTAAAACAACCAGCAATGTCAAATACGAACGTCCTTGCGTTTTTGTACTCCTCGTATCTCCTCGTAGGCTATGATCTTGTCTACCCCAGACCCAATTTCCCTAACCACTACTGTCTACTTCCAGCCCCATACCCCGTTGTCCTGATCCTCTCTTACATTTCTGTGTATCTTTACTTGCACGTTCTTGTTCTCATGTCATTTAGCCTTTGAGAAGAATCCGGGCCATCCTAACTACAGGCATTTTGTACATTCCAGGTCAAGATTTTGGTTGACGAGTAGCAGGTTGTTACTGGAATTAACATTGACATTAGGTAGACATTTAGTATTCCACTTTCCCTGTGTAAAAGGAATAAGTACTGCAATGCAAATACGAACGTCCTTGCGTTTTTGTACGCCTCGCTTCTAATATAATGCGTTTTATTTTTTTTTCACAGTTTAGTCCTTCACAATTTGCTGATCTTTGCTAACGCCTGGGGGCGGTTTCCAGCTGGCGTTATCAGTTCTCGGAATCGTTGATTTGCAATGAAATATGTGCATTGAGATCAAACAACCACACCTCTAGATTTGTGATTTAAGTGCTCTCACGCCAAACTGCATCGGTGCCTTAAAGGTACAACACATGATTGGTAAAGGTCACAGAACAGCACTCATACTTTGTCTGATCAAACATGTACATGAAATGATAATCCTGTGAAAATTTGAGCTCAATCGGTCATCTGAGTCACAGGAAAATCCGTCTATTTGTTTCTTATAAAACATGAAGAATGGTTTTGATCTTACCCAAAGTTTTAAACTGTTTCGGTCTTTGTTTTACAAATTTCTGGATAAATACAGCATTTCAGATGAAAATATTCTAATGGTATGTTTCTACCTTCACCATCTTCATACCTTGAGTGAAAGGGGATGACTATAACAACTCAATTGAGGGTGTCCTTTATAATTATCTGTTCCAAAAATCGTTCGGACGAACGATCCTTGAAAAACCCAGCGTCTGATGAACCAAGATTTCCCATGGTGACTGTTTGCACCGTTTACGAACTGTTGAGTCCAATTTCTGTCTCAAACTCAATAATTTGGTTTGTGAGGTCTTGTAACCCTATATGCTCCATTTAAGTGTGGTAAATGTAAATAGTTGTTACATCTGATTTCGAAAAAAAAGTCCTGGTCTATCTTGCCTTACAATACACTATCACAATACAAATAGGAGAGCATACCTGGAAACGCCCACGAACTATCGATAATAGACAGTGCGGATGCGGACTACGGATGTGTGTACACTGTCGGCTTGAGAAAAGTCTACGTATTTACATGGTGGTCGAAAAAGGCGAAAACAAAATAGAGACGCTATTAAAATGCAAGGAAATCAGAGCTGTGGCTAGTCGCTTGTTTTACATGCCCGAACAACACAACAACGTCCGTTACACAATTTGAAGAGACTTTTCAACCGAGCAACCGACACGTTGGAAATAGACACAACACACTCGTCCCTACTCAAGAGTGAATGTTTCCAGGAAATAATGTTTCTTTTATTCCGGCTGTTTACGTAGTCTACATCTTCGAGAGCAAGTGGTGCTGTTTGTAAGCAAATTGACCTATGACGTCATCGCCTACGGAAATTATACAAAGCTTAAAAATAAGTTCTTGAGCTGAAATAGACCAAGAGATCTGTCTCATACGACCTACAGATCAAAGAACTACATATTCATGGGCAAAAATATATCAAGAAAGACACAGTAACAGTCAGCTGTGAAAATTTCAGTCCCATACGGTGCACACTTTTTGAGAAAACAGTGAAAAACAGCCACAGTATTTCTGAATTCTTTTGCTTTTTATGTTTGATCTTTTAAAAGATCAAAAAGATTTGTGGTCGTTGTTTTACTAAGTTCTGGATAAATACACCATTTCAGGCGGAAACCTTTTAACGGTAAATTTCAACTAGTATCATCTCCATACCCTGTACGTACGTTATACGTTAATCTGTGAAGATTTCTGTTTTGGTTTCCTACCAAAGTATGATACTACCTTTAACCTGCCATTGCATGCCTTTTGGAGGCCTGAATGATACGGTATGATATATTGATAATGTGGCTTGAGTTGGCCAAAATCGGTGCGCCAGACTATTATAGAATTTCCAAGGCACTATTTTCATCCCTCGCTCTGTATGTGGAGTTTTAAGTCAAACATCTCATGCATAAGTAGGATTTGTAGACTTGGCAATTTCATGATACACATTTTTGAATTTCAAATGACTCGTAGTCGTATTTATAACTGTATAAGTGGGATAAAATTCCATGAGTATTTGTTGTTCTCGTCTTTCCCCAGGAAGAAGAGGGCCGAAAAATTTCATTAACACCACAACTCCCTGATCGTATTTTCAGGAAGAAAATGCGATATTACTTTTAACATGAGTAAGTTCAAACGTCAACAACTGAGGTTTGACACCATTGATATTATGAACCGTCTTTTTGTACATTGGTATTTACATTGTATTTGTTCAAATTGGATATTAGGGAGACACGTTATCGTCTACATGGACTAAATATGTGGGAGAAATCGGGACTTAGGGAGACATTTCGACGTCTTCTTTAGGTACCAGCTTGCCAATAGAACAAACCACCAATACAAATTTGATTTAATGTTCATGGTCAGAGAACAACAGCCAAAGAACAATTGCAATTGATACACAACACGTGGACATTTGGTTGTTAACCCTGTTTTTATTAAGACAGAAATGTCATGCTTAGCGAATTGTTGTGCTAAGAAGCTCTATGAAATTGGCCCCTGGCCTTTTGCTAGCGTCACTTAATGGAAATCAGTAGACCCTATTGTGTAGGCCTTCTTGTAATATGGATTTTGCCCACGTTTATAATAAAAAGTTATTATAAAAATAAACATTCTTAAAGGCATTGCATACGTTTGGTAATTTGAGCCTATTGTTTGTTTCAAACCAATATAATTGTATATATATACCATAAAACTAACCTGTGAAAGTTTCAATTCAAAAGGTGGTAGCGTTTGTGAGATTTTGGCGACAAACTAGAGCGGTTATTTCACGCCAGATAACAGTAAAGCCCTGTCCGCATTGGACTTAATTTTGTAAGAAGTTTCCGCGAGACACTGTTAACATTCCATTGCGGTAACTCTTACGGGCGTCCGCACTGGATTTATTTTGGCTGACGGTAAGTCATAACCTTAGCACCGGTAGTCTCATGAGGGCGTCCTATTGTTGACCTTTGTTACCTGACACCGGATGTTGATGACATTTGCGAGTGCGCTTGGCGCGAAATCAGTCTTTCGAAACTCTTCCGTTCATAATTTCAGCCTTGTCGACGCGTAATTTCAAAGATTTCAATATAATACACCATGTCCGACGTGTCAACCACCGCCTCTAAAAGAAAGCACGGTGGTAAAAGTGACGGAGCCAACGACAGAAAACGAAAACGGAACTGGACGCAACAAGAATCGTCAATACTGATTGCTGTGTGGGGCGAAAAGGCTCACCAAGAGGGGTTCGAGGGCCTACAGTATAATTCGCGTGTGTGGCAATCCATACACAAGCGATTTCGAGAATTGTGCTCCGATTGCCCATATCAGACATGGGAATGTCTGAAGGACAGAATAGACTATTTGAAGAGAAAATATAGAGAGGTGAAGAAAGTGAACAATGCATCGGGACGGGGAAGGATCACTTGCCCTCACTACGATGAGCTTGATGAAATTCTAGGTGAGTAACAGTTAGCATGGTTAGGCCTACATCATGATATACAGCCTGTCACTTTAGCTATAAGTAACATTAGGGCGTACCTGTTGAATTTTTAGTCTGAAAAATGTATTTTGTTATGCGAGATGAAAATTCTAAATGGGATGCAGTACCAAAAACAATTTTAAAGTACGGTTCAGTGATTAATAATTTTTTTTTAAATTATAGGCTATTATTAGACCCAGTAGCTGTGGCGCTGAACTCCCTTTTTAATTTTGGGGTTGACGGTCGGTCTAGCGCCCCAGAGAATTGTATAGGGCTAGATGTGTTGTACACAGAAATTGTAGTTTTTGCACTTCACGCTACTTGTGCCGAAAATGTCCCCAAATAACAACAAAGACATCACATATCAATCGTCCGCCATCTTGTGTGGCTCTCCGCCACACACACCATACACATGTGACTTCATGCTCGTTTCTGATTGGCAGAGAGCCAATCCAAGATGGTGGACGATTTTAAACGATGTCAAAATTTTCATTGGAAAACATTGATTTTCATCAAAAGGAATGATTGTGAGTACAAAAAATAGCCTGCATTTCATCCTTGACAATCGGAGAAGAGATTGAGCGATTTTCAACCCGATCTGTGGTGTCTTTGTTGTCATTTGGGGACGTTTTCGGTGCAAGTAGCGTGAAGTACAAAAATTGCAAATTTTTTCCGCGTACAACACATCTAGCCCTATACAATTCTCTGGGGCGCTAGACCGACCGTCAACCCCAAAATTAAAAAAGGGAGTTCAGCGCCCCATTTACTGGGTCTAGGCTAGTAAACAAAATGATATACATTTTCATAAATATTGAATTTGTATACGACGATGTAAAATCCAGTAGGGCCTCATTTTTAGAAAAGTATGGTGGCTTGTCATTTTACTCTGAGCAAAATGAGAAATGAAGCATCTGCTTACAATATTTCAAGAAATGTTTGTGTCATGGCTAGCAATTACCATGTTTTGTTCAAATTGTCATTGTCAACAGGGAGACGTCCAATGACGAATTGCCGGGCTTTTCATCACGCTGATGCAGACCTGAGCTCAGATGAAGATAGCTCACAAGATAGTGCACCCCCATCTGTACAAAGTGACCTGGTGAACTACGCACGAGGTATTGAATTGTAGATATTAATATATAATTGTGTTCCTCACCGAAGTACACTGCAAACCTTTACATTTGAGTAGAGTAATGAGACTTGATTCAATATTTGCCTTTCAGAAACAATAACCGACGACATGAATGCGATGGATGAAGAAAGTGGGCATACATCAAATGACACATCATCACAGAGTTTGAACACATCTGCGGAACTCGAACCAGAGAGTGCAGTTGATCAAACAAAAAAGAAAGCAAAGCAGGAGAAGTACAATGGTATGTACTAGTTGCTTTATTTTGAGAACATTGTTTGAAAATTAATTGGGTGCTTTGATTTGATTTGAAATGGTTTATTAAGTTAAAATTTATTCTCCGCCAAAGGCCGAATTGAAAAATTTGTATATGGACATGAACTTAGAAAATGATAAATAGCACATAAACAAAATTCAAGAGAAAAAAAGGAAAATTAATGGTTAATAGCACACCCAAATTTTTTTTAAAATCAACTTTAACAGATAAACTAGAGATTTTTTTCTTAAAAATAGGAATTGCAATTTGGAGGAGTTACTTTATTTTAAAATCAGAGCCATATTTGCCGAGTGAATAAAAACTGAGAACCAAGTATGGTACTGCGTAACCCTATGGTGTGTGTGTGTGTGAAAAAGTCATAAAATTAACTGTGTAGTCTGTTTGTCTTCCCAAACTTATCAGGTCTAATGACAAGGAAACGGCGTGGGAAACGTTCCCAGATTGAGGAGGCCATGGCGACCAGCATCTCAACGCTCATTGAGTCCCAACAAGCTACAAGAGATGACTCAATGTTGGAACTTCTTCAACTTGAGAAGGATCGCTTCCAGTGGGAACGAGAGAGAGACCGTAGAGAAGACCAGTGGAGACGTGACAAGCTGGCAGCACAGCAAGCAGCACAGCAAACAGCAACTCAGCAAAATCACCAGTTGCTGCTACAGCTTGCCAGCATGTTTGCAAATAACAGCAACACAAAAAGTTATGCAAATTTGGCCCCATGCAACCCAACACCAAACAAGGACATGCCGGGCCCAGTACACCCTTACATTGATCACAACACCTTCAATTTCAATCCACAGCCACCTCATTTCTAGAAACTTCCCATTTCCAACAACTCCCTCTCCAGAAATCATTTGTTTTAACCATAGTGTAGTATGAACCTTACTAATGAAAATTAAAGAAAATATATCCCTTTTCAGCTGCATCATTTTTTTTTGTTAACGAAAGCTAGATTCTTAGTACATGTACATTCTTTTGATGTTCAAGTTCATTAGCATTGAACATTGATATGACTCGATAAAAAACTTTCATTCATTTATTTTTTCTAATTTTTTGCCATTTTAATATATTCATGTGCAGTCTTTATACATCATTCCGTCCATGTTGAAAGGAGTGACCTGTAATAACAACATTAATTTACCTGCTTTTTTTATTTTACGGGTTCTTGTTACGGGTTAACCAATACCAAAGTTATGTAAGTTTGTAGTTATATGTATTTGTAACCACATATTTTGCCATTTTCAGAGTTTGAAATTTACAGCCATTTCTTGCAAACATTAGCATTGAACATTGATATGACTCGATAAAAAACTTTCATTCATTTATTTTTTCTAATTTTTTGCCATTTTAATATATTCATGTGCAGTCTTTATACATCATTCCGTCCATGTTGAAAGGAGTGACCTGTAATAACAACATTAATTTAACTGCTTTTTTTATTTTACGGGTTCTTGTTACGGGTTAACCAATGCCAAAGTTATGTAAGTTTGTAGTTATATGTATTTGTAACCACATATTTTGCCATTTTCAGAGTTTGAAATTTACAGCCATTTCTTGCAAACTATATTAAGAAAAACATCAATTTTTTTTATTGGTATTATCTAAGGAAATTTGTCAAGTTTCTGTGCAGTATGATCAGTCATGTCAAGCAAACATATACCGGTAGTCAAGGTTTTTGTTTTTATTTACAGATTTAGTTGTACATGCATTATAACAAAGTGTCAATCAGAATTCAGAAGTATGTTGTTATACTTATACTTGTGTATTACTTTGATGAATATTTAATTACTTATACACAATCACGTGTAGTAAACACCTTGATACACGTAGTACAGATACATTGTTATGCCACTCATCCTAAGTTCCTAACAATCGCTACCAGCCCTAACAGAACATTTCATTTTTGCAATATCTAATTGTATACAATTATTACTTCTTGCCATAAAATAGAACCTTCATGTCAGTTTTTTTAACACATCTGTCAGGTTTAGTGCCCATTGTTTTATCATCAATCTCTCCTACTATTAACGGTCTTTCAAAATGTTTAATGGCAATAATTATATTCTCATTGTTTACACAAACTTCAAATTATATCAGTAGTTGGGTTATTTAATCGTAATAAAACAAGTTTTAAGACTATCACATCCTTGTCGTCACTGTGTTTTCAACCAACCCTGGATCAGATGCATGCGCAGACAAAAGTCAGACCCATTTTATCACTGGATTTATCAATGAGATAACATGAAATGATGACAATCAAACAATACAGCTAATAAGGATCATAAAATTAATGAAGACACTTGTTATTTATTTAATTTAATTACTGTATCTAATTTATTTATTTAATTATTTAAGAAATGCCTTGTCAGTGCATTACGTATTTGTTCTCCGGTAGCAGTGGCAGCAATTTCCTCTTCATTGTTAACTCTTTCGTCAGGCTGGTCAGCATCTTCAGGTTTATCTTGTTCCAAATCCCCATTGTCCAGTTTCCACGTTTCACAGAAGTTGTGCAGTACAATGCATGCAGAGACTAAAATATGAACATTTTTAGCATGCGAGTCATTTCTCTTCATGATACACCTCCAACGTCCTTTCAAACGGCCAAAGGCATGTTCCACCAGGATGCGGGCTCCACTAAGTCTTACATTGAAGCGAAGTTGTTCAGGAGTTGCTATTGCCTCTGCGTATGGTTTCATCAGAAATTCCGTAAGCCCATATGCGGAATCTCCTAATATGACAATTGGAACATCTTGGTCGTCAATTTGTCTTGTCAGTTTGGGATAGAAAGTTCCATTCTTAAGTTTAAAGAAAAGTTTAGATGATTCAAACACCCAGGCATCATGGCATTTGCCAGGTTGTCCAACGTCAAAGTCAATAAATTTAAACTCGTGGTCAACTAGGCCTTGCAAAATAACACTGTACCAACCTTTTCGGTTGAAATAATCAGTGTGGTATTGATCTGGGGCAATGATTGGAATGTGAGTCCCATCAATTGCCCCACCACACATCGGGAACCCATATTTAGCCTCAAATATGCGGATCATTCTGTTGACACTCTCACCCTTTGGTCTCTTCACATAGATGGGCTTCAGAAATGTGCAAATGGCATTGCACACATCCCAAAAACCATCACAGGCTGTAGTGCGTCCCACACCAAACAAATTGCTAATGGTGCGGAATGACTCGCCAGTAGCTAGCCGATACAATGTTAGTGCTACAAGCTTAACTGTGCTCACAGGCTGCCTCATGTTTGTATCTTGACGCATGATGTGTTGCTGCAGTTGATTGCAGAGGAGCTGAAAGGCTGCTCTTGTCATCCGAAAGTTCTCGTACCACTGCCTGTCTGTGAACTGTGTAAGGACATCTATTTCCCACCACTGGCAACTGCGTTGTCTTCTCCAGACTGATATTGGTGAATACACAGCAGAAACTGTTGGGGGAAGAAAGACAACAAATTGAAACATACATGTAGCAATTTCTGTAGCAAAGTTTGTCCATTATTCCATTACTAAAATGGATGCCTGTGCGTACTTCATCTGGTTGTGTGTGATTTTGAAAGAGTAGGTCTCTTGCGCAGCTATTGCCTCTTAAGTTACTAGCCCGGCAGTAGTACTAGTAGTGGCGGGTTGTGCAATAATTTTCAAGACATGACAAGACAAATTTAGTTTAAAGGTAGTATCATACTTTGGTTTTTGTCAAAGAAGTACAGATTCATGGGTAAAAATATCAAAGAAGATACAGTCACAGTCATCTGTGAAAATTTAAGTGCCATACGGTGCCTACTTTTTGAGAAAACAGTGAAAAACGGCCATGGTATTTAAGTCTTTTCTCTTTTATTTCTGATATTTTAAAAGACCAAAAGAAAAAAAGAAAAAAAATTTTGGTCGTTGTTTTATTAATCTGAATAAATACACCATTTCAGGCGGAAAAATTTTAACGGTAGGTTTCTACTAGCATCATCTTCATACCCTGAAAGTTTTACGTAAACATATGAACATTTCTGATTTGGTGTAATGGTGTAATTACCAAAGTATGATTCTACCTTTAAAAAAGTATTTGAGATCGAGATTTTTCATTCACATAGATCATTACAAATGCTATGAAATGGTGGACTTAAAAAATGCTCTGAAATATTGGTCATTTTAACTCACATAATCCACTCAAAATCACGGCGAAAAAAAGCGTTGACTCGTTCTGTCTTCGTTGTTGGTTCTCAAAACATCTCCGTAGCAGCCGCATTCTCCGTCTGTTCCGCGATCTTTCTATCGCCCGAGACCCCTGTCGTCGTTGTGACTCCTGAGAAGCTTGAGGGATTGCCCTTATACCAACTAAATCGCTCAATATCTCCACCAATTCTGCCATTATTAAATCTTGAAAATACAACCCGTACTTTTCACGAAACTGTTGCAACGCTGAAAGACCGGAACGTACATGTACGTACACGCTCGAGCTGTGACTTCCGTACTATACTGTGTCGAGTGTGAAAACTCGCGCGCGAATAGTGCCAAAGGTCACTGGGATATCTGACCCGGCGGATGTCACGTGACAACATTGTAAGTTTTACTTGACAAAACCCGTCCGCACTGGACTTTACAGCGACGTAAAACTAACATTGTAACTCTTCAGCTACCCAGTTGGCCCTGTAAGATTTACCGCTGTGGAGGGTAAAATTAACAATCGACGTCCGACACTTGACAATTTGGGAAGTCTTCCGGCCGTCCGCATTGGACTTAATTTGGTAAAACTGACAAGAGTCTCCGTAAGAGTTACCAAAATAAGTCCAATGCGGACAGGGCTCAAGTCAATAGCTGAGAAGCGTTACGGCCATAACGCTTCTCAGATTCATAATTTTTGGAGATAAAAAGTGACATATTTTTCCATAACCGCGGTACTTCGAATTGAACGTTTCACAATATGCATTATACTATCCAAAGCAGCTGTACTTTTCACCAAGTAAGTTTTTATTGCCATAAATTTTCAGAGTCATTACCAAACGTATGCAATGCCTTTAAAGGTAGTATCATACTTTGGTAAGAAACCAAAACAGAACTGTTCACAGATTTACGTATAACTTACAGGGTATGAAGATGGTGGTGGTAGAAACATACCGTTTAAGTTTTTCCGCCTGAATTTATCCAGAAATTAGAAAAACAACGACAAATAATCTGTTTGATCTTTTAAAAGATCAAAAATAAAAGAGAAAGACTTAAGAAGTACTGTGGCTGTTTTTCACATTTTTTTTTTCAAAAAGTGGGCACCGCATGGGACTGAAAATTTTTTCACAGATGACTTTTACTGTCCTTATATTTTTGCCCATGAATCTGCATTTCTTTGATAAAAACCAAAGTATGATACTACCTTTATGGGGTTCAAGAAATATTATTACCAAAATATATTAAAATATGTCTCATTTCATAATCATTTCTTTTATACCATGTACTCAAATTTCCGAAAGAGAACAATTGTGTTTGCTACACAATTCATCTCTTTATGAGTTTCCGATTCTTAAAATTTTCTTTTAGCCGAATCCTAATTTCGACAGCCCAATGGATTTAGACACAGATGTTCGTATATAATTGCATCATATTGTTTTTGTTCATTTATAATACATTTTCATATTTCATCCTTTCTTGTCGCTCCTTTCTCCTTACGGCAACTAATATGACCACTCTTTAATATTAATATAACGATTTTCATTCCTCACTATAAATCTAACGAGAATGGACATTCCAAATGGACAAGGATGGACACCAAAACTCATTAAGGGAAAGACAGATAGGGTAATTTGAAATATGGCCAATAAAAACGATTGCGTCATTTATAAGTGGTAATATAATTTTGGTTAATTTATGATATTTTTTGCTTAGGAGTAATTTTACCTCTCTTTCTCATTTTTGTTGTTTTATTTGTATCATTATCGTGAAACTTTACGTCAGTTTGACTTAGAATATCTTAATGTTGAGTCACTTATTTACACTTGCAGGGAAACGTACTGGCCGTATTTAGAGGCTTTGGTAGATGTAAGCAATTGGATGCTAGTTTTCCTGGTCAGTCCTCACAAATTAATATTTACTTTAGATTCTTGGAGTTAGAAGAGTCTGATGTTTCGATACTATCGCATGATATTTCTCAATGGCTACATATGTGATTCAGTCTTTTCCTGGTCCACTCTATCTCCTTTGTTTGGCTTTATTGAGATAACTTCTTGTTGGAATTAGCTGGTCAAACAAGCGATAGGAACGATTCTGTTCAGTCCATTAGCTATATGCATTAAACACTGGAAATTACCCTATGGGTCCTGACAGATAGTATAATTGCACACACGTGATGCGAATATGCACGGAAACAGGTTCCAATTTCTCAGATCTGCTTAGCACAAAAAATGCTTAGCACAAACATAGCATGCCCAATAAAACAAACCCCATTGAAAATTTCATTTGATATTCGTGGTCAGCGAACAACAGACAAAGAACAATATGTGATACAAAACACATGGAAATTTGGTTGTTCATCCTGTTTTTACTTAGACAGGAATGTCATGCTTAGCGAATTATTGTGCTAAGCAGCTGTATTGAAATTGGCCCTAGTTCTGGTGCCTTTTCGTTTCCTTTTTTCAGTCGTTATTATTCATGAATTATTTTTATGCGATGGTTTAACACTGGGTACGTATCTTAAAGTAAATATCATACTTTGTTTTTGTCAAAGAAATGCAGATTCATGGGCAAAAAAAGAAAAGAAAAACAGTCACCCTAGTGAGATTCCTAGGCCCATATGGTGCCGACTTTTTGAGAAGACGGTGAAAAACGCCCACGTTATTTATAAAATCATTTCACCATTATTTTTTAAAAGATCAATATTGTTTTTTATTTCTCTCAGTGGTTTTAATATTTTGTGGATAAACTCAGCATTGCAAACAGAATTATTTTAACGATATGTTTCTACCATCACCGTCTTTATACCCTGTAAATTATAGGTGAATCTGTGAAGATTTTTATTTCGGTATGCTACCAAAGTATGATACTACCTACTACTATGTTAAATGATCACGCTTCACATTTCCGGAATTTGCCAGGTATGTGCGCTTAATTACACATAATGGTGCATTATTATCTTCAATCAAATCATGTTCATGCTTTTTTTTACTATGAACCAGATTTTAGTCAGCGTGCACCTTAAATGGGACGGAACTCCAACGCGTGACGTCACGATGGCAGTCCCACTCCACGGCCTTCCCACTATAAAACAAGTCGCGCCATGCTACTTCAGCCATCAAGTGCTGGTGAACAGAGCGACTCGCGAGAATTCACAGTAGACGATCGACGAGCGGACTGCACTTACGTTAAGATTTTTTGAGGCGCTCTTTCGACAAGTTGACTGGTTGATACTGCAAAAGTTTGACTTCGAAACGTCAGGAAGCTTATTCACGTCCAAGGTAAGATTGTTCATTATTTGCTGTTACTGTGTGTCACAAACATAACATTCAAAACATCGCGTTGTAGCGCTTCCAATCTGCATACTCTATTCGTTATCAAGAAAGAAGAATACATAATTGATCTGAATCAATACCATAAATATTTAAGTGGACTGTTGTTTTTCCCGAAATGCTGCCACGTTCGAACAATCTGCGTCTCAAAAACCGTGCAAAAACAATTTAGATAAATCTAACAACATTCTGAAATTCCAAATAATTGGAATAAATGCGTTCTTCTAAAAAGGCATAACCAATGGCACATTTAAATCACTACGCTGATTCGTTAAACGATTATTTTTCATTGGATGAATGGAAGTAATGTTAATATTTGGGTTAAGTTGTTCGCAATTGTTTTTCATTGTTCTTCTCCTTCAACTTCGAAAAAAAAAAGGATGATGAATTCCGTCGAAAGCGTTTTGGTTAGGTTTTTAATTTGAAGCTCATTGCCTTAATTCAAACATAAAACACCAATGGTTTTTAGTGTATTTACTTAAGTTTTTTGTAACATACAGATTATTATCTTTGCGACCTACATCTGAAGTTTTTTTTTAACGAGACTGATATGCAATATGGAGGAGAAACCATATATAATTTGTTCACTCTGAATTTGCAAAATTTGCAAAGATTTTCATATAAAGATATTATAACACCACGACCGTTTAGTTCTGAAGTGGTACCGCTATTTGCAAACTCGTAGTTAAAGGTAGAATTATACTTTGGTAAGAAACCAAAACAGAAATGTTCACAGATTTACGTATAACTTTCAGGGTATGAAGATGGTGCTGGTAGAAACCTACCGTTAAAATCTTTTCACGTGAAATTGTGAATTTATCTAGAAATTAGTAAAACAACGTCCGAAAATCTTCTTGATCTTATAAAAGATCAAAAATAAAAGAGAACAGACTTAAGAAATACTGTGGCAGTTTTTTACGATTTTCTCAAAAAGTGGGCACCGTATGGGACTAAATTTTCACAGATGACTGTGATTGTATCTTCCTTGATATTTTTGCCCATTAATCTGTACTTCTTTGACAAAAACCAAAGTATGATACTACCTTTAAAAGGTGTACACGCCCTAGGTATGTTATTTTAGCACAAGCTTTTTGACATCAATAAGTGATATGTTGTATCTTGTGGGATCCGGGACGGTCCGGAAAAAAAACATATATCTTGAGAATTAGGTTGTGAAGAATCTAGGTTGTTAGTGCAACGACAAATCTGAAGTAGCAGTGTTGCTTTTCTAACTGAAGTAACGGTCTTAAAATTCCCTTTAACATGTCCTGTGTAAATAAATGGCAATCCGGGTGTGTTGACGGAACGCCAACTTCGTGCCACGGTTCCGGGTCTCCGGAACGTGAACAAAATGTATAATGCAGACGGATCGAGTACACAATTTCATGTATTAAGCTATTTTGTCGTTGTTGATTTATGCGAGTCTCTGTTCTCCAAGGACGTATTCACCATTAGCGTATTATTCAGAGCTTTCATGTGCCCATGAGAGAAAAATGCACTGGCGTTCAAATGGCAAAAACGCATATTAAAGGTAATATCATACTTTGGTTTATGTCAAAGAAATACAAATTCATGGGCATATATATCAAGGAAGATACAGTAACAGACATCTGTTAAAATTTCAGTCCCATACGGTGCCCACTTTTTGAGAAAATGATCAAAAATGGCAACAGTATTTCTTAAGTCTTTTAACTTTTATTTTTGATCTTTTAAACAATCAAAAAGGTTTTCGGTCGTTGTTTTACTATTTTTTTTGGATAAATACACCATTTCAGGCGGAACAATTGTAACGGTAGGTTTCTATTAGCATTATCTTCATACACTGAAAGTTATACGTAAATCTGTGAACATTTCTGTTTTGGTCTCTTACCAAAGTATGATACTCTTTATATACCTTAAAACATCAACCTTTAAAAAGGTGAATTTTGATTTGGGAAGCAATCACAGTGGTTAGGGTGAGATATCTTACATGGGTGATACTACAGCCCAATCTCGCTACTGCAGCTTCAGCTAGACGGCAGAGTAAATTGGGCAGAAGGTTGAATTTACCGGCTCTTTTCAGAGCCACAACGTTCATAACAAGTATGATAGTACGTATCATGGTGTTGCCGCAAAATCAATTATCGTATGAGCATTTCCTCGGTTTTTGTAACGTAAGGTACCTCTTTTTTGGTCATATTTGCATGCATTTCAGGGAGCCATAAGTGGTATACTTGCTGATTCCAATAAGACGTTTTTAAATTGGAGTCTTGCAAGAATGATTGATCAAGGAATAGGTCAAAGTCACTTAAAGGTAACTTACGTAACCGTGGAATTGCCCTTATGGTATTTGTAGGGCTTCCGCATAATGTAACTTTCACGGTATGAAGATAGTGTTGGTAGGGACATACATTTTTATCTAAGCAAGATCAAAAATACTTCTTTATGTTTTATAAGAAATAGTCTGCTTTTCGTTTTTTTCTCTTGAACCAGATGTCCGATTATGCTCAAATTTGCACAAGGTTATTTTTCCATGTACGTGCTGGAATAGACAAAGTGGGGGTGTTTTGTGTGATATTTACCAATCATGAACTTATATCTTAAAAGGGCATGTGCAACATTTATAAAGGTGACAGAGCAGCTGTTCATAATTTGAATTGTTATGGAATAACACGAAACCTGTGAAATTTTCAGCTCAATTGATTTTTGGAAACAGTCGAAAACTGCAAAAATTGTTGTAATTGTTGCGCAAACTTGTGTGGGAATAGCTGTCTCATATTCTTTGATCATACAAAGATAAAAATAATGTTTCGGTGTTTGGTTTGGATGTTTTCTGCGTTTTTTTGGATAAATACATCACTTCAGGCAAAAACATGTCCACAGTACGTTTCTGAAATTACTGTTTTTATACCCTGTAAGTTATACGTAAATCTGTGAACGTTTCTGTTTTGGTCTGTTACAAATGTTGTACGTGCCATGTAGGTATATCTCTCAAAGTAAATGCATGGTCACAACCGGGTTGTCGTTTTAATTTTGATTCTGCAACAAATGTTAAAATAAATTAAGGCGGGATTTTGGTTTAAGGTTCGGTAGGGCAATTTCATTTAACATTTTGTAGGCGTCTGGCAGTTTTTCAGTAATAAGGCTAGTATGTCAGGGGAGGTGTTTGTGTATAGGTAGTATAATTGATCGTAACCATAGAATGGCTTCACGGGAATATGGATTGACATGCTTACCAGTGTAATGCGACATTGACAAGTCTAGTGAATGAAATGGAGAACTTTCAAAACATTGACCATCCCTGCCGTGTTTATCCTTCCTGAGACCTGTAACATAGACGTAGAGGTATCAATTGCCTAGCTAGGGGACCCAGTTTGTTTGTAGTGTAAATAGACAAGCGGTCTGCATGTTTTGTCTATACATGTGATTGGTTCCTATAGAAACACACGGTACCGTATCACAGCTCAAAGGTATTCTTTGTGCTTCCGCCTTGGATAATTGCATGCTTTGATGCTGTCAGTCTTGAAGATTTATTCAAATTCTAACCTACTAAATTTGGTCGAGTCTTCTTAAACAAACACTGAGTCGTCTGCGTCGGCTGCATTTATATGTTCGGTTTTTCAACAGCATCTAAAATTACACACTAGCAAATCAAAAACCTTAAATCCTTTCTAAATTCTGTTCGGCGCGACTTTCATCCAATTTACTGCCATTGTTTACATCTGCATTTACAATGACAGTTAAGCTGCAATGTGTGAAGGTTTCTTTACAAACTTTAGAATCTTCACAGGAAATCAGGGATCTTGAAAATGAGGACATGTTGGGAAACTTGAGAAATCAAGGAAATAAGGTGATTCACGAATGTAGGATATTGTGTCACGGGTTTGGTGATTCCACGTTTACTCAGCCGAGCGTTGTATTAGCACTGTCTACTCAAATACCACTCAGATGGTTTGAGAAAACGTCAGGCAAATGCAAAGACAGTTAATTATATCTCTTGGAATAGTGGGTGTGTAGAACATGTTTATGGCTTGTGATTATTCGGTTTGGTGGCATTTTTAAAACGTAATGACTCGAAGGCGAAGATCGATTTCACTCAAGTCGTACTTCACTCATTTGTTTTTGGCTTCCTTCTTATTTTTCTTCTCAACTTCTTATAAAAGACACACTACGGACGCCTACCTTATACTGCCAAAAGTGGTCGCAAGCATATTGGCGAATGAAAAAGAACTTCAGCGAAACCGTCTTATAACCGTTTGCAAAGGCTTACGACTGTTTTGCAAACGGTAACAACTGTTTGCGGAAAAATAGATTCGCAAAGAAATTTTGAACATGTTCAAAATTTCTTTGCGACAGGAAAAACAATTTGCAACAATGAAAACTCTTTACGAACTTTTTGTGCAACCTTTTACGAACCCTGGCGAAATCTCAAATTCGCTAAATTCGTAAGCATCCGCCGCTACGTGAGATACTAGCTTTAAGCGACGTTCTCTCGTATTCGTTAAAAATCTGCTCGTAGAAATAGCAAGAAATAAAAAAAAAATGTACCCTGCTGTGGAAAATTAAAATTACACGAACTTGTTAAGTTGGGTGGAGAAAATGCTATATCGATGAGGAAAACCTACATCAAGAAATGAAACAAAAATATTCAAGCAAAACAAAGTGCCTACCTCATTTCTAATGTTTCTAGAATAAACTGTACTCCAAAGACCATATGCCAGTATGCAGGTTACCCGATGACACAGCAGAGCATTAGTTTCTCTCGTCAAAATAGTATTTAATCTTTGTAGACGTTTCACAGTCCCAACTCTTCACAAGTCAGAGAAAAATAATGACCGAATCAGATCTTAACAACCTGCAAAATGACTGGATATTATCCGTAAAACAATTTCTTTTATATTAAATTGCCATCTGTCAAACTGTTGATTAAACCTGTAACTCACATAACATTTTATTATAGATGATACTCGTATTTAGGCGAAGCTTATGAATTTTTAAATTCTATAACAGTCTAAAGCCGTCTTTGGTTCTTGACCAGCTCAGATGGTGTTCATCTTGTCACCGCTGTGAAAACCTAATATTGCATGAAACTTTCCTAACCTGGGATAGCGACATCAATCTTCAAAATAACATAAATCATAAAATCATAACACCAAAGAGTATGCAATCATACCGACTATTCATATAGGCCTACATGTAAATTGCTTATGAATTATTATTGCTTATTAAGACAAATGTTGGCGCAGCATTGGACTTTTTTGTTATTAATGATGCGATATGACACCTTCAAATATGTAAGCTTAAAGATACTTTTATACTTTGGTACCTTACCGAGACATGAATCTTCACAGATTAACCTATATCTTACAGAGTTTAAAGGTGGTATCATACTTTTTTAGAAACCAAAATAGAAATGTTCACAGATTTACGTATAACTTACAGGGTATGAAGATGGTGGTTGTAGATACATACCGTTAAAATGTTTCCGCCTGAAATGGTGTATTTATCCAGAAATTAGTCAAACAACGACCGAAAATCGTTTTGATTTTTTTAAAGATCAAAATTAAAAGAGAAAAGAGTTAAGAAATACTGTGGCTGTTTTTCAATGTTTTCTCAAAAAGTGGGCACCGTATGGGACTGAACTTTTCACAAATGACTGTTACTCTATCTGTCTTGGTATTTTTGCCCATGAATCTGTATTTCTTTGATAAAAACCAAAGTATGATATTACCTTTAAGCATAATACACAGATAACGCACACTCAGACAGCAACAGTTTCAAATGAAGACAGACATTAATAAGGTATAATCATACATAAAATGACTACTGACTTGCGTAAACAGGTTTTCAAATTCAAGTTTGCTAACGGGTGAAAATTATAAATTATCACATTACTGATACACACTGGAGGCGATGGACCATAGCAGTAATGATTTGCGCTCATCCCCGTCTTACAAACGTCCTAGTCGTGATGAATCACAGTAATGCACGTAATGGGCAACTTGTGCACTCTCCAGTGTGATAACCGGCACAGTGTACTGTGAGACAAAAATAACTCCTGAAATTAAATTGATAGATTAGATCTTTAAGCAGTAAAAATGCCATGTTGTATTTAAACTAATTTTCCCTCACTAGGCTAAGCAGTAATGCTTAAAACAACGCCATTAATATTGCGTTTCACAGTAATTATTAAAGGTAATATCATACCTTGTTTTTTATCACTGAAATACAGATTTATGGGCAATATCAAGACATGTACAGTAACAGTCATCTGTGAACATTTCAGTCCCATACGGTGTCCACTGAACAGTGGAAAACAGCCACAGTATTTCTTAAGTCTTTTCTATTTTATTTTTGATCTTTTAAAAGATCAAAAAGATTTTCGGTCGTTGTTTTACTAATTTTAACGGTATATATTTCTACCACCGCCATCTTCATACCCTGTAAGTTATATGTAAATCTGTGAACGTTTCTGTTTTGGTTTCTTATACCAAAGTATGGTACTACTAAAAAATAGCTCACTTCCAAGGTTGCTGAAGACATACCACAAGTATATAAATACACAATACATCAAAAAACCTTATAAATAAAGATCTCATTTATTTTAAAATGACCAACACATAACTGTCTAGTAACTATTTGGTCCATTTTCGTTTTCCATAAATGAGCTGTCAATTTCAAAACGTAAGAATGCCCTTAAAACTGCCCGATTTCCAAATGTTTTATTCTCTTTGATTAAAAAGTAGTACCTATTCTTAGACGAGTGGAAAACTTGGGCGCAAACAAATTTCCGAACTTCGTATACTCGTTGGATGAAAACGAACAATTTTAATAAACAAACAAAACGTATATTTCCAATGTTCAGGAGAAATACAGAAATACGTACTTAGTTAGCAACTACAAGTAACTAAATTTTAACTAACATTTTGATCAACCAGTTTGTTTGAATTGTTCATATTTTAAATAAAATTCCGTGGATCCTTTACATTTTCAGCTAAGGTATAAACAAAAGTTAGGTTTTCAAGTTAGAATGACCTTAAATTAATTAATCAATTTGGATTTATAATGCCTACGTAATATGTTGTTTTCGAAATACGTTGTTTGTGAAAAATGCAGTGTTTTTGGAAAAAACCCACACACTGCACGTATTTATGGACAAGCCTAATACATATAAATTGGGTACCTTTGCATCATTGCTTGTATTGAACGTATCTTAAACAATCCTTGGGATATAGCGGTTTGTGAGTGGTTCCGTGGCTTCTGACTGCCAAACGAACAAAGATAATTGACTATTGGGGACACCACCAACATAGGGCTTGATACCTCAGTTGGAAAGAGCGCCGATACGGTTTTCCGGAGGTCGCTGGTTCGAATCTCTCTTCAGTCAATTGCGTCTTTGTTCACTTTCCAACGACATAATCAATCGTCATAAAATAACCACAAGAGAAACTGACTGAATTTAAAGTAAATTAAAAGTGAACAAAGAAACGTTGACTGGAGCGGGATTCGACCCAGCGACATATAAATCATGGTAGCGAATTATCTATATAATAAATGTTTCTTTCTCTTGACAGCATAACCAATCGTCATGGCAACTACAAATGTAACAAAGATGGCCGCCTTCATCTTCGCCGTCATGTGTCTAGTCCACTGCGCATGCTCAACTCCTGTTCAACAGCTAAGAGAAAGAAGGGAGGCTAGCGAATCAAGACAAGTTGAATCCGGTAAGAGAGTCGTCAAATGTTGAATTATTGGAAAATGACCCCTTACAATAATTATAACCAAAGATTATATAGCGCTAAGCCTAAGATGGAGAACTCTCCACTGAAACGCGTAATCGCCATGGGCGCCATTCTGGTTTGAGGGCGGGCACTCGGTGTACTGAGTTTCGATAGCATGATGTCAGCGAAGTGTGCAGTACTAATGCAAAAAACCACAAAATATCACCGTTTTCATAATTATTCAGTGGCTTCACATCAATGTAAAATATTTCTATTTACAATAAACAAAAGGTTTCAATCTAATTCGGGACAAAATTTTGCCTAACACTCTCATTTTCTTTGATAAAGCGTCCAACATCCATGGACCTTATCGGAGATAGCCTGCGCGCGCAAAGGACAGTGGGTAGCATTGGGTTTAAACGTTTTACCACACGCGTCGACATGCGTAAATTCGTAAAGCTGCCGGCTCGCGAAGTTGAAAGTGTCTTTTTTCCTAGAAGAAAGCCTCGCTTTGAGTTGTTATACATAACGATGCTGCACAACGGTCCATGGAATGTTACTGTCGAGTCACTTGTTCCAGCGGTGTAAAGTTGAGTACTTATTTATAGTTGAATTTTCATGTCCATACGTTTTATGCACTCAGCGCCAGCCCTAACAACCCTGCGTTTCCCAGAGTGCTTTGCGCACAGCCAGTTTTGCGCTATCTCCGATAAGGTCCATGTCACGTGTACAAACTACCAGTTTCGCACCGAAATGGCGGATCGCGACTTCCATACAAGTTAACACGCGCCCTTTGGTCAGTTATCCATCTTGCGCATAGCGCTATATAATCTTTGATTAAAACACTTGTGTTAACAATTTATGTGGAGACTTCACAAAATCATTCATATAGCATTAGACTTAGCCAAATGATGGATGTGTGTTCGCACTGTGGAATTAATAAATTCATAAGGTAACTCTTTGCAACCCACAAAGCCAGCTAGAATGAAAAAGAAACCATCTGTGGCAGAAGGAAAACATCATTCCCACACAAATGTAAAATATTCATCAATATTCGCAGCATGAACTTGCACACCTACATCGTGTTATACAACTTTAAATATTTCATTTTCTAGTCACGAAACAGAGCAGCATTTCTCCAGTGAAGTAGGTCAATTTTAGAAAATGGGATCATCGCACATCAGCAAATGGCTCGTTCAGAAGACGTGTACGCAAAGCACAAGCATGTTTCCATATTTAAAGGAAACTGTTTTTCACATCTAAAAAATGCGTTCGAAAAAAGTGCATTTTGAAGCAAATTGTATTATATCTGTTAGTACAACGCATATAGTTAAAAAAAAAAGAGACAAATTATAACTAATACTGCAAATTGGTTTGGAAGTAATGCATTGGTAGACTCAAATAATAAAAAAAAAATATCCGACCCTCCTAAAGCGCAATTGTCAATAAATACGGCTACTTGAATTCTTAAGAATAACTATATCCAAAATACATAATTATATTAGAAATTTTAACGTTTTAGGTAATTTCAAACTGTGGCTTTTACCAAATAAATGCAGATTCGTGGGCTAAGATATCAAGAAATATATGTGGAATTCGAAGTCCCATACAGTGCTCACATTTTGAGAAAGCAGTGAACAACGCCCAAGATATATATATTTTTTTTATTTTTTTTTTATATGATTCTAGATCTCCCGAAGATCAAAATTGTTCTTTGTCTTTGGTTGTACTCTTGTCTAGATAAATAAACCATTTCAGGCAGAACCATTTTAACACTATGTTTCAACCATCACCATCTTTATAACCTGTAATGTATAGGTAGATTTGTGAAGATTTCTGTTTTGGTTTGCTTCCAAAGTATGATAGTACCTTTTAAATGTACAACATATTCAATTTCTTTTGGGAAAACCACTACAAACAAAATTAATTAGCGTCAATGAGACATTCTTGTAAAGGTGCAGTTCAGGATTGGTAACAGAAATGTTCACAGATCTCCGTATAACTTTTAGGATATGAAGATGGTACTGGTAGAAATATACTGTTCAATATTTCCACCTGAAACGATTTATTTATCCAGATATTACCGAAACAAAGGCCAAAAGCAGTTTTGATCTAGGGGTAAGATCAAAACCATCCTTTGTGTTAGATACGAAAAGAGGGGTCGGGTTTTCACTATTTTCTCGTGACTCAGATGTCCGATTGAGCTCAAATGGTCACAGACTTATTAGTTCATGTACATGCTGGATTAGACAAAGTGTGAGTGCTGTTCTGTTATCTTTACTAATCATTTAATATATCTTTCACGTCAAGATCTGAATTAAAGCTTAATATGTGGTAGACAAGCACTCGGATCAACATTTCCTTTGGACCTATTAAGTTAGATATTTTTCCTCTACATCATCTATTGAAAGGTTATCACAAATACAAATCGCCAATTACACAGCTTAAGATACAAATGAAAATACAGATCCCACACGGGAGGCTCCCCATACGATGCTAGACTTTGATAAAGACATAATGGGAACCGCTGAGAGGCAAACTAGCAGATGATAACACCAAAATATATTCCAATACACCCTCGCTGCTGTAAAAGCCCTTGAACCATCCCCAGGACTGTTGCTGACATACTTTCAGTCCAATATAACGGTTTTAAAAAAAGCCCTAGAATTGTGGACGCAGGTCGTGTTTATTGGAGGAAGATGAAATCAGACATATTGAGTGATTGAACTGCGGGCCATCTCAAGCCCCTGCGGATGTCGAGATTCCACGACATGTTTTACCCCGCCTCGATCTATATGTGTGTTGTTTTTAAAACATACCCTGAATCAAAATTGATGGTAATGGAAAACACATTATGGCTCCTACCTGAAGTATGTAACAGGTGAGGTCCTAAAGCACTTACTTTTATCATTCCATTATTTTTTGTTTTAACTTTATTAAAATTGTCTGCGAAGGAAGGATGTATGGTCTCTTAAGTATTGATCTGAAATGGAAATGGTGGAAAAACATTCTGCTCTAACTCAAATGGAAAGGTTGAAAACACGTTTTGCTCTAATAGTCTTGTAAATTGGGCCGTGTTTTAGCGGCGCCAATAATAGAATGAGATTTAGGGAGACACTGCAAGTCCCTGCGGCCATTTCCGTTGGCGTTTCCGTCGTGTTGCGTTTGGTCCCGGCCACTGATATTTGGAGCATGACCTATTAGTGATGAGGTTAAACGTGTCGCTGAAAGACCACTGCTGGAGCCGGGACTCTATGAAATAGTGGGTGCATTCGTTTAGCTCCCCCCGGGTCGACACCAGTGAACCACGTCGCCGTTTCTCTCGCTTGTTTTGTGCAGTATAGCACGACCATTCCCAGTAAGGGCTGACCCGTGTTAACTAAACGAATGCAACAATTGTCACATCATCAAACTATCCACTTTGCCTGTTTTTAATATCTTCGAAATGGCTAGATTTATTCCCAGTCATGTTAGAAATACATAAAACGTGATTGGCAAAGGTCACAGAAGAGCACTCACACTTTTTTCTGATCGAAAATCCGACTCAATTGTTTCTTATAAAACGTACAGAATGGTTTTGATCTTACCTATATATCATAGCAGTTTTGCGTGTACACTTCGGGTAATATCTAATATTCAATTGACCATGACATGCGTAACTCCAGCCAAGCTTCAGCTTTATCTTCATTCATGGGCACAGGTGGCAAGTGCGTTAGGTACCCACCTCTCACCAATGTGGCCCGAGTTCTATCCCGGCTTGGGTCATATGTGAGTAGAGTTGTGCGTTGGTTCTCTCCTATGCTTCGAGGGTTTTTCTCCGGGTTCTCCGGTTTTCCTCCCTCCACAAAAATCAAACACTTTCAATCTCAGACTGTGCTTTGTGATCATATATGGGTTGATGTGGGTAGCAGCCAGGGGCACCCATGTTGTTGCCCCATCCTTCGCAATTCAGAACCCAACTGCGAGTAAAACAGTGTTACACTGTCAACATTTTCGGTAACAATCTCGGTAACATGTTGGCCAAATGTTGCTAGTGTATACAGGGCCCAAAGCCATGTTGCACAGGTGTGTTACACTAACTGGGCAACATGTTACCGAGATTGTTACTGAACACAATGACAGTGTAGCCTCCCAAATGAGTATTATCCCTACCTTAAACACCCAGTACGCCTTCCCACAGTAGTGCAGTGCATTTTCTCCTCCATCAATCAAGTATCAGCTTCGCTTTCTTAAAATTCGTCTTCCCCGTTAATATTGATCGTAGGCCTGCATATTTATTGAGCATTAACTGTGTATTTACAATTTGGCTTCCATGAATTAAAAACACACAGCTGTGTCACGGTCACTCATTTCTGGAAAAAGTCGACATGAATCTTGTGGGGGGCTAAAGTTCAGCCTATCAACATGAGCTTTGATTGGCGTAGGCGCTACAATGCATACTCGAATCTGCAGTTAATCACACGTTGTGGGTGTTGATGCATGTATGTGTCCCACTCGCCCTGGCTCCCCTGGGTCTTAGGAATCTTATTCTGCTGAGGGTTTTATATGGTCTGGGGCCGATTTCACAAAGCATAAAGATTGATCTTAAGTGTGAACTAATCTTCGTTACCATAAACACAAGTGTGATGTCAAAATACAAATCACTATATTGATATGGTCTGACAGGTCGTCTTAATATTAATCTTAGTGCGTTGTGAGTCATTGATTGTCAGTCGGTACATGTTGTATATGTTTCCTGTTTTCCTCTTTTGCTTTTATAAGTGTGTTTTGTCGTTTTCAAAATGCAGAGTTTAACTTAAAGGTAATGTCATACTTTGATTTTTATCAAAGAAATACAGATTCATAGGCAGAAATATCAATACAGATACAGTAACAGTCATCTTTAAAAAGTTCACTCCCATACTGTGCCAACATTTTGAGAGAACAGTGAAAAACAGCCACAGTATTTCTTAAGTCTTTTTTCTTAAATTTTTGATCTTTTAAAAGATTTTGTACGATCTTTGCTGCTAGAAGATTTGGAGAGCAAACATGTTGATTAATAATGAATTACTACGGCAACCCTCCTTTTTTTAAATGTCTTTTCAGTGTTTTTTGTCAACACTTAGCTGACATAGAATCACTTAGACTTACTTGCTTGAACATGTTCATATCTGATCAGTATAGAGCTAAGATGATGACATAATTAGATTTCTGTGTCCATTCATCAAACACTCGATCGTAAGTATACTGCCGAGATTGAATCAGTTTGTCTTCCGGCAGTCTGTTCTGAAATTTTGCCAGACATTGGTGAGTAGGCGTTCTCGGGACACAAACAAATATGTCATCATTGCAAATGTTCTCTCAAATTTTGTTTTTGTCAGTTAGTTCTTTCAAATTCTTGAGTGCATTTGATGTCCATGGTATATTTATATCCGGACGCCCCCTTGCAGTTTTTCTTAAACGGAAAATGGACTTAGATATATAGCTAGGGAATCCCCTGGTGTTTGCATTGGCTTGGGAACATCCTGCAATCCTAACGCAGCCACACTTAAGGTGCTCCTTAGAATCTTCCCTTCTTTCCTGGCGTCGGCAGTAGAATCCATCATCATCTTGGGAGGCCTCCTATTACGGCACGATAATCGAGGCAAGTCGCTGATATGAGGGATTTATGATCAGTGTTAGCGACATGGCTGTGCGTACGTCATCAGTCAACTTGAAGTCCCTCAAAGATGGTCTGCTTAAGCCCGTTGGGATTTGCAGGGGTCTATCTTTCCAGGGCCACATACTCTATCCCTCTCTCTCTCTTTCGGCCCATCCATTACATCCTACCTGTATATCACTGTCTCCGTTTCAAATAGTTCCTGAAGCGCAAAACATGGCAGCTTTTAGGGCAGGGACGTGATTGATGTCTGATGGAAGATTTAGTTTGCTTGTTCAGCTCCTTAGACCGTCTGAAGCTCTTGCATGGAAGTCAGAGGGAAAGTCAAGTTCAGCAGACAACATACAGCAGCAGATAAAAACAACAGACACAGACACAGACAAGACACAACAGAAGACAACAACAAGAACAACAACAAGAACAAGAACAACAAGAACAACAGCAGCAACAAAAGCAAAAACAACAACAACAGAAGCAGCAGCAACAGCAACAACAACAACAACAACAGCAGCAGCAGCATCAACAACACCACCACCAACAACAACAACAACAACAACAACAACAACCACAACAACAACAACAACAACGGCAGCAACAACAACAGCAGCATCAGCAACAACATCAGCAACAACAACAACAACAACAATTTTGGGACGTCATGAGGCAAAACCACCTAGACAATCTTTGAGTCCGAAAATTTCACGAGGTCTCCTAGGATTCCCCAGAAATAGAAAACTTTACCGATTGTCACCAACCGTTGGAACAGGCGGCCTTTCCTTACTCGTTTAGCTGTGGCCATATATCAATTTGTTTCTCCTTTAACATCTCTAGTGTGCTGTTACTCATATCTTCAACATTTGTCTTTTACTCTACTCCCTCCTCCTCGTTTTACAGGGCGCACGAGACGGAACGTGGAGTTGAAGATGCCATGGGTTTTGGATTCGCTCAAGCAGCAGCTGTACAACCAACGGCAAAACGACATGATGAGGAACATCCTTGAGAACGAGAACACCTTCGCCAAGGTCGGCCGGAAGTGAGGTAGCCAATGAGGAATTATGGGAACGTTCCTCGCTCTGTGGATATGAAAACTGCTGCCGCGTTTCTTATTTTAATTTGAGATCTTCGTGCAATTCTTTAAGAACTTTCAGATGCGGATGGATTTGCCTAACACTTTGACTTCAAACTGATACCGAGAAATGTCCCTATTTTGGTTTGTGTTAAAGTTTATTTTCCTCAAACGACATTGAGGGATAGTAACACATAAATATGCAGATTGAAATGAAATTAAGCAAGCTGGTGCTTTCACACTGGTGATAACGTGTTATGTAACTAGCATGACATCGAATGTACATAATTTGGACATCAGACTATTTTCACCCAAACATATACGGCCATTACGGTTCGGGCTTGAGGCTAGACTTAGGATTTATTTTGCTACCGCTATTTAGTGTCCTTGAAGTGAAATGAAGGGCTTGAGATACATGGTGAACTGGAGCATTTCTTCGGCTTCGCCATGTGGCCAAATCCCTTCATTTCGTTTTGTGCGCCTCAAACGACGGTACCGAAATCGGTCCAAAGCCTAGCCTCAAGCCTGGATCCATAAAAGATCCATAGTCTCATTTCAAATCGTTTGGTTGTGGTAAACAAAGAGGCTGCTGGTGACCCCATTGGTCTAGTTCCCCAAAGGCACGGATTTGATTTCTATTACTCTCGTCATCATAGACTAAAGCACCAGCCTGTATCATTTACTTATGTATATATTTTTGAGTAAAGGGTTACCCCTCGTGCATTTCAGAATCTTTGTTACTGTCGCATATTAAGATATTCATAAATGCCTCGAGATTAATTATTGAAAATTACAAAAGAAAAACCAGTTGAATTTATTGATCTCTAAATGCGTATACACACGGCCTCTTCATTTTGTGCTATGGCAAGACCAAATGGTTGCTCTTTGATTAAGCCCAGATAATTACCGTAATGAATCTGCAATTTAATAAAGAATTGTTTCTTCATGAGCCAAGTCATTCATATGTGTCAGTGTTGCTAACTGTAGTATATGATGTATTGTATTTCTTATCTTATATCTAAGTTGGTATTTATGCGCAGCTACAGACAATTTGGTCAAAATACCCTATAGAATCGCCGATGTAAGTTACATAGTCTACGATGGATCGGATGAGTTCGTGAACTAGACCATTGGAAGCTAACTGAACTTTTACTTTTCTTACCTTAATCATCATCAACTAAAGAGTGTATTCTTCACCTACAGCATAACAGAAGCATTACGAAATGTGGGACTTTTGAGAACCAGTCTTCACGCACGCGCACGCACAACAGCGCAGGCGCAAAACAACGCGCGCATGCTCACAATTGCGTGCGCGTGCGCTGTTGACTTGAAGACCGGTTCTCAAAAGTCTCTAATTGTACTGCTTTAAAGGGTTCATGCAGTGCTTTTTCAGTCAGGTTATTTTATTGCCTTCATACAGAGAATTTATTGACAGATAATGAATGGCAAGTCTTATTTTGGTTTCAAACTACCATTTGGTTTTCATTTGAACGGCTTTACAAAATGGGGAATTTTCATGCATGCTCATGTGGGGAACCAACAGCAACAATATAATGAAAAAAACATAAAACTTGAAAAGGCAAACTTGACTCTGAGAAGTGGTTTGGTTTGGTTAAAGAAATTACACCACCAGTTGAGTGCAAGGAACATACTTGGCAAAACAAAACCCATTGAGGAGGAAAGGGACTACCAGGATACATATAAAACAAACCCAACTGTTTGTGCACAATTTAATTTGATTACTGCTCTGAGTTACCCAGATGACATCACAGTTTTGCTCATGAATATGGAAAAACTAATTAGCATACAAACCAAAAACATGCTGTTGACACTGAAACAGTGTGAGGAAGTGGGTAAGATCACAGGCCCTATAAAACAGCTGCTTTTTTGCACACATTCGAGCCATAATATTCCTAGTGCATAGACCATTTAATTTCTTTGTTCGCTTACCTACTGTGAAAATGTTAGTTCATAAATCTTAGATAAGCAGTGTGCGATAAGAGCGGACTCAGAAGCCCCTGGCATTGATCATATTTCGAATCATCTCCATTTACATCTGTGTTATAATGAGGCCACGGTTGTGTTTCAAAACGTGGACGCTGATCAGCCTGGCCAGTCTTAAGTGTCAAAGTATCGTTATTAAAAATT